>CM022949.1:18810898-19410898 GCA_012931725.1 Litsea cubeba
CATTCTCATTGTGCATTTTACATACATACCTTAATGTAAATTTTATGTTACTGCTCAAAAAACGAAGAATAAAAATTAAAAAATTTTAAAAAAAAAAGGAAACAGAAGTCCACTCCAAAGTTAAGCATGGTCTGTAGAACCCCATCGCAGAAGCAATGGAAGCACTTCATATTGGAAAATGTTTACATTGTCATGAGGTGATCATTCCACTCAAGTGGGCCCACCAAAAGCCATTGTTTCAATAGACCACATGTATGAGGGAAATTAACAAAACATCTTCAACAACAAAAAATAAATTTTGATAACCAGCATTCGACCTTTTTAGCTTATAACCATTCACACTAGCCCAGCTACTAGATGGTCACACTCAAGCTCAATGATCTTTTGGGACAAGCCCCGTGCGCTGCGGGGGCCCATCAGAGGAACAGTCTGGATCATGAATAGTTCATCAAAACCGGATAATTAATTTCGCAACTCTCTAATATCATAGTACCATCATTTGCTACCAGATTATCAAAAACACAAATTTGAAACAAATAGCACCCACAAAACCAATCAATACAACAAACCAAATCAACCGGGAAAAAATGTACTTACCAAAACCATAGGCGATCGAGGCATTGTACTCATTCCTAACGGTGTAATCACCATCCGCATACCAAGCAATCTCATCTCCCTTATTAACCTCCCGAGCACTTCATTAATCACATCAATCCAAACACCCCCAAAATCCACAACAACAACAAACACGTCAGATATTTGAAAAAAGCTGACTTTTTTATCAATGATTCAGACCGTTGATCCGATCGAAAAAGCACCCCAAGCACCTCAAGAACACAAAATCTCAGCCACCCAACAGATCAAGAGTCCAGATCACTCTACGTACCTCCCCATCACTAAGAGATCATGCAGTGATAGATAGATATATATATATATAGAGAGAGAAAGAGATGTGGACAGTGTACCTAAGAGGGCGAAATCTGACGGTGACGGTGACGCTCTCCTTGGACCTGGAGAAATCAGGGCGGTCGGATGCGGTGGGCGTGGACGGACTGGATGCATTTGAAGAAGGATTGAGATGGCGGGAAGATGAAGGGGTGGTTGGTCTGGCGGCAACGATTTTTGGGGCGGGGCTTCTTCTGCTACTGCTTGTGGAAGATCTGGGAGACTTGGGGAATCCGAAGCTGGACATTGTTTTTGACACAGCAGAGGAAATGGACGGCTGAGATTGAGATTCAGAGCTGATATGAAGTGAATGGGACTTGTTCTTCTCTCTTTTATGGGTGTGTTGGATGATAGAGGGAGAAAAGGAGGGGGAGAGATGTAATGAAGAAGGAGGAGAGGGGGAGGGAAAGAGATTCACATGTATCTGCCTTGTTTGGAATTGGTCTTCTTGTTTTCCCTGTTGTGGAGGTTTTTCTCACTGTTGGCTAGTATTTCCACTTTCCAGTTCCAAGTCATTTGTTGGGAGAGAATTTGATGAAAGGTCACTGTTGTTTTGGTTATTTTGGAAAGAGTCCTATAAATTTCAACATCTTGATGAAAGTGTTTTCAATGGTTATTTTTTAAGTCATGTGAATTGTTAGATGGCAGGGTGTTAAAAGGAGCTGGTTAATTCTGAAGTTGATAAGGTCTGACCCAATTGAAATTGTGTTTGGGGGAATGGAAATCCAAATCTTGCCGAGGTGGAACATGAACATGTCTAGGCTGGGCTAGATTGTAAATTTTTCGTTGAGGAAGGTTGGGTCAAGTCAAGTTGACTTGGGTTGGCTCATATTGGGTGCCCACTTCTTCTTTTTCTTTTTCCTTTTTTCTTTTCTTTTTTTTTTATTTGCTTTGCTTTTCGTGCAAGTTCGAATCCAAACTCGAGGCCCAAATAATACTTTTATTGAGGTAGGGTCAATTAGGTCAAGTTCCGACGGCCAAAACTATACTTCATTTATTTTGATTTAAGTCATTAGGAGTAATTTATTTACACTCATTTACATATATAAATATTCGTAGACATAATCGTCATGCATCATCATATCTGATTATGCATGTAAATAGGTGTGAAATTGATATCTAGATAAGGTCATTTTCACACTTCTTTGGAGATAGGGTCAATTAGGTCAAGTTCCGATGGCCCAAGCTTCACTTCATTTATTGTGATTCCGCCGCATAGTAGGTAGTTTATTTTCACTCATTTATATATATAAATATTAGTGGACATAATTGTTATACATCATCGTATCTGTTTATGCTTATTTATGCATGTAAATAGGTGTGAAAGTGATATCTAAATAAGGTTAGTTCCTGACTTAAGAAGTTGTGAAACGCTTGCACATCTCCCACTTGCCAAAAAAGGGATATATATATATAGTAAATGAGTTCCATGGCGCCAATCTCAGGCCCAAGTCCTAATTTTAGGATTTTCAGCCCATTGGTAATTGGTAAATTAGGTTGTCAACCAAATCGAAATGAAGAACATGCAGAATATGACGGCTATTACAAAATGGGCCCTCAATCCCAAACCCGCTCATAAATCCCAACCCTACTCATCAATCTCAACAAAATTAACACACTCTTCAACATGAGGTTTTCTGTTATCACAAAACCATCCCAATACCATCCAATCTCCATCAAATGGAGCATCTGCCCATCATTCCCTCAACTCATTCCCCACCGTTAATTAGCCCCATCATGCCCTAATTCTCTTGAACATTAAAACTCCAACAACAATGCTTTCAATTATTTTGAAAATAATATCCAATTTATTGTGATCCAACCTTCCATCTCCCCATCAAATTGGACCATCAGCCAATGTGGCTCCATCCAACAAGGTTAAAAATAAATGGAAAAGGAGGGAAAACAGTCGACCGAAGCCGCGAGCACTCGCCCTGTTTGATCAAGACTAGGCTAACTTGATCTCTGTATATCAATTTATTTTTTACCTTTTTAGAAGCACTTTTAAACGGGTTTATCTATTATTATTGTCAGTAATCTTTTTTTTAGAGAGATCAAAATTAATAAAATAAATTATTAATATAAAATTTAATTAATAGTTATCGATCAAATGACTAGCAATGTCTGTTAGAGCAATATACTTTTAATAAATTGTTGTTTTCTCATACGACTATCCTATATGATCGTGAAATCAGCGGGGCCGACCTATATGCCTGATGCCTCTTTAAGATCCTCGAGCCCACAAAAATTTAAGCTTTGTGAATTGCAATTGAAGTATCTCTCGGCTATTCTCTAAATGAAGCAACCACTCTCTTCATGATCAACATGATCTCAGCTCTGTCACACAAAGAAAATAAGTGATTTTGGTAGCATTCTGTTGCTATTTCAAGCCCTGCAACAATCCTCATGACCTACTTTATCATCACGCACCCATTCTGCAATTGAGGGCCCATATTATTTCATGGGACATTTTTGTTGACATGAGGAGGATGCATTACTGATTTATCTGGTTGTTTCTTGAAGGTCCCCACCTTAGGCTGATTCAATGTTAAAAATCAAGGTAAATTTTAACTATAGGGCTTTCAGAGGGAATTTCGGTATACGCCTTTAATTTAGAGGGTTTTAATTTTATGAATTGCATGAATCAAAAATCCCAAATAGATAAATGTAGCAGCTCCAAACCTATGGGGCCTTTTGCTCATACGCAGTCCAAAGACATCACCCTTGGTATGGAATATCAAGAGATGATTGCTTCATGGGGAAGTTGTATGGATGTAAATAGATCAAATGAAGATTGGATCCACTGAGGGCTTAAGGGACATCGGCCATCTTTGTTGGCTCTACAATTTGTTGATTGCCATTTAAAGGAGGGGGTAAATTAATATTATCCGTCGGTTTAGGGCACATTTGTGTGGCACTCCGAAAAATTGGTTTTGCAAAAGAGCAAGGCCGACTCTCACCCATTGGAAATTAATTTTTGTGGAATCACAAAAAAGTTAATTATTTAATTTGTTTACGTTTGTGTAACTCATTTCCGCATAAAATGTAGTGTTTTTCTTTTGAAAACTATTTTTTCATGCGTTTGGTGGGAGAATTTTTGCAGAAATGCTTTTTCACCACATCAGCATTTTCCTTGAATAACTTGAAAATAGAGTTCCTATTTGGGGGGTATGGGAAGTCCATTCCTGCATAAAATTTATCCCCTCTTTATTACTTCATTTCTTCACTCTCTTCTTTAATACTAGTTTTTAATAAGGAATCCGCAACCGCACCAAACAATATTAGCACCAATTCTTTGAGGATTTTTTTTTTTTTTTTGCATCAAATATGAGTTTTTAACTTCTGCGGAAAACTTTTTCGTAAGTATTTAAAAACCATAGACTTTGCTAGTGTGACAATTTCATCTTTTCATAAAAGTTGCTTGTACACAAACGTGCTCTTACCGATTTCTTTGCCTTTTCCACATAAAAGTGGCCGCACAAATGTGGTGTAAGGGTCCATGGCCTAAACTTTTTATATGAAATGAAAACTGCGATAGAGTAATATTTAGGGGAGGGGGGTACATGGACAGGCCCCTTTATGGATAAGTGTCAACAAGAAAATCAGCCTCCTCAAATCATCTAAACCAATGACTTAATAGCCATAAAGTTTTATAGTCTTTAACCATAGATTTATTTAAGATTCAATCCAATGGTGGATAAAAAAGTTTGATCAAGGTGAAACTAGACATACTGCCAAATCATGCAAGTGATATTCTGAAGGGCATGAACTAATCAAAGGTGGGTCCAAGCAGGCCCCACCACATATACTAATGTTTATAGGAGAACATTTCTCTGTAAAAGGTAGAGACCTTTTGGATACCTCCTTGTCGATCACATATCCTTGTTCAAGAATAACCAACCTCATACTCTCAACTCTTAGGGCTTGTTTCTCTACGAAAATATTTTATAAGGATTTTAGTGTTTTAGGAAATTCGGAGATGCCATATTTCTTTACCATAATTTCAATTTGTCAACATCTAAAGGGTTTCAAATGATATTAATTTGTAATTATTGGAATTCCAATTCCTTTATTTTTTTTTTATGAAATTTCTAGATATTCAAGCACAAAGACGATTCGGAAATTCCATTTACAATGAGAACTCATAAAGTCTCTAAAATGAACTTGCAAAGGACCTAAGTATTAAAATATCTTTGAAGAGAGGGAATTACTCAAAATTCATAGTTGAAGCAGGTATTGTCAAAGCCAAGCATCATCACCGGAGAAGTCGTCGAGGTAGGTGAGGCATACGCATGCATGCATGCGTCGATTGTCACTGTCGCCAGGTTCTCACATTGTCACCTGAAAATGATTTACAAAAGCTAACTTTGACAATTCACTACTTGTTTAATGTAAACAAAGGATAATGGGAGTTTTAAAAGTCAAAAAAAGGACCTCATGAAAGGCAACAAGAGTCTCGCTCATGAATTATCTGAGTTCCTTATATATTCACGAGTGGTGCCTACCTTTCTAATAAAAAGCCTAAACATTACAATTCATTTTATTTGATTATAAGAGACTTCATTCCAATTAAAATTATGCCCACTTATTAGATTAAGTACGTCTAAGAAGTATGGTTAAAATAAAAAAAACAAAGAAAGTAAAACAGATGTTTGACTCATCATCCCTCCAATGTTTATAATAATTAAGATTAAAGTGAAATTTTATCGCACCAATTTGTTCCATGTGATTTAATTCTATGTATTCTAAGATTTTCTATTCCATTCAAAATGAAGAATACATCAAAACCTGAATATCGAGTAATATTTTCCATCAACAAAAATTAAAACGAGTAAAAATGAGAAATGAACACCGAGACACTTCTCTGATAATAAAAATCCTACTAAAGTTAAGATCCGATCTACAATTTATGTGCCTAAAAAAGAAAGAATGTGTAGTAGCTCAAGTGGTACCAGGTGTAAGTAGTCCGTTAAAAATCTCTTATTCAAGAGGTTGCGGGATCGACCCCTGGGGATGGAAAATCCACCCTGGGACAAATGCATGATTACGGAGGCTTTTTGTAGGGGGTGCTTCCCCACAGGGGTATAGGCTGTCTCAGGGTGGATTTTCCATCCCCAGGGGCCTCTCCGGGCTTGAATAAGAGAGATTGCGGTGCTTTAAGAGAGATTGCGTGCTTCCCCCACAGGGGTATAGGCTGTCTCAGGGTGGATTTTCCATCCCCAGGGGCCTCTCCGGGCTTGAATAAGAGAGATTGGGATCGACTCCCGGGGAGGCCCCTGGGCTGGAAAATCCACCCTGGCCTTTTTGTAGGGGGTGCTTCCCCGCACAGGGGTATAGGCTGGAGCCTGGGGCTCTAAAAATCCACCCTAGGACAAATGCATGAATAGGGAGCATCGTCTCCTGAAGTGTACACAATAGGCCCGGGGCCCTCGGCTCCAGCCTATACCCCTGTGGGGGGAAGCACCCCCTACAGAATGGGTTCTTACAAGTTTTATAAAGGAAGAATAGGTTTTTGAAATTTGCAAATGACCATTGTTTGTTTTTTAAATTAGTTAATTAAAAGTCTTTTATGTGGTTAAAGACCATAAGATGGAAAAAGCCTTTAGATGTCCTTTGTATTATTGGCTGCTTAACTGAAACTCTAAGCATGTGACTACGATGATCTATACACTTTAAACTAGGCTGAAACAAGTCATATTGCCTGTTACATCCAGGTTTTGGCCATTGACCTATACTTTTTAGGTCCGAGGCCTACAACACATCCGAACTGCATTAATCTCAATGATGTCCAATCATATTACCTTATTTACATCTAAAAGACTCAAGAAGCACTGTAAAATAAAGATTTATGCCTAATTTTTCCCAAAAAATTAAAGAAGAAGAAGAAAAAAAAGAAACAGATGAAGAAGTTGAAAGCCTGAAACAAACTAATTATCAGTCCAAGACGTGAATATTGACGCATAAAAATTTCGGCTCACACAGATCCAAGAATTATGTTGTAAATTATGGTTATGTGAGCTTAGAAGATAACCCCGATAGTAGCTCAGTTGGTGTAGGACCACAACTTGCTCGAAGGTTGAGGGTTTGAAACTGCGCTACTATATTGGGGTCACAAAGGGATTTACCCGGCTCCCCCTGGGCCCGTAGAGATTAGTGCGGCCTAAAGGGCCGGGACACCCTCCGTTATTAAGAAAAAAGACTTAGGACAAGCATATTTAAGTAGGGCTATAAAAAGCTCACATGCATTTGAACCACCAAACCTAATTAATTAAATCCAATCAAGTTCATTTATAGTTGGCCGTGGATTAGAAAATACTTAACCTTAGTTTAAAATGTGGGATAATATATAGTTGGCCTGCCTTAACCCCTTTAGTTATCTAAACTTGCAGTTGATATTTATTCTTTCTGTTGTTTGATTGTCATTTTTCCATCTTCTTCATTAATTTTCCTTAACACCCGGCCTAACCTACACTAAAATACAAAATCAAAATCTTTTGTTTTGGTTGATGCGACTGAAAATGTATCTTAATCATTTAATAGATAGGTCAAATGTGGGTTGGACCTAGGCCAGCAAACCCATGTCAATCCAATCCAAATGTACCTCACTGGACCCAGTTGCACCCCCCTAAATTTAAGTGCACATTCATCCACTGTGTCTCTGGTGCGGGCTTACCTGCTCATAATACTGTCCACCACCAGACTAGTACAAGTTTGGGCCTATATCAGAAAGTGGGGTATTCCAGTAAAGTCTCCTCACGTAAGATGTTGACAATCCATTTTCTAGGCCCACAATGGCGTGCATAAACAGCCATTGAGGTCTACATTCTTGTCAGTATGGCACATGTAAATTACATGCTACTAGGCTATCAGGTGGGACTGCTACTTGAGTGGGCAACACATGCAATACATCTTGGAGGTAAAGCAACAAAAATCTCAACATTCTGCCTTTACATTTTAGGACCCATAGACTGTACGCTCACTTGGTTCATTGTCCAGTTCATCTCATTGGTGTGGCCCACTGTCCACTTTTTACATGATTTGGTTTTGGCAGACTTCTCCAAATTAGATCTTGAGTACCATTGATTTGTGTTGATGAAAAAACTACAAGTTATTAACATCTTTGTATTGTCTTCTCAATTGGTTTTTATTTTTAAGGCTACAGGCCAAAGGGTTGGATCGATGTCATTCGAGTTGGAAGATGCTCAAGTCTGTCCCAATGGTCTGAGCACTGAATCATGGACCAAATTGATGTCTCAATCGAAGCCTGAATGATTGATTCATCTTCATGAGAAAACCATGATTTTACCTGCGACCCACGGATTGCTGGCACTGCAAAAGGGTCTGGCGATATTGAAATTTGGCTGAGCCCACCACATTTATGAGTGATAGGTCTGTGCTTATTGGCCTGTTAAAAGCTCATAAACATGATTAGGCTCCAAAGGGCACCAAATCGAGTTGCTTGGGCTAACTTGCCTGAACCATTGAGGCTTGACTATCTTGTTGGGGTGCAACATAAGACTGTAATCGACCCACAATTACAGAGCACATGGAGAACTAAGTTCATCATAACTTTAATCTAATCTAATTATAATCACATCATAATACGAGGTTAAGATAATCTAATCCAAACCACAACATAATACCAACTCATTAATCATAGAGTATTCTCTATTAATGTAAACATTGATTCCATAAGTTAAATCTAGGCCACTTAGGCCCATTCCAACTTGTGGTGGTACAAATTTTACCCCAGTGGGGTCCAACCAGCAATATATACGGTTGGTCACGGTCAAAAGAACTTGACCTGCCTTCAAGCAACTTTGGCAGTTTAACATTTTGGTGCTTATGAGGAGAGTTAGAAAATACAAAAAAAAAAACACTCATATTAGTGGGGCCTACTATGGTATATGACAATCATGAAATGCCGCTGGATGAAATAATTTAGATAAAGATATACTTATGTGAAAATTTTCTGACTCTATTAGATTATCTTAATCCCTTATCTATGGCCCCAAAGTTAAATGATTTTAGACACATCACATTCTTTTGGTTTTAATCAAACGATAAGTAAAAGTTGGATGAGTGTTAAATTTGGGCTTTATAACAATTCATGTGGTGTACTACGTGAAATTATTCGATTGACTCAAGGTGGGCTCCCTACCATAAAAACATAAGGGAGCAAAAATGGGAGTTTTTGAGAATCTCTCTTCAAATATAGCTTTAATATTTGTTGCCCGCTCCCACGGCACCAAACATGTAGTGGAATACTTGCATGCATTTGAAGGTTTTCTGCAGTATGACTTGCCATGACAAATTTGCTCACAAAACACTTATGCATGCCTGGTTTTGAACTCGAGACGTTTAGTACCATGAGAGAGTTGCCAGCCGGTAACCCCAAAACCAATTAATGATAGGAAACTTTAAAAACAACCACTTAACACCTACATTTGCAGGAGAAAAATGCAAAAGGTTTTCTTACGCTTAAATGGAGATCACAAGCGTTTGGAGTGGAGCCCTTTCATTTTCTAGAGGTCCCTTTAATGGAATTTTGTTGGTTATTAAGCTTTTTTTTTTTTATTCCACAGCTTACGGGTGCTGGGCCCCTAGCCCTCAGGTGAGGTGGGAGAACCTCTGGTGAGGGGAGTTGACCTCTGCTAAGGTAGCATAGCCTCGGGTGAGGAAAGGTGCCTGTCCAAGGGTAAGCGCTGACACCTTTTACCACTAGGATAAGAAGCCGTTCTTGTCATAAAGCTTCTATCATCAAATGAGAGTGTCTTCTCACTTATTTTGGTACTTAAATGTTAGAGCATAAACAAAAGAGAAACCCATGTCAACCTTCTCTCTTCCTTTTGCTTTCATACACTCTACAAATGCATCCAATCTCTTTTTTTTTTAAAGGGAGCAAGCATTAAAACTGCTAGATTAAAACCAATTCAATGTCAATGAAGGAGCAAAAAATTAACAAGAAAAGGTAGGAGGAAATAAGAAATAAAGGTGATTTGGCTTCACCACATGTGAATATTTACACACATAATAGTTCCTTTTGAACTTCATTTTGATTTTATCTTCTTTTTACTGTGAGAGTTGCTCAAAGCGGCTAGGGCCCACATAGATGTATGCCAAATTGCCAATTCATGTGAATAGGTAAGACTTGAAAGATCAATTGTGTGAAATCCAAATATTTCACCCAGATTCAAGATGCTTCAATGACCCATGATACCTCTTGAATTGCATGCGTCTAGAGCGCAAAAATTGGATTTCACCAGTTTACACCATTGTTAGCTCTCTACACCATCTTCTTCATTTCTCTTATCTTATGTGCATGTCATCACCCTCAAAATTTTCACATGCATCTAGTGACCCACAAATGGATTTCACCACTTCTCACCATTGATGGCTATACGGATCATCTTCATCTTATTCTTTCTCCTATTTGGATAAGCAAAAAATTGAGTAAAGTGAAATTAAATGGGCCCAAACAGTTTAAATTCTCAACCCTACCTTGTTCAGATGAGTTCTTGAGTAAAAGTCGATTATACTCCAAATCTTAACTTCACACCCAACATATAAAAAGAGTAAAGTGAAGTACTCCACCTTAACTTCAACCCGCCTCTCCTCCACTTCACTTCTCAGGTAAAATACTTCACTTTACTCCACTCCTCATTTATTCAAATAGACCTCACCATTGACAACTTTGCCTTATCCCATCTATCTGGGTTGTTTGTCTTGACGAGTTTTGTTATATGACTATAGAAAAGTTGTCATATTATGTCTAATTGGTGCTTCTCAATAAGTTCCCTTCAGACTATTAACCTCTTTGGATAGTGTTAATTAAGCACTTGTTTTATGTCCCACAACTGACATTCCCTAAAAAGCACTAGCTGATGTGCTTCAGTTAGACTAGTTGCTTCTCCATCAAAGGATCATTCAGTTCACCTGTAAGCATGGACTTCGCTCATCTATTCAGGATCACAGTTTATAGTTCTTTTCCACTCAACTCTATTTGAGGCCATGCTCTCTGAAACTCCTCATTCTAACAATCTTTCCCCACCATTTCATTTTAGTTCTTTGTTGGTTTTCTCCGTCTCCCATATTCTTGGACTCGTAACCCTTCAATTCTCGTACATATCAGACTTTTGGTCCTTTCATTATGTGTCCAAACTATCTCAGACAAAAAAAAAATTCTGTCCTACTGTAGCAACTGTACCTGAGTGATCATTGGCGTTTGGTGTGGGTGGAGTGGGGGATGCAAAATGTCTGTACTTAATTGGATAAAGGTGGACCAAAAATCAGACTTATCAAATCTGAAATGGTGTAGATATGAAGGCTCCAAAGTAAAGGATGGGAAAGCAATAAAATGCTTTAGAACTGAATGCAATGGCGAAACAATTTAAATTTGTTTCAATTATATCTGGTGCCAATGTGAGCTAAAGAGTGGCAGGGGAAGGTGGGATCATAGAGGGTTCAATTTTATCTGGTGCCTATGTGGGGCTAGTGAGTGGTAGGGGAAGGTGGGATCATAGGAGGGCCTCAAATGGGCTGTTTCACCCGGCCCCAAGTCTGTGACTGTGTGTGTATATGAGAGTTTTCAAAAAGGAACTGCCCCCATATTATAAAATGAGGAACATTTTAATTGGGGCCTATCTATGATGAATTCAAAGTTTCACTCACATACACTTGCTGCCCATGTATTACCACTCACCCAAGTTTGATCCTCATAGCAATGATATCCACAGTTGGACTAAAAAACAACACACTTTATCACTTAAACAGCAAAACTTCGAGGCCCCTGAATTAAGGGTTATGATGATTTGATTCTGATCACTTTTCATCCACCTCCAATCCAAATTCAACCTCACAAGTTAAAGATGACTGGGACCTGTAACCTTATGATTGCGACACTGAGCTCACTGGCGTTGGAGGATTGGCTTTAAGTATAATTGAAAAATGCTGAGGTCATTAAGCTAATGCAGTTTCACAAACCTTATTTTGAAACTTTTTCTGAAGGACTTCAACATTCTGATGCACTTGTAATGGAAGGTTTCTTGATTGGACTGATTATAAGTTCTAACGTTGTGCTGATGTAGCAATAAATGTTGTGCAGCTTTGGGACCATATAAGTTCCCAGAAGTGTTCACATTTCTGCGAGATAGAAATGATGGTGGCCAATGGTTACATCCATCACTTAAATTAACAGAGGATAGAACAGTAGCAGTTGGATGCAATTTAGTTTCTCAAAGAAGAACTGGTTCCAGGTTATTGCAAATTTGCAATGAGGTATCCCTTGATATTACCTAATTGTTGTTTGACTATCATCTCTGTTCCAATGGATTATGAAGACTCGAGAGTTTTTACTGATAGGATAAAACTTCAATGATGATATGAACTGTTGATGGTTGTGGGTGTTCACACAAATCAAACTGTTGTTGAATGTATCCATTGCAATTAAATCAGTAATTTAGTCCCACAGGCATAGTGTGGTGGCAGGGACAGTCTCCTACAGGGAGTACAGGGATTCAAGCCCTGCTCGCCCTCCTGGCCTGCCAGAGAAATCAATATTCTCGAAACAATAACTGACATTTGGAGTAAAAAAAAAAAAAAAACTTGACATTTGGGGTCTAGTAGTAGTACTAGTAGGCCAATAAGATAAACTTAATTCTCATAGATAAGTTCATTGCACATTATTTTGCATTGATATGGCTATCATTGCCGCTGAGACAATTAGATATGATTGAATTCTTTCATTGTTTACATCTTTCACTTACTCTTGATTATGTTACTTTCAGTCAGCCATACCCTGTGCCGTCGTCGTTTTGGTTGCTAATAGCTTTCTTGCTGGAACTTGCAGCAGTCATTACTATTACACCTTCATTTAATTAACAAGGATAATTCCCTAGAATTATTTGAGATCAGGTTAGATCTAAGGGTTTTTTCATCCTTCTAGGGCGAAGTATTCAAATTTCATCAACCAGCAGAAAATAACCCTTTTACTGGCAGATTGATATTTGTCAGATTGCTGGTGGTTATCATAAAGATTAAGATATCAGGTGATTATTTGTTATTTTACAACAATATAGTTGATTATTTGTAAAACTCCTTCTTCATTGGACAATTTGAATGGGGCTGGCTGCATAAGTTCCTGTTTGGTGAGCTGTGCCAGTTGGAGCCTTTATCAGGTTAGATCTGAGGGCTTAGCATCTTTCTAAGACATACCAAACCAAACCAAACCAAGCCTTTTCCCACTAGGTGGGGTCGGCTATATGGATTTGACGACGCCAATCAAATCTGTTTAGGGCCATGTCCTCCGTTAGATCCATGTAGGCAAGATCATGTTTAATAGTTTCTTTCCAGCTTCTCTTGGGTCTCCCTCTCCCTCTCCTACTCTTGGCAAACTCCATGCTTTCACACCTTTTAACAGGTGCCTCTGTTGGACGCCTTCTAACATGGCCGAACCATCTCAGTCAATTTTCTCCCATTTTATCTCCAATCGGTGCGATTCCTACTATGCCCCTAATCTCCTCATTCCTAATCCTATCTTTCCTTGTGATCCCGCACATCCATATTAGCATTCTCATCTCCGCAACTTCCATCTTCTTGACATGATTATGCTTTACTGCCCAACACTCTGATCCATATAACAACGCTGGCCGTACCGCCACCTTATAATACTTTCCTTTAACCTTGAGGGGGACTTTCCGATCACACAAGACCCCCGAAGCACTCCTCCATTTGGTCCACCCGGCTTGAATCCTGTGACTTACATCAGTATCAATCCCTCCATCCTGTTGCACCATAGATCCAAGGTACCAAGCATCTTTCTAAGACATACTTTGCCAAATTCATCAACCAGCCAAAAATCAGCCTTTTACTGCCATTTAAGGTGGCTGATAGATATTTTCAGATTGGTGGTGGTCTTAAAACTAAAGAAATCAGGTGATTATTTGTTAATTTGTAGAAACATATAGTCGATTATTTGTAGAACTTTTTCATTGGACAATTTAAATGGGGCTGGCTGCACCTTTTTGGTGAGCTGTGCCAGTTGGAGCTGTTTATTATATGGATATTGATAGGTATATATGGGTAGAAGAGGTATTTTCTTCCTGTTTATTTGATTTAGAACTCCTGGATGGATTCTTCCTACAAATAAAGGTGTAAGACCCCATCCCGAGTTAATCACGATTAACTCTTATTAATTGAACTTATTGCTAATTAAACATGTTTAATTAGATTAATGATGGCTTAGAACCAAATTGACTTGGTTTAGCCTAAAGAGAATGAATTAAGCTTAATGAACTTGCGAAATGGATTGTAAATGAATTGAATGAGATTTTGAACTCAAACTAGGAATTGAGGGACTTTTGTGTAAATACAACTGTATACGTATTTCGTCGAATACGAAAACTCGAGATGCCAACACGCGTATCTCGACGAGTACGTTAACTTCCGTAAGAGACTCGAAACCGTTCGGCGAATAACTAGTCAAGTGATCTTCCATTTGACTTGAATCGTAATTAATAGATAATTGGGGGGCTAAATGCACTTTAAAAGCTAATATAAGCTAAGAGAGCCTCTTTGGAAACCTTTTCCAAAACCCTAGCCACCTTCCTCTTGCTTTCTCCTATTTCTCTCTTTTTTTCTTCAATTCTCACCATCAAACAAGGTCTTTTGAAGTTGTTTTGAAGAGGACACAAGCTCTTCATCATCTTCTTCATCTTCCCCAAAGATCATCTTCATTGGAGAAGTAATAAAGCTCAAAGAAAGCTTTCAATTGGGGATCTACTCTTTGAATCAAGCTTTAAGAGGGGTTTTCTTCCTCAAATCTTCATTAGAGGCAAGTACATATGTTTTCCTATGATTTGTGATGTTTTAGGCATGTTAGAACTCAATTGGAAGAAATCACACGAAATTGACTTCAGAAAATCTGAAGCTTGAAACTGAGCTTCTGGGTGTCTGTCGGTGACCGACGGGTTTGAAACCTGTTTTCAGTGAATTCCAACTCTCTGGAATTCTGACCGACGCATGGTCGGTCGACCGACGACCTGACCGACAGGTCTAGGTCTGTTTTCTGTATATTTCAGTTCTCCGGAATTCTGACCGACGAGATGTCGGTCAGCCGACGGAAGAAGGCTGGTCGACTGACGACCTGAATGATTGATTCAGTGAATTCCACTATCTGGAATTATGACCGACGATACGTCGGTCAGCCGACATAAAACCGTGTCGACCGATAAGCTGACCGACACTGTACAAAAATGTAGAATTGAGGTTAAATTGTCTGTTTTGAAGCCTAATATATACGGGCTGAATTTTGTTAATGACTAAGCCTTCATAGGTATAAACTCAGTTTTCCGAATACACGATTAAAATGATATTCATAAAAAATAGTACGTGTATTGGAAGATGAATGTTTCTCTCATTTGGTTGGCTTATAAGTCTGACTAGAATTGGTTAAATTTAACATCATTATAGTCCTCAACTCATTGAACGAGTTACACTAACATAATGCATTATATATGAATTGAATAACTGAAATGAAATGGAAAGTTACTAACGGTAACAATGAATTGAATTGAATAATGAATCATTCCTGTTGCAGCAGATGTGAGAGGTGTTCCGGAGCCTCGTGGAAGTTAGTGATCTCTGATCAAGACACTGACTCATTCCACACCACTTGATAAATTACTAAACTCTATGAAATAGAAAATAAAGAGTGTCTTAGTAGATATCAACTCACTGATATTACTTGACCAACTTGACTATATTACTTCCGTTGGAAATAACTAATAGGAATGAATAGGTGTCATAGTAGATACCAACTCACTGGTATTACTTGACTCATTGTGAAATGAAATGAAGTGGATGTTATTTATATTGAATCTTATAGAACTGTTAGATTGATGAATCGACAGGTTCTTTTAGCTGATAATATGTATGGTCATAGATATATATGTGTACTTGTTGAACCGTCGTGTTCATGGTACTATTGATGAATGTTACAAGCCCAGATGCCCGTGCCGATCCTGCAGCGGCCGCGCCGCCAGCGGAGAATGCCCACCCGATACCTCCAGGAGGTTTGATCGAGTGGATTTGATTTAAGAAGTGCGAATGGAATGCTTTTGAAAACATATTGGAAATAGGTTTAATATTACTTATTTTGAAATGTAAATAGAAGTTTCCCGTATTGTATTAAGTATACGGAGGTTGACTTTCTTATGTATGAACTTTACGTTTAGTAAAGAAATACTTTTCCGTAATTGTTTGTCAATGTATATCTTCCGCAATTGTATACAGTTGACAGGATAAATGTTTATGATCCATTGTGAGTTTCGTCTTAGCTTTTGTTAATTCAGAATTTACAGGAGTAAGTATGCATTCGCAACTCGGGGTTTGTTCGAGGTAATCAGATCTCGGGACCGGGTCGTGACAAAAGGCGAGCGCATTAAAATGCAATTGCTCTCTGAAGTAAATTTTATTGTCTTGTGTCATTTTGTTGATTTTTGTTTGTTTTAGATTTTTTCTTTTCAATATAGACCTTATTGATCTTTTTGGATTGTGCTAATCAGTATCCTTACCTTCTTACCTTCTCAGATAATAATCTATAATTAGTTCTAGATGAGCCCCAACTGCTCCTTTTATTAAGTTGCTTTTTTATTGAAGCTGTTGAGGGTTTGACTTTTCTTGAAATGGAACAGTTCTGCTGAGCCCATTTACTGTGCTACTGCATGCTGGCACATGCGCCAACATGTACATGTGCAAGATCCAAGCATTAACACCATTTTAGTTAACTCTATATGTCATGGTTAATTTGTTTGAGTTTGACAGATGGAGAGCTTTTAGCTGATCCCAGTATCTGGAGTTTTGAGTCATTTGGAGGACAAAATTTCCTAGTTATGGTTACACCTTATATGTAATTTAAAAGAACATAACAGAGCTTTTGTCATGGCAATTAATGTTCTTACCAGTACTCTTCAAAACTGCTTAACGCGCTTTCTTGTTTTGCTAGTACTGTTTTCCTTATGCAGATTGATGGATTATGGTTACTTGCAGCTGCTGCAGAGCAGACGTGCAGATCGTTCCTAAATCTTCTATTTTGTTCCTTTTCTATTTTAATTATGGCTTCATTACATGAGTCATTTTCACCCTCTGGGTGATTCATTAGCATTACTGGTGTGCCTGTTAAGCTGTTCCATTACCATAGCATTCAAGAACTCATGTTGTCGCTAGTTCAACAATGGTATAGTCATAAGGTGCATTTGGCACATTGACATTCTGATAATTGAAAATTTTAGATACTTGTGTTGGTTCCTCCAACAACAACAAAGCTACATCATATGAAATCAATTCTAGGCAGACAAGGATGGTGTTTTAAGGGTCCATCGATATTTTGGGTACAGACTAGCACCACCTGTTTTCATAATTGATAATTTCGCACACTTGCAGTTGCAATGTGCCATGGCCCATAGAAATTGTGGAAATATGCTTTTGTAAATTGTCCATAAAATCAAAATGATCAAAATATCTATATGGACCAACAAAACTGTTATGTTAGATGTCCTGTTTTGGGGGCATTATGAGTATCTCATTCTGATGTACTTACCATATACACCATTGAGATTCTTGTTTTAGGGTTCCAAATTGAAATCACAGAGTCCAAGAGAGGTGAGAGGAAAACTCCAGGGAAGCTTTATAGCCTTATTTTTGACACCCATAGATGCAAGTACATTGCCGAACCATGTAAATCCTTGTGTGTTCAGTTTTTGTGTTCTTTTCTTTGTTTGCATAAAGCCTTGCTTGTTTTTTCACTACAAAAAACAAAGGCTGAAAGCAACTGATTACACTGTCCCAGATCCCTTTCCTACATTAAATTGATGAACATCTGAAACCTCTCTGATCCAGTAACTTTGGACAAGTGAACTTGTTTGGGGTTGGCAAAGTATACAACAGGAGATACTATTTTACTTAGAATACAATTAGTGAATACATTTCTTTTTAAACTGGTACTTCTAACTTGATAATCCAGACCTAAAAGTCTTTCCAGAATTGACTCCCAGGGAGGAGATGGTTGGGTAGTTAGAACTTATAAAGACAATGATGTCCACTTATTTATTACATCTTTAGGATCACATAATATCCATGATGGGACCATTGTCTTTTGGGGCTATTAAAATGGGATAAGTGCCAGATGAAAAATTCACGTGCATTTGTGAAACGCATGTTGGGTGGTTATTTTACATTTGGACCCAATGAATTCCTAAGAAGTTTGTATTGAAAGCTTTGGCTCCCACCTGTGCCAACATGACACATGGGTGTAACTAGGAATGGCAATTCCTGAGTTGATCGAGCAACCACATCTGAACCTGACCCAGTAGTTTCAGGTTAGGTTGGCATTCTCAACCTGATTAATGAATGGTTAAGGTTCAAGTTCGGTTACATACATGCTATTCGAACTGCAAAACCTGACCTGAACCTGAACCAACTTGTCTTATTGTCCTTCAATCTAGAACCCATCCTAAACCTGAGGTTGATATTTCCAACCATGTTAATTTATGATTCAGTTTGGATTCAGCTCATACTTTTGGAGGTCAAACTGACATGAAATGGTCCATTGCTATCTCTAGATGTAGCCCACTGCCAACTGTCCTGGCAAAAGAAGTCCAGTTCACTTAGCATACTGTCAACAGATTTAGTCATTTGTTCTTATGGATTTTAACCATATGGGATATAAAAGATCAAGAATTTCTCAAAATGGTGTTGACCAAAACTATATCTGAAATGTGGTTATTGTACATGGGGCTCCAAATTCTTTTTCCAATTTTACCCATATCGTGCGATGTTGCACAATCTATGCGATATCGCACAAACTGAAGGTGAAAATAATCGATTTTTCTCTTATATTTTATTCCGTTCTCATCTCTTAAAGCACTAAACCTCCATTTCTTCATGCGATTTTTTTCGTTCATACTACTTTTTTCATCGTTAAAAAAGGTTTTCAATAGCTGGGTTATTCTATTGTTTTTCTATTTATCCAAAAGTATCTCAAGGTTTCTCCACAACTCTTCTTCCTTTTTTTTTCCCCCCATTTGGTCATTGTCCTGTTGTGATAACTTTACCATGAGGGCAAGAGATGGATCCACAATATCAATACCTTGTAAAATTTTGTGGTCTATATACGCTTTTTGGGAACTGCTTCTCATGAATCATCTTTAGGTGAAGAAAATGAAAGACTATTCTTTTTTGGCACCTTTTTTAACGATCTAGAAAGTAGCGGAGGGAAATATAAGAGGGAGATTGAACGGTTTGTATGATACCGCACAAAATGGGTAGAATTGGAAAAAAAATTTGTGGTCCCATGTATAGTACCCATATGTGGGATATAGTTTTGGTCAACACCATTTTGAGGAATTCATGGTCTTTTATATCCCGTATGGTGAAAATCCCTTTTTTTAATCTCCCTACTTAGTAGTTACTGTTTATCACCTGGTTACTTTGGGCCAATACAACCTCCAAGTGCATTTCTCATCGAGCCCATCTACAAACTTGGCCTACTGGTTCGAGCCTGTCCAAAGTTCAGCCAGTTTTTGTACGATGCCGAACTAACTGGGGTGGTTCAATCTCCAGTTTCGTATCAAGAACAAAAATTGGCATATGTAGTATCAGGCAGAAGCCTGATTCTTTGACTGAGCCCAATAACAAAATGGAATGGGCCAGACCAGATAATTTGCACCCAGCAAAGCCCGACTTGTTTGCAACCTTACCATCCACTACATTCAATCTGCAACATATTAGACAATCTCTTTTTTGACATGTCCTAACTCAGCTGAGTCGACTTGGATTTATAGGTGAGAGTGGTACCAGTTTGAGTCGAGTTTGGGAGTTTTTGAACCATGATACATGCGTCTTGGACTCTGTATGTATTGGATCAGGGCTTTCAGAGGAATAGGCTGGCCCATGGCTCCTGGTTTGGAATCTCTTGTACATAATAGGTTGGACAGGCCCCAAAAATCAGGCTCAATACTGAGAGAGCCTGGCCTATGATTTTACTTTTAGTGGACCAAACTGGCTTATTCAGATTTCTGCATCCATAATTCATTTTCATGTAGTCATTTGAATCTGTTCTTATCCATAATTGTCTTTATGAATGGGTTGGTAGATCTCTTGTTTGGTGCCCCACAAATACAAAAGCTCCATTGTGCCAAATTCATTTCATTGATGACCTCTACCTAATTAATTGCCCATTGCAATAAAAGTTACTGAAAGAATAGAAATAGCTAATAACACTTCCCCACCTGGGCATTGTTTTTGAAAGTGGGGGGCATGTACTTGAATTTAGATAGAAAAATAAAATATCAGTGTTAGGATCCTGTATTTAATGGGCCTAAAAACCATGAGTATTAGCCATATTACTGCTATATCAGCAAGCAGCTTTATTGGTGTGAAAAGGCAATATAGATGTGTATAAGGTTATTTGTTGATGTTGAGCAGAATCAGTCAAAGTCATCATCTAAGTCTTTTCTCCCTTTTGGGTTGGTAACATAAATTTTATAAGACGAATCATCATCATCTAAATTAAAGTCATTTGCATGAATCTCGTTTCTCCATTTCAATTTATTTTGAACTTCCTCCTCATGAACATATTTTTGCCTGAGTAGAGTTAGTATTTGATCAGATATTGACTGTATTGGCATTTTTAGAGCTTGATTGATATTAACAGATTCAGCATGTGTTGGTCCATATTTAAAATTGATCAGGGGTTTGATAGATCAGCACTTGCATGGATAGTATCTTACATTGATGGATCTCAGCAAGTGGTTCATTCAATTCTACATTCTTCCCCAGAATACACAGCTTGCAACTTGCATGCAACTTTTGTTTTACTCACCTATTCCAAAGGCTGCCCTTTTCAATAATCTCTCTATCGTATTGACAAAGCAAGTGAAATTACATTACAAACATGAATCATGAACCTTCCTTCATATCTTTTCTCTGCATCCAACATGGACTTATAGCCTGCTTTTTTATTAAAACTTACATAAAAAAAAACTTAGTGTGTGGCGAAAGTGACATATAATGTGATGTTTGTCCCTTGTTATTTGCAAATTTGAATATTTTCGGTCGGGCTATATAATTAAAAGTCCTCAAATGAACTTTTGAATCCTTTAGAATTTTTTTTTTTTTTTTTTATACAAGGCAGGTTGAATGAAACCGTGAGCTAGAAAACCAAGTTCGGACTATCCAATTGACAGTCCATTTAACAGAAACAGTACACATGGTGGGTCCCATCTAGAATGGGAAAATCAAGGTGCACCGACTGATGGTGGGTCCCATCTATAGAGGGAAAACATGGGGCACCGACTTGGCTAGTATCATGTAATGTCTCCCCTTTCCATGGACCTGACATCACTTTCTATGAACCAGTTCGGATAAGTCATCACCCAACCAATACGCAACAGCCCATGCAATTTCCCCCGCGCGCGAGCGACAGTGAGAGGCGGCAAGCAAATGCGGCCGCGTGCAGTTGTCAGGAGATCCAAACAAAACCATCACAACTCACGTTACTAATGTCACAGCCAACACTACGTTTTGTTTCCCCAAAAATGCTTCCACCTGACACTTGGATGAAGTTTGGGTCAATCTGATTTGGACCCGGATTAGGTTAAAATCACAAAATTCTAGCGTTTTGGCATGTTTGTTTGCATTTAAATGTGTAAAATTTCAGAAATGAAAGATTGGAATTTTTTAGAAAATTATATTAATTAATATAATTTTTTTTTAATAAAATCAAGAGAAGATGGAAAAATCAAACACAATGGATTGAAGTTCATTGGTTCTCAATTTTTAATGGGTGCAAATGTTTTGTGCATGAAATTCAGGGGTGGGAATTTTTTTGGATCAGTGTCAAAGTTCAATCAAAAGGATTTGGAGAAGGGATTAGATGGATCCGAAGTGGGGCACTCGTATGAAAAAGGTTTAGGAAGCGGGAACAAGAAAGCGTGTGTTGGATTTTCTAAAAAGCAACACAAACCCCCCAAAGATCTGATCTCGTGGTGGTTGGACAGCGTTTGCCCTTCTGGCTCCAGTTACAAAAATTTAAAGACAACTCCCAGTATTTTCTCCTAATTGCAAGGGAGGAATACGTGTTTTATGTTTTTTTTTTTTTTTAGCCCGACTAATTTAGTTGGGACTTCGACAAATCTTCAATGATAATGATAGTGATGATGATGATGTTTTGATTTTTATTAAAACTCCTATATGATATATGAAATAGAAAAACTTCTAACATTTTAAATATTTTTAAATAGCCTACTTATAAGGAATTATCCTGAGACCTATTTGTTTGGAGGTAAAGTACAAGCGTTTAATTATACCCAAAAAATAAAGAAAAAAAATAATTGCAAGTGCTTGACACTTTTGATGCTGGTGGTAGATCATGTTTTTGAGAGCATTTTAAATTCTTTCTTTGAATGCTATGATTTTGAAAATCAAGACTTCCCTCAAGAATTATTGAATTCCATTTTTTTGAATATTTTAGACTATACTTGAGAATATTAGAAATAACTTTAGGGACAACATTTGGATAATTGGTAATTCTCTTATGTAAAATTCTTAAGATATTTCTAACCAAATAAGCTCCTAACAAATTTAACTATACTCTTGTTGAAATTAAGTTTAGAAATAATTCTCTTACATAGTGTGCAACCTGTACATATCACAAGAGCATCCATTATATCTTGTTATGAGTTCGGATCCCTATTTTTATAGAAAGATGGAAATACCGTTTCATCCAATCCACATTTGCGAATCTTATACAATTGAGAACGTGGATTGAATGTAACGATAATTCCATCTTGTTATTGTTACTATACCAGTGAATCTAGTTTTTTTTTTTTTTTTTTTTTTTTTTTTGAGCATTTTTTATTTAGGTTGGTCCTTATGAATGTAGATTTGGATAGTTTGTCATTCCTCCCATGTGCGAGGGAACAAAAAAGACAAAACAATCTAAGATAACAAAAGTGGTTCCTTGTAAAAACTATATAAAGTTTGTAGCTATTTGTAATAGAAAAACAGAGGGGGTTCTTTGTAAATTTCCCCTGCTCCTCCTGCCAACCTCTCTGCTACAACCCTCCCACCATCACCATTAATCCTTCCAACAATGCTTTTTCCAAACCCCTAACCCTAAAACTATTAACGTAGAAATTGGAAGATAAATGCATCTGCAATCGTGTCAGTTCATTCCTGAAAAGCTTTAGCTCTGTGGAACATTAGCCAGCAAAATGGCAATGTCTGAAAGCAAGCATCTAAGCTTGCTCTTCGTCTTCTTCTTCTTCTTCTCTCTATTTGTTGCATTTTCATTGGCTGCTAATGTCACGTACGACCGCCGGTCTCTCATCATCGATGGCCAGAGGAAGCTACTACTCTCGGCTTCCATACACTATCCTCGAAGTGTTCCTGCGGTATGTTTGGAATGCCTTGATCTTCAATTTCAAAACTTCAATCTTCTTTTTTTTTTTGTGGTAAAATCAAAACTTCAATCTTAATATGAGGATTTTTGGGTGTTTGGAGGTACCCCAGATTGGGAAATGTTTGAATGTTTTTGCAGAGTGGATGATAGTAGTCTAATAAGATTTCAGTGTGTTTCTCCTTTTTTCAATCTTAAAATAAGCATTTTGGATGCGTTTGGAGGAACCCACATTGAGAATTGCAGAGTAGATTGTTACTGTTTTAATAAGATTGCACTGCCTTTTTATCTGACTCAATCTTTTTTTAAGGATTTTGGGTGCGTTTGGAGGTACCCAGATTGCCAAAAGTTTAAATGTTTTGGCAGAGTGAATGATACTTTAGACTCTTTAATCCAGTCTTAGTTTGCGGGTTTGGAGGTACACAGATTGAGAATAGTTTGAGTGTTTGGAAGAGTGTATGATTACTCATCTAATAAGATTACAATGTATTTCTCTTTTAGTCACTCTTAATTTTAGCAGTTAGAGTGTGTCTGGAGATACCCCGATTGTGAAAAGCTTGAATGCTGGGCAGAGCAGATGATTACTCATCCAATAAGATCTCAATTCGTTTCTCTTCAGTTCATTCTTAAATTTAGCTTTTTGGGTGTATTTGGAGGTACCCAGATTGTGAAATGTATGAATGTTTTGGCAGAGTGGATGGCCACTTGACCTTTCACTCTGTCGTCACATTGTGTTTGGGGCTGTCCCAAATAGGAAATCAAAGTGTGTGGGATATTGTTTTTTCTCGTATTTCCCTTTGGAACTGATGTTGGTTACTAGTGGCAGAGAACAATTTGTCGACCCAATGTTGTTGCTATGATGATTGATGTCTTTTCGATAGAATATTCAAGTTTCTTATGGTCTGAGTGCATTGTCGTGCTTCTGAGTGGGACCAGAATCAGCATACAACATCGCATTTGTCTACCATTTCCTTCCTGTTCAACATCCAACTGCAACCAAGCTGATGCTTATATTCATGGAAAAGCATCCATTAATTCAATTAAAGAAATTGTTACATTTATAAACAGTCTAATTCTAACGAATTTGTCTTTTTTCTCTTTCTGGAATGAAATAGATGTGGCCAGGGCTTGTTTCAACAGCCAAAGAAGGAGGGGTTGATGTCATTGAAACTTACGTATTCTGGAATGGACATGAACTTTCACCAGGCAATGTGAGTTTGTTTGGCACCTTTGATGCATATATGTTAAAAGCTACTCTGCTCCTCTAACACAGTAAGGTGGAATATTCCAGTATTATTTCGAAGGGCGCTACGATCTGGTTAAATTTGTAAAGATTGTTCAGCAAGCTGGTCTCTATTTAATCCTGCGCATTGGCCCATTTGTTGCAGCTGAGTGGAATTTTGGGTCCGTTATTCTCGCTTTTACTATGTTATGTATTTTTCTGGAGCACTTGGAATGCATTTTTTTAATGGGTTGACACGTTGATTGTGGTTTATGAAACTACAGTGGCGTACCTGTTTGGCTGCACTATGTGCCAGGCACTGTGTTCAGAACTGACAATGAACCCTTCAAGGTATGAGAATGAGAGATTTTGTGTTCAGTTTTGAAACATCATGTTGATTCTCAACACAACCAACCATCAAACTTAAGGGTGTGCTTGGATCTTCACTGGTTATCAGGGTACTTTTATCCCCAAATCCCTGTGGTTTAGTTCACCCCTGAGGAAATGCATGCAATTTACGGGGGAAGAAAAACTGAGTTCAATACGAATGTGGTTATAGATTAGGGCCACTAGGCCACCCTAAAAACAGTAAGAAATGAATAATTTTCCATTTCAGTTTAAGTTTGTATTTCATTTGACGTTTCTGGACACCTAAAATGTAAAAAAGACTGTTCCCAATGAATTTGCAATTCCTCATCAGCCTGTGTTTTGTCCAGAGTCACATGCAGAATTTCACAACACTAATAGTGAACCTGATGAAGCGAGAGAAGCTATTTGCATCTCAGGGTGGTCCTATTATACTGGCTCAGGTATGAATATCTTTTAATCTCATGTTAACTTGTGGTTAGTACTTAGTAGGATGCCTTTGTCTAACCATTTAACAGTTAATGCATTTACACCAATCATTAATAATGGCTGATTCTAGCGGTTAAGTCCTCAGTACCTCTAAACAGTGTCTGTCTTGATTTTATTACACCAATGTGGTTGTTGAATGTCATGGTAACTTTTGAGTTTATCATCATAAAGTGAAATGTTCATATGACTGTTAATAGGTATCTCCCTTAAAATTCTCAAATGATGTACTAACTTTTGGAGGGAAACAGTAGTTGACTTTAAATATCTAATGCTAAATTTGACTTCTTTTTCTTTGTGATGACAATGAGTGCATTGGGTTTTGCTAGCGTTCTTTGTTAGTCTTGTTTCCTGTAAACAAGGCCAGGAATACCCCCCTGCCCCAGTTTCTGCTCAAATACAGAAGGATTGCATCATTTGTATCATACATGAATGATCTGCCGAAACTTCCTGTAGGATCACCTAACATTTGGGCGGCGGTGAAATCTGGCCGCTTTTCTGTGGTGGAAAATTTTCACGTTTGGTGTGACCGCATTTCCTGCAAAAAATGATCTAAATTTCCCATGTTTCCTCCATTCCTACAGTTTTTTTTTTTTTTTTTTTTTTTTTTTTTTTTTTTTGGGGGGGGGGGGGGGGGGGGGTTGTGTTGTGGAAATTTATTCCACGGAAGAGGAAAAAAATCCGAGGAACTGGTTTTCATTGGACGTACACATGTGTGCCCTAAATCTTGTCGGTTTTATCTGGTTATGGAACCTCTTTTAGTTGCTTTGGGACAATTAATTGCTTCTTTGGAAGAAATAGTAGGTTTTGTTTCTGGTGGCAATGTGCTATTTGTTTTTGTTGATGATCCCGGTCTTCCTTTGATTGCAGATAGAAAATGAATATGGAGACATTGAAAGAGTCTATGGTGACGGGGGAAAGCCATATGCAATGTGGGCTGCAAAAATGGCTGTTTCTCAAGATATTGGTGTACCTTGGATTATGTGCCAGCAATATGACGCTCCTGATCCTGTGGTGAGGATTTTATCACTTAAGCGCAGATTGATGATTGATTCATTTCTTTAATACTATATACACAAAAAATGTATCTGGATACAAATGCAAATTGTATGAGTTGCAGATTTTCTGATGGACAAATTCCATGTTCAAGATTTTTTTTTCTCAGGAAGCTACATGATATTTTGGTTTGCTGTAAGCTGAAGAATTGCCTCTAAATTCCATTTCTGCTTTAGTAATTTAGTAATTGAAAATAAATTCTAACTTAGTTACCGTGCAACTTGATGGATGTCTGCCAGATGTGCACTTGATGGCTGATACCCTAATTTAACTCTTAATGCATGGGAAATATCTTTGGCTACATTTCATATTTAGTAAATATGGTGATTGATTTTGCAAGTTTGGGATCATAATTTCATTTGACAGTGGAAAGTATGAGTGCATTTGTTTTATCTTAGCTACAATCGACAATAAAATTTGTTGACAGGAACAAGAAGTCAACAATTAAATTCTGCCCTTTGATCATGTATATGCCATTCTGGAAAAAATGACCTCTAGTCACAAAAGAAGACTTGGCCAATTTGTGTTTTGTATGGAAGTTTTCCCTTGTTAGTAATGTTGTTTCCATCTGGCCGTGATGGCATTATCCACGTTACATCTTTCAAACCCGGATCTCTACTTTTTTTTTTTTCTATAAATTCTGTTAGGAAAATGACATGCCTGCTGTCCCTTTTCCCAAATTGCAAATCTACCTCTGGTAAAAAAAAAATTTTGTGAACCCGGCCTCCTTAAAATCTATATTTAGGTCATAGTTTCTTATCTTGTTGGTCTACTAGGAATGTGGCCGGGTTGGCTCTACCCGGTCCGATGTTGGGTGATTGGGTCAAGTTGGATTCAGTCTGGAAGAGTCTCTGTTGACTTTTCTCGTTGGCCCATAATTTTTATTGACTCACTTTAGTTTGGTCGAGTTGACCGTGTCGACTTAAGAACATTGTCATCCTTGTTAAAACAACAAAAAAGAAAAGCAAAGTAGCCTTACATCTGCAGAATGATTGAAGTTGGATTATATTTAAAAAACAAAGGAAAATTGAAGGAAAAGGGTTTTTGTTTGACTTTTAGTCACAAGTGGCTACTCCATGTCAATGAGTAATATTTCAATACTTTTTTTCCCCTCAATACGGAGGAACACTGCGATACTAAATGAATATTACTTCTATTGTATGAAATTTCTTGTCTCTGTAATTGAGCATTTCTATGCATCATAAAAGCTATTTTAAGTAACCCATGAAGCTTTTCATTTATTTCATCTTTGTGAAGTAACTAATTGTATGACAATAGTGCATAATATTGAGGAAACTTTCTAAGACTTTCAACGTTCAACTTGGAGCATGACCCTTGTGTTGTTGCATTTGCAGATCAATACATGTAATTCATTTTATTGCGACCAGTTCACACCCAATTCTGCCAACAAGCCAAAATTCTGGACTGAGAATTGGCCAGGATGGTACTTATCTGTTGTTTTTTCATTCCCATGCCTTCACAATTTTTGTTATGTTGTTATTTATACTTGAATGCTTTGTTAATGATGGTTTAATGTGATGACTGCGGACTTGTCAATTTCCAAAATTTTCCAAGGAAAGAAGTTTTAATCTAACCCAGAAATTTGATGTAGGTAGCAACTCTTACATGTGCTTGTTCTGCCATGGTAACAACAGTGATTATAATGCAAGACAAGTTTTTTGAGTGTTACCATACCAAACAGAGAACTCAAATCCCAGATTATACGTTTCCCTTGCCATGTGTTAAGGTTCTCCCAATGTACTATTGCCAAATAATGACAGATTACTATCATTGCCTACATAGGAGTACTTGGTAGTGACAAAAAGCGCGTGGTACTTGTGTTTTTAAAGTAGTAATCTTAAAGGACAAGCGTGAAGGCTTACAGGGAATGGAATTTCCTATACCAAAGTATTGAAACATTCAGAAAAAAAGAGATGTTTAGAATTTGTTTATGCAATTAATAGGTATCTTCTGTCATGAATGTACAAAATAACGATGGGTTAAGTGCTTATCTCTAGTGCAAGTGCAGCCACTTAGTGATCTACAATCTTACTCTCATCATTCTTTGGCTAGCAGCCTAGCACCATTCATCACTTTTTCTCAATAAATGCTTGTGTCACCATGTGTAGATGCTACTCCACCTGAACAAGGAAATCACGTATTCAGTGCTTTTGTGTGTATCTCTGATTTCTAACTCCCTTCTACCATATGCCTAAAATTTGCCTAAATCACTATGTAAATCGAATCTCTCTCTCCCAAAAAAAAATGCACATGTACACATCTCTGTGTATTGATCACCCTGTCGTCTTGATGTAGCAGTAGCACATGCAAAGATAAGCAATAGATGGGCCTGGGCCAAATGGACCAATGTGCCCACAACCCAGGCCCACTAACCACATTTGGGTCCATGAGCCAATTCCCAGCCCAGCTATGTCTCCTGTTTGCAGCACAGAGTTTTGATGGTTGATACCTCCTGAGAAGTCTCACAAGTCACAAATGAAGCCATCATCTGGCATTTCCACTTTCTAAAGGGGAACCTCAATATTTTCTGATTAAACTTGCACCCTTATGCATCGGTGGAACCAAGGGAGCATCACCCCATCCACACCCCCCAATACACATAAAAGTTTCCCCACCAAGGAAAATTTCCTGGCTCCACCACTGCCTTTACGGGTTTTACCTTTTTAATCAAAATTGCTTGAATGCTATAGAATCCCTTCTTCTTTTTTAATCCTATTTGGTTTGAACTTTGGGATGTTTGAAGGGGAGGTGATATTTGAAAATTTACTGTGTGTAGAATGGCTTTTGCTACATTGACATACAAAAGGACAATTCATTTTGCACACTCCATCTTATTCTGTAACTTGTTGATTGCAAAATGATGCAAGCTTTATTACCATGAGAAGCTGGGTTCATTCAGTTTTGTTTTACATGGAAGACATGATGGATGCTTAAAATTGTGCTTCCTAAGAACTACTGTTGTCATGTTTTTACGGCCTTGACAATTAGGTCCATTTCAGGTTTAAAACATTTGGGGCCAGGGATCCTCACAGGCCACCTGAAGACATTGCTTTCTCTGTCGCTCGATTTTTCCAGAAAGGCGGTAGTCTTCAAAATTATTACATGGTATATTGAATACCATCTAAGTTGTAGAAGAAATTTAAAATACTGTCTTGAGTTTCCTACTTAATTAAGCCTATAAGCCCCTTTTTTGGATCTGTATGCCAAAGAATTTGTTTTCTGGAAGTGTTCTGTTGTTTTGCTTTTTTTTTTTTTTTAACTTGTGTTCATGGTTCAATGGTATTTATCTGTTCAGTACCATGGCGGAACGAATTTTGATCGTACCGCAGGGGGACCATTCATTACAACAAGCTACGATTATGATGCACCAATCGATGAGTATGGTATGATATTTCTCCTTGTATTTAAATATGGAACAACAAATTTTTTATTTTTTTTTTTGAAGGAAAGAAGGAAAGGCAATTTATCATCGTCTCATTCTATCCAGCCTGCTATAAATGTGTTGGAAGTGAATAAAATGGCAATTTGTTATTGTACGATGATTTGTTATTATATATTATGAGATGAATTTTCAGGGCTAGCAAGGCTTCCAAAGTGGGGGCACCTTAAGGAGTTGCACAAAGCTATAAAGTTATGTGAGCATGCACTGCTTTATAATGAGCCAACCGTGTTGACATTTGGTCCTCTGCAAGAGGTTAAATTCCTCCCGCTTCTTCTAACATTTAAACTTGTGATCTTCTAGGTGACCTTGCCTTTATGCTGTGGCAAGAATAGAATTGTTATCAGATGGCAACGTGATTTTTGGCCTTGAATATTTTTTCATACCAATACACACGCACACACACACTGTCATGCTTGCAAGTTTTTGTCTCCCATAAGATGTTCTTGATAGTGTTGGTCTCAATGTTATTGGATTCTCCGCTGAAATTGTGAGGATTCATTATAGTATATCATCAATAGTCTTACTGTGTGCTACGGGAAAGTAGTAATGATTTAGTCTTTAATCAGCATGGATCCAAACATGTCAGTTACATGCCGTTGAATATCCTTGTAACTTGTAAGGTTTGTACATTTGTTCAAGTTTTCACTAAATCTTCAAAGTTGTGCAGGCACATATTTATACAGATTCTTCTGGAGTGTGTGCTGCATTCATTTCTAACGTCGATGAAGAAAATGACAAGATGTTAACATTTCGAAATGTATCATACCACCTTCCAGCTTGGTCAGTGAGCATTCTGCCAGACTGCAAAAATGTGGCATTTAACACTGCTAAGGTGTCTCTTCGCTTATGCTTTTTTCCCTGAATAATGTTGTAATTGAACACTATAAAGCATGCAAACTGAAATCCAACAAAAAAAAATAATCGGGATTAAGAAAGTTTAAGTTTTATTTGGTAGAGTGGCTCTAGGCGTTTCTCTTTCTTCTCTTCATTTCTCCTTTCTTTTCTTCTTTCTTAACATTGGTTATTAGACTTTTTTCCAACCCAGCAGCCACACCCCGCCCCCCCCCCCCCCCCCCAAAAAAAACACATCTCTTCTCTCTCTCTCTCTCTCTCTCTCTCTCTCTCTCTCTCACACACACACACACACACACGCGCGCGCGCACACAAACTGGCCAGCTTTCCTCATCCACTGACTGTCCACTTTGAGAATTTGGCCTGAGCTACCACTCAATAGTGATTAATTTTCGGAGGACTATTATATTTGGTGCAGGACCATAGAAAATGGCCACTTTGCCTTTGTAAGGAAACAATTCCTTTCCTTTTAACTTCCTTATTGTCCTTAAAGCACACGCAATTTTATCTAGTTTTTGCCCATGCCCTAATATAAAAATATTATGCATAAAACCGATGTGTTGCCCTTCACATTTGGGTTTTTGAGAGTAGCGTTCTAACTTTTGGATGCTCTTTAAGATTACAGTTTCTCACTTTTGCTATCAGGTTAGACACCACACAAATATTGTAGAAATGGCACCGGAAAAATTGAAGGCATCAACGATGTCACCTGAGAAAGGCTTGGAAAATCTGCAATGGGATGTATTCACTGAGAAGGCTGGCATCTGGGGAGATGCTGACTTTTCTAAGAACGGTTTCGTAGATCATTTAAATACAACAAAAGATTCCACTGATTACTTGTGGTACACGACAAGGTTCGCATTGTTCTGAGTTTAAATGCATGCCTTAATTTTGAATGTGGCCCTAACACATGAATTTTCTTTTCTGACCAAAATGGCTATGAAATTAAAAGGATGGACCTAACATGATGCTATCAGAAGTTTTAGTTTTTTCCCCCTACTCTTAAAAGTTGAGTCTTGGTTTTAATAGCAGAGTGGAAAAACTTCAATCTACAGCACCATGTGCTTTACTGGAAAACTTGTACATTAGATTACATTCATCGAAACTTAAATTTTCAGTTTTGGAGCCAATTCCCTTGCCGATCGTAATGAAATTTACAGTCTGTAAGGTAATTAATTAATGGTCTACTGTTTACTCATGATTTACAAATTTTGCATGGAAATGGTTTGAGAAACTGGGCCTCTGGTGGTAATGTGTTATCAAAGCCAAAGATTAACCAGAACCAAATTGAATTTCATAGTGTCTGAGAAGTTTAAGAGAGTCAACACAGAAGTTGTAGAGAAGTGCAAACAAGCTAGAAAGAACCTTTTTGTCATTAAAACCAAAGGCTATTTGCTTGTAGCTAGATCATTCTGAAGTTTGAGCAGGAGATTGAGGCCATCCCTGGTGAACATTAACCAGAATCACTGCCCCTATTGGGGTAGGAACCATATGATGAATGGCTAGGAAAACCTGGGGATGGTAGTCTCAGATGAAAAAAATTTCTTTTCACCAGAAAAGAGCTAGATGTCACAGCATATACTTAAACACTAAATCATGGACTTTTATGATAGAGAATATTCTATATTAGGGAGGTTGAATATGTTATTACAAATGTGATTAGGTTTTCTTGCTCATCCAAAATTTGATTAAGTTTCCTTGTTTTAGGTAATGATCTTCATTGCAATCTATAGATAACCATGGAATTCTCAATGAAAAATAACACAATCAAGTTTAACAAAATATAGTCTTTAAGGCCTTTTACAATTTAATTGTGGAGTTGCATTGATAGCAATGTTAAATTTGGCAACACCTTAGGAAAAGATTCTCTTTTTAGACCAGGGGCATGGTCACTAGAGATCCTTTCATCAGCTGCTGTTCTTTCCCAGTACATTAGCAGCAATCTAGAACTCTCAAAAAAGCTATCTGTGAAACCTCAACTTGGGGCATCTATGTTTGTATCTTATCAATATACCCTAGGCCACTGTTTTGACATTTATTATATTAATTTAATGACTGAATTCTAATTTTGAGATTTTGATCTCTTGAAAGAATGCATGGAAAGGGACCTTAATTACACTGTACCATCTCTTAACTGTTATGAGTTGGTGCTGTGGCTCATGATCTGAAAGTTCAAACATAGAAATCTAGATGCTACATCATTCAAGTTTACCTTTCTTTCACCCATCATCAATAAATCCATTTTTCCTGGTGTGTGTCTAAAGTCTGATTGGAACTTATCAATGGGTTGGTCTTTGAGTTTCTTTAGCTTCTACTCAACAAAATATATATCATATCTTCACTAGCATGTCCATCTTTTGCACATTTTGTATGGAGGTTAAGAATGCCATCATAGTGAATTTTAAGGGTGAAGAATGAAGATGTTAACTCTAATAAGCTATGCATCTAAATATAAGTCACCAAGACATTCTTGCACACTGACTTGATTTCAAAATATTCTTTGTAATGGCAGTTTGCATGTAGATGAAAGTGAAAAATTCTTGAGCAAGGGGGGAAGCCATCCAATAATCAGAGTTGAATCAAAGGGGCATGCTCTCCATGCTTTTGTGAATAAGGAGCTTAAAGGTTCTCATTCAATTTTCTCAGTCTGTATCAGCTGCTTTGTGTGTTTATAAATTTTCTATTGAGTTTTATTTATTTATTTTTCAAAGGGTTATTCGAATTAAAAGAAAAAGACCACCACAACAGCAGAGCAAAAATTAGAAAGTGCAAGCTGCAAAACAGATTAAATAAATGTGGAATCAAGGTCCATTCTTTTTTTTTTTCTTTTTTTTTTTTGAGTAATTAATTAGCCATGGCATTTGCTTCATGGGGAATATGATGCAAAGAAATTCCTTTGTTAGGTTCAATAACATGACTTTCTACTGCCCAATCACCCTAATGCCAAGGATAAATATAGTCACTAGAACTCCATAGTACATTGTATAGCTAAGGACCCACCTTGATGAGAGAAACAGAAGTGCCTGGCCTAGAAAATTCTCAACGCCTAATCACATTTCAAAGACCTTAGCCCCATTTAAGTCGCCAAAAGGACCCAAAAAATTTCTTGTAACCAAACACCATCATCATCATGGGACATGGATACAACATCCCATGCTGTGGAACCTAGCACTTCCATTAAAATTATGTTTTCATTCTTTGACAGGAGGAAATTACCTCACATTACTCAGAGTGAACCAATGTTTTAAAAAAGGACTTGCGTTGTGAGCTGTGACTCACACCCTCAAGTTAACTCTACCAAGTTGGACTGAATCACACCCAAAAATTTATAAAAATTGTTAAATATGCAATTTCATAAAAATATAAAAATGAAAAATCCTCTCTAGAGCTATAGAATTCAAGTACTCATTGACATGTTTTCTTATTAATAGATTTAAGTAGTATTAAGTGGCTGCATAATCGCATATGCCTATCTTTTAAGTAGTACTTAATAGTTTTGTTCACAAATTGTCCTTAATGAAAACTATTAGTTCTGTTTAACTTCAGTTACTAGCATGTTTTCTCACACATGCTTCTTGATACCAAATTACCAGTTCATTGTATCAATCCATCCTTAAAAGTCTCAAACTAAGATGAACGTGGCTCGTTTGTTGTTTGCTGGTATCTATCTAACTTATCATCGAAATTGGTATGATTGAGTGTTGAGTCCATAAATCTTTGTTCTTTCGCAGCAAGTGCATCTGGAAATGGTTCGGATATCACCTTCAAATTTGAAAGTCAAATTACTCTGAAGGCAGGGAAAAATGAAATTGCTCTTTTAAGCATGACTGTTGGTTTGCAAGTAAGTAACTTCATGCCCCCTTCCCCTCCTGCTTTTAAGAAAACACAAGCCATCTGAAATTGCTGCAGTTGTGGACTGAAGTAGTCTTATTACAACTATTCGGAATCACCACCAGAATTTTAATAGTCTACTATAACTATTGGGAATCATCACCAGAGTTTTAACAGATGCGATTAACAAAGTTACACTACTCTTTTTTCTTTTTTCCTAGAACAATTCATATTCTTTTAACTCCATGCATCAAGATACCATGTTTTATCTTTAAGGGTACCTTTTTGCGGCAATATTTCCATGGAAAATTGATGACTTTCATGATGAAGTGATAATCTGGTGTGTGGTACAGAATTTTCTGTGGAAACTTTCCACAAAAATCCTCAATATTAAGAAGAGAATTTCTAAATGCACTGTGGATTTCACTGAGCACACCCACATTTTAAAAAAATATTTTTTTATTACCAAAATACCCATCTGTGAAATACCGAAAATACCCATATTTTTTTCCGTTCGCGTCCTGCACGGAATTGCAGAACCATGCATATGCAACCTGCACGGTTTTTATACACCGTGCAAAAAAATTATGCACAACTTGGAGTTGTCGTGCACGTTTTTATGTGCACGGCTCTGCGTTTCCGTGCATAACACGAACAATTTTTTTTTTTTGGGTTTCATTCCATTCGGGATTTCCTTTCTCATCTCTCCCATCCCTTCCATTAAATGGTGTTTCCCTCCCAATTGCAACCCACCCTCCATTCCATTTGCATAGATTACAACATGGCTTCCGTTTTTTAGAAGAAGAGGAGAAGAGGAGAGAAGGAGAAAAAGGAGAAGGGGGCAGTTTGGGAATTACTGAGGGTGGGCTCAGCAAAAACAGATCCTTTATATTTTTTGTGTGGTGAGCTCAGAATGTGGGTGTGCTCTGCAAGTTATGTGGGTTCATATAGAAATTCCCTCGTAAGAGTTTTCAAGTTCAAGGATGGGTTGGAGTTTGTGACTTTTTCTGTGGAAAATGTGCAATCTCTCTCCCCTCTTCCCATTATTGTACCAAAAAAAAAAAAAAAAGTAAACTCCATGGATGTGCAATTGCACCTGTAGACGCACACAAAAAGTACAACATGGATTTTGCAAGCAGTGGAATCCATGGCAATGGCTGTTCAAAATGTTCCCTAAGAGCAAATGATGTTAATAGTGTGCTTTTTTATGGTAAAAGTTAGCAGCTTAAAGTATTCTCATGTGTGTGAAAGAAATGGTCCGTTGAAATCAACATTAGCCACATTCTGACATCTTAGCTATTGTTTTCTTCTTCTAGAATGCAGGACCATTTTACGAATGGGTGGGAGCAGGAATAACTAGTGTCAAAATACATGGATTCAACAATGGAACCATTGACTTGTCTTCAAATACTTGGATCTACAAGGTACTCATGCATCATCATTCCCATACATTTAGATTCATGCCTCTTTTAATTATTCACATGTAAGGTGCTTGAAGGGGTTTTGATAATGTGGGAACTGAAATTGAGGTTTTGATGAATGATGATTAATTTTTAGTTGCACAGTTTTATATCAACTGATTTGGTTTTGATCAGTTTACAGTTCTTTGCTCCTGTCTCTTTGTAATATTTAGTCCCAGGACTTAATGACAAGAGCTAGGAATTGATATTTGTTCCTCCTTTGTTCATGCTATGTTGTTTGTATTACATGGCCGTTAATCATGTTTCAACTTGTACTTTTTATATTTATTAATGGTTACTACAGAATTCATCCTAGGCTTATTGTTAAATCATTGTATAAAAACTAGCATCAAGATCAACAAAACGTCTGGAGTAAAAAATGAAATGATTGCTAAATCATCAAGTTGAATATTTTTTTAAGAAAAAAAAAATTCAAACATAATAGAGAAGATAATAACACTTGAGGTTGAAAAAGGAGAAAAAAATATTTGGACTTCAGAACTTTTATTCTTTCTCCATGTGCTTCAACTTTTTTCTCATGCAAACATATACCACTATCAGAATTGTTGATTGGTTATTTCTTTTCCTTCCTTTCACAGATTGGATTGGAGGGCGAGCATCTGAATATTTACAAACCAGATGGTTTGAACAATGTAAAGTGGGTATCAACACCAAATCCGCCAAAAAATCAACCGTTGACTTGGTATAAGGTATATCCTCATGGCTCATGATATACTGGGGAAGAGATTGCAAAGTTCAGTATTTTAGACTCTAGAGGAGTACAAAAGAAGAAAAACACAGCTGTGTTTACTAGTAGAGAAACAAAAACTTTATACATCGAGGGGTAAAATATTGTCCAATTGGCCTAGAGCTACATTGTGGTGTTCTGACAGCAATGTTATACCTGTATCTGATCAAGATAAATTTGATTCATACTTTCAAAGAAAATATTTCTGAGGCAAGTTGAAAACCACCTCCTTATGTCAAGTTTTTATCATGCTAATAAAACTGCAGGCTGTTGTGGATGCTCCATATGGGGATGACCCAGTTGGGCTGGACATGATACAAATGGGCAAAGGTCAAGTTTGGCTGAACGGAGAACCAGTGAGAAGATATTGGCCTAGGACTAGCTCCATACACGATGAATGCCCTCCCAAATGCAATTACAGAGGCAAATTCATGCCAAACAAATGCAGCACCGGATGTGGAGAGCCGACTCAGAGATGGTAAAAGTAAAACAAAGTCAGAATCAAAGTTTTTAGTTGCTTTATATCATCTTCATAATTTCTTTCCAATTAGGACAAGAGCCCAACATTTTGCAAATGTGCTTCTCTTGAGCTCTTGGCATTTACTATAGCAAAAAAGTTGCAATTTAATAAATAAAAAAAATGAAAGACCTCAGGTGCAATATACGTCCTGATCACTGTGCTATAGATAGTAAAATAAAGTCAATTATGGTGATTCAAGCATAAAGAATATTTCAATAAGCCAGAACTGGTAGGATAACATCTAAATGCAGACTTTTGCAAAGGAGTCCCTCAAAATCCCAAATGAATATCATTGCTACGCATGTGCAGATTATGCCAATGTTTGCCATACTGGACAAATTTGAAAAGTTGAGAGGTTTCTGTTTTATTTAATTTTATTTGCTTTTAATTCCAAAAGTTTTAAGTCACCTACAAAAGTCATAATTGCGTTAAACTAAGTAGTTCATGCTTTTCTATGGAACTTGGTTGTTTACTGGTCTTGAGAGTTGAGATTGCATATACATTCAAAGATTTTCTTCTCAGTTCCTTATTTTGTAACAGGTACCATGTTCCTCGATCTTGGTTTAGGCCATCAGGAAATGTTTTGGTTATCTTTGAAGAGAAAGGTGGAGATCCAACTAAGATTTCATTCTCAAGACGGGTTGTAACAGGAGTCTGTGGTTTTATTTCGGATAATTATCCTTTTGGGGATCTTGATTCTTGGGATAAAAATTCCGAGTTCAATGGCGAAGCTAAAGTAACTCTCCAACTGAAGTGCCCAGAAAGCAAACTAATTTCCTCTATACGATTCGCAAGTTTTGGGACTCCGAATGGAACATGCGGATCTTACCTGAAAGGGAATTGTCATGATCCTGCCTCCATTTCTGTTGTTGAAAAGGTACGTTCTAAATTCCTCATAATCTCCTTGCATGACTGTCTGAGCATTACTTAAGCCCCTTTCACCTCCTGGCTATTTTATGAGCTAGGAAATATTTTCCTTGATTACCAAATCTTTTCATAATTCTAGTAACATTGAGTGGGAAAACATTGGGAAGGATTTTTCTTTGCTCAGGGAACCAAATGTGGCTTTAAACTCATACTCTAACTTGGTAGATTCTAATTTTGATCTTCATTTCCCACACTGAGTGATAAATAAAATAGCTGTGTAACAAACATGCATCCTAGAATTTCATCCAATGAATGTTGCTATTCACCTGTGAATGTATTAGCCATTCCAATGTGCTTATGGTTCTTCATAGGCCCACTCTTGATGAGGATTCATTACTTCTTTCTCTAATGCCAAACCACACATGAGACATTCATCTGGCATGGCTCCTGAGCGATCCAAGAAAGACTCATCATCTTTCTTTCTGTTACCATTCTTGCATATATCGAAAAACCAAATCCATTTGATGTCTAGCAAGGATTGCTAATCCATTTCTTGTTTGGGGTGGCTTTATTGGACACAATCTAGTATATCGCTTTTGTACTGTTGTGTTGCTTTTCATTTAACTGTAATTATCACTCAAAAAGCAAGGGATATCACTCAAAAGTAGGGGAAAAAAATCAAGGAACTCTTCATCATAGTCCAAAATATTTGTTTCACATTCTGCCTTGCATACTGCTTTCGTATTTGAACTATGAACAAAGAGAGCAATTATTTGGCTCCCCTTTTAGTAATATCTGCTCGTATTGCTCTCACAGATTTGTGCGAACAAAAGTGAATGCACCGTAGCATTATCAAAGGAGAACTTCAATATGGATTTATGCCCTGGCTTGTCAAAAACACTGGCAGTTGAAGCAGCATGTAGCTAATGGTGATATATGATTTGAGATTTTTCAGATCTGGCAGCAGCTGATATTGATTCCCCAAGGAACTGAGGAAGTCATTATTCACAGCTGACATTTAGATATTTATGCTATTTGGTTGCATTTGATTCTTGTAGCAGGAACCTGTTTATTTTTAATTCCTATTATATAGGAGGCACGAGGCGAAGCCTCTTGCAGCTAATTGAGGGTGGTGTTGTATTCGGTAGTGAGGTTTGCTGCTAGAAGAGTGGCTTGTGTACCTTTGTTTCTCCCACTAAAACTTTTGATACAGTTTTGTTGTTATTTAGTTCCTTGCATTAGATTAGCATAAAGTAAGATTGATTAGTTGCATTTAAGGAAAGTGATAACTAGCCAAATAAATATGGATTGATGCCTGTGGGAGAATGTTGAGACTTATTAAGGAGTGTGTCCCACATGACCACATGCCCAATTTGTGAGTGCCCACTTGGACGATGAATTTAAATTTCAGGTTTCCATATTGGATAACATCCAGTGTTTAAATCCTAATCAAGTAGGGTTCCTATTAGCTTAAGCGTTAGGGTTTCTAGAACCTAATAAAGGAGCTATTCTACAATGTAAAGGAATTATTTATAAAAGCGTGCCCACTTTTTCATGGGAAAAAAAAAAAAAAAACGCAGCAGCATGGGAAGTGGAAAAGCTTTTCTGCGACATTTAAAATTTCACATTTGGTGCCGCTGCTTTATCTTGAGGAAAACTAGAAAAATGAAGTGGAAAACCATTTCGGATGAGGGGAAGGTTGGAAAAGGTTTTCTATGGAAAATGGATTTTTTTTTTTTCCTGTGGAGCTGGTTTTCCTCAATGCCATACAAATGTGCCTTGAAGATTTTAGGGCTACAGCTTTTCACTTTGTGGTGTCTAAAAAGAGAAGATGAATGTAATAAATCCTCAATTACAAGAGTAGCCCGTTTGAGAGAGGGATTCATAGATTAAACTTTCACCATGAATCAGGTACGTTATTACATTCAATATTTTGATTGTTCAAATCTATCCTAGTTTATGTAGATCCGATTGAGGTCATGTTGATCTCAGATTAACATGTGGTACGATCATGTGCCTCATATATGAGCAATGCACGAGCCACCTGCAAGTAAATGATGGGATAGAATGGCCTTACATGATTGCTTATAGACCACGGCCATTTGATGGGGGGCTCAGCTAAATAAATGGTTATGACAACATTTCTTCGCAGTCCATTTTGCAGCTCAAAATTCAGTTACATTTTCAAGCACTCTTAGGCTTACTATCATGGTTAGATTTTGATACTTTGGAACAAATCTGATACTAAAGGCTTCGTGAGGACATTGTGAATAAAATTAGTGCATAGAATGGCAAGTCAATACACGCTGGTGCAATACAATGTGATTATTGAATGACTACTTTCTGATACTATATTTGGATGGAATATTTTCATAAAATTGACAATTTAGAACGCATTTATGCAGGCAGGAATTCTGTGGCACAGCAAATTCCTTTCCACAATGTTGCAAAAGAATGATTCCCACTCTTGTTCCCTCTAATGGGAAATGGTTATTTTCACATAGTTAAGAGAGAATAATGATACATGTTTTTCTTCTTTCCATGCAAAAACAGAGTTGTTTAAATCAACAAAGTAATGAAAATTGGAGAAAATTGGAGGCCTTTCCATGTTACTAAGGAGTGTTCAGGGTTGCACAAAATTGTCCTGAAAACATGTTAATGAAAATGCATAGAACGGCCTATCAAAAAATAGAAAAGAAAAGAAAATGCATAGAACGGCATATCTTGTGGTGAGACAAATTCCTTTTGGAGCATATAATTTGGGGATATACAATTGATGGATGTTAATTTGGAGCGGCTTGGATTTTCAAGAGGTGGAACCCACTATGGAGTTTCATTCATTCAACTAAAGATTTCTCCGAGATCTTATGCATGATCAATGGACATACCCATCATCCATGCCCCATAAAATGGTTATGACCAACTGAAACAAATCAAAAAAGGGTAAAGAAAAAGCCCCATGGAACATGCAGACACCAACACAAAATATAGGAACGGGAAGCAGAAGCAGAGTTTCTTATAGACCAATTTTACAGAATATCGAGTAGAGAACTCGGTTGAGGTACATGGTGATAAAAAAAAGCATGAAGCCTGCTATGCAGTGAGATTCCTCGAATCTGAAAAGGCTTGAACTTTATCTCCCAATCGACAAGAATTAATACAAAATAAATAATGTTTTGGCATTTCTCCATACAAGTAAAATTTCAAATCACCAGTATGGTAATAAATCACCAGCAAAAACTTGGTAAATTTCATGCAAACCTTTCTACCACTTACAATAGCTTCCTAGCATAATGCCCAAAATCAGGAAATGCCTTGATCTTCCTATCTGGAACCCCAGCCATGACAACCTGTAAGTTCCAAACCAGAAGTTGCTTCTTCACTTGGCAAATTTCATTCCAAGCCTTGCTACCACTTACAATAGCCTTCCAGTATAATGCCCAAAACCAGGAAATGCCTTCATGCTCCTAATTGAACCTCAGCCATGAGGCCCATGACAACATCTAAGTTCCATCCCCCAGAAGTTGCATCTTACTGCAAAACACAGAAGCAACAAAGATGGGTCACAAGGGAAAATTGCGAAGAAGATTACTAAGAGAGTGAACAAAAGACACGGGAAAACTCAAGTTCAATAAAGGATCATCTCATACAAATTTTTATTGGTAAGAATCATCTTTTACATGCCTCACAAATTTTAAAACTGAACTACATTTTTAAATACCAGGTCCTGAAGAAACTAGGCATACTCAATACATTCAACGAATTTTTAAAGCCGTGTTTGACATGCCTTTATAATTTTCAAAAAAAAAAAATGAATTGGCATTTGATCTGCATCTTTGAAAACAATAGAACAGAACAGTTAAACAAGCCATGTCTCAAAATGAAGTTTAAAAAATTCCATGTAGAAAGTTTACCAGCTCCCCGAAAAGACTTCAATTGCACCTTCCTGCTTCCCACATTCTCTACGAGCAGATTTTGTCTCCTTGAGAGAGCGCAAATGTGATGGTATAAGAGCCTTCTGAGATGATAATTCACCAATGAAAAGTACATTCTGTGCCCATCCAGCATATTTTCCAAATTTATTAACAAATGCTTCTGCCACACGACTGCAAAGCTTGGGTGTCAGGCGTGCACCTGCAAGCTCAGGAATGAGGTATCGAGTAGCAATCTTTGCATACCCCAGCATGAGCATTTGCACATTGCAAGATGGTCAAAATCACAGATTAAGAAATGAATGATACGCTACATTATGTGAATCTGGAGTCATATGTGAAGCTAGATACTAGGCACATGAAAGTGCACACCGTGATAATGAGAAAGGATTCAGTCCACATAATACTGTCATCAAATAAATTGATAGTTGTATGCACGCATAGCAATCAGTAGAGACCTTAACGTTTCTAGGTATTATTAAGATTCTTAAATTTATGATTACAAACATATATGAAGTGCAGTTCTTCACATTATTGGACACAAGCTGCCATCCAATGGGCCTCAATGTGGACTGGCTCATAACTAACTCCAATCCAAAATCCAAATACCAATTATCCTCTCAGATTGGTGGTCTGACAGAAAGGAATAACAAGGGACCTTTTTGTTCTTACCATCCATTAGCAAACCAACATACAAAAGGTTAGAAAAATCCATGGATGCGGTGTTTTGACCCATCAACATGGCGTCAACTGGATGGATGGCCTAGACCAATAGTTTAACTTTCAACGCATCCAATATAAGCGGGCTGCATAGGATTCTGTGGTTGTGAGATCATTCAAGAGCTCCTCATCATCTTAGTTAGTTGTTAGTTTAATGCATTTCAACAACAGCAAGAAATAAAAGAACATTACTACCAAGGGAAGATGAAAAAGGCACACCTTCCACACATGTGTATCAACAGGAATAGCATCGTGTTGGTCGAGGGAGAATAGAGCAATGCAGGCTGCCACCTTGGGACCCACTCCTGGTAAAGTACAGAGAGCATCAATCACCTCATGCAGCTCCAAGCCTCGAAGGGAAGAAAGCCACTCTGCACCTCCACCAGGCTTTGATTGCAAGGCCTTAACGGTTCCAACTATATATTTCGCCCTGCTCATGAGTAACCAGCATGGAATCATCACACAGTAAATAAAATAAAAATAGACAACAAATAAACATCTTCATTTAACAAACAAAGATAAAAGTATGGAAAAGGTCATAGGCATAGTTTGAAACTGACAAACACATGATCACCACAGTGAGTGTAAAAGCATTTACACGGAGAAGATCAGAAAGAAAGCTATAATAGTTAATGGAGGGAGGGATCTAACAACAGAAGTTAATGAGGCAACTACAGAGGCATCTGGATTCTAAACAGCAAATGCTGCTCCTTTCCCCAACTGCCTCTGATTTAGACTGAATAAACCCCTAGCTCATGCACCTTGTGCGAACCAAATCAACATTAAAAAAAAAAAAATGCAACACCCACTTCAAGCATATCAAGAAGTGTTTTATGAAAAGATATTTGTTGAACAAAAGAGAGAACAAAATAATGGACATAAGCATCTTCATAGATAAGTGAAAATGCGAGAGGAAGTTAATAAGTTAATGAAAAGAGAAGTCTTGAGTCCAAATAACAAAATGAAGCAGAATTATGTGCAATACACACTTCAGATATCTCTTGAAGTGCTTGATGAAAAGCTAATTGGTCGGAGCAATCTTCTTCTCATTATTTACAGTAAGAGAAGCGTTCCTCTATATCTGGATATATCATAAAAGGTGGCACCCCAGAAAGATCTCCACTGTAAGGTCCCTTTCATCAACCCAAAACATTTGATGAAATTCTCTGCCATGATAGTCCCATTCCAACAATAATATGAAGAGGAAGATGATCGGGCTCAGCTTATAATACACTATCTACACCATTTCCTAGTCCAATGGTAAGATGAACTGTTTTTTCTTTCAATCAGCATGATATAAATCCTCTTCTTACTTTTTGTTTTGATGAACTAATGCAGATTTCTTAATGCATATATAAGCAGATATTGTGATAAAATTCCCCAAAACCTCAAACAAACAGCTTTTCAGTTTGAAAGTGCTGCACTTGAAATTTAACATGTAAGATATGGGTTGCCTATGGGTGTGAGGATAGTGAAAGTGGGGATTTCCTGCTAAGTAAAAAAAAAAAAAAACAAGTGCATCCTTGAACTTGGTTGCCCCAGGGGTACTCCAAATCAAGCTTAGGTCATCCAAACACATGAACCCTCAGTTTCCACATCAAACAAGTTACCTGCATTGGCACCAAGAAGATCCAAACAGTGCTTAAAATCAAGAAAACTTTCTTCTTCTTAAAACCCCACATCCAAACAGCCCCACAGATTCAGTAAACAAAAACAACAACAAAAACCCTAAAAACCCAACCTGTATCCAAACCCAGCTTTCCGAAGCTCCTCCTCAGACACCATCTCCAGCTGCTCCAGAGACGGAAATTCATGGAAATCAAAACCCCCAACAGACCCCAAACACCTCCCAAGCGACGAAAGCACGCCAACCATCTTCGTAATCCTCCCTATATTGTTGTTCGACGAGCACAGAAACTGAAACAAGCACTCCACAGGCTCCTGCCGCAAAACCCTAGCCCCCTCCAGATGCGGCGCCAGATCGGCGAACCGCCCGTCCGCCTCCGAGAACCGCCTCCACATCCCCGCCAGGGACACGCCGAGGTTGAGGAAGTCGCCGAGCTCCGCCACCGCCCGGCAGCGGTCCGGCGTGTGGTGGATGAAGAAGGCGACGTCACTGGTGGAGTCATCTGGACCGTCCATCTGTCTGAGGGAGATGAGGTGGGAGTTGATGGGGCCCGTGTATTGGGTGGGGCCCGTTTGCTTCCATGTGAAGGTTTGGCCTGTGGGGAATGTTAGGGGGAGGGAGAGTTCTGACCGTCCGATCTGCAGAGATTCCCATGCTGATGATGGTGATGATGATGAAGATGTAGGGTTGAGATGTCTTTTGGTTTTGATGGATTTGATGATGGATTTGGTTAGAGGAACGGTTGATGGGGGTGTTGATGGAGTGATGAGAGGAGGTGATATTGGGAGCCTCTGTCTCTTCATGTCAAGTGTGTGAATGGAACTTTCAATCTCACAGCACAGCTTTCTATAAAAAGAGTACCCACTGATGGCTTTTTGGCTTTGACCATCAATGTTGAGGACCGTCCATTTGGTTCAAATGGTCTTCATCCTATGATCTCCCACAGGCCTCTCATGAGTAGGGGGAGTGGTATTGGGTCCCACCTAGTAAAAATTTAAACCGTTCAAAAATGATTGGCATCCTAATTTATGGGATGTGCTCGAGTTTTACTCTCCTAAAATGAGTTGGTCAATTACAAGATTGAGCACATTATTAATAACATGATTAATAAATATGAGTACAAATATATAAGATTGTGTTAATTATGTTATAATGATATGTTTAATCTTATGACTGTTTAGAGTAAAATTAGAGGACATAGACTGAATAGGACAGGCGTTCAATTTAAGCGGCTCGAATTTTGATTAGGTGTGCCCCGCTATGGGTTGACTCAGGATCTCTATGTGGTGGGACCTGGAGTTGAAGAAAGAGGCAAGAACGGCTATGTTTAGTTTAATTTGAATGAAAACGAAGATATTCCTTCTTCCCTCTCTTCCCTTCTTGAGTCTGAATCAGGTGTTTCCATGTCCATGTGTTGACTCTCTCTCTCTCTCACACATTGAACTGGAATGAATCTTTGTGTATTGGATTCATCAGAAGGGGGAAAATGTATTCCCGGATTTGATATTCCGATACTTCAAAATAGGCCAAGTATCATCATGTCTTATTGCAACCAATACATCATGTTTTCCCCCTAAAGTCTGTTTCTGAAAGTATCTATGGGGTGTCCTGGTCCTATATATCTCTTAAAATGCGGCAATTTTTTTCTCCAGTAATAGATTGTTCCAATGTAAGACTGAGCATATAATTGCTAAAGGGTACGACATGCTAAATTTTGTCACATGATCTCTTTTATTTTTGGTTGTTTAGAATTTTAATCTCTGAGCTTTATTGTAGAGTTCTAGTGAATCTCTTACACATCATGTTGGTATTCTGGCTGACCACTGTGTTCTAAGTGTCATCATCTCTATCCCCCTTGTCGGGTCTGACCAGTTCACATGGTAAGACCTAGCCAGATGATGGTTAGTCTCCGGATCACCCAATTTGACCAAGTTGCACTCACAATATATGACTAAGATCTGAAGCTCTCATGTGGGAATTGAGAAGTGAGTTCTTTTATTAACTGTAGGTTAAAATTTTGAAGGGTTAATACTCAAGTTTCAATGATGAGGGCAACCTTGATGGGTGTCAAATTGGATGTGGTAGCTATTCAGGGGCTTGGGAGTCCATTAGGCTTTTGCCCATTCATGTCAACCAAACAAACTCAGGAGATCGTTGGATTCTCTGGCTTGCGATCTTATGGCCGACAACCCATGAGGCCCATCCAGAAGTATGGGAATGGGATGGAGATTTGAAGGGCTTGGCTTAGATAGGAATCTACCAAATTTTAGATTGGAAAAGGATCTATGATGATTAAGATATAATAAGCCCCCAAAATCAATGGCTCTAAAAAGTTGGATCTTGAATCCAACGATTAGCACAGTATGTTTGAGTGGGTCTGGTGGCAATTCAGAGGAGGTAGAGTGCATGAGAGTGGGCCTGGATCATGTGGGGCATTGGAGATTTGGAGTGGAATACATTGGAATTGTCGCTCTACGGATCACCTGCAACAGCTACTACACAATAACAGTCGAACACATGCTAGGATCTCAATGTGGGGCCCATGTGGAGATAATAGTGATTGTTCAAGATGAACTCCATCCATTCTAGAGTTATATCCTCATATTTTAGTTCAATAGGATTGTTCTTACAGTAAGATTGAAAACATGATTGACAACGTGATGATGCTTTAAATTATGTTTCTGTCACGTATTTAATCCGATCGGACATGGAACCCACTTCTATTGAACTGAAATTTGAGGCAATAAATAATCTTTAATGGTCTGAACTATCTCTATATGAGCCCCACCATGGTGATCCCAACATGTGTTGTGATGTAATAGTTGCCACAAGGGATCCGGACTCATAGGACTTCTCAAAACCAGCTCTTATTGGGACCTAGGATTGAGACATTGGCTTTTCAAAACCAGCTGAGTGGGACCTAGGATTGAGACAAGTGGCATGTTGGTGGGCCACTTTCATCCACTGAAATTGGCTAATTGCTAAAATGTTTGGCCGGCATGATTGCTTAGTCACTAGTAAAGTAATATAATAAGCCTAACAGTCAAATTTTCTTTGTTGAGAAATTTTATGGTACATGTGGATCGTATGTATCACATATGGATCCCAGTCCACCCTAAGCTGGGTAAAAAATAAAGAAATAAAATATGATATTTGGATTTTTGGACCTTCACCCATAAATATGCGACACCCCACTTACATGGAAAAGAAGTCTGCACGCGTGGAAAGAAAGTCCACACAAGTGAGAAGTGAGCTCGCACACACAGAAAGAGGTGGCCTCCCAAGGTTCAAACCTTGGGCAGCAATGTGAGAATTAAAAAAAAAATACTAATAAACATGTGGTGAACAACTATAAGAAGGAAAATTGATTGAATTTGGGTCATGTCCAAGTTCACCGGACCAAGATCTAGAACTAGAGGGGCGGAGCCCAAACCCAGACCCGCGGGGGCCTAAGCTCCTGTAGCTGGACCCAAACATTAATGGTGAGCCTGAGTCTGGACCTGAATTCTACCCTGAATTTAAAGCAATCAAATTCTTCATGATATCTAAATTACCTTATTTATCCCACTTAGCTGCAGTAGTTATAACTTCCTACTAATTGTAGTCTCTATATAATATTAGAACTGTGGATAATTTTTTTTAAAATAATAAAAGATACTAATTTTTAAAATAAACTTCCGAAAATAAAGAAAATATCATGTTATGATTTATAAATTATTGTTTTCTGAAGATATAAAGCATATTCGGAGGTGGTTGTATTTGTCGTTCTGCCCAATCTCAATCCTTGTTTACGAAATATAAACATCTTTTCTATTATGGACGACTTCCTCCTATTCAATGTGCACTATTAATAGATATCGACCCTTAGGCCCTATTTTTTTTAGTGAAATTTCTACAAAGAATTCACCATGTCCATAAATTCAATATGATGTGAGAGGCTGTCCTTAAAATTTCTAAATTCCGTGTTACTTTCCACTTCCCTTGATTAACCCTTCAAACTTCAGATGCAACTTGTAAAATCTGATGAAGAGAGAAAAACTTGTGTTGTTGATTACATTCTCTAAGAATTGAATACAATAAATAATACAATGAGTGGAAGATCCAGATCCTATGTTTATGGGATGGGTTTCCTAAAGAATAAAATATGATTTAAGTATTCTAAATATAAATATATGATTTGCACAATTACAGGATTGTGTTGTCATGTACGATTTGCACAATTACAGGATGGTGTTGTCATCCTGTATCCTAATACTCCCCCTCAAGTTGGCGCATGGAGATCCGTAATGCCCAACTTGCAAAGTAAAAACTGAAATTGATCGCGGCCCAAGGCTTTAGTAAAAATGTCAGCTAGTTGATGTTTAGTTGGAACATGTGCGGTAGAGATCGCCCCTGAAGCCAGTTTCTCACGAACAAAGTGACAATCGATTTCAATGTGCTTAGTGCGTTCATGGAAGACTGGATTGGCAGCGATATGAAGAGCCGCTTGATTGTCGCAATATAAGCGCATTGGCTGAGAATGGAAAACACGAAGATCATATAAGAGAGTCTTTAGCCATACAAGCTCGCATGTGAGAGTGGCCATGGCGCGATATTCGGCCTTAGCAGAGGAACGAGAAACGGTAGTTTACTTCTTTGTTTTCCAAGAGATAGGGCTGTTGCCCAACATAGTAAAGTAGCCAGTGGTGGAGCGGCATGTCATAGGACAACTAGCCCAATCAGAATCACAATAGCCTGACACATGAAATGAGCAATGGGAAGGCAAAAAAATGCCTGTACCTGGTGATGATTTTATATATCGAAGAACACGAATAGCAGCATCATAATGCGGTTGGCGAGGTTGTTGCATAAATTGACTCAAAAGATTAACTGAATAGACAATGTCAGGCCGAGTAATTGTGAGGTAAAGCAACCGGCCCACCAACCGCCGATATGACTGAGGATTGGAAAGAGGTTCCCCATTATCATTTGTTAGATGTAAATTTTGCTCCATAGGAAAGGTGACTGGGCGAGCTCCAAGATGTCCACTATCATGAAGAATATCAAGGGCATACTTGCGTTGATTAAGAAAGATGCCTTTTGGTGAACGCGCCACTTCGATACCTAAAAAATATTTTAGAGCACCAAGATCTTTGATATGAAACTTATGGTGTAAAAATTCCTTTAAAGCAGTGATAGAGGCAGCATCGTTGCCTGTCACAATGATATCATCGACGTAAACAAGAACGGCTGTGAATGTGTGGCCCCTTGTACGGATGAATAGAGAATAATCTGCTTGAGATTGTTTATAGCCAACATCTCGAAGTGCTGATGAAAACTTGGAGAACCAATTTCGCGAGGCTTGGCGGAGACCATAAAGAGATTTCTGCAAACGACAAACCCTTTGCTCCCCTTTTTTTGCAAAACCAGGGGGAAGAGTCATGTAAACTTCTTCATGGAGGTCTCCATGAAGAAAAGCATTGTGGACATCAAGTTGATGGAGGGTCCAATGTCGAGCTGCAGCAACAGACAAAAGGCACCGGACAGTTACAAGTTTAGCAACTGGTGCAAAAGTTTCATGAAAATCCAAGCCTTCTTTTTGAGTATATCCCTTAGCCACAAGCCTAGCTTTGAAACGTTCAATGGTACCATCAGCATGATACTTGATTTTGTAAACCCATTTGCAGCCTATGGGTTTCTTTCCATGAGGAAGATATTGTAGTGTCCAAGTGTGGTTGGATTCCAAAGCACGAATCTCAGCCTCCATAGCTTCACGCCAATGAGCATGCTTGAGTAAAAAAAGTAGGTTCGGCTTGATGTGAAATAGCCGAGAGAAATGCCACATGCTTATCAGAAAAATGAGTGTATGAAATAGAATGAGAAAGAGGATGGGCAGTACCTGCAGAGGGCTGAGAGGTAGAGGAAGTCGTAGATGAGGTGGGTGGTAGTGTGGGGCATACATAGTCCTGAAGGTAAGATGGGCGAGTGATGGTGCGTTTGGGACGTGTATTGGGAGGTTCTGGAGGCATTGTAGTATGGGTGGGTGGTGTATCAAGTGGTGTTACATACAACGTTGGGTGAGGTGATGTGGCAGAAGGTAGTATGGGGTTGGATGGGTGGGGTGGTATCAGAGCCGACTCTCGACTAGTTCGAGTGTGGGTCTCCTGCCGTGGTCTGGTGTAAGTGGGCGGGCTTCCATGTGGGCGGGCCAAGAGGGCTGGCAGGCTACAGGGGCTGGCAGGCTACTGCACAGGGACGTGCAGCCTTAAGGGGGGTGGAATGTGACGCCCCAGAGTCCCACATCGACTATAGAGAGGAAAGTGATTGGGATTATATGTAGAGCTTACACCCTTACTTAGCATGAGGCCTTTTGATGGGTTGAAGCCCATCAGAAGCAAAACCGTGAGGCCAGTGGGCCAAAGCGGACAATATCATGCATGGGTAAGGGGTGGGGAGGTCTAGCCGGAAGGTGGAGAGCCGACACTAGCTGCAGGGGTCTGAGTGTTCTTTTGTCTGGGTTTTGAGAGACATTTGTTGTGAGTTGGGTAGTAATGAAAAATATGTAATTAAACTTTGATTTGTTATCTCTATACATTTAGGCTGGACTTCAGCCCATCTACATTTGACATATATACGATGATACCTTATGCTTCCGCTATCTCTGTATGGCTTCCGCTTATAATACGCTCTCGCAATAATAACTGTTGTTACATATTCGTTCAAAAAGTTTTAAATTGGACCTCACTGCGGACCTACGATCTTGGAAGTTCTCGGATTTTCCGGGAAGTAGCGCGCCAATTTCGGTACTTTGACGATTTTCTCGGTATTCGGAATTGGGGCGTTACAGGTGGTGTGTCCAAAAATGGCAGGGAGTTGACTGAAGTGGGTGATGGTGTTGGCATGTAGTTGGTTGGATTGGGTAGTGAGGGTAATGGTGTAGTGGGGATTATTGGTACTGTAAGAGACGAGGGAAGATTGTGATCAGGTATGGGTGAGGGAATTACAGTAGTTGTTGTGGGTTGGGTTATGGATATGGATGAGGAATTGAAAGGAAAAATATCTTCAATAAAAGTGACATCTCGGGATGTGAAAATTCTTTTGGTATCAAGATCATAAACTCGATATCCCCGTTGGCCAAAAGGATAACCAATGAAAACACATCTAGAGGCACGCGGCGAAAATTCGTGACGATCATTTTGAAGAGTGTGAGCATAACAGAGACAGCCAAAAACACGAAGGTGGTCATAGGAAGGGGTTTTTTTGAAAAGTAGCTCATGAGGAGATTTGCCATCTAGGATGGGGGTTGGAATATAATTGATAAGATAAGCTGCAGTCAAGAGACATTCTCCCCAAAAAGAAAGAGGAAGATAAGCTTGAAAGCACAATGATCGGGCAACCTCGAGGAGATGGCGATGCTTGCGCCCAACCACCCCATTTTGTTGAGGTGTTTTGACACAAGTTCGCTCATGGAGAATGCCATTTTCGTTTAAAAAAAGTTGCATTTGGCGAGAGAGAAATTCTGCGCCATTATCTGTGCGAATATGACGAATTGAACATCCAAATTGATTTTTAATCATAATGCAAAAATGCTTAAGAAATGTAAAAGTTTCTGATTTGAAACGCATCAAGTATACCCATGCGCTACGAGAATAATCATCAACAATGGTTAAAAAATAGTGTGCTCCAGTGTGTGAAGGTGTAGGATAGCCACCCCAAATATCACAATAAATTCGATTAAAAAGTTCACTACTTCTATTACAACTTGGATAAAATGGTTGGCGAGTTTGTTTGGCACGTTCACAAACATCACAATGAGAATCAAAAGAAAAAATTTGTGGAAAAATGGAGGATAATTTATTTAACCGGGCCGTTGAGGGATGACCGAGACGAAGGTGCCAAAGGTTGGAGGGGAATGGACGACTTGCAGGCATGGCTATAGGAATGGCTAAGGAATTAGGAACATAATGGTAGAGCCCATCTCGTACTTCACCCATTCCAATCAGTTTCCTCGATGACAGGTCCTGAAATACACAAAAATTAGGAAAAAATATGGCAGCACAATTCAAGCTTTGGGTCAATTTGCTTATGGATAAAAGATTGAAATGAAAATTAGGAACACAAAGAACATCAGATAAGCATAAATCTGATGATAATCGAACAGAGCCAATATGAGTAATTGGTGTGACATCACCTGTGGGTAATTTGACCGAACTGGCATGGGGTGTTGAGTGAGAGGTTGTGAGAGAAGACAAAGTGGGCGTCATGTGATCAGTCGCACCACTATCTATGATCCACGAGGGTGATGAAAAAGAGGTTGCAGAGTTACAAAATGATATATTACCAGCAAGATTGGCAGAAGGATTAGTATCCAACAAAGTGAGCAACTGTCGATATTGTTCGCTAGTCAATGCAGGCAGTGAAGTCGGTGCATCAGAGTTCATGCATAGTTCACCAAAGGTGGTGGCTTGATGGGCTGTCGGCTGAACTGGCTGATGACGACTAGTGGAGGCATTCCGGTAACTACGCGAGTGATCCCAGTTAGGCGGATAACCCACTAGTTTGTAGCATTTTTCTTTGATGTGACCAAGCACACCACAATGTTCGCATTTTGGTCGAGCTCGGCCTTGTCCAGTTCCTCGTGATTGTTCACCATTCCGCATGATAGCATAAGAGCTATTAGCAGCCATGGCAACAGTGTCAGCCATGGTAAAGGAGGGCAGGTGTAGTAAGCGTTGCTTCTCTTCTTGATTTACAATTGCATAGCATTTGCCAACATTGGGAAGAGGATCCATGGCAAGGATTTGACTACGAACATTGGCGTATGTGTCATTGAGGCCCATGAGAAACTGAAAAACACGTTCGGTTTCTTGCATATTTTTAAGCTTTTTAAATGCTCCACATGAACAGTCAGGGATGACAACATGTGTGTTAAGCTCATCCCAATATGACTTAAGCATATTGTGATACACAGCTAATGATTGTTGTTCTTGGCGAAAAGTGCATATATCTCTTTTCAATTGAAAAATTCTAGGATTATCGCTCTGAGAAAATCTTTCTTCTAAATCAAGTCATACTTCACGTGGACTATCACAATAAATGATACTGTTGGTGAGTGATTTATCAATGGAGTTAAGAATCCATGACAAAATCATGTCATTACATCTTTCCCATGCTTGAGTTTCAGTTGGATTTGATGACGGTTTAACAAGTGATCCATCAACAAATCCAAATTTATTCTTCGCATTCAATGCCATTTTCATGGCTCTTTTCCAGGTTGAATAATTCTCACCAGTTAAAGGAGTCGAGACAAGGATCGCTCCGGGATGATCCGACGAATGAAGGAAATACGGCGAAGATACGTCATTGACAACGCTCTGTTTTTTTTCGCCGTCAGATTTCTCAATATTTGATGTCATGGCAGTGGGCGATGAGAAATATGAGAAATACAGTTGCAACAGAAAGTGAGCAACGTGTCACACCAGAGAGATGATATCCAAGGTGTGAAAGGAGAAAGACACTTGGCAAAGATGATCTTCAAGTGCAGTAACACAAAGAGACAGTTGCTTCACGGTTATGGACCGAAGGATAGCTCTGATACCATGTAAAATCTGATGAAGAGAGAAAAACTTGTATTGTTGATTACATTCTCTAAGAATTGAATACAATATATAATACAATGAGTGGAAGATCCAGATCCTATGTTTATGGGATGGGTTTCCTAAAGAATAAAATATGATTTAAGTATTCTAAATATAAATATATGATTTGCACAATTACAGGATGGTGTTGTCATGTACGATTTGCACAATTACAGGATGGTGTTGTCATCCTGTATCCTAATACCATTGCCTCCTGTGCCCCTCCCTGCATTCATTCCCTTGGTTCCCTCTCCTCTCTCTCTCCCGTCCTGTACCACCCTCCCTATGTTGCAGCTATATGCCTATCCTTATCTCATAAGCCTACCGCCTCTAATGATGCAGCACTTTCCACTTCAGATGATTAACCCTTCAAACTTCAGACGCCACTGCCTCCTATGCCTCTACATTCCTTCCCTTGGTTCCATCTCCTCTCTCCCGTCCAGTACCACCCTCCCTATGTCACAGCTATATGTCTATCCTTAAGCCGTACGGTAGCTCCCTCGCAGGGTAGCCTTTTGCCATACCGCATGGCGAACCGTCCCTTGCTGACGTGTACTATTTAGTGGATGAGAGATACCATGCTGTTGAGGTTCAATAATTCGAAGGGAGAGTGCTATTGGCACCGCATATTTTTCTCTCCCCACCGCACTAGAATATAAAAAAAATATTTTTACCTAAACTATCCCTCCCCTCCCCCTCCTCCTCCTCCTCCCTTCCTCTCCCACCCTCCACCCTCATCTCCCCCGGCCGGGGCTCCCGCCGCGGGCTGCCGGCCGGGGCTCCCTCCCCGCCGGAGACTGGTGGGGGGGGGGGGGGGGGGGGAAGATGAGGGAAGAGGGTGGAGGGTGGGAGAGAAAGGGAAGAAGAGGGGGAGGGGGAGGAGGAGGGGAGAGGGGTAGTTTAGGAAACACTTTTTTTTTTTGCGGTGGGAAAAGAGATTTTCGTGGTGCCAATAGAGCCCCCATTCCGGGAAAATTCTATATGCACCCCAAAAATTGCTGAACACACCCATATTCTTCAATGAACAGTGATTTTTTTCTTTAGAATGTGGGTGTGCTCAGCAATTTTTGGGGTGCATATAAAATTTCCCTCGTTAAATTTCTTGTAAAATAAAGTAATAGATCAAGATAGAATAAAATACAAGAGAGTACAATGATATTTTGTCTACATTAGATTGGTAGGGAATTTTTTTCACTTTTTGTATAAAAAATGAGTATTTTTTTTATCATTTAGTGGTGAGAGGATGTTGTTTGTTGACTTTAAAAAAAATGGATGAATTTGGAAGATACGTAGTTTTGATGTGATCCATTGTTTGAAAAATAAAAGTTTTACATTATTTTTACTTTAATAGTAAATTATCAAATGACAATGGTTATCCTCCCTCGCCAGTGCTAGTGGAACCCTACCCATATACTTTTCCAACCATCCTTCAATGGTTGTCACTCTCGTCCAGGGACGGTTGGAAGTAAGTGAGCTTTTTAGATGAATTTTCAAAACTTTTAATTCGCTTGAAGGATGATTAAATACCCAAAAGGCCAAAAACTCAATCCTAAGATCTAAAACCCTCATCTCATGCATTAAGATCGAAGATCCATAAAAAAGATAGATCAAAACAAACAATAATAAACTAGAAGATCGATCTACTAAAATAAACTAGATGTAAATCTATACCCGAGGAGCTTGGTTGCGCTTAAATTGAGAACTTGGTTTCTTGATTCTACAAAACACTTTCACAAATTAGATATCCTTAGCCTTGTGTCCTTCCACGCTATACCCTCTTGCAAAGAACTTCTTAAAGATGATGGTGGGATCTCTATAGAGAAGAAAACCTACGCACTCAAGAAGGATACCGGATGAGAAAGAGAAGGAGAAAGAGCTCTTAAAGTTCTCTTATTTATAGTTTATGGCGCAGCTCCTCTCTAATAAAAATTAAAAGTCTCACTTCTATTTCTATTATATGTCATACTCCTCCTTTCCTTAAGAGTTACAATCGAAATATAGCATTCTCTTGTTAGGGCTAGCATGGGTACTACTAGGAATTCCTTAGAATATAGCTCCAACCGAAACATCTGGACCCCATATCTCACATGAACTCTGGACCCACAATTAATTATAAATAACTCCACTAAATAAATAAAATTGCACACCTGTGTTAGGAATATTTACGATCAATTACATTGAGTAGCCCCTCCATCAATAATATCTATAGATCCATTGGAATAAATCCATCAGACCAAATTAGATCCATCTTTTGATATCCTTGGGACCCAATTAATCGCACCAATCATTATTTGGCACAAGGGTATATTTCTCACTTAGAGGATATGTTTCTTGAGAATATATGTTCTCACGGTCCCACTACCACGTACCCAAGGTACCGAGGTGTTGACCTACAATTGGCTTCACTCATTTGTAACTCAAAGTAATGTATATTATAAAATTGAGTCCATTAATCTTTTAGGATTAAGAGTCTATTGCTTGAAAATTGTAAGAGCATTCCTTAATCAAATACAACTTTTGTATAAGGAGTTACTCATGATCCTTCAATACACCGATGTACTAGCACAACAATCTAGAGTCTTACACTCTGATGGTTAAGACAAACCACACTATCTAATAGTGATTGTTGTACTACAACCTTACAGTCTCATCACCGATTGTGAAAAATACGTAAAGTATAAGATTTGTGATCCATATTTATTGTATGCGAATCTCATCCACATACATGAATTACATTTAATATACTTGTGGGCTATGGTTCATCTCATGAACCATGATGTCATTTTATATTAGTTATGTACAACCATAGAATAAAAACCCATTATTCACATGAATAAAGCATGAAATTATTAATTAGTTTATTAAAATAATTTAATTTATTTATATCATCTACTAGATTGAGTACATACGATCTAATAGGATGCACATTAGGGTGTGCCCCTCAACTTTTTGAAATTGTCATATGGGGATATGCCGTTTTATAGACTTCAAACTACTCTATTTACTTCATCAACTTTTTGAAATTCTCATATGGGGATATGCCCCTCGTTCTTCGGAAAGTTTTTTCTTTTAACGACTTTTTGTCCCTCCTCACTTTTTGTTACAACTAAGTAATAAATTCATAGTAGGAGTTGGTAAAAACTTACCTTTTTCTTTTCTTCGAAAGTGTCATGCTCCGAGCCCGAGATTTCACACATCCCGAGGCGCGACACACGCCCGCGTGGAAATTCGAGTCAAACTCATTGACTCTAGGTCCCCATGTACGGAATTTACCCATAGAATATCACGTGTGAGGTTTATAAATCTATATATCTATATTTTTCACCTATATGAATTTTGTCAAATAGATATCCATCCATAATTTATCATATATCAAAGTATAGAGCATAAGAGTCCATAAGCAATACTTTAAGAGTTCAAGTTTTAGAGATAGAAAGAGAAGAAGTAAGTTAGTTAAGTTTAAGTCTACAATCCCAAAAGCTAACAATTCATAAAACTAATACAAAAGATGTGGCAATCCTAGCCACGGTCCATGGGTCATTTAAACGTCCATTTCTCATCGAGTGGATGTCTAGAAGACATCATCAGGAGTCCATTCTGCTACGTTAAGTGGAGGTTCCTCTTCCTCAAGGATCTCCGGGGCAACGGCGTCGATGTATTCACCTGTAACACCAAGTGTAGCACCGTTAGACTAAACTAAGCAAAACAAACATATACAGTACATATAACATATAACAAATGAATAGCCAGACATGAATAAATCATAAGAGATCAAGGAATGATCACTAGGCAGATGAGTACATAAATTAGCATAGACATACGGGTCATAGATAACAGATAAACATATTAACAGTACTAGTTGGCACATCCATATAAGCTATGTTCTCTTAAGTTAATCATATAACATGAAATAAATGAGAGCAGAATATCAGGACAGGACAGGGTGGTGCTACTAGGAGACAGAGGTGCCCAGAATTCTCCATCGTAGACTTAGGGTGCCGGTCTACCCTCAGAGTAATTTTTCATATGCAGAGGGCCAGAAATTTACTAAACCCACACTTAGCCGGGTCCGACTTAGATAGGGTCGAAGCTAAGTGGTGCCGACTCATAGAGTGCAATGTCAAATTAATAGATCAGGTACAGAACAGTGTTAATCAGATACATGACATATACAGGACAGAACATATAAATGACAAGAATCAGAACTTACTGAGATGTATTGAATAAAGCCAGAAATAAATATAACATAACAGATGTGTAATAGAAAATACATAACTGAACAGAAGCATGATCAAGTCATACTAGAATACTGAAAACATAATGCAATGCATGTACATACAGATCATTTACAGAGTCAAGACAGAAATCAAGCCAGGCCTACGGTCTTGGAAACACATGTGGTTTTCACCGTCCAACTCGGGGTAGTATTAAGAATTTCGACATTATTGGGCTACAAAGGACCCCTTGGCGTTACAAAATTTGGATGTCGAATCCCTTAATAGAACACATTTGGCTCGGTTACAATCCGAAGAACACAAGGCCCCTTTTTGTGGGTATGGTTGCTCAATCCATATCCACAATTAAACAACCCATTGGTCATGATAAAAGTTCAGGGTGCACATCCTACAGGTCCATCTATCAGGCCAATCAACTAGAACAAACTACGGTTCAATATACGGCTCATGGAAACATCCATTTGTCACAATTATGTAAAATCCAACCTTCATTCTTTTCTAAGATTCAAATAAAATAAATTCACTTTTTCTTGAGTTCTACACATCATGAGCTTTCCAACGGTATGTAGATCTCCAAAAACGGACATACGGTTAAAAAGTTATGATCGTTGGAAAATTTGCATACTGCAGGCATCAGGTTCGCTCGAGCGTCCAGATGTTCGCTCGAGCGGACCCCAGACAGAGAGCTGTTCGCTCGACCGGACCAAAAGTTCGCTCGAGCGAACTCTCCCAGAAAGCCCTTCGCTCTAGCGTTCACTCACGCTCGCTCGAGCGAACTGCCAAAATCCTGTGTCCGAAAATCTGAACTGTGCTGTTTCCTTCCAGGCCATTCAGGGTCTTTTTCCATGGCTCAAATCACAATAAAATGGTAACATTGAGCTTCCAAATGCTCACAAAAACATCATTCAATCCCATTAACAAAAAACAATAGAAATCACCCATTTATTTCCTCAAGGAAGTACCAAAAATCCATTTTCGACAAGGAGAAGGGTGTCTACACATGATTGCATGTATTCAAGAGACAAACAAGGAAGCATGCATATCAATGTACATATTTAACTTGCCTTGGTGCTTGGAAGCTAGCTCTCACACCTAATCCTTCTTAAACTCGAAAATCCCCAAAAACACAAGCTCAAATGCCCTAAAAATGGTGAAAACGAAAATGAATGAAATGAATGAGGAATAAGATGATGCATGCACGAATTTAGGACATTCTTACACTAATCTGAAGCAAGAGAAAGGAAATGGAAGATGAGACTTACCAAGAGTAAGAAAATGTAGAGATGGTTGAGGTTCTTGAGCGTAGAAGATGATCTCTTTCCCAATGATATGAAGAAGATGAAATGGTAGCAAGAGATGATTCAGATGGGGAGTGATGAAGGAAGAAGAGGAATGGAAAAGTAGAAGGGAAGAAGAGCTCCCAGCTGGAATGAAGAAGGAAAAAGAAGAGAAGAAGGAAAAAAACTGGCTAGTAAGGGCTTTTAAGCCAAATTTTCCCTGCACTGCATGCAAGTCCACAAAAAGGACTGAATTCTCTAATAAGGGCATGGGTTAAATGAATGAGCTGGAAATGGGCCTAATGGAATCCAAATTAAATGGGCCAAAGCATGAAAGTTAATGACCATAAAATGCTCTATGCAATGCATTAAAAACCCAAAAATTTCTAAGTACACACAAAAATCCAAAATACTCCAAAAGTCATAATCTACCTAGTAAATGGTCAAACCCCACTAATTCTACCTAATCAAGTCCAATCACAATCAAAACATCCATTAAGTAATAATCTAAATTAATTAACTCTAAAATGAAATTAAGGCGGGTCGGGGTGTTACAGAAAGCAAGTCTTCTTAGGACTCTCCCTTTGGGGCAAGTTTTTCTTCTCTTTTGTTTTTTTCCTTACTTTTCTCTTACTTTCCAAATACAAGTACAAGTCTTTTTTTTTCACACATTGCCTATTGTCTCCTCCTTCATTCTTCAACATTTATTGATTCTCAAATACATCTCCGTACTAGTAACTAGCAAAACCCCGTGGATAACCACGAAACCACCAAATGCACAGACTGATATGAATTATTTTTAATAAATTTATTAATTAGTAAACTTGTGAGTCCTTTTTTTGTTGCTAATTTGATCTTTATTTTTTTTTTCAAATGTTTTATTCTTTAGGTGAGGAATGAATTGATTAAGAAAGATCAAATGATCATAGACCTAACAAATTGACCTAATATATTTAAGTGGGACCAAGATGAATGGGGTCCATCATCTCTATTCTAACCGTTCATAAAATCATATGATGCGGGCTGGGACCCATTAATTGATTGATAAAGATCAAATTATCATAGACCTCTCAAATTGACCAAACCTAACATATTTAAGTGGGACCCCCAAGATGAATGGGGTCCACCAACTATATTCTAATCGTTCATAAAATCATATTATGCGGGATGGGATCCATGAATTGATTAAGAAATATCAAATGATCGTAGACCTAACAAATTGACCTAATGTATTTAAGTGGAACCCAAATGAATGGGGTCCACCATCTTCATTCTAACCGTCCATAAAATCAAATGATGCGGGCCGGGACCCATTAATTGATTGATAAAGATCAAATGATCATAGACCTCTCAAATTGACAAAACCTAGCCTATTTAAGTGGGACCCCCAAGATGAATGGGGTCCACCATCTATATTATAACCGTCCATAAAACCATATGATGCGGGCTGGGACATGAATTGCTTGATAAATATCAAAGGATCAAATGATCATAGACCTCACAAATTGACCAAACCTAACCTATTTAAGTGGAACCTCCCAGATGAATGGGATCCACCATCTCTATTCTAACCGTCCATAAAACCATATTATGCGGGATGAGACCCATGAATTGATTAAGAAAGATCAAAGGATCAAATGATCGTAGACCTAATAAATTGACCAAATATTTTTAAGTGGGACCCAGATGAATGGGGTCCACCATCTTTATTCTAACCGTCCATAAAATTAAATGATGCGGGCCGGGACCCATGAATTGATTGATAAAGATCAAATGACCAAATGATCATAGACCTCTCAAATTGACCAAACCTAACATATTTAAGTGGGACCCCCAAGATGAATCGGGTCCACCATCTATATTCTAATCATCCATGAAACAATATGATGCGGGATGGACCCATGAATTGCTTGATAAAGATCAAAGGATCAAATAATCATAGACCTCACAAATTGACCAAACATAACCTATTTAAGTGGAACCCCCCAGATGAATGGGGTCCACCATCTCTATTCTAACCGTCCAAAAAACCATATTATGCGGGATGGGACCCATGAATTGATTTAAAAAGATCAAAGGATCAAATGATCGTAGACCTAACAAATTGACCAAATATTTTTAAATGGGACCCAGATGAATGGGGTCCACCATCTTTATTCTAACCGTCCATAAAATCAAATGATGCGGGTCGGGACCCATGAATTGATTGATAAAGATCAAATGATCATAGACCTCATAAAATGAACAAACCTAATTTATTTAAGTGGGACTCCAAAGATGAATGGAGTCCACCATCTATATTCTAACCGTTCATAAAACCATATGGAACCCATAAATTGCTTGATAAAGGTCAAATGATCAAATGATCATAGACCTCACAAATTGACCAAACCTAACCTATTTAAGTGGAACCCCCCAGATGAATGGGGTCCACCATCTCTATTCTAACCATCCATAAAATCATATTATGCGGGATGGGACCTATAAATTGATTTAAAAAGATCAAAGGATCAAATGATCGTAGACCTAAAAAATTGACCAAATATTTTTAAGTGGGACCCTAATTATGGAGAGGTTTTAGGATAATTATGGTTGGTAATAGAGATCTCATTGAAAGATTTTAGGATAATTATTATTGGTAATAGGGATATCATTTAAAGATTTTAGGATAATTCAAATTCTAATCAAGCAATTTCTATTTTCTAGCAGAATACCATTGTAGACTGGTTGCTGCCACGTGTCCCTCTCGAAGACATGCCACGTGTCCTCCTCCAGGAATTGCCACGTGTCCTCCTCCAGGAATTCTCATGAAGTGTATACATCCCTTTAGTAATATAGATTCTAAACACCAATCTTGCCTTTTGTTCCTTTTGTAACTTTTTTTTTTTAGTTCAACGGATGCCTCTTTAATGAGTATCTTTAAATGTATATGTTAAATCTTTTTCATGTCTTGTGTATTTTTGTTAAAAACAGTTACTTTCTTATGTTATTTATTTTTTTATGATGAAGAAGGTGACGGCGCTGGTGGAGTCATCTGGACCGTCCATCCATCTGTCTGAGGGAGATGAGGTGGGAGTTGATGGGGCCCATGTATTGGGTGGGGCCCGTTTGCTTCCATGTGAAGGTTTGGCCTGTGGGGAATGTTAGGGGGAGGGAGAGTTCTGACCGTCCGATCTTCAGAGATTCCCATCCTGGTGACGGTGATGCTGATGAAGATGTAGGGTTGAGATGTCTTTTGGTTTTGATGGATGTGGTTAGAAGAACGGTTGATGGGGGTGTTGATGGAGTGAGAGGAGGTGATATTGGGAGCCTCGTTGTCTCTTCATGTCTGTCAAGAAGTGAGTGGATGGAACTTTCAATCTCACAGCACAGCTCTTTATAAAAAGAGTACCCACTGATGGCTTTCTGGCTTTGACCATCAATGTCGAGGACTGTACATTTGGTTCAATTGGTCTTGATCCCATGATCTGTGGCCCATTTATATTAGTAAATAGGTCTCTCTGAGTCCTGATTGGCTGAGTGATCTCCCTCAGGCCTCTCATGAGTAGGGGGAGTGGTTTGGGTCCCACCTAGTAAAAATATGAGCCACACAAAATGATTGCCCACCCTATTTATGGAATGTGCTTGAATTTTGGGCTCCTAAAAACGAATTGGTCCCATTGCTGGATTAAGCATATTATTGATAACATGATTAATGTAAGTAAAATGCATGAGATTGTATTAATTATATTGCTATGACATGTTTGATCTTAAGTGGGACTAACTCCTATTAATAGAGGATGTCCCTTGATTAGGAACTGCTTTTATTTTGAATGACTCGGATTTTCAAAAGGTGGACCCGATGTGGGTTGACTCAGGGTCTCTATGCAGTGGGACCCGGAGTTGAAGAAAGAGGCAAGAACGGTTATGTTTAGTTTAATTTGAATGAAAACGAAGTTATTTTTTCTTCCCTCTCTTCCCTTCTTTCCCCTACACAGAGGAGTCTGAATCAGGTATTTCCATGTCCATGTGTTCACTCTCTTTCTCTCTCTCAGATTGAAAACTCAGAAATTTTCTTGTATACATTTAACATTGAACTGGAATGAATCTTTGTGTATTGGATTCATCAGAAGGGGGCAAATGTATTCCCGGCTTTGATATTCTGATACTTCAAAATAGGCCAAGTATCATCATGTCTTATGCCAACCAACACATCTTGTTTTTCCCCTAAAGTCTGCGTTTCTGAAGTATCTATGGGGTGTTCTGGTCCAATATATCTCTTATTCAGGCATCATAGATTCCAGGACCATTTAAGCACTTCACTTGAAAAATGTTTAAACCCAAAGGAAGCCATTGCTGAGTTGCAGACTAGATGTTGCACTGTACATGGATGAAAAGAATTTAGCCATAACTTAAAGACACTCAATGAATTTTAATGTTTGATATATCTGATATTCTAACTCTATTCAGTTTCTTTATATACAATTTTTTTTTCTTGGGGGATGTGGGGTAGCATTTCCACCGTCCATTTCATTTTTTGAGCCAAACCAACTTGGTATATGTTGCACTGTTTTGCCCCATTCCAAGCAGTATTGGGTTCCGAGTGATGTACATTTCATCATCATCAAGGCATTGTCCGGAGTAAATTACATGAATTTTGTTTCTCCATCTAGTCTATCTTAGGTCAAATCTTTGGATATGTTGCGCTTATTTAAATTTATCCTTATGACTTCTATCGTGTCCTCTTCGCCATTCCAGTGTCATTGTTGGCCAACACTGGATATGTCCAAACCATCTTAAGTCTCTCTTAATTTATCACCTGTTGATGTTAGCCCTAAATCCTCTTGAATATGCTCATTTTTTATTCTATTTTTACACGTATATTTATATGCACTATTTCCAGATTGACCAATATTCTATTCCATGAGTCATAGCTAATCTAATTGCCCATTTTGTAAAAAAAATCCTTCTGTGATGCATTTTTGTCCTTCAATAGTAAGAAAATAATTATAAGAACATTACATTTTTTCCCCCTCTATTGCTCTTCTAAATACTCAATTCACACACCCATGCTAATAGAATATTTATAATCATGTTAGAACAAATGCATCTCTAGTTCACTTTGAGTGTACAATGGCTCTACATTTTATCTCTTTTCAGTAGTAACTTGAACAGTTATAAAATTGGATAGAGCTGTTGGTTCTTTAATAAATTTCTCTAATTTAGCCTTGTTTTGCAAAATTATTGTGCTTTCACTTTCAACTATTTGCAATATATCCCAATGGTGTATCCTTGCTAACTTTGGTTGCTAATTACACTTCCACAATTACATTTTTATACAAGATGGCATGCACATTTTTTAAATTGGTCAGAATGTATTATTCTTTTCCTTGCAGGATACACAAAGCAGAGAACATAAAGCTATTGAACAGTATTTCAGATATTTCTTCGAAGCTATTTTGCATACACTCAATCCTGCCTTGATGGGAAACATAGTTAGCTCATTTGTATCAGGCTTCACTAGAATTGTCAGCAGTTTATTTGGAGCTCCACTTGATTTTCTTTCCGGCAAATCTTGCAGGCAAGCATGCTCGGTGGTTTTTTTTTTCCAAGTTCGGTTGTAGATTGCTTTCATATAATGCAGCCTTGATGAGTTGAGTTTGTCATTTCTTAGCCCTCCCTTGGCTTTTATTAGCCTATCAAATCCATGATTCAAAAGGCTTTAGGGGCAGAATAAGTTGAATTTGCTAAGCAAGCTTGGTTAAGAACTTTGAGGCAAAATAGGAATCTTAAAGTGTATTGAAGCTGGGAAAGTAAAAAAACTTGGTTTTTTAAAGGTAGTTTATAGTGTGTGGAATCATCAATCAAATTCTCGACGTCCGATGCGAAAAAACAAGGAACTTTAAATCATGACAATCAATCATCCATGGACCATGGGTGACTGCATGGATGCGAGATGAATGTGTTTGATCAGATCAAGGGCTATGCATTGAAATATTGAATTATTGGTAGAAAGATCCAATAGATGTCTGCACATGCCATGACTTAAGGCTGTACCCTATAAACGTCCCTTGCAAACTATTTCTCTTGCTTTAATGCAGCTTATGCTTAAAAAAATCACATTCTAATTAATCAGGTGCATGATCAAGTTGTAAAATCAGTAACATAATGTTTGATCAAACAATTGACCAAGGGATTGTTCACATCTGCAAAGGGGATTTTAGATCCTAATCGGTAACAGGAAGCGTTTATCTTTGCAACCTTCTTGTGTTCTGATGGTCTCAGTTCATTACCTTATCAGAGGCTTGGATTATAGGTTGCACACATTTCTATTAGCTTGAGAACAGGTCTTGTTGCTTCTTTGCGAGAGAGAGAGAGAGAGAGAGAGAGAGAGTAATCAATTTCCATATGAAGGATCTTATTGAAGCCTCTTTTGTTTTGCGAGTCAAAACTAGCCTACAAATGTAGACAAGTAAATTGGTGGGTGTTTCACAAGATGTCCATTGAATGCTATATTGAAAGACTCTCAATGTTGAATTAGTTTTGATGAGTCACCAATCTTCAAAGGCGAATAGCATTATCACAACCGTTCTTTGGTATTTTTCATATCTGGATAATCATCATCAAGGGGTGATAATTGGGGGATTTTATGGGTTTTCCTCTGTTATTATGCAAAATTACCATTAAGAGTAAGATAAAAAAATATATATATAAATATTAGATGAAAACGGCAAATATTGGAAGTGTTATCCGATTCATCTGTACTTAGCTCTGAGATATCGAGTTCTACTTCCTTTATCTAAATGAACATTGCACAATGAAAGAAAAAAAAATCATTTATAAAATCTTGTCTATTGTGGGGTCTTTTTACACAATAAAAAATCACCTTGTTTCCATACAAAAGCAGCCATGTTCATGATATTCAGAATCACTGATGAAGATCATGGGGCATCAATGTTGAGGTATAATCATCTACATTTCTCTATTTATCGAATTTATACATACACATACAACAAGTATGAATTTGCATGTGCCATATCATGGTTATTTGATGATCATTCAACAAGCTAAATATACAAGTTGTATTGCAGTTAAAATATGTCTTATGGAAAACGAGCACAAACTGGATCCAGAATTCTTTTAAAGAAATAAGTTAAAAGCTACACTCCTTCATGATTAATCATTGATGTAACAAGTTTGAACATTAACTACACTTATCCATGATTCACCATTGATGTAACAAGTTCAAACATTAAACCCATGTATACATCAACATGTTTAGGTTAACCTTTAAAGTTCATTTTTTTTTCTTTCAGATGGATACCTCTTTCAGGTTTATAGTTTGGACTTACCACAGTGGTATTTTAGATCACAGATGTTTGTTAGAATTGCATAAGACTTTGCTCTGTTTTCTTGCATACCCAGTCCCAAAAGTTACCTTAAATAGATGTTTGAACATCGTTCTTCGATTATGCATACTAAATTTCTACCGAAAAAAAATCATGCATACTAAATTTCTCTCTTGGTTGTCATTCAGCTCAGCGTGTGGCTCAACATGGGACCTGATATGTTATATCGAGAATTTCTGCGTTGCCAATCTCTTGAAGATGGTTATTGTATTTGCTCTCTTTTATATTGGTGAGTTTAGGTGGTTGACATGGGGGTGAAGAAAATACCATGGGCATGCATCCCGCGACAGATTGAAACATCCAAGACTTCATTTGGATAATTGCTATCCTTTTCACTCTGTTTGGCATTGTGCCAGAAATCCCATAGTGTGATGCTTGGTCGAAATAACAAACCTGCCAAATCTATGTCAGTAATGTGACTTATAATGGTTTGTGTCAAACAAAGTTACAAAAAGAGTACACTATCTGACTTTACTTCTGTTTCCTCCTGTCCCAAGCATACTGGGAAGAGGATAACATTCATTCTGTCAAAATATCCACACTAATTTTCTACATAGGAAACATCGAACTGCGCCCTCATTTTTCTTCTGTTTTTCTATGTGCAGTTCTTATGTTCTTCTATTTGTTATACAAGGCTGGTATCTGTGACTGCATTGGGAGGAGTCTTTGCAAAATGGTTTGGGCATGTTGTTCATCCTATTTCTATGCATGGGAATATGGATGCATGTTCTTGTGGATTAAATTGAAGAACCTTAAACGAAAGAGGCGAGACCATGTAAGGGACATATTAGAGGAGTACGATGCAAGCGACAATGAACTCACAGATGAAAGCTTGTCGTATCGACATGTACCGAGAGCCATAGAACTCAGAAGGTCATTCTCTGGTAGGTCTAGAGAACGTCGAAGGATTCACATTCGTAGATCCTTAAGGCCAAGGAGCCACAGGATAAAAGTTGGGATAAGCAGAGATCCGGTGTATTCAAACAGAGACATGGGTAAGCATGTTAAGACAGTCCATGACATTAAGGTGACTCAGACATCAAAGTTTGTACAGAAAGGCAGAGCTAATCGGGTTTATCGAAGGAGGAGGTGGTGAGGTTATGAAATGTACTCACCAAGAATGTCCAAAGTACTCAAATTAGGACATGGGTGAGAGTGTACTGTTCTAAATCTTATTTGTATGATTCTCTATAAATTTCACACCTTAATCACATAAAATCATAGAGAGCAGCACCAATGAATACTTTGCAGAAAGGTCCAACTTCACAGAGAAGTTTCTATTCCACTGATGTGCAATGTGGTATTGGTAAATAAGGAGCAGCTCAAAATTTACAATGGCAGTGAGATGCAGGGAGTATTGGCCTATCATGATTTGTTGAAGAACTGGAAAAACTTATGGTGCTAATTGAAACTTATTTTTTAAGATCTTCAAGCACAAGGGGTCTCTGTATTTACACACACACAACTTGCCTCTATTTTTCTTTTTTTTTTTTCATCTTCTCATTATGGAAGTAGCTCTAAGCCATTCAAACTCCTTGAGTAATCAAGCCTTTGTGTGTCTTGTATTTGGAATAACTGAGCAACAGTGGGTATATCAATCACAGATTAGGTTAAAAAAAGGTTGGATGGGGTTGGATTTTTCAATTGCAGTTTGTATACTAGAAGTAAATCACGTCTCAATGGGCCACAAAAGGCTTTCATAAGCTTAACCAGCAGTGTTGGTATTTGGTAAGCAATCCTCTGCATCATGAGGAGACAATGGCTTGGGAATCTATACCAAATGGCTTGGGAATCTATACCACTGATCATGTACTAGTACTACCATGTCAGATGGTTAATACAGTTGGTAGCAGACATTAAAGTCCGCTAACCACATAAATAAAAAGGTATTTATGGTAGATTAGTTAAAGAAGGAGGTAGGAACCTTGTCTTAAAAGGCGCCACCTTGTTAAGGTTAATTATCATCCATTAATGATGCCCATTAGATGACTTCACATTACAAGAAGGCTCAAGTTCTTCCTTTTCTTTCCACATAAAATAATTGCATCCATCCTAACGTAACCACGACTATTGCGTCCTTGGATCATTTGAATGCCATAAGTGATTTTTTTTTTCGATATTGCACGATTTATGCGATATCGGATAAACTGTTGGATCTCCCTCTTATATTTCCCTCCGTTCCTATCTCCTAAAGCACTAATCTTCTTTTTTTTTTTTTTTTCCTTCCGCCTTCTCGTTCTTACTACTTCCTCGATAGTTAAAAAGGATTCCCAAAAAGTGCAGTCTTTCATTCTCTTTACGTAAAGATGATTTAAGAGAAGCATATCCCAAAAAGGGTACATAGACCACAAAACTTTACAAGGTATTGATATTATGGATCCATCCCTTGTCCTCAAAGGTAAAGTTATCACAACAGGAAAGTAAACAAATGGAAAAGAAAAGGGAAGAAGAGTTGTGGAGAAACCTTGCGATACTTTTAGATAAATGGAAAAGCAACGGAGAAACGCTATTGAAATTTTTTTTTAACGATTGATAAAGTAGTAGGAACGAAAAAAGTTGTAAGAAGAAATGGAGGTTTGGTGCTTTAGGAGATGAGAATGGAGGAAAATATAAGAAGAAAATCGATCACTTTCACATTCAGTTTGTGCGATATCGTACATATTGTGCATTATCGCTAGAAATGGGTAGAATTGTAAATAGAAATTTGGGCCCAGGTACAATAATCACATTTGAGATATAATTTTAGTCAACATCATTTTGAGAAATTCAAGGTGTTTTATATCCCGTATGGTCAAAATCTCTTCTTTGTTTTTCTTTCAAGGTGATGGTGAGATAGAGGTGGAGTATATTATGGCGAGGTAAATATGCTTTTGGGGAAAGTAAGCCTTTTTGGGAGCTGAATCTTAACATTTTGACCAACTAAGCATGATAAAATTTCAAGTTTTAGCAGCTGTGATTACTTTATCAAAGACTTTAATTGCATTACATGGAAAAGCCTAGCCTAGTGAAAATCCAAAATGTTGCCCAATTTTATTCGGCCCATGGATCAACTTTACTAGTAAAGTGGAGACTCGGTGTACGTGGCATAGTGCATATTGCCAGTGCGTGACAGAAGTGTGAATTGAATTTAGGCAACGTGGCCCAATCACCGCCAAGGCGCATTATGCATAGCAGCATATGGCATTCAACATTCCAAGTCACGTTTCTACCGGACTTGCTCTTATTTTGCACCACGTGGCACTTTGTTATAGTCTGCTGGCCAAAATAGAAGTATAGAACTATAGATGGATTATCGTCGGACTGGTGTAAATGGTGTGGTCCCCCTTTCAACAAATCCAAACCATATAAGCCCTAGTACTCATTGTAGCGACCAAGATGTTAAGATGGCTGCTTTTTTTTTTTTTCGCAAATCGATGGTTTGTAATTTTTTTGCACTGAGCTAATTCTTTCGGATTCAGAAAGAAGTTAGATAAAATCCTTGTGGTCTTCGGATGGTAACACTAGTGGACTCAACATTTAGTTTCTGAAGATGGCCGCACTTGGATTGACTGAATCTTGAACATGGTTAATTCCTTTTATTTTACTTTCTATCCATTAAAATTGAATTTTTAGCATTTACATGGAGAAGACACAATAGCTTTGAATTTAAGGTACCATTCATGTTTTTAAGCAATGGCCAACCTAGGTTGACCTGAGAAAAAGCTTGGCGAATGGTGAAATATGCCCATGTACCGCTTAAAAAGAATGAAAACATTAGCACATGCTCCCCCTCACTCCCCTAAAACAACAAAATAGAGAAGAAACTAAAGGACTGTTTGACAAATCTTATTTGTATGAAATAGAACTGTTTTAGTTAGAGTAGTTTAAAATTTTGTGGTGACATCCAAAACTCGGACAGACATGCACAGGTATTAGGTACATCAATAACCGACTTCACTTTACTAGATTTATCGATATACATGTGGAGCTATTTAACTCAATGACCATTTTTGTTCTTTTAAAGAGGATTAACGGTTAGAATAGCGATTATGAGTCTACAAACATCTTGAAAATTAGATTACTGGTTTCTTTTTCCACAAATAGCTCTAGATCCATGAGATGGATCAAAAGTTCGGATTCGACATCTTGGTAGTGTTAGGGTTATAAAGACCTCCAATGGTTTGGATTATAATTGTGGTCCCAAAGTCTAAAAAAAAAAAAAAACAAAAAACACCAGATTCAGCGGGCCCCACTAACATTTCATCATTGCAATGTCGACACAAGTCACCTACATATCATAACTTGCCAAGTCCGGGACCATGCCCCGTTACAAAAGGTCCGCGTCGGTCAGCGTTAGCTTTCCCGCCGTTTCTTTCTTCCTTCTCGAGGAAGCGATAGGAAAAAACACAAATCCCAGACCCTAACGCGCGCTATAACGTCCCAGACGCAGAAGACAAGCGTCACAACACTCTACAATAAAACTCCCATACCCAAGCCAAGAAGATAGAGAAGACGCAAAACCCCCCTAAAACTATGAAACGCCGTTATGGAGGCCGCTATAGAGGTCTGTTACAAAAACCCTATGTATGGTTTTTCATCTCCCTTCCTATACATTGCTCTTCCTTTTTTTCTCGTGTTGAATCTTGAAATCTTGTGGTATCTATTATCGAATTGCAGGAAAGAGGCGAAAGGTTGTCAGAGAAATCGAACCCGATTTAGAACTCGATTTCGATTTAGGAGATTGTATTTCATTTGATTCGGAAGATTATGCTCCTTCTTCGGATTTAAATAGCGACGATGATGGAGAATCTGCATGTACTTCTCTTCATTTCATTTCTGCAATATATGTTTCTTGTTTTTTTTTATGGATCATGGATGTGTTTGGCTGTAAAAATATTGTGATTTGTTGCTGGTTGTCTGTTTTCATCTCATCCTGTTTTGGATCTGGGAACTCTTCACATGTTAACATGTTAACCTGATTGCATGTGACTATGTAACTGGCAATTGATTACAATGTGTTTGTGGAAAGGGAATGGATAAGCTTGAGGTTTATTTTGATGTGTTTTCATATAGATGAGAAGCGGTTGAAGAAAATGATTGGTAAAGGGGAAGAAAAAGAAGAGGAGGAGGATGATGTGCTTGAAGTAAGTGAGGATGGAGAACAAGATGAAATGCCTGCGGCTAGTGGCTTTGCTAATGTGAAACTTGGTGATTTGAAGAAATCTGTTGCTTTTGTGGGAAGGAGGAAGAAGAAAAGGAGTCGAAAGAGAAAAGATGGCGAACCGCCTCTACTGTGGGAAGTTTGGGAAGAAGAGAATGAGAGATGGATAGATGATCATGGAACGGATGTCATTGATATGGAGACGAATGGAGGAAGTGTGGCAGAGGTGGCAGAGCAGCCACCTGACATAATCATGTCTTTGCTGAGGTTTCAGAAAGAATGGCTTGCTTGGGCTTTGAAACAAGAAGAGTCAGAGAGCAGAGGAGGCATTCTTGCAGATGAGATGGGAATGGGAAAAACCATCCAAGCAATTTCGCTGGTTCTTGCTGCTCGTGCTAAGGACTCTGATTCTAATCAGAGCTTGCCTTCTTCGTCTAATGCATTGCCCAAAACTAAATGCACCCTTGTTATCTGCCCAGTTGTGGCCCTAATTCAGTGGAAGGATGAGATTGCCAGGTTTACAAAAGAGGGTTGTTTTAGAGTTCTGGTGCACCATGGAGCCAAAAGGAGCAATTGTTCCAAAGAGTTCAACAAATATGATTTTGTACTCACCACATATTCCATTGTTGAGGCAGATTATAGGAAGAACACATTGACACCAAAGGAGAGATGTGAGTGGTGTGGAAAGCTATTTTATCCAAAGAAAATGAAAACTCATCTGAAGTATTTTTGTGGTCCTGATGCTGAGAAAACAGAGAAACAGTCTAAGCAAGTGAAGAAGGAGAAGCAGCCAAAGAAAGTTGCCAGTTTGAAGAAAAGTCATCATACCGTAGAAAAAGATGGAAAAACAAAGAAGAAGGGCAGAGCACCGAAGAAAGCAAGTAATAGTGAATCAATGGGCACAGGTGAAGGTGAAGGGCCCTCTTCCACAAATAAATCGGTTTTGCATTCTGTGAAATGGGAGCGCATTATCTTGGATGAGGTGAGTTTACATGATGGTACCGATTCTTTTTCTATTGGTTGTGGTGGAAAATCTTACATCCTAGTGGATGTACTGTCATTTTTCGCCCTCATTTCATCGTAACAATGTGCACAATTCTTTTCACGTGATCTCAATCTGGCTGCTCTGCATGTTCTGGTGCCTTTTGCTGATTGGCATGTGTTAGTTGTTGAATAAGAATTTGGCTGTTTGGCATATCCTTATTTGTAGGCATATTGCCTCTGAAGCTCAAGTTGTTTGACTTGGTTAGTCTATAAAATTTTCAATTTGACATTGCTAGGACTCATGTTTAATTGTGGATGTAGGCTCATTATATAAAAGATAGACGCTGTAGCACTGCAAAGGCTGTTCTTTCTCTAGAGTCTTCATATAAATGGGCTTTAAGCGGTACTCCTCTTCAGAATCGTGTTGGAGAACTTTACTCACTGGTTAGTATCCTCAAATTTTCAGTATATTCTTATTGTGATTATATATTTATTGCTGATCTGGAGTTCTCTTTATCAGATACGTTTCTTGCAAATATCTCCATACTCTTATTATTTCTGTAAGGACTGTGATTGCAAATGTCTTGACTACAGGCAAGTATTTTGGTGCTTTCATTCTCCATTATGTCTTGATAAAATGAAACTGCTTATTTATTGCAAAATGTGTCTCTTTCGTGTTTATGTTCAATTATTTGAATAAGGGGCATGCTTTAAAGTAGTTTATTTCAAACTTGCATATTTTACTTATTTCAGATCTAAGAACTTTCTCGTATAGGCCAGTTGTTGCATCATCTTCTTCTTTTTTTTAACCCTCGTTTTTTGAGTGATAAAAGTGGTTGCAACTTTGAGAATTAAAGTGCTTTTAGAAAGAAGAATTTGGGGTGACTCAACAATGCATAGCCAAAACTAATCTGACATGAGGTAATTAGTCTTAGACAACGGCTTACGGTTACCTCTTCTAAGATATACTTAAAAGAAAAGAAAAGAAAAAACGCATACTTCATCTTTAAACTTACAATCTTTTCTATTCAAGATGCAAGATGAGATTGTGGGAGCCAACAACATTAATTGAACAAATTATTTATTTATTTATTGGAATAGGTAATATAACATATTATATGAGTTAAAAACTGACAGTATTATCATAATCATCAAAACCTTTTCTCTAGGTTGGCTACATGAATTTTGTTTCTCCATTCTGATCTATCCTGAGCCAGATCCTCAGATAAGTTGCAATTGCACCTCTTTAGATCTACCTTTCCTACCTCCATCCACGTCCTTTTCGGCCTAACCGTTTCCATTGGTGGGCCATCAGCCTGCATAGAAAAAAATTTATTTAGTGGCGCCATTAGCGCAGGGCTGGACATGTCTAAACCATCTCAAACGAGTCTCTCTTTAATTTATCACCTTTTGATGTTAGCCCTAAATGCTCCGGAAAGTGCTCGTGTCTTTCCTAGTTTTACCTCACATCTATATCAACAATTTTCATCTGTGCTACACATTTTGTGCATGTGTTGCTTCTTGATGGACCAACATTCTGCTCCATAGGTTATAGCGGGAATTATTTTCAGATTGTATCCCTAGGAAAAAAGAGGAAGGATTGAATCAGTAATGATAGGTCAAATGCTAGCAGAAGCCCAAAAAAAGGAGAAAAAAAAAAAAACCCTCTATACTCTATAGAGCGGAGATCTATAGGAAAACGCCAAATGAGTATTCAATCAACAAATAGAAACTTCCAAGAGCTAATCAACTCGAAAGCTCAACACTTTAAAAATATATCTAAGCAGTATAATAGATGGCAGCAGAATAGTCGGCAGCTGAACCAAATAACAGTTCCAGGAATCCAACAATATTATTTGTTAGTGCCTTCAGATTCTCAAGAGAGGAGCATAAAGAATCCAGCAATTGGTTCTTCAAAATAGTCCTGAACAATACAGTATCATGCTCCTCAACTTTTTAAAACAGGCTACATGCATCTGAAAATTTTCCCCCTCTTTTCTGAGATGGTTACAGGCATATGAAATTTCATGAGAGACCTTAAACAACATAAACAAAACAGCCCTGTAACAGGTTCTAATGAAAGATCTTCACTGCTGTGTGTAAATATGGAAAGAGGAAAGGACAGAAAAGAGGTTTTCAGTTCAATTATTCAAGCAGGCAGCAACATATGTGGCCTAAAAATAAAAAGAAAAAAGAAGGAAAATCTGCCAAATGAAACTTCCATAACCTGATTTTTGGAGTAAAATACCTTAAAAACCCATAAATATTTTCAAAGTAGTCTCCTCCTGAGTGCTTCTTCTTTGATTTCCATCCTTGGGACCAACCTAGATACCATGAACAGTGATGACGAGTACTAAGTAGATTTCTGACAGATAAGAAAGTTTCACTGATACCCTGTGAACTTGGTACAAAACTAAGAGGGATCAAGAGAGATTGAAGGAGAATTTTCAGTTTACACGACAGTGCTCGAGTCCTTAAACAACCTCCTGCCCTGGATGTTACGTGTACGACTTCTCTGATGTTCATTTCAGGGCAATCCATCCTGTTGGCCCCACCGGAAGCATGACAATCAGCGAGTAGTTTGGGGGTTAATCATCTGATCATGGGTGTACTGTTTTGAGGGCTTCAAAGTTGTTCAAATCCTAGCCGTTAGATAAAGTGGAATAGATGCCAAAGTCTGCATGTCCAATTGGAGGGCCTAACAGCTTGGATTAGGGTTCATACCTGTATATGATACTCCAATTGACCAATCAGCAGAATTTTGAGGATGATTGAAGCTCTGATCGTAAACCTGAACCAGAAACATTCTTGAACCTGAAAGATAAGGGGGCAAAGCTTTCCCAGTTCCTCGTCCACCAAATGAAACCTGAGCTTGGACGTCTAGGTAATTTTAATTATCCTTCAGTCACTTTCAAAACACTCATGACCACAGTGAAGTGTGAAGCCATGAGCTGAGAGGGAGATGAAGGTGTTGAAATCTTATGGGATGAAATCATGAGATGATGTTGATAGTGTAATTAATTAGTAAAATAATTTTTTTTTAGAAAATTACCTGAGATACACTTGTTTTAAGCCCTCTCATCTGATTGGAAGGGGTAAAAAAAAGACCTCACCAATTTTCCAATGTAAATTTAGGGGTTTTACAGCAGGGGGAGGAATCAAACTGTACATGCTGTCATGCTCTGCAAGAATAAATCTGTTTCGGCCATTTTGGTCTGGTTCTGCCATTTAAGAGTTTTTTTTGGGAATACATTGGGGCCTTGAATGTCTGCACACTCTTTCACACACGTGTTCCTAAACAGCTGAGCTACATCCTGGGAGCCAATTAGGCTTGTTTTGGCTTATGTTGGCCTTTCATTCTGTCTGTCTTGGCTGTAAGAGACCGATTTTCTGGCTGAAAATTCTCTATGCCTGTTTCATTAAAAAACCCTACTGAATTGAAATGTTTTGGCTGAAATGAAATGAAAGTGACGGCTATGATTTTAGCATACCCTTTTAATTCCCGCATGCATCTTTAATGTCTTTGTTGAAAGTCCTTACTATGTTGTTTGCATTCTGTTGTTTGCATGTTGGAAATATCCTATCATCCTTCAGCTCCACAGTGGATTGTCCATCTTGTGTCCACAGTGCCAGTAGGCATTTTTGCTGGTGGAACAAAGTGAGCTTTATAAACTGTTCCTTGTGATCATTATTCTAGTGATGTTGTGTTGGATTTTAGTGTTCCTCTAATATCTGTTGGTCTTAATGTTAGTATATAGCGACACCAATACAAAATCGTGCATCTCATGCTGAGGGACAAAGGGCAATGATCTTGCTAAGACAGAAACTTTTGAAGAGCGTAGTGTTAAGGCGCACGAAGAAAGGCAGGGCTGCAGATCTTGCACTTCCTCCTAGAATTGTAAGTGACTTGATCTTTTGACATGGCTCATGTGAAAATTTTATGGGTCTTCATGGAAACCATTCTTCAGAGAAAAAGAGGGACTCGTTATACTAAAATCGAGATTTTTTTCTGTAGGTTACTTTGAGGCGGGATACCTTCGATAGTAAAGAAGAGGACTATTATAACGCTTTATATACCCAGAGTCAAGCGCAGTTTAATACGTACATAACCTTCTGACCCTTATCCTTTTGTAGAAGATCTATATTTGGTACCTTTGAGCACCTTTTTCTTCAACTACTTTGTGCCCCCCTTTTTTTATGTATGGTTTATGTCTTCGTCTCTGGTATTGTGCAGAGTGGAGTGCGGTATGTGGTTTTTCCTTTGGAAATTCTTTATTGGATAGTTCTATTATGTTTGTTGCAGAAATGATAAGTCTCTAATTTCCTAATTAGTGTTCACTATCTAGCAATAACTCTGTTTGCCTACTTCTCAATTCCATATCTAATCGTATTATCTTCTTACCTTTTTTTTTTAACTTTTGTAGTTTGTACTTGAAATCACTTTGTACTTCATAGGGTACAGTTTTGTACTGGGTTAATGAATAAAATGAGTAGTATAGTAATTGCGTCTAATGTAACTTTTATTTAGCCAATAGTGGATTGAGTCAGGAATCCTCAATAACTGCAATGGTTTAGGATCAAACAGCAATATAAGAAGTACTTGACATTTTGGGCACCGATATAAGAAACAAAATAAATCTAAAATTTTAGAATGCTAATGATTTTTTTCCCTGATGTTTTCCTTTTTTAGGTGGGGTTTACAATCCTATTCCTCAGCTCCATGTATTTCTCCAGCGTGTGTTCGGCTGACTTCCTGGAGAAAAAATGCGGCACAACCTGCCGGTAGAATCTGTTCACCGATGACGGCGAAAACCAATCTACACATATAATACAATTCCCCAACAAGGGTTTTAAAATTGAAACCAACCAGAAGAGCAAGAAGAAGAAGAAAAATTAGAACTTGAGTCAATACTGGAATGCACTTGCATGATGTGCAGGAGCTGATTTCCGTAATGCCTGATAACCTTCCTTTCCATGATTGCCGGAGGAGAGCAGACATAAGCCGACGCCGCCGAAGAAGAACCATCGGATCGTTCGTGATCGTGGGGCACCAAGGTGAGGCTATTGGCGGGAATGGAAGACAAGGCCTGGAGCTGCCCATGGGAGATATTATCGAGAAACACAAGGTTCCGATGCGGCGCCCCGACCGGCCTCAACTCAGCGCGATCGGCCGCGACGAGGGCGAGGACAGAGGAATGCGAGCGGTTTACGGAGTGTCTAATGACCGCGGGGGGGAGTCATACATGCGGATGCGACCGTCGAAGAGGATCTCGCTCTCGAGAACGGCAGGGGAGGCGTTTGGATCGGCAGCGACGGCAAGGGAGACGTCCAATTTGACATCGTCTTCTTCTTCTTCGAGGACGGGCTCCTCTTCGTCTTCTTCATCGGGTCTGTGTCTATTCGAGGTGTTGCTGCTGAGATTGCTGGTGTTAATGTTGGTGTTCCAAGCCCAAACTCGAAGGCCCATTTAGGCCCATTCATTATATGTATCATTAGTCAAAGCCTCATGTACATACTAAGTTTGTTAGCTAATTGTTAGGATCTAGATTTGATATGATTGATTGTAATTAGAGCAGCTAATTGTTAGGATCTAGATTTGATATGATTGATTGTAAATTGATTGTAATTAGGGATTCAGCTCATTCATTCTGTTTCCATCTCTCAATTTGTCATGGTATCAGAGCGTGGTCAATCATCTGTGATCATCTCCTAGTCATCTTCCAAGCTTTGGAAGCCATTGATTTTCTTTGATCATCCCTGATCATCTCAGATCAGGAGTGGCCCACAAGTGATCATCATCAGCTACTTCTGCTAGTCATCTTCCAGGATCTGGAAGCCTTTCAGAGCTTCTTCTTTCACTCTGATCATCCAGACGTGGTCCTGATCAACTTAGATTCAGACGTGGCCCACCTGTGATCATAATCACCATATCAGCGGAATCACCCATCTTGGTCGTCTGGTGATCTACTATTTTATGATGATTTTTTCAAGATTTATGGCTCATCAGAGGTAGTCCATCTCTCATTTTTTGTGATATTTATGTTTTATCAAGAAGATTTCATCACGGCCGTCCAATATTGTGGATCTTGATCCATTTGGAGTGAGTCTTCTTTACCTGTGGCTACTTTTCACTGTCCTTTCATCCTCACCTTCTGATAAGATCTCTGATCATCATCTGGGGCCCACGTAGTCATCCAGACCACTATCGACCAAGGACGTGTGGAGTGTTTTTTTTCTTCTGTTACTGTGCTGTTCTGTGCTGTGCTGCTGTTCTGTGCTGTGTGGTTCATTTCTGCTGCAGTAATTTTCTGTTTATACCTGCTCTTCTCTGCCAATATCTGGGGGCCCCACGTGGTCATCTCAATCTCAGATCTTGGCTTGAGCTTTTGTTGCTCATTCTGTTGGTTGTTACATATGGAGAAATCTGAAATTAACTTAATCAAGTTTAATGGCAAAAATTATCCATCTTGGTCCTTTCAATTGGAACTTTACTTAGAGGGCAAGGAATTATGGGGCCATATCTCTGGAACTGATCCACAACCAACAGAAGATGAGAAGAAAATTGTGTCATGGAACACAAAAGATGCTAAGATCAAATCTTGGATTCTTGGGTCCATGGAACCACAATTTTTCATGAATTTAAAACCATACAAAACTGCCAAAGATATGTGGGCCTATCTTCAAAAGGTATATCATCAGGGGAATTCTGCCAGACAGTATCAGTTGGAATTTGAAATTGCAAATTATATGCAAGGGACTTCTTCCATTCAAGAATATTATTCTGGTTTTCAGAATTTTGGACAGAATTAAATGAAATCATATATGCCAATATTTCCGCTCAAGCTCTTCCCGAATTGCAAGTAATACTAGCAACTAGTCATCGGGATCAATTTCTTATGAAATTAAGACCTCAGTATGAATCACTCAGATCTAATCTCATGAGTAGGGTCCCTTCTCCTTCACTGGATGACTGTCTCAATGAATTACTGCGAGAGGAACAGAGACAATTGACGCAATCTGGTGTGCTCCACCAAGCTAGTCCAGGTGCTATTGATGTTGCCTATAGTGTACCCACTGCCTTTCAATCACCGAACTCATCAGTCAATGTTACTTATTCTTCCAAGGGGAAGCAACCGAACAGAGATATGAGTAAAGTGCAGTGCTTCAAGTGTCAAACTTTCGGCCATTATGCAAATCAGTGCAAGCAGCGGATCTGCAATTATTGCAAAGCATCTGGACATTCAATCAATGAATGCCGCAAACGTCCTCAAAACAGAAATCCGAAAGTTTACTAGGCGATTACTGCTACTGGCACTATTGATTCATCTTCCACATCTTCTTCGGCACCTGCTTCTGCTGCTCCAGTCTCCCCTGAAATGATCCAACAAATGATTCTCCAGGCCTTTTCCACTCTTGGTATATCTGGTAAAAATCAATCTCCCTCTCACTGGTATTTTGATTCTGGTGCCTCCAATCATATGACATCATCCTCCAAAAACTTCTCCAAAATTAAACCATATGATGGACAGATTCAGGTCCATGCTGCTAATGGTGCCACTATACCAATTACATCTGTTGGTGATATTTCTCATTCTCTACCTTTACATGACGTTTTTTGTTCCAAAAATCTTTCTACCAATTTAATCTTTGTTGGTCAATTGGTTGATAATAACTGCAATGTTTGTTTTTCCTCCTCTGGTTGTGTGGTGCAGGATCAGGAGATGGGGAAGGTAATAGTGAAGGGGCCTAAGTGTGGGCGTTTGTTTCCTCTTCACATAGTAACACCAAATCCAGATATGCCTTTGTTTGCTTTTTCAGTTGTCTCTAGGAATAATGTGCAGTTGTGGCACAATAGATTAGGCCATCCCAATTCAACCATTTTGTTATCTTTGTTAAATTCTGGTCATATTAATAAAATGAAGTTTTTATCATCAGATGTTGCGCTTGATTGCACCACTTGTAAGCTGGGTAAAAGTAAAACTTTGCCTTTTCCATTACATGTCTCTTCTGCTACCCAAAGTTTTGATTTAATACATAGTGATGTTTGGGGTGTTGCACCAATTATTTCTCATTCACAGTATAAGTATTTCGTAACTTTCATTGATGATTATAGCCGGTTTACATGGATTTATTTTCTACATGCCAAATCTGAAGTCTTTGATGTATTTAAAAAATTCTTGAATTATGTTCAAAATCAATTTTCAACATGTATTAAGGTTCTTCGAACCGACTCAGGGGGGGAATATGTGTCCAAACAATTTCAGGAATTTTTACAAGACAATGTCCCTATACTCCCCAACAGAATGGTGTGGCAGAACGAAAAAATCGTCATCTTCTAGACATGGTCAGATTTTTATTATTAGAATCCTCCGTTCCACCTAGATTTTGGCCAGGAGCTTTAACCACTGCTACTCATATCATCAACCGACTTCCTTCTCCAAAACTTCAAAACACATCTCCACATTTTCGTCTTTTCAAAACTGAACCACAATACACAAATTTCCACACTTTTAGTTGTGTTTGTTTTGTTCATCTTCCCACACATGAACGATCCAAGTTATCCGCACAATCTGTAAAATGTGCCTTCCTTGGTTATGCTTCTCGCCAAAAAGGTTTTGTTTGTTATGATCCCACCTCCAAGCGTCTTCGCATTTCTAGGAATGTTGTTTTTTTTTTAACATCAGTACCTTTTTCAGTCTTATCCTGATTCATCTCCAGAAATCTCCTTTTCTAAAGTACCATCCTTTGATGATGAATGTATTCCTTCCCCTTTGCGATTTCATCCGGACAAGGTGTATACTCGTCGACAAAGAACAAATGCCACTACTTTGCCTCTTTTGCAAGAACCAGTCCCGAATCTTGCTCCAGCATCATCTTCACCTCAACTTGCTATTCGTCGTTCTGCTCGTATATCTCGTCCACCGGATCGATACGGCTTCTCTCATTCTTCATATTTTGCTACTTTATCCTCTGTATCCATTCCTACTTCTTATTCACAAGCAGCAAAACAGGAGTGCTGGAGACAGGCTATGGAAGAAGAACTTAGTGCTCTACAGCAGAACCAAACCTGGGTTACTGTTCCCTGTCCACCTTCGGTGAAACCTATTGGGAGTAAATGGGTTTACTCTATCAAATTAAAGGCAGATGGTACTTTGGATAGATACAAAGCTAGGCTTGTGGCCCTTGGCAACCGACAGGAATATGGCATTGACTACGAAGAAACTTTTGCGCCATTTGCAAAAATGACTACTGTTCGCACCATCCTTGCCATAGCTGCATCTCAATCCTGGCCTCTTTTTCAATTTGATGTGAAAAACGCATTTCTTCATGGTGATCTTAAAGAGGAAGTTTACATGCGATTGCCTCAAGGTTTCCCAAAACCATCAGAAGATCAAGTTGCTCTTCTGAAACGATCATTGTATGGGCTAAAACAAGCACCACGAGCATGATTTGACAAATTCAAAGATGCTTTACTCAAGCTACAATTTCAGCAGAGTCCTTATGATCCATCGTTGTTTTTGCATCACACATCAACAGGAATCACCATTCTTCTCGTCTATGTAGACGATATCATCATCACTGGCACAGATACAGCCACGATTCAAGATCTCCAATTTTCTCTGCATCAATCTTTTCATATGAAAGATCTAGGCCCTCTGCAATATTTTTTGGGATTGGAAGTTCATCACTATGAGAAGGGGTTGATTTTACATCAACATAAGTATACTATGGATTTAATTGAATCCGCAGGTTTGTCAAACTCCACACCAGTGGATACTCTTCTGGAACTGAATCTTAAACTCCATAGTGACAGTGGTGATCCCCTTTCTGATCCGACATATTATCGTCAGCTTGTCAGTAGTCTTATATATTTGGCTACTACTCGGCCTGACATCAGTTATGCAGTCAACTTAATGAGTTAGTATATGACCAAGCCCCATCATCTTCATTTAGCAGCCGTTCGACGTATTATTCGTTATCTTCTTGGCACTTCTCATAGAGGCTTGTTTTTTCCTGTTGGCTCTCCGATGACCTTGTCTGCATATTCTGATGCTGATTGGGCAGGTTGTCCTGATACTTGTAGGTCCACCACGGGCCGGTGCATGTTTTTAGGTGATGCACTTATTTCATGGAAAGTGAAGAAACAGGACAGAGTTTCAAAATCATCAACTGAGGCAGAATACCGGGCAATGTCTGCCGCATGCTCAGAAATTATATGGCTTCGTGGTCTTCTTGAGGAATTGGACTTTTCTCAAAAATCTCCCACACCATTACATGCGGATAACACCAGTGCCATTTGGATTACTTAAAATCCAGTATTTCATGAGAGAACTAAACACATCGAGGTGGCTTGCCATTTTATCAGGGATGAATATCTACGCAATGTTATTTCCCTCCCGTTCATCTCCTCAAGCCTCCAGACTGCTGATATTTTTACCAAAGCACTTCCTCGACCACGTCATCAATTCTTGGCTGACAAATTGATGCTTGTTGACTCATCAGCATCAATTTGAGGGGGGGTGTTAATGTTGGTGTTCCTATTTAGGCCCATTCATTATATGTATCATTAGTCAAAGCCTCATGTACATACTAAGTTTGTTAGCTAATTGTTAGGATCTAGATTTGATATGATTGATTGTAATTAGAGCAGCTAATTGTTAGGATCTAGATTTGATATGATTGATTGTAAATTGATTGTAATTAGGGATTCAGCTCATTCATTCTGTTTCCATCTCTCAATTTGTCAGCTGGGTGTGGGTTTCCTCTTTTTTCGCATGTTTGTGCGAGTGCCTGGTCTGTTAGAAAAAGAAGAGAAAGATGTGAGAAGAAGAAATGAAATGAAGAGGGGGATTTTGGGGAACGCCAAGTGTTTGAAAAAATGCGAGAGAGAGAGAGAGAGATGGTAGCGGGGAACAAGGATAGAAAAGGCTATGTAGCGGCTGATAAATCGGGAGTAGCGGCCCTGCCCGCTACGCTATTTGGAGATTATCGCCGTTCGCAACCGGGCCGCCACGACACTGATAAATATATGTATGGGCCGCTACATATGTTAGGAGGGATACAATGAACAGTAAAATCCCAATTTTGAAAAAAAAAAAAAAAAAACCCTAATCCCTTGTTGTTTGCTTTCAGGTGAAAAAAAAATGAAAATAAGAAGAAGACAGGAGGAGGGGAGTACCTGTGTGCTGCCTTGGTCGTCATCGCCAAGCTCGTCACTGTGTGTTGACTTCTATATTGAACTCGTCGATGTGTTGCGCCTTCTTGTCAACCTGTGCACGCCGGCGTTGGTTGCTTCCCCTCTCCTTCTCGTCCTCCTTCCCTTCCTCCATTTTTTCTCTCCCTCATCTTTCCTTCTCGTGTTTTTCACTGTGAACCAACGAAAATGAAAATGGAAATGGGTTTTGGACTTTGGAGCCTCTTTAAGAGGCGTCCTCTCCTTTCACTAAAGCAACGTGGTGGGCCAGGCCATACTTTTTCTTTTTTTTTTTTTTTCGTTTAACTTAAAGCCCTTAAAAAGATTGTTTGGTGGGCTACAGTCTACACAATGAGGCCCACCTACTAAAAAAAAAAAGTCTTGTCTGAGTGGGCTGCACAATGAGCTCTCCCTATTAAATTAAAAAAAAAAAGTCACATCTTATGCCTATCTATGATTTTACATTAATTGAAAATTGATCCTAGCCAAACTTCATTCTAATAGAAAATAGGCCCATACTCATTTTAATCGGGAATAGGCCTACCAAAATTTTACTCTAATAGAAAATTGATCCTAGCCAATTTCACTGTAATAGAAAATTGATCCTAGCCAACTTTCACTCTAATAGAAATTAGGCCCTTCTCATTTTAATCGGGAATAGGCCTAGCCAAATTTCACTCTAATAGAAAATTGATCATAGCCAAATTTCACTCAAATAGTAAATTGATCCTAGCCAAATTTCACTCTAATAGAAAATAGGCCATTTTCATTTTAATAGGGAATAGGCCTAGCCAAATTTCACTTTAATTAGAAATATAGAATCTGCACGAATACATGTGAAGAAAAACTAATCATTACTATTATTTTCTATTTATACAGCGATACAGGACTTCATATATTGAGGGCACCGCTACGCCCCCTTTTCTTACTTACTTTTGCAAAAGAACCATATATTCTTTTATTTTACAATTTTCTGGATTTTCTAGATTTTTTTCAGATTTTTTGGGTGATTTTTTAAAGAGTGCTGCTATTGGCACACCAATTTTTTCTTTTCCAACACAAGGAATTTATCTTTTTTTTTATTACGTTTTTACCCTTTCATGTAATGACTAAAATATCCATTACCCCTCTTTTTACACACAATCTCTTCTTCTTCCCTCCCACCCATCTCTTCTTCTTCCCTCCCACCCATCTCTTCTTCCCTCCCACCCATCTCACTCTTTACTTTTCAAAAAAACTCAAAACATATTGGTCAACTCATCTTTCTCCATTTTCTACTCTTGGGAAACTCATCTTCCTCCATCTCCTTCATCTTTCATTCTTCTTGTACTTTATCTTTTTTTCATTCTATTTCTAAAGGATTTCTAATACAATGAAGAAAGAAAACAACAATCAAATGTGTCTTTCAATCAGAGCAGTAGTGGAAAGGTCCGTTTCTTCATTTCTCGCTTGGAACGAGTTGCAGGTCTCGATATGTACGGTCTTTCAGGTCCGAACATATTGCATCTGTTCGGAACTGTACATCCGAACAAAAGGAACATGTTCGAAAGATAATGTCCGAACACTTCTGTTCGGACACTAAGGTCCGAACGGTCTAATTTTGTTCGGAACTACAGTTCCGAACATTTGCATTTTGTTCGGCCACTCAGAGACCGAACAGTCACGATTTCTGGGTTGTAAACCCTTGCGATGATGGATGAAAAACAACCCAAATGTATGAAAAAACACTAGCATTATTTGTAAAATCTTACATTGAATGAGAATCTATCCCCATAATAAGTTTCCATGAAAAACAAGGTAATCTAAGATGAAAAAATGATAAATAAAAAATGGGGAAGAAGAATGAAATGGTAATGGTGGAGAGCCCTTTGTTGGAAGAGGATGTGTGTGGGAAGAAAGAGGGAAATGAAGGGATGGGTACTTTGGGAAATTTTGATGTGTGTGGAAAGAAATAATGTAATTTTTAAATTATAGTGATGTGTGTAGAGAGAATTTGTGTGAAAAAAGAAAAAATTTGTGTTCAAATAGAATTTTCCTTTTTTAAAATCGCACCGCTACACTGCTACGTATTCCCACTATGCATCGCCTGCTTCGTAGCGTGCGTAGCGGTTTGGCGGTGGGCCGCTACTTCCGCCGCTACCGCTATTTTCATCCTTGGCGGGGAATATGGGAGTGGTGGTTCTGGCTTTCTGGATTACTCTCTCAATGATGCCCTTACTGAGCCATCATTTACCTTCCACTGCCTTCTTTTGGGAACTTCGATTTTCTCATGCTTCACATCTGCCATTGCTTCCAGCATCCCTGTTGAGATATGAAGGCTGATGTTGGAATTGGCAACCTTTCCATACTGAGTTTCAGCCAAAATAGAATACCAAAAATCAGAATTCGAGTCCTTAAGGACCATTGTCCAGCCATACCAGTCCCCTACAATAAAGTTAGAAAATCTTGTCAAAAGGCCATGAAAATGAATGAATCTTATGTCAAATTCAGACAACTGACACATAACTGAATCTGATAAACTATTGAACCAGATATAGATCTAACTAACACCTAACTGAATCTTACAACTAAAATATTTAAATAAATAAATAATCTAATAAACTGCTGGAGCTCCTTTTATCTACTGTTCTGGTCCTATTATCCTGAATGTGGGTCTGAGTCCCTTGTTCACCATCATAATCTTCCATGAATGCCGTGGCTTATGCAATGATGCCATCCCCTTGATTACCCCCAACATCTACATCATCCTCCCCCGCTCACTCGACCTCAAGTTGAAGAAATCAAGGGGTGTTGGCTGACTCTTGTGGTGCTTTTCAACCAAGGTTGCTCGCTTACAAGCCTTAGCGATGATGATTATTGGACTTACGCTCATGTGGCTGACAATAGATTGTTTAAGCCCATCTAATAACTAGCTTCTCTCTGAGCTCATTCAAGTTATTGCACTCTACAAGGTGATGAAACTCTGCATATTCTTCAACTGAATGATCCCCTTGTCGCACATGTTGAAGCTGATGGAATGGAGACTCAGCATTGTCCACCAGAAGGCATCGCTTATCAAGGACTTCATCTTCCCATGTCTTAACTTTCTTCTTGGTACATTGCTCTCTTATGGCTTTGGTCTTTGCCCACAGAAGCTTGATCTTTCAATTGCATGGTGCCGACTTGACTCTTCGCTCCGAAGTTTCCTTATATTCAAATATCTGTTGTATGGATTCCAACAAATCCATAAAGTCATCTCCATGGAGACTGTCTCAAGACTATGGGATCTCAGCATTAATGTTCAAATCACTTTCACCATCTTTGTAATGTCCTGACACCTGATTGTACTCGCATTGCCTATCACCATGTCTACCTTGCCAATGGAAGGGATTCATGTCGCTATCGTTTGGTCCTCTTCACAATAATTCGAAGGTGGCCGCCTCGCTTTTTGATGAGAGAGTTGCTGCATTATTTCTTGCAGTTTCTGTTCCAACACTCCAAACCTTCCATCTATTGGATCAAGTGGTTGTAGGTCGTAACCTCATTGGTTGCAGCACAGCCTCTTGTTCTTCCTTTGTGATTTATCACTTTAGGAAAGGATTAGTGTTTAACAAATGGCAGAGACACATATTCTAATACCACTTGATGTAGACAAGGGGAAGTGGCAACCTTTCTACACTGAGTTTCAGCCTAAACAACACCAAAAATTAGGAATTCAAGTCCTTAAGGATTGTTGTCCAGCCATGCCAATCCCCTAGACATGGGTTGAGAAAATCCTGTCAAAAGGGACATGAAAATGGATGGAAAACCCAGATGAAAGAGTTCTTCCTGTAGTTTCAGAATTCTGTAATTGTGGAATTCTCAGATTTTAGGGGGTGTTTGGAAACGAGATATTTCAAGAGATTTTGCTAGATTCTCTACTAGTTCAGAATATATTCTATTCACCTAAAAAGGAGGTGTTTGGATAACTTAAAGTACATTACAATATCTCACTTTCTTCTAAAAACCTTCATATTATATTATTCAAGGATTATACTGTATAAAATAATCTTTTGTTAAAAAATATTTCCTAAATACGAATGGAGAGTTTTAGTAAAAATCATTGGAGAGTTCATGAGCAACCATTATTTATAGTGCTGTACTATAAGTTTTACCATCAATGATTCTTATAGGAGTGCAACTATGACTCCCAATATTAGGTTGGCCCCACAGTGCTTGCAAATTTAATGTGGAGTCCTATGGCCCTATCACGATTACATAGCCCTTGTTAATTATCAATATTAGGTGGGTCCTACAAATGTCACACTAAGGGGCTTTAATCATGATTCCCAATATTAGGTGGGTCTCATATTACCAAAATTAGCTGGGTCCCATACCGATTACTAAGATTGAATTGTGTGATTGCAAATATCAGTTTGCCATCATTAATTGGGTCCCACTATTTGAGAGGTCCCCCAGTGGTGTTAATATGACTCCCAACATCAAATGGGTCCCACAATGATTTCTCATAGATGGATTCATCAATGATGACTGACATTAAATAAGGTTTTACCAAAAAAAAAAAAAAGATAGGGTCATTTGTGATAATCACCATTAGATGGATTACACGATGGTTACCACGTTTGGTGGACCCACCCTAATTAAATAACATTGCTTGGATTTTATGGTTTTAACATTTAATCCTATGATTTTTTAACAATAGATGGGCCCTACCATGATTATTGACACATGTGATTACTAAGTAGCGGGTCTTGCATCCATTTCTTGTTTGGTGTATCATCTTGTGAGTTTTTTATAAATTTCCAAACACTTCAACGGTATATTGAATTTTGTGGAAATTGCCAAACACCAGTGACACAATATAATAATATAACACTATTATGTTATGCATTTATCCAAACACCCCCTTACTAATGTCAGATTCTGCCCCTTGTAGATAAAACTGGTTTTTTTACGGGAAAACCATTCTCCCTTTCATCTACTTCCTTGGGAATCTTATACCAAATTCAGACATAATTGACACATAGCTGAATCTGAAAATTTGCTGAACCAAATACAGACATAATTGACGCATAATTGATTATAAAAACCAAAATAATTGAACAAATAAAATGTCTGATAAACTGCTGGAGTCCCTTTTATCTGTTGACTTGAACCTAAATGTGGGTCCTGGGCCTCTTGTCCATGATCATTATCTTCCTTGAATGCTATGGCTTGGGCCACGATGCGATTCTATTCATCACCCTCGCTGCCCACATAAACTATATTGAACAATGGTTCTGCCATCTTTAATTGATGGAATATTTCAATTATAATGTCCAAGCACTTCCCCTTTGTGGTTATATATGATTTTTTATTTTACCTACCCACTTATTTTTTATTTTTTGCAGATATATTGCTGCTAATACCTTGATGAACAACTATGCTCATATCTTTGACCTCCTTACTCGCCTACGGCAGGTGCATTATCAATCTTGTCTGAGAACATATAAACATGGTTTCTCCAATATGAAAAAGAGCCCATTCTAGCAGTAATAAATTGTTGTTCTCGAGGACTATGGTTCTTCATTCTCTGCTGAGGTAGGGAGCCAGGAATCACATCACTTTTCATTGTGGAGGCCTTGTTTCCATCAATGGAGTGCTGTGGTCTCCAAAGAGTAAATTTATGAGGGCTACCAATCTCGTTCTATAAGAATTGAATGTTGCGAACATAAAACTTGAACGCATAGGGGATCCACCCATTGATTTGTGTGCTATAGTGTGTTTGTAATACTGATACGATTTTTTTTACTGCATTAAGGATCCACGGTGTTCTACAGATGCGCTATTTGACAATGGTTTTTTTTTTATAGTCTACATATTTGACAATGGCTTTGCCTTTTCTGGTTTTAAATATATTTCAATGCATTTTACTGGTTACCTGCATTTCTGCTTGGAGTGACAGGAAAGTGATTTGAATTTATTTATTTATTTGAATTAATTTTAAAGTCTATTATCAGGCTTGCTACTGATTCATACTGTTAATCCATCTCTTGAAACTTCAGGCAGTTGATCACCCCTACCTAGTTGTGTATTCAAGAAATGAATCTTTATCCGATGGACATAAAAGCGATTCTGTTGAAGACTGTGGAATTTGCCATGATCCAGCAGAAGATGCTGTGGTGAGCCCATTATTTGCTGGATGTTGATCTTAACTTATCAATCTTTGTTTCGTGCACTTGGGCTTGCCTAGATAAAGCACTCCTAATTCTCTGTTCTCTTTTGTACCCAAATCTCTTTTCCTTTTCCTATTTCAGGTCACCTCTTGTGAACATGTCTTCTGTAAGGCATGTTTGCATGACTACTCTGCAGCCTTGGAAATGGTTGCCTGCCCATCATGTTCAAAGCCATTGACCGTGGACTTCACAACAAAGAAGAATGCTGCAGACCAGAGTACAACTATCAAGGGTTTTAAGCGTTCAAGTATCCTGAACAGAATCAATCTTGATGATTTTCAGACAAGCACAAAAATTGAAGCTTTGGTACTGTATACTCTGCCAACTATTTTATCTCTATGCATCATTCAAGTAGATCAATCTCCCGAAGGATTGATCGAGTCCAACTATGGATTCCAACCTAAGGCACACTCACAACCATGAAACACACCATAACTGAAGAAAACTCAAGAAATCTTTGATTAACTAGAATAAGCATTCCATTACAATGAGGCCTAACATACTTACATAGAGGAGTTGGATTGATCCCTGAGAAACAATACTTTCTAATATCTGAATGCTACCAATAGCCTATCTCAATCAATACATAATAGCCATTATGTTTTCAACAAATAGAAAGCCTTTGCTTACCAAAAACAAATAGAAAACCTTTAACTTGAACTAATCTGGTCCATACATCTGAGAATCCGTAAAATAGGAAATAAATCTATATCATAAATAAATAACTATCCTAACTGGACTTATACGATAATATGACCTTTGTGGTGGAGCCCACACTTGTTGCCCTCCAATCCATGAGGTTTGGGTCTGGATCTAGATTCTGGACTGCATCGACCTTAGTAATCTCCCATGCATACAGTAGCCATCTGCTGTTATTTGTCCTTACACAATGTGATCTTCCTTGTGTAGTTCAATACAATGGGGAAAAGTTTCTAGAGAAGTTTTATTTTGGCCAATATGTTACACATATCAGCATACAAGGCCTGTAAAGTGCATTTCTGGAGGCCACTGATATGGATATTAAATCTTTGGCAACGATAATTCAACTCAAAGCATTGTGGTTTACTGACTATTTAGATTTTTAGTTGGGGAATATTGGTTGGTTGTGTCAAAATACATAGGCTGCTTACAGTTATGTGACTTATGTCGTTTGCTGCCTATTTTAATTAATGTTACTAACTACCATGAGTTTATGTCTATAAGCTATAATGGTAATTGGGAAGAAAATTTGTCCTTGAATAGCTGATTGTTTTACTTCTGATATTCCTTTACATTTACATTTACATTTGCATCATTCTTTTTTTTTTTTTTTTTCCTCGTAACTTTTTCCAACTAACACTGAGCTTAAATGGCTGTAAAAGAGGGAAGAAATCAGATTCATGATTGAAAGGGATGGCTCTGCGAAAGCAATTGTATTTAGCCAGTTCACGTCATTCTTGGATTTGATAAAATACTCCCTCCAGAAGGTAAATGAACTAGTGAATTAAATACTACATACAACTGAAAAAAAAAAATACGAATATTAATAACATGTTGAGCATTTTTGCAGTCTGGTTTACAATGTGTTCAGTTAGTGGGAAGCATGAGTGTTGGTGCTAGAGGTGATGCTATAAAGAAATTCACGGATGATCCAGATTGCAAGATTTTTCTTATGAGTTTGAAAGCTGGAGGCGTGGCCCTCAATCTCACAGTAGCATCATATGTAAGCAATTACCTATGTAATCAGTTTTTGTTAAATGCAATTCATTGTCTTGCTTCATTGTGTGAAAACCTTTCCAGTTAGTGTAAAACAATGTTGCGTTGGCCCTAACTGTTAGTCAGCTGGTTGGGGACATGTGTAGTGTGCACCAGTACATGAGTTCAAGTTCTTGTAAAGCAAAAATAGGCAGTTGTATAGTGTGTAGTTATTGCTAATGAGGTTATTTACTCAAGGAGGCGTGCTAGGAAGCTGGGGCGTTGTTGGATTATATGTTGGGGAGATTTGATTTCGGTGATGGATTGAGAGCTTAGATTAGGGAATGCATTTCTTCGACTTCCTTCTCTATGCTGGTTAATGGATCCCCATCTCCGTTCTTCTTGATGTCTGGGGGGCTCAAGAAGGGGGGAACCCTCTGTCACATTTCTTATTCACTTTTGTGGTCGAAGATTTAAGTGTTTTTCTTCAGAAGGCTAAGGATTGTGGTTCATTGAAGGTTCTGAGGTGGGCAGAGGGGAGATGGCCATTCCTCATCTTCAGTTTGTGGACGATACCGTCCTCTTCAGCTCCCACTAGTTGGGAGGAGTTGGCAATGTTGAAAAGAATCCTTACATACTTAGAGCTCATTTATGGGCTAACGATAAATCTAGCCAAGAGTTATGTTTGTGGGTGTTGGGTATGCGGATGGTGTGATCCTTCTTTAGCGAGCATGCTCCATTGCAAACCTGTTAAGTTGCTACATTTGTATCTTGGCTGTGGGGCGGGCAGGGGTAGATCGAAGTTGATAGGCTTCATGCCTGATGGCCTCACACCATTCCTGTTAGAAGCACCCAAATTATAGGCCAATCACCCATATTAAAGTGGGTGGTCGATGTCTCAGCTGCATTATGTTTGTTATCTGTTCAAGTTGCAAATCGGAAATCTCCAATATGTAATAAAACTAAAGAGCAGGAAAAGGATAGTCAAAATGTAATATTAGACCTCTGATATCCATATTTTAGTGTGCGACTTGCTACTTGTCAGCTTGGATGTTGAGCTGTAAGGCGTATATACATTTTATTGTTATTTTCTCTGTTGTCTCGCTCTGATTTTTACTGGTTATATTTTTTGTATTCAGGTTTTCCTGATGGATCCATGGTGGAATCCAGCAGTTGAGCGACAGGCTCAAGATCGAATTCACCGAATAGGACAGCATAGACCAATCCGGTATGCAGTTTCACTCATGTTCTGCAAAAGCTCATCTCATTGTTACTTTTGCAGCAATGTTTTGATTCTGATTGTTGGCTCACAATTCTCAGAATCACTAGATTCATAATAGAAAGTACAGTAGAGGAGAGGATTCTAAGGTTGCAAGAGAAGAAGGAGCTAGTTTTCGAAGGGTAATCCACTTATTGTTTCATTTGCTAGGTGGATTTCATCTTGAGCTGTCCTGTGTATACTGATCTTGCTATTGCCTGCCATATGATATTTACAGGACTGTAGGTGGTTCTTCAGATGCTTTGGGAAAATTAACAGAAGCAGATTTAAGATTTTTGTTCTCCAACTAATGGTACATGCAAATGGGGAAGTACAACGTCCCGTCTTTTTTGGTTCTCTTTCTGAAAGTTCAGGTGGAAATCATAAATACATGCTTCTTGGACAAAAATGATGGGGTGATTCATAAGGCCACTGGTTTTGTCCCTAAGAATGGGGTGGCCAATATGGTTCAATGGCTGGTGCTTAGATTTTTGTTTTCAAATGCTAGCCTTGTACATATGCATTCAGTGACTTCTGATTGGGCCACTGGATTCTGTTCCTACCTTTGCAGTGGCAGTTTCGTTCAATGGCTCCTACTTTTGTTTTTGTTTTCAGATGTTAGCCCTCGTACACATTATTATTCGGTGACTCATCATTTACTTGTTTAAGATGTGTCATATACTCGTACCTGTTAATTTTTTTGTTTAACCTGAAACAAATGCACCATCTACAGAGGATCCTTTTTACGGATTTTGAACCATTGGAGCGACTCATCATTTGCTTGCAAGCTGAGCTTAGCCTAGAGCCTGTTCGAGTTGGTCTTGTATTTTTGTTTTGTCTCTTTTTAATACAAATTATACATATTGATATTATGGCTGGTGCTCCTGTGGCCCTTGCGGATATCTCGCAGGGACTTTGGGGCCCGCAACCCATCTGGTGCTCCTGTGGCCTGTGTGGATGTCTCGGCCCCTACAGTGCAAGACAGGGCCCTAATGATCAATCCGTTTAGAATGATGGGATTTACTTGAAATCTCTATGTATGGGATGGTTCTATCTAGATCATTCGATCCCCCATCTTAACCTTCGATTGGTGGGGCCTCTGATGGGGGCTGCCTCGCACGTTCTCCATCCCATAAATTAGTAGGGCTCTGTTATTAACATAATAAAGTTTCCAAGTGGGGCCTGTATACGATCAATATGGGGGGGAGGCCGAGCTAGCCTGGTTAGTTCATCATAATCAAAGCTGGAGCATGCATGTTAACACGGACATCGTGTTTGGTTACGCTCATCGGGGATGTCTAGGCCATTCAATTGATCAATCAAACTTTGGCACCCAGCCCACACTCTTATCTATGAAGCCCACAGAACATCATTTCCTCTTGATTGAATTGTAACCATCATTTGCACCCAAAATTTTGAGCAGAAATGTAGGTGTCATAGGGAGATCTATGTGTAGTGTGTACACTATCCTCCTGTGACTGTTAAGCTTCCAGGTGCAAATAACGGAACAGTAACGTGGTCAAATTTTGCCCACAGGATTGACTCTTCTGAGACTAGGAAACAGTGTGGATGTGTTTCTCTTCAGCCATGTTTTTGGAAAGGTCCTGAAAGTGAAGAAATAAAGCTGAAGATCCTCTACAAGAGGCCACCTAATGGTCTTCCCTTTGGTAGGGCATGATCACCAATCATCATCATAGGACTGCAGGTCCGGATCTGATCCAGCCCAATACCGGACTTCTAGGTCGATCTATATCATAAAATTAACTAGGTTGCCAGCACCATGTCCATTGGTACCGGAGAATTTGATCGATCATTGGGGCCTGATGGGCTTCCTGTCCTTTACGCGGACTTTACTTAGTCCATTGCCAAGCCCCGCCACATTCAAGCCGCTTGGTGCACTCGGCCAAGGCACCCACAAACGTTCCCTTTTTGGCCAAAAGTGAAGGATTAAAGGACGGATCAAGAAGGGCATCCTATAACCTCTCTTACCCACACCATAGAGAAGCAAAGGCTTCATTTACATCACCTATAAAAGCACACTCTCTTCACTTCTTGACATTTCCCTTCATAAAAGCCCTTTTTGTTAATGAAGGAAATACAGCAACCATGCTTGTTAGCACATTTGAATAGATTTAAAATAGATCCGACTTAAAAACTTATGATGCTCATAACATTTTGGTTGTAAGCTGCAATGGAAAATTCAAATGTACACACTAACAGGCCGCTCATATGATACATTCAACTGGTATAATTTTGAACAACAAGCACTTATCAAATGAGAAGAATTAGATTAATCATACAGCTCTGATGGGGACAACCATTGTCTGATTATCAACCTACATTTGTATTTTACTGCCAGATACGGGTCTCAATGTTGGATGACTAAAAGTAGCGGTGTTAGATGGGGCGGAAGGGTACATAGTAGTAGGGGAGGGAGCAGATGAAGATGGATTAATGACAGATAGGGGCAAGCGAGGACCAAAAGAGAACATCTGCTGACGGGGCATGAACGGCATGTGAGGATGAGTTGGCTGATTATTACTGTAAGAAGAGAGATTTGCCTGTGCAGCTGAAGCTGGCATAACTGGCTGATTAACATTGCTGCCAATGCTATTGCTGCTGTTTGCTGTTGCAGCACCAGGTTGAGCAGTGGCTCCTGCTGGTCCTAGCCGAGTCGAGATCATGCGTGCTCTTTCGGCTGCAAGCCTCTGCCTTGTCCTCTCCACCTGTTCACATTCCTTCATCAGTAAGGTCTCCACCTCTGCAAACTGCTTCAGCTTCAGCTCCAACCTTTTTAACTGTACATGCATGGTTGTGGGGGTTGTCAGTCTAAAGCTCCAATTTGTCATCCCAACCAAACAATTGTTAGGGTTCTTACTAATTCAAGGAAATGAATCAAATCAGTCAAGCATGAATTATAGTGGAGGAGTCTAACTAGTCAATGCACACTGTTTCTGTATCCATACTTAAGAGTATTGGCAGATCTTAAATATTCAAAACAAAAAAAAAAAGGAGTATTGGCAGATCTTAATAAAAATAATGCATACAATTACACAAGACAAGAATCATATTCAGGAATCCCCAATAGACCAAAGATATTCCAACAAACTTGATAAATGACTGTATATGATTACTTAATCCCAGACTGTTCCCTATAAAATTGTATTATTTTAATAGGCGACTTTTTAATGTCATCGGTACTATGAGTTTTTCTTGTTTTTCCCCTTACTGGGGTCATTTGTATCGTCGTCATTATTAAAAATCTTAAAACATTTTTTTATTGGTCTCTGTACAATTGGCCCTGAAATCTGGTAGTAGTTACTCTAAACCAAGAGTTGCTTTTACCACTGCGCCAAACCCATGGTTGGCATGTGTAACTTTAAACACTTAAACCAATAGAAGAAATTAGCATCTGTTCGAGGATATGAAATGGGTTCATGAGAACCTTTTCCTTTTCTTTTTTGATAACCCATGGTATGATCCTCAACAAAGATGGAAATAAACATTAAGCTTTGAACTTCATACATGGATTATGGCTTTTCGATATCTTCAGACCATTGATTTGGTGAGCGGCATGGAAAATAAACCACACCTAAGATATTGTATCCCTGATACCCTAAACTGTAACTCTCCCCCAACCAATGATCAAGAACACAGCAGCAACCCACAATGAAATGTAAAAGGAACCAAGTATCCCAACCTGGAATATTTTGGATGTTTTCTTGCCATGGTGGAACCATTAGCTCAATGCTATGGTCCTCTGTGGGGCCCCACATGAACAATCTCTAAAATATAAAAACCCTTGGTTCAAGGATCATATAATTCCTCTAGTCTGCAATATATGCACATCTTTGGACATGTCCAATTTTAAAGTAAAGGGAAAACAACGGCAGCAGCTAACACCACCATGAAGCCAGCCAAAAATACCAACAACATTTGAAGATTGAGCAAACAATTGGACCTGATGGGTAATGATAGCAGCAGTCAATCTCTGAATTTCTCGTTCTTCATGATCGGCAAACAGCTTTGCTTTTGTTGCTGCAGCAGAAAGAGCAGACTTGGCAGCGGCTTTAACACTTTCAGGAGACAGAGGAGCGGCACCAGTGTCTTCTGAAATCCATATATAGGTCAGTTTAAAGCAAACGATTATCTTTCAGGAGACAAAGATAATATGATGGAAGTATCAACAACCAACCTGTTTGGTGGCTTAAGTTTGTAATTGCTCCAAGGGAACCCCCTTCTCTATGCATGTTCTCAGAACTCGACCTTCATAGATGCATGAGATGTTTTAGTTTGTCATATCATGCAAAACAAAAGAGTGCACATAACACAGATGCACAAATCAACACAAATGTGCAAGAAGAAACCAGCACTACAGATCAAGGGTTTAAAAAGCTCTTCACCAAAACAATGAAATGATTTAATATTGGCTGGGTCCTTACAAGCAAGGTAATGAAAGGATGAGTCACTAAAACCTGTAATTTGAAAAATGACAGTATACAATACTTGGCTTTTGAAACAAGGATTCAAAGGATAAGTCACAGGGTCCTCATGACTCAAGACATATAATACAGTTCCCTAGTTCACTCAATCTATCGCAAGATCTTTTTTTTTTTTTTCTGGCGATCGGTAAGAAAAGAATTATATTAAAGCGTGAAGATAACAAAAAACACCAACCACAAAAGGAGGCTGGGTGATGCAACACGGGGATGAGGAGATTAGACAACGGGTTAAACTCCAAGCCAAGGGGCTTAGGATAGGATGTCTTGGTTTGACACCAAAGACAAGAAGCAAACTAACGATAGAGAAAACTCAATCTTCTATTCAATTAAATGTAATGTATCCCAAAGAGAAGGGATTACAGCCTTAATATAATTTTAGTCTAAGCACTAACTTAGCAATCAAGCCATATAAAATTAGAAGCTACCTAATTCTGCTAAATCATAGCAATTATTAGAATCTACGAAATCTACTAGAAGATATAAAACTAGAAACTGCCATTGGAGAATCTTGGGGTATAGACCTTCACTGCTGGGCCTTGTGGGCTTTTGGGCTTTCTGGTATAGACCTTCAGGCAGGGTCCATTAGTCTGGCCTGCATCACTGGGGGGAAATGCGGATCTTCAAATTTATAGAAATTGCAAAGGATGAGTTACAGTGTCCTCAGGAATCAAGACATGTACAGATCTTTAAATTTATAGCAATTCCAAAGGATGAGCCACGGGGTCCTCAGGAATCAAGACATGGCCATCATGAGTCATGACTCAAGACATAAACAGTCCCCTAGTTCACTCAATCTATTGCAAGATTTTTTTATTTTTTGGTGATCAGTAACAAAAGAATCATATTAAAGCGTGATGATTACAAAAAACTCCAATCACGAAAGGAGGCTGGGGGAAAGGTAGATCTTTAAATTTATAGAAATTCCAAAGGATGAGTCACAGGGTCCTCAGGAATCAAGACGTACAGATCTTTAAATTTATAGCAATTTCAAAGGATGAGTCACGGAGTCCTCAGGAATCAAGACATGTACTCCTGGGGTGATCAGCTACAAAAGAAATATTAATGCGTGGAGATTACAAAAAACACTGACCACAAAAGGAGGTCGGGGGCAAGGTAGATCTTTAAGCAATTCTTTTCGTCATAAAGATGCTAGCCATATCCAATCTTTTGCTTTTTGGGTATCATCGTTTCCTCCCCTTTCTGCTAAATTGTAGGCCAATGGGTTAATGGCTAGAATCTTCATGTCAGAAGGGTTTTGGAGCATCCTCCATGGTGGTGTAGCCCATCAGACTAATAAAGGAATAAGGACGCTACAAATCTCATGACCCTATCATTTCTCTCCAAGGAATATAGATCCCACCTGTCACCATGACTGGAGCCTTCCGCTTGTATGATGCCATTGGCAATCTCTGAATGGTGGTCCTCTTTGGACAGTGCTGCTAATGCTGCATGTGCACAGGCAGCAGCAACTCTAGGCCCGACTGCAGACGCCAAAAAGGCAACCTAGAAAGTTTCTTAAAATGTTAGATTGGCATGCAAGTCATTCAAATAACAGCATTATTAAACGTTCTATAGACAGTCCAGTCCATAAAAGCAATCAAGTGAAACAATAGGCAGCCTATCCCATAAGTATTGACATTTAAGCAACAGGAAGAGTTCCTATAGTCCCCCGTAGGTAATATATAACTAGACAAACAGAGTAATTAATGCATTAGTTCAGAGGAGCATAATCAAGAAATAAAAGAAAAACACACGCAAAGAGGTGCCACTCGTTCTCTTTATTGGTCTAATAAACCCTTAAGACCTTCAGTTTCACATCTTAAATCTTCATCGGTTTGGAGGAATTTGTTTAAAAAAAAAAAATCCAAACCTATAAAACTGATTTTCTGCACTTATTTAGGCCACCAATCCATGATTTGAACTATTCAATGTTCACATATTAATGATAAGCATCAAGCTGCTCAATTCATATCTTCCATAACTTTTGAGAATTTTTTTTTTAAAAACTGGTGACTGTTAATGACAAAAAAACTGGAACAAAGAGAAAACCAGCCAACCCAAAAGGGCAGCACAGGCTTCTAAAAACAACCCAGACTGCGAAGACAAAACAAATTAAGAACCAACTAGTAAAAGAACAAATCAGATCGAAGGACTCCCTCTTTCGCTAGCTTATCAGCTTTGTCATTGGCGTTGCACTTGGATGTGAAGGAAGGAGACGCTCAGAGATTTTGCCCTCTCTTTAACCTCTTGAAAGAGATCAACCAGATACCAAGGATAATTACAGGAGGTGGAAGCCCACCAAATGACACAAGCAGAATCTCCTTCCACAATAAGGTTCTGCAGATTGAGACAAAAGGCTTGGTGTTGCACTTGGATGTGAAGGAAGGAGACGCTCAGAGATTTTGCCCTCTCCTTAACCTCTTGAATGAGATCAGCCAGATACCAAGGATAATTACAGGAGGTGGAAGCCCACCGAATGACACAAGCAGAATCTCCTTCCACAATAAGGTTCTGCAGATTGAGACAAAAGGCTTCCTGGAGCTATGATGCACGGATACTTCAAAAGGGCAACGTATCGTGTCGTATCGTATCCGATACTTCACTTTTTACATGTAAAATCCGTGTCCCTGCCGTGTCTATGGCGTGTCCCTGTTGTATCCGTGCCGTATCTACTATCTAGGCATCATAGTCCTGGAGGCCTATATTCAAAGCCATTAATTAACTCAGCTTTGTTAATGGAGCAAAAACCCGTTGGACCTGAATAGGACAGCAGAACAACCCCTTTGTCATTGTGAACTAGACCTCCCACCCCTGCCATACCTGGATTTCCTGCCGCACTACCGTCAAAGTTAAGTTTCAGGTAACCTGGGGGAGGAACTCTCCATCTTGGAGAAAATCGCACTTAATGGGGTCTGGACTCAGCCACTTCCTTCCACCTCTGGCTAATGATATTAATCAGAATACCTTTGAATTGAGGTAACGAAGAGACCCAAGCAGCCGCCAAACTTTTGATACCTTCCGCAATGCTGTTAACATTAGCAACTTTACCATCAAAACATCTACTATTTCGCTCCTTCCAAAAGAACCAAATGGCTGCCAGAAAGCCTAGTTTCAACATGATACGGCCTCTGCTGAAATCTACACCCAGCTGCTAGAACTGAAATAAAGCTGGAATAGTACGAGGCAGAGGGGAACTGACATGTAACCAACTAAATATCATCTTCCATTGGAATTGGGCTGAATGACAATTTAGAAGCAGGTGGTCGATCGATTCCTCATCCGATAGACACATAGGGCAAAAGTATTTACTGTTAAGTGACGACGCTTTAGATTGTCCATTGTTAAGATACCACCAAGAAGCACCAACCAACCGAAAGCAACAACCCTTGGAGGAGCCTTAAACTTCCACAAATAGGTGAAGTTAGTACTGTTCGCATCAGCACTTCTAGTCATGGTGAGAGATAGAGCTGCCACCGAGAATACGCCATTACGTGAAGGCATCCAGATTCGTTTATCTCTCTCATTTTTTGGAATGTAGACTTTGCTAAGAAGCTTCATTAAAGCTCGAAATTGAGAAGTCTCCCACCTCGTTAAGATTTCATCTGAAGATAGGCCCCCACAAAATGGAATCACCTCTCCTCTCCATATAATCCTCAACTCTAGCATCTTGGTTACTAGAACAGAGAAACAAGTCGGGGAGTGTTGTAGCTAGAATAGTCTCCCATACCCAAAGGTCCTTCTAGAAGAAAATTTTGTCTCCTTTTCATTTAAAAACATCTCTCTTGCAGCTAGGATTCCTTTCCAAAGCACGGTGAAGCGGGGCCAGGATTCCCCAATTAGACAGCCATTCCTATGAATATTATATTTGGAAGATACCACTTGTTTCCATAACCTGTTAGAGTCATCTCCTATCCTCCACAACCATTTACTGAGATGGGCCAGATTCATTTCCTTCACTGGTCTAATGCCTAGGCCACCTTCAGATTTGGACTTATAGAGACCAATTAACCAAGTGAAATTTGTTTTTCTCTTCCCTTCCGTGCCAAAGGAAGTCTCTTTGTGATTTTGCAGTTTTTTTTACAAACTAAACTGGGCACTTAAACAGCGACATAAAATAGACCAGGAGGTTAGAAAGAGCTGCTTTAATCAGAGTGATTCTACCGCCAAAGGAGAGGTAATTTGCTTTCCACAAAGATAGCTTTTTTCACTAATCTTTCAAGCACCGGATTCCAGAGGGAGGCAGAAGTTGCACCAATACATAGAGGAAGACCTAAGTATGAAGTGGTCCAAAATATCCAAACTCACAAAGATAGATTTTGAGAAATTTGTGCAGTCTAAAATATCCAAACCCATCTAAAACCCTTGGATGTACTCATTCACTCATGTGAAAATGGTGCTTCCAAGCAAACCTGGTCATGTGTTTCACAAATGTAACATTTGCATATGAAAAAGTTACATGTTAACCCTTTACATATGTAAAACCCATTTACATATCCCACTAAATGAAGTACTAAGAAAAGGCATGGAGCATGGAGTTGTTGAAAATATGGCTGCAAAATAGGCTTGAGTGGAAAAGTAAAACTCATAAAACTAACCCAAATAGATGTGGCAAGGTTTCAATCATGATGATGATGACTGCTACCTTCTCCACTAAATGAGGGAGGGGTTATAAATATTCCTTTCTCACCCTTTTTTTTATAACAGTGAAAATCCTGGTGAGACCAGAAAACACAATTAAGCCCATCTTGCTTCCCCATTTGTCAATGTCAGTATGCCTTTTCCCTCTTTCCCTCCCCTTCCCACTCATTAGCTCCTTCCATGAATGCCAGAAGATGAGTTTCCAACGGCATCGGTCTCTCATGCTGGTGGGATGGAACCAATGTATGTTCTTGCTCGTTTCCCTTTTGAGATCACCTATTTCATGCCAGAATCATCCAATTAAGAATTTATCAATATTCCTTGCATGATTTGTATGAGTTGAAGTTCTTTGGGTCTTTCTGAAGTTAGCAATTGATATGAATTGAGTGGTCATGAGCAGCAACTTTCTCAGTCTTGTTTCATCTTGTTCTAACAGCAGCAGCATGTGTATTAACTATTATCATGTTTCAAGAGAAGCAGCGACTATTTTTATTTCAGTTTATGCATGCAAATGATCGGTCTGCCATCATATTATGCCTCATGGATCAAGAATAATTGTTATTTGATTTGATGGTTGTCTCTTAGCTTCCAGACCCATTTTAATTTATTATTTTTGAGAAGCAATAATACAATGAAAGATTTATTTCTTATTGTTGCCAGCATTTCTTTAAACCAAGCTTTTCAGTAATGCTTTTCTTTCCAGCAATTATGTGCTTGAAAATAATTAGTACATTTCTAACAGAATTACATTCCAGACAAGTCTTGTATTTTCATGCATTGTGGTTATCACCTTAGTACTAATACAAACTACACATGGATAAATGTAAAGAATAGCAATGCATTAATTTTTCAAAAAAAAAAAAAAAGCAATGCATTAAGCATGGTATATAAATAGTTGTATTAGTACATCAGCAAAGGCCTCCAAAAACACAGCAGAAGGTGTGCTTCTTCACATTTATGTAGATAAAGTTTGAACATAAGGTACTGGCATATTAATTTCCTTTCCATGATTGCTTAATGCAGAACCACCACATTGTACGGAAATATGCAGTATCATCATAAACACAAAATACAACATGATGAAATTATCAGGCTAAGGGTCATGATTTGCAAGAAAGAGATTGCAATGCTATCAATAGTCTCTGTAAACTCAAGAAATTATAATAATGACCTACCAGTGCCATGACTGGATTCCCGGAATTCACAAACGGAATTCTGTTATCTATATCATTATCCTGCAGACACGCTCCTGGAGAAAGACACAAAATTGAGAAGATAAAATATACAGTGTTCACAGAGAGGTGAACAATACCAGAGACTGGAAAAATGAAATGTGTAACTACCATCAGCGTCACCATTTAAATTTGCGTATGTGTTTCTATCACCACCTTCTTTCAAGACATCAGATGAAAGAGCTGTGCGAGGGAGTTCAATATTTTCCAGTAAACCATCTTCTGTAGGTAGACGAATAAAATGGAGGATACATTGTGCTTTTGATTTAGTGCCTACATGTTCTGCAATGTCATTCCAGTTGTCAGAGTAAAATTCCAATGCTTCAAGCAGCAGCAGAGTTTCCTGATCAGTCCAGCTGTCACCATCAAGATCACAGAAATCTTTTGTGGAATCCACCCTTAAAAAATCTATACTTGAGTTGCCAGCAACAAAATTCCCATCATGAAAGCAGTCCGAACATAGCATTATATCAGCCTGTACAGAAAGGATTGATCACTAAAAATGTGATGTTGTAATACACGAGTATAAGTATATGAAATATAAAATTTCAGACGCTGGAATGAAAATATAATGTCACAGAAGCTTTGGGCAACTGTCATATTATTAAACACCACCAGGGTAGTACCACATTTTACCATATTCAGGGTATTTTCATCACTATAATTTAGACAAGCATATCTATTACATTTTTTTTCCCTTCTTACGAACCTATCCAATGGTATTTGAATTTTAAATGGCATCTGACAGCACTAATATTGAAGATAGCCAAATCACTAATCTTGTTCAACCCTTGAGTGTTTCCTAAGTTAGATTGCCCACCATCACTAATCACGTTAATATGATGATCCTAACTATCCTACCAATTGTGAAGTAGACAGCTATACCACTGTAATAATAAAAAAAAAAAAATCAATAAACAATTTAGATAATGCTAACTGGCCATCCAATGGTAACGAAAATAGTACTGTTAATCAATCACACCAAAGAAGGTTGAGACCACCGATCCGGGCTTTTCACCAAGTTGCCACCTTAAATTGTGTTTTCTGTTTTAAGAACCACGGTGATTAAATAATGTTATCATCCAACCAACAGAAAGCAAATGGAGAGCCTGTGTTGTATTATAACATAACAGGTTCAATCAATGGCTTGACCATCAATCATAGGCACGCAACTTCAATCATCCAGAACAGTAAAAAAAGATCAATATCGATCAAACTATTTAAATCATTTGATAAAAGGAGATCAATGGAAATCGGCTTGTTGGCAAAATCGGTTATTATAACTGAAATACAGTTGTGGGAATAGCTTTGGACTCAGCTTTGTGTGCTTGGGTCCCATCACATTGGGCCCTTTTGAATATTGCGTGTCCTGTTCTTGTACGAACACTCAAACACAGTCATAAGAGTTCTTTCTTAATCAAAAGTTTTTTTTTATAATTTTAATTCAGATAATCAACAAAGATTGTTTTTATACAATATGATATGAATCGTAGGATATTGTGAATCATAGAATTTTCAAAAATTGTCTATTTATTCAGTATCTTTTAATGGATGTATTAGGGGTCTTTATATTTTTAAACTATAAAAAAGAAAGTTGAAGTAAAATTCCATCCAAGCCATAGGCTTCATGTGAATTCTATGAATTGTATATTGAGCCGTAGGATTGGTTCTAAATCATAAATTGTTGGTTTTTTCTTATAATTTCAATTCAAAAAATCAACAAGGATTTTTTTATACGATAAAATATGAATCGTAAAGTATTGTAAATTACAGGACTATTAAAACTTGTTTATTTATTTATTATCTTTGTAATGGATGCAGTAGGGGTCCTTATGTTGTTAAAGTCTAAATGGTAAGTATTTAATTCTTGGTTGTAATTGACTATAAAAAATAAAGTAGAAGTCAAATTCCATCTTTCTCTTAGACAGACCCCATTCAGGTTCAAATGAAGGTCAATCATCATGAAATTAGATCAGAGAGAAAGGATATTGGGGTACTTGTCCAGTGAATCCAAGATTGTGCAATCTTGATGCAATTTGGAGGAGTTATGGCCTGTTTATTGACTGGATGTAGTCCAAATACAAATTTAGTCAAACTCAGTCATAGAGTTCTAGTGCAACTTGTGCACATCCAAGGGGACGTGGAGTTGAGTTTAAACTTTTGCAATTGATTAAATAGCAGTTATTTGAGTCCTGCTATTTGGTGAACATGCGAAAGCCTTTGATGATGAAACCTGGAAATGTGATCTATCCATACAGGTCCCTGAAATCTTTGAAAAACAATGAAAGATTTTTGACCAAGGAAACAAAAAATTACGCTAGACAAAAGCAAAAAACTATTCAATGCATGTGGGACCTTGTTGATGTGGGTCCTCCTTCCACACGCCTAGCTAACTCATTCATCTAAAGTTACCAATCCAAGTTCAGAGGCAGATAATAATCAAACTTCTTGGTCAGTACATGATAAGTGGGACTGACAGGGTTCTTCAGACGAGATAGTAAGACAAGATAATAAACAGATTCACAGCTAATATACCAAAAACATAGAAAAGAGAATTGCATCAGAGTGGAAAAAAAAAAACCAAACATGGGGGAAAATGAATACGAGAATCCATAAACAGTTGAGAATTAAATAGAAGTTTTGGAAAAGGACCTCCTTCTGTGACTGGTAGTACATATTAGGCAAAGGCCGCGCACAGCAATTGCAATGATTTTCAGCTAACCGCTCTCGTATTCTGCTGTCCAAATCCGAAATCCCAACACTAGAACACAAAGAGGCGACATCCTCCGGCCGGAGTCTGCACTTGGGCTTATCAAAACCAATCAAACTGTCAATGCTAGACTTCAAAAAAGCAGATGGAATATGAACTTCCCCATTCACATCCTCCCGAAGAACCGGCCAGCCCGTCTTATGCCTGTTCTGCGCTGGAGCCATGTAATTGATGATCCCCCAATGGTCTAGAAACCGCACTACCCTCATCAGGTCATTCTCACTGACGCCCCCAACTAGCCGCTGACATTCTACAACAGAGAGTCGCTTCTCTTGGTTCTCCATGTACTTAGCCACAATCCTATTCCTCAGCTCCATGTATTTCTCCGGCGTGTGTTCGGCCGACTTCCCGGAGAAAAAATGTGGCACAACCTGCCGCTCCAATCGGTTCACCGACGCCGGCGAAAACCAATCTACACATATAATACAATTCCTAACTAGGGTTTTAAAATTGAAACCAACCAGAAGAGCAAGAAGAAGAAGAAGAAAAAGGGAGAATTTGAATCAATACCGGAATGCATTGGCATGACGTGCAGGAGCTGATTTCCGTAATGCCTGGTAATGCCCTTCCCTTCCATGATAGCCGGAGGAGAGCAGACATAAGCCGCCGCCGCCGAAGAAGAACCATCCGATCGGTCGTGATCGGGTACCAAGGCAGGGCTATTGGCGGGAATGGAAGACAAGGCCTGGAGCTGCCCATGGGAGATGTTCTCGAGAAACATAGGGTTCGGATTCGTCGCCCCGACCGGCCTCAACTCGGCGCGATCGGCCAAGACGAGGGCGAGGACAGAGGAATGCGGGCGGTTTACGGTGTGTCTGATAACCGGGGGGAAGTCGGAGATGCGGATGCTGCCGTCGGAGAGGACCTCGCTCTCGAGAGCAGCGGCGGAGGAGTTCGGATCGGCGGAGGGGGAGACGTCCAATTCGTCGTCTTCGTCTTCTTCTTCGACAACGGGCTCCTCGTCTTCGTCTTCTTCATCGTCTTCTTCGTCGGGTCTGTGTCTTTTCAAGGCGTTGCTGCTGAGATTGCTGGGCGTGGGTTTTCGCTTCTTCCACCTGTTTGTGCGAGTGTCTGTGAGAAAAAGAAGAGAAAGATGTGAGCAGAAGAAATGAAAAGGGGGATTTTGGGGAACGCGAACGCCAGGTGTTTGAAAAAATGCGGGAGAGAAAGAGAAAGAGTACCAGAAGGAGTAGGAGTAGAGAAAGAAGACATGATGGTAGCGGGGAATATGGAAGAGGTGGTGGTTCTGGCTTTCGGGATTTCTCTCTCGATGATGCTCTTACCGAGCCATCCTCTTGCTTCCATCCGACCTAATGACTCAGAGACTTGCTGTCTCGCGGTTCCACGCCAATTCCTGCTTCGCCCCTACCGGTCTAAATGAGAACATGTTGGTCAGTAAATTTGCAAGCTCTCATCTCTTATATATTCTGAAATTCGAACCACTTAAAATAAATATTTACAAATCGTAGGGTATAATTATTTTCAATTTAAAATAAAATTCACTAGTATTTTATTTATGTATTAAATTGGACATTTTGCTTCCAAATTTTACCTTAATAGAAATTGATCCCATTATGAAATTGGTTGTTTGATAGAAAAAAATGTGATTAAAAAGGTCTTATGTTATATTCATTATCATGTTTGTAACAAAAAAAAAAAAAAAAAAATGAATCTTGCAGTGGCTCTAGCCTCAATGGGATTGGGGTTAGCCAATGCTTTGTGAATTCCTTCTTTTTTGAATGGATTTTCAATAAGTAGGCCCACTATAGGGAATTTGAACTCTTAGGAGGAGGCAAATCATTTTGTGTAGACCGTTTAGTAACTTCAGGTTTGTAGGCCAATTTTAATAAGAATTAGCTCCGAAGTTCATGAGTTTGAGTGTCCATTAGAGGAAGAAATCTCCATTGAACGCTGGTGATCACGATAAGGTAAGCATTGTATGCCTAAATATCTAATAGGGCACACCTTAGGATTCATTCAACCATTGATAAAGTGGTTAGGGTAATCATTCGAACCTCTATCACCATAATAGCTTGATAAGGGGCCCCCGGTCCCATCCCCAAATAGGGCCCACAATAAATGGTTCTCACCTTACCGTGAACACCGACACTCAGCATAGGGCGCCCTTTTTGTGAATATGACCATTCATTTTGCAGAATTTCAAATGTTGATTGTTGTTCATTGTGGGGCCTTAAATGGATGACTATGATGATGAGATCTTACTGATATTCTCCCCACTGTTGATCTAGAGTGAGACCTTTCATTCCCATTCCATTTCCACCTGTGTAATCGGCCTACATCAAGGTGAGCCAGAAAGCAACGTTTGCTAACATATTAAAGACCTAGCTGGCCAATTGATACAGATCATTAGATTTCGAAAGTAACCATCCATTTTGATGGCATCGATTGGCTGGTGTCATTTCCTGACAACTGCAATAAGATGAATAAAAGCCATTCATTTGTTGAATAGCTACATTAATAATCATTATTTAGTCCCTAAAGTTATAATTTTTTTTATTGAATTATATTTAGGGCATGTTTGTGTAGGTAATTTTCTACATAAAATTCATTTTTCATGCGTTTGGTGTTAAATAGTAGTTCTCACTAAAAAAATCCGCAGCCGCACCAAACAACATCAGCACCAATTCATTGAGGAAAAACTTTTTGCACCAATCATGAATTTCTAACTTTCTCAGAAAACCTTTTCCGAAGTATTTAAAAACCATAAAATTTGCTGATGTGGCAATTTCTTCGTTCCATGAAAGTTGCCTCTACACAAGCGTTTAGTAATAAATGCCCTTGATGGTGGAAAAAAGCCAAATTTAGTTCACCAGGTCAAAAAGTTAAACCAACCCATTTATAAATATCTATGCCTCAACTATACAGAATTATAAATATAAATATGTTTCTTTATTAGATAGAAAGGCTTGACTCATGGTCAAAGTGTCCGACCAGCATTTCCATATTAACAGAGGTGGTTTTTTGTTTTTGTAGTTGTCAAAGCAGGTGCATACCCCCGGGCAAATATAAACTGGACATACAGACATACTCTCCTGATATTTCAAAGTATCAAAACCAAACATCCAGTACCATTGAACAGTACATATTATCATTTAATCACATTTGTCCAGCTATCAGTCACAGTGTATCCATACAGTTTTTTGGTTTGCAGAGAACAGTGATGCCGAAGAGCAGACAAATAAGTAGGCTTGCAATCATAACTATAGAGATAAAAAATCATCAAACATTCAAATTGTACACCCAGATATTATTCATTTTCTAATGGATAAAATCAAAAGGCAAGTACCCCAAATCAAACAAAGAACTAATTTTTCCTTTTCCAAGGCCACCCAATCAAAGCAAGCAGTAATCCTAAGACTTCACCATTGAGCAGGGCCCTCAACAACCTTTGTTTCTTAGGAGTATAAGGAGGGTATCTCACAGAAGAGTCCCCACCAAAACTGCGGTACAGCACGGCTTTCTTGTGACTAAATGCATCAAATGAGAATTTTCCATGGTAAGACCCCATTCCACTCTCCCCAACTCCTCCAAAAGGTAAACTGCTAACTGTGAGCTGCACCGTATAACAAAAATAAGTTAAGCTACATGAGAGGGTAAAAGATTTGTACTGCGATTAGAAAATATACTATCACAGATATTGCACTTCAATAGAGGAGATAATGATCACATGTAAGATGGTGTCGTTGATGAGCATTCCCCCTGAGGAAACATTCCTCACAAATGCCTTCTCAAGTGACTTGTCCTTGGTGAAGAGATATGCAGCAAGAGGTTTTGATCTCGAGTTTATCAGATCGATACTTTCTTCCACCTTGTCTACCTGTTCAAACCAAAGGATAAGAACATGATAAGTGTACTGCTTCTATTATACATTCCACAAAGTGACAGAGGTCAATGAGGAGGTTCTCACCGTGAGAATAGGAAGTAAAGGACCAAATATTTCCTCATTCATTATTAAAGAGTCATGCGGAACGTCCAATAAGATCGTGGGGGCAATAGTTCTGTAATAAAAATGAAGATGATCTTAAGATGCTCCCACAACTGTCAAAAGATGATAGCAAAGAATTAGAGCATGACACTTACGGGCGATGTTCATCCCTTTGGCCTCCATATACAATCTTACCAGAAACCTTGTCATCGTCTAGGAGCTTTGCTAAGCGTGAAAAATGATGGGAATTCACAATACGAGCCAAGTCATTGGACTCCATTGGATTCGTCCCAAAGAAGTTCTCCACAGTGCATTTCAAAGCATCTATCTGGTGAAGCATTAAAACATATAAAACGGAAAGAAACCAAAAAAGAAGGCCCGAAATTAACAGCTTTCACAGCCACAGGCATTCCTACCAATTTAGGAGCAAATGATTTTGTTGTTATAATATAATCTGGAGCAATGCAAGCTTGCCCATTATTGCATCCCCACTTGCCTGCTACAATTCTCCTTGCTGCAACCTTGGAATATGAAGAGAAATTTATGTAAGTCTTTTAGTTTCCCACATAAATCATTGCTAATATGAGATTTGCTAAGCACATGCATGTATACATTCATGTAAGCGTGGCACATATGCAAGTTCTAAGGCATCCACCAGGGAGGCTGCATTATGTATGTGCTCTGCGGTTCAGACGCAAACTAGGCCAGTGTATGTTTCACTGATTTATACAAGATCTAAGGCATCCATTAAGTAGGCTGCTTCTTGTGATACTCTGCAGATCTGCCCCGTAAATTAGGTCAGTCCACTCCTAGAAATGGGCCACATATGCAAGAAATACATGGACGTCAACCTAGATTGCTGTAACTCATTACATTAATAGAATGAGATTGTTACCTCTAGATTGACATTTGCATCAACCACAACAGGACATTTTCCTCCAAGCTCCAACACTACTGGTGTTAGGTGCTTTGCAGCTGCAGCCATCACAATACGCCCCACTATTCCATTACCTGCATATATAAACGACCAAGTCATCAGATTACAGTTAACATGAATGCACGGATGCAACTCAAGCATGATGTCATACTATGCCCATTCATCAGATTAATAACACAAAGCAACTCAAGCATATGCGAGCATGATATGCAACCAAGATAGTGAACAAATAAAGATGTTCTGTGATAGCATTAGGCTTAGTATGGCACATGCATTATTAAAATGAAATTGACTTCTGCTAACCTCAGTGCCACAGATGATATGCCTATCCATTAGCTTGAATGATTTGACTGAATGGTTATTGCAATGCATATGTTACATAAATCAAAACCAAATTATATTGGATTACTCTTCTCTGAATTACTAATGTGAGACTCCCCGAAAGTCATTAGTGCGTGTTGCTAATTTGCTAATAGCCTGATACGGATGTGGGCTCTCAGTCCAGTGTCCATGCTGCTGAAAGAACCATAGAACAGATAGCCATTCATTATGTCAAATTTTCCAAAGCAGTAGTGGCTTGAGGAACAACCAGACACACTAAACAATATTGCCTTTTACACTAGCAAGACTTCAGGCTCACATGACATGAGGCAAATTTTGTAAGTGAGTGTGTTCATGAAAAAAACTGATTGCAATATTGATAACGCATTTATTTGACTTACTAGTTCCCACAGAATATTTTTTTCAGGAAAAAAAGGAACTAATGAGCAAGTACCTGTATACAAGATTTTATCCCACCGCTGCTCCAATAATGCAGTTGTTTCAGCGACAGCTCCCTCAACAACTCGTATGGCTGAGCTGTCAAGATATTCTGGTAGGAACTTTGCAAGGATTGAGGAAGTGGCTGGTGAAATTTCTGATGGTTTCAAGACCACAGAATTACCAGCTGCAATCGCTCCAATGACAGGATCCAGAGATAACACTGGAGAAGAAAACAAAGCAAATATTGCATAAGTGATACTGTCTTGAGATGACAAATCTAACTCTAATTGAGGAGGAATGGCATAGTCTAAAATGGTTCATATTTTCCTAAACTATATCATGACATAAATAAACTTAACAGTATTCTGGATTTGCTACATACAAATGGGATAATTCCATGCTGAAATGACCAACACAACGCCTAGTGGCTCAGACACAATTTCTGCGGAGGATGGATAAGTTGAGAATGGCGTTTTAGCCTGCACAAATGTCCAAACTTTATGGTAACTGGTGCTTTCCAATTAAAAATCAGAGGCAATATATATTAATAAAGGAAAAATATCCATAAAAGCATTTTAGAATGGTAATTGCCATAACTCAATGCAAGTTAGGAGAAAATGAGGCATGGGAATCTTCAATTTTAAAATTCTCAGCTTTTGTACATGTAGGGCACAGTGTTCAGTGCCATTGATGAGGATTCCATGGAAACATTCCACATTGTATCACTATCCTTTGATTGGTGGCCTACAAATGGAAGACTAAGGAATACAAAAACAGTCCAAATGAAAAGTGGAGGACTGGATGACAGTGATGTTAAGATCTGAAGCATCCCCCATACGTGGGCCAAACAACCCTCTTGATATCTAAAACATGTGCACTGCATCTATGGAATTTTGGCTATGATGAAACTGTAAACTTCTGAGGCTCAGTAACCCGTAAATCCTCTTAAGTTCGGTTCTCATAATTACCTTTTCTGGTTTGATCCAATGTTTTAATTCCTTGAGTGCATGCTTACATGACGCCTTAGTCATAGAAATCTGCATTCCAGTCCACACAGGTCAACCAAGGAGGAACATTTTAAAGAAATCAAAATGCAGAATGGTATGAATTTACTAGGGTATATATATATATATTTTAAGGAATATTGTACTCGAATGTAAAAAAGACGAAATGAATACACACACATAAACTCATGCTACAGTAATCTATTTGATTACAACATTGATGGCATTCTCAGTGTGTGTATCAATGTAATATATCCTTCTCAAACCTATGTTTACCACAAGAAATAAACATAAAGCAGCCATAAATTTACAACATTCAGTTAAAAAGCCAAACCCATGTGCCCCTACTGATGCACAAGCAGTCCAATAGGATGTTCCCTGCTTGTGCACGTCCAGTGCCCCTAGTTAACATATAGTCTTTATGTTTAATTAGGAGTTTTCTTTGGCTGTCACAAATGTCCTTATTCAGATAACTTGTTACTTGGGAGTCTTAGCTTGAGCTAAGCTCAAATGGATCTGATTTCATTTACATATGGGGAGGGTAGAGATGTACTTTCTGAGAAGAGAGTGCCAATTCAAGTAGGCGTGCTAATTTTAGATTAGCAAATCTACTTGAATTCATACTTACTCTCTTCACACTTTCTGCATAATATTGAGTATCGAGTCCATGATTTAACTATGCCATGGCTCTAATACTCTCACCATTAACATCTCATTCCTTCCCTTTCGAGGAAGCCAGTTTTAAATGACGAGAAAACCCTTAATGGTGAGAGTAAAAGAGGGATGGTATGGTTGAATAATACAGCAGGATGTCAACTTTCAGCAGAAATTAGATCATCATCCTCCCCCTCTCTAAATAAAATCAGTTACCAAAGCCTTACACCTTACCGCTTCCCTTTCTGCAGAAACTACGCAGGAAACACATGAACATGCTCTTATAGAGTGGAGAGCTTTCAGTTTTTGTTCTTTGGGAAGCAAGCAAAGTGTGTCTAGCACTTGTTACGTGAAAAAGAAAAAAAAGACAACTATTTTACAGTTCTGCACTTGGACAAATGAGACATGTTGATGTAAAGTGGTTATGGTTCCAAGTATCTCCCTGGATTGATAAAACCTACAAAAATTATTGAAGCAATTGGCTTCATACTCTCATATGAAACAACGCAATTAAGAAAAAAAATCTCATTCGGATGAGAGAAGTTTTCCAGTATATCACTCATAGAAGTACCCTTGCTAGTGATGACAGCAATAACTGAAAAATAATCCCCATGCAACCAAACTCGACTGAATTCATGTTCTCTGTCCAATAAAAATTAGGAACTGTATGTGTAGGCCTCTTTTTAATAATCCATCAACAATACTCACTAGTAATCCAACTTTGACGTGATTGAATCCAACCACTGTGAAAATTTAAGCGATAAATAAGCCCATCATCCCCCTTTCCCCTTCATACTCTGCGATGCCACATTACCATACTACATAGAACTATACAATCAGCTCGTGCTGCCAAAACGATAACCACCTCTATAAATGAAAGGTTCAAAAAAAAAAAAAAAAAAAAACTGAATATCTATCTCTGGAATATGCTCTGTTCTAAACCATAGTTACCAAGTTCACACCAACTATGCTTGAACAGTAAACCAGTTCATTCAAATTTATTCAATTTGATTCACTCACAGTTTGATTCCTATTCAGTCTACTCTTCAAATTGGTTCCTTTTGTAGTTGTACCACTAGCAATCCCATTTCCTATTCGTTCTACACATATGTTTTACCTTCTCTCTTAACACAATAATCCAGAATTGCCTTATTGTATCGATTAGAAGAGAGAAGGTAGACCCATTAAGGAATCAAAAGTGAGAATATCAATAACAACCGTGAGGTCAATGGACTTAAACCCAAAAACCATTCCTTTAACTAGAAATGTAAATCTGATGGACAATGTCATGGACCATAAAATATTTAAATTGATCAAACCAACTAACCAAACTGACAAACCATGACAGGAATCCAATTGCAAACTTCAAATTCAAACCCCAACTCATCAATATCTAAACCAAATAACTAACAACTTCCAACAAATCCACCCATCCCCCAACCCACCAATTCCCCAAAAAGAAAGAAAAAACATAAATGGATTCTATAAGCACGTTTCATCATCTATTGAGACAACATTCACCACTTTCTTTTAGAACCTAATCCAATTCCATTTTATACGATCACCCAATGGTACAGTTGTTTTTCTCATAAAAAGACGATTACTTGAATACCCATGCATGCATTTACATATAAAGATAGACAACTAAAAAATAAAAATAAAAAGTGAGACCTCGGAAGCAAAGGCTTCAGTTTCGGGCTTGGAAAGATCGGCATGAAGAGCATTGACGATGGCGAGTTCTCGATCATCGACGAGCTTGAGGAGCATCTTGAGCTGGGTCGATCTCCATTCGTAGCTCCTCGTCTTCCCAGAAGCGAAGGTTCCTCGAAGCTCCGAAACCAGAGCTGAAGCGCTTTCGCTGTTGAAGCTTGCCATCTTCTTCTTCTCTCTTCCTCTTGAAGAAGAGATTGAAGAAAAAACAAGAGCCTCAACGGTGAAAGCAAGAGGAATGGGTGATAGATAGATAGTGGAGCGCGTGAGAAAAGATAATGCGAGGAGAAGAGAAGGCGAAAGTGAAAGTGGACAAAAAACCGGATTATAATTGGATGGATGGTCTTCAGATTCTGTACAGAAAGAGGTGTAAGCTGTCGTCACTTATTAATTTATTGATCACTTATTAATTTTTTTCTTAAAATAAATATATTATTCAACTTATAACAGTGCATTAAATCTATAACATTCAGTATTATATATAAGAATGTTAAAAAAAAATTAGTTTTAAAGTATGAATTGCGATATCAAAGACTCATATGCAGAGTCCCGGGTTCACGGGTCGGAACCTATATAGACCTGGAACCAAACCCATTTATCAATTGGAAACCTAAATTAGGTTCCGGACCCAGACACGTTTATAAATTGGAACCTAAAATAGGTTCCAAACCTAATTTTTTGCGGGTCGGGACTTCCGATTATTCGGAGAATCGGATACCCGTTTGCAACCCTATTCATAGGGATGCTTATAGACATGCCCAATCCTAGCTCACTTTTGGGCTGGATTTGGTCTTGGGTTTTTGGGGATGGGCTGGATAATGGCCTAACTTTTTTGGTCCTATGGCTAAATAGGACAGGCTTGAAAACCCCATATATTAATCACATGATGGGTGTGGACCTGACCTTGACTTTCAGGGCTTTGGGCTGGATCATGCCTAAATATCAGGTTTGATGAGTAAATGGGCCGAACGTGGACAATTTATGGTTCATTCTGACCTAGCCCATGAACACCCCTATTTGTTATATTGCATTTTTAGGATTTTTTTTCCCAAAAAAAAAAACACACAATTTGTTATATATTTGGCTGGATTGGGTCAGTAGTACCATTACCATACGTGTGGAATATAACATACCAACCTAGGGATAGATCCCCGGGGTGGTCGGGTGAGATGGGACGCTTAAGGTTCTCTTGAATTTGATTCTCCTTGATGAACGTATATTTTTTAAAAAGTCTCCCAACTTAAAAGATACAATATAGTGCCACCGTTTATAAACCATTTAGTACTTTCTTTCTGTCCACATTGTGGGCTCCTGTTGATATTTTGAAATCATCTCAGCCCTAAAGACATGATTCCTCAGTGCTTTTAACATGGTCTTGATTAAACAACTTGTGTGCGTGCACCTGTTTTTGATTTTATAAATTATAAAACCTGCTCATATCAGGAAATTACCTCTTTAGGGGAGTGGGCTCAAATTTTTCTTGTGTGGATCATCTATGTATTCTTGGCGGCACATATGACCGCAAGGGTTCCTTGCTATTTTGCCATCCTCAATTCCTCTTGACCAAAACACAGGTCCATTTCTTCTCGATGAATAATGGCAGCTGCCTACTTTTAGCATAGGAAGCAATAAACCGACCGACTTTTGGCATAATAAAAATAAAGAGTCCCAGAATCCTCTTGAGGGACTTGTGAAAATGTATGGATCCTCAAAAGATTCCACTACAATAAAAGATTGATCAGTTTATAAAGACTTTTTTTTCTTTTTTTTGGATGATACTGAGCTGTATAATTTTTAAATGCTTACAGCACAAGAAGATCCAATTTCCATGCGAAGCTGGCTTTTCGTTTTGAGATTTCCATGCGAAGCTGGCTTTTCATTTTCAAAACCGACACCTACTTGTGTAGCAGAACTGAATATCCAATCATAATTATGTAGTCCTCGCCTTTGACTTTAGGCCCTTCAGTTTAATGGCTTTAACGAGTAAAAGTATCTTTTTTCAACAGTCAATAGAAGTTGGATCACAAATCAAATCAAGGTGGGTGCCCGTATTAGGAATATAAGCGTGCGAAGGCTGGGATCTGTCATAAGGGGCAACCCACTACAATATATATATAATATATATATATATATATAGAACAAAAGAATGATATCCTTAAACTTGGTCCCAACTACAGAAAGAGGGGCAAAAGTAACTTATGTGACTTTTCTATAAGTGGAACACACCATGATAGAGCTTATATTTGCACAGAATCATCAATAAAACCGCCCCGCCCCCCTATTTGTTTAATTGTCTAGGACTTGAGCAATCCGACAACTGAAAATGTAGCTTCCAACTACTACTAGCAGGAGATCCACCTCGAAAATTTTCCATTTGCATAGATTTACCAAGGTATGGGCGCCCACATTCACCATTCATTAATAGTAAACACATAGTAAGTCCCAAAGCTGCGCATCATCACAGATCAACTGTGACAACAGCAGATCACGCAAGGCGTGCAAGTCCATCGCCACTACCCGAAATTTAAAATGGACTGCAAAAGTCGAGATGGATGGCACGTTGAGGCTCGCAGCAATAGAGCAACGTTGAGACATCACTTTTCTTCAAAATAAAACCTCAGCATTACAAATTCACCAGCGTTGCGGAGCTGAAAACTAGGACAGATGCCCCAGCCCTACTAAAAAGAAGAAAATACGATAGAACCTACATTTCTCATTTTATTCATGACAACATTGTTATGAAACTTACTTTAAAGTACATTTCCCGGTAGTGTTCTCAAGACTACTGGAGCACTAAGCTATGTAATTCGCAACAGGGTTAACATCTCACCTGTCTTTGCCGTGATTCATAAAATATTACCTGCAACAATAGAGGAAATCACATTAACATGAAATCATGCAACCCTGATAACTGATAGATTGCCTACTTTCCAAACATGTCAAAAAAGACAACTGCCATGATGCAGACCGTACATGTGAACATTTTCTTTTTTGTTATCATTTTTTAGATGTTATATGTATCAGAGCTTTGGCTGCAGGCAATCTAGGCAAACTAGCAATCATGTTTTCGTCATGCAGGCTTACAAAATCTGGTCAGTGATCAATAATAATGAATGATGCCTCAAAATCTCCTGCACAGCTGCTGACCTACCCAGCTCCTGGATCTTGTTCTAATAATGGAATAGTTTGTCTTGGGGCATGGCATCCACAATGCCATTGGCTGACCATATAAACAGTCTGGAGTCTGGGGCCTCAGGACCATCATAGGGCTTTTGCAGCAGCAAATAAATATGCTTCCAGGTTCAGTTGAGGATATTCATATAGAAGCCCTAAATTATAATATGTTGTTCAAAACTTGTCACTGTAGTAGGTTTCCTTGGAAGGTTAAATGGCAATATTATCACCCAAACTCACCACACAAATTTTTACTGATTGGTGTCTTTAATGATGAATGGTTGGTTTGAGATTGAATAAAATCTGGAAAGATGATAGTTACCTAAGGAATAAATCCCAAGCCAGGTAACTTTCCAAAACCAATCAAAGGCATCACAAATTAGGGTCTTCTCTTAAAAACTCACCCACAGTTTGATTTGCAATTAATTTTGGAGATCTCTTTTGAATACCATTCACCCTAATACCTCTTAGGGCATCCTAGAGTTCCCATCCCCTACAATGTTTACTACAATTAGTCTCAATTGCATTTCTTCATAGAGTATCTCACTACTCCAAGCCCATCACCACCAGTTTCATGTCAACACCCATTACTCAGTGGTATCTCAATCCCAATCGTTAACATCCCTAACGACATTGTCATTAACATTTACAGATGTTCAAGTACTGAATTTCTATATAAGAAATAATGATGCTGGCCCAAGAGGGTGCTGCACAAATCAAGTTGAATCATGGGCCAGATCCAAACCAAGTCCAATTGAGGCTCCATTGGTCAATCCAAGGCCTATCCAAACCATCTCCACATTTTTAACGTCTTCAATTGTGTGTTGATTGGAGTCTTTTAAAAGTTGATTTGTTAGAGTTATTATGTTATACAAGTTGAAGTATTGAAGTCTTGAGAAAAATTAGCCTGCGTTTTTTAACTCCAGTGTTGACAAGAATTGATTCCGCTAGATTGGCTATTCAGTTTCCAATCCAATATAAACCCAAGATTGTGTAATTTTGAAATGATTTAGAGAAAGTTAAGACCCTTCTTACAAGAGGGGTAGAGTCCGATTTGGGGCTTAGGCAAATATAGAGATAGAGTTGGAGTACAACTTATGCACATCCAAGGATTGAGACAGTATAATGATGTTTGTCCCTCTCTCTAATGGATATTATCAATGAAAAATCAATTTTTCTCCCCATGGCTGTGGTTTTATGCGTATGTTTGACCATGTGTGTGGAATTCCAAATCCATTTCAAGCATAGGCTTGAGATTCAGTCAAGTGGATTGGCACAGCCAAAGCAACCCAATCTTGCATAAAAATTTGATTCTTAAGCAGCATTAGTATAGTTATGGTGTGGCACAATTGAAAAATGACATGGAATGGAATTAACTTATAATTTTGGAGTACGATGATCTAGGCTAAGACCATCTATCCTACTCTAAAACAAATACCGGGTTTAATAGACAAGCTAACTTGGTTTTGACTAGTTTTGATTCCTGATGAACAAATAACTTGATTCAGAACAAAGTTTACCCTGTGAAGATTGATGGTGACCAACAAAGCACAGTCCACTGGACTACATTTTGGCCCATGCTGGTCGCAGATGAAAAGTAAAGATAGGATGCCAACACACTCATGGTTGAGTGGTGTTGGCATGTTAGTATCACACAGATGCCCAGATATCAATCACCGGGTCTTCCTGTTCCACATATCACTCTTCCCCAGTAACCAACTTAGCCAAAAGGACGCGGGTGTGTGTGTGTGTGGGTTGGGGGGGGGGGGGGGGGGGGGGAGGTATGTAAAGATAGGATAACTACCTTATAGTTCATCTTTCACGGAGTCTGTAGTCTGGTCAGCTGTAGTCTCGCCAGTTGTGTCTCTATTCTTCTGAATAAATTCAATCATATCCTCCTTCGACCTATCCCCATCATATCGTACTATCTTGCCACTCGCAGATGAGAAGTACAATGTCGGGTAACCTTTAACATCAAAAACATCTTTTGGGATATCATTTGCAGTCGCATCCTATGGAACAATCAGAACAGTTATCAAGTGAGAAACAAAGTACAGTAACATCTATTAAAAATACAAAACAAATAAGAAAACCCAACTAATTCAATGAGAGCGCATGAGAAAGATGGTAGAAGTGTTGAACAGAAGTTTAATTTAAGATAGTTATCATTAATTGTGTACCAATACAAAGCTAATGCAACATTTTAGAAATTGGAGGCTGCATAATATTTTTTTTGTGAAATGGTAACGACTTTAATTTAAAAAAAAAAAAGGAGGCTGCATAGGCACACTGAAAAGTAAGGCAAATTGCAATAAAGGAACTGAATTTCAATTAGATGGAAGGCACACCCTTTTGCCATTAGAACACTTAATCTCAACCTAATACATACTACATGCCAAGCATAAAAAATTAAAGTAGGAATTTGGAGCGACAAAGAAATTAGAAAATAATTGCGATGAGGAGGTTGAGTTTGAATTTACTTATTGCACTTTCGTTCAGGTAGGTCATGACAAAACATATGCCTTGGGTATTTATTTCTACGACTATGAAGCAAACCACAACATACAAAACAATTCAATGGCATGTAACTCTCATAAAGCTTTCTTTATCAAGAAAAATAATAAACAGAATGCTATTATATGAAGAAAAGAATAATTCTAATTGCAAAGTGGGGAAGGAAAAGGCTTACAATCTTTGCAATGATCACATTTTCATCACCTCCAAAAGAGACAGCCACTTCATCTAAAATTGGTGCTAATTTCTTGCAGTGTCCACACCATGGTGCATAGAACTCTAGCAGAACTGTAGAATACAATTCAAGTCAAATCCCTGGATCTTCAAAACATCAAATTAACTGACAGCTGTAATAATATAAAAGTTTTACATAATAAATGCACAACAAATTATTTAAGATATTTTTCAAAAAAAATTAGATTGCTGCTGCATTCAAATTATTTTTAGGCCAAATCTTATTGTCCCATAGAATTATAATCATTTTCATTTATTCATCAAAATAAACATTATAAATAATTTTAAAAACAGACAAGCTATCATTTTCTTTATAAGTGAAAAACAGAGAAATTAACTGACAACCAAGTTGGCGAAACCAAGGTATGGAAAGTTCAGAATGAAAATGGTAACATATATCAGCTAAATAGGGAAAATGATGGATCTTCAAAAATACAAACCATTTTTTCCAGACTTGAAAACAACATCAAGAAGATTGCTGGCAACCACCACCTTGACAGGGTCATCATTAACTTCAGGAATTGGTTCCGATTTTTTGAAGGGCTTTGCATTCCCATCCTGCATCCACAATCACGTCAGACAGTGTTATTGCTAACTGAAAAAACAATTAATGTTTTAGACAAGAATGGATACCAGTTCGACCATAGGAAATGTTGTGTTGCAATTGGATGCACCTTTTTTCAATATTTTGAAATAAGTGGCTGACAAATTTATGAAGAAGCCAAGTTTCCATGGCAAGCAAATTGTCTAAAGGGCTGTTTCTTTACTAGAATTTTGGACAAGAATTTGCCATGTTATTTTGGCATGGTGATGTGACATCTTGTTCCCTAGCATTTGCAAATGCCATGTTTCTTCATAAGTATTTCAAAATTACAGCCACCTAAAAGGGTCTCAAATGACCTTTGGAATTCCTGGAATTCCAGCCCCTTTGCTTTTTTGTGGAGTTTCTGGATGCTCAAGTACAGGGGAGCATCCACCATGTCTGAGAGTTTCAAAATTATCCAGAAAGGAGTTCCATGAATTCCAGTAAAGAAACAGGCCCTAAATGTTGTTCCTTCCTTTCTCATGAATCTAGGAAGTTTAACTCTTTGGTTGAAAATCAGGTAGAAGGGTAGAATCTAGCAATATTATGCCCAACGCCCTACACATAATTACATAGAGACCAAATTTCATATATGGAGGGGCATGTGCATGAGAAGTATCTAAACATAAACAATATATGCTGCTACCCTGCTACATAAGCAATATGTTTTCCCCCTTAATGGTTACACATGCAATATGTTAGAAAGATATTTCTGAAAAAGACAGCAGAACCATCACCATGTACTCCTTCACCCAAGGTGCAATATGATCTGGTTCCAAGTGTTGCTTTAGATACTTCTGGTCATCTTTTGTCTGTATAATGATGAGGGGCACTTGATCCTCTTGAAGGCCAAAGTACTGCTCATCAAAACGAATTAACAAACAAAGAAGTTAGAGAAATCTGAAGCACCAGATACCAACATAATACACAGGCCAAGGATCAGGAAAACAACCTGAAATGCACCTTGACTGGCTTCAAGATCACCCAGCAAAAAGCTTATGCCCTTTCCTTTGTAATGCTCAGCAGCAGCATGATATTTGGACTTGAAAGTCTCAAAATTCTCACTGCTGAAGTTCATGAAGAGCATGGCCTAGCCACATATTTGCCAACAGAAATGAGAACATTTGATTGTGAGAGAAGGAACTACTAGTGAGCATCAAACATGAGCAACATGAGGTTAGCAACACTTTTAAATACATACAGCACAAACTCTAGCAGTATTTTCACTATAAAATATGCAAGAACTGAGCATACGAGACACACATTTCAGAAGCTCAACCTAGTTTCAAGTTTAAAAAACTCACATCTCTTCTAAAGGTTTCTGGGAACCATACATGCCAATTTGTACACCTTGTACTATTTGGCCAAGAAAGAGTGGATCATCTTTTTTTTTTTTTTTTAATCTTTCAATCTATGTTTGGTATAATATAAAGTTGATTGCGCCAGTCACAATCAGTAGCTTGTTGGATAAAGGGTTATTTTGCTTGCTCTCATGAGGTAAGTGTTTGTGCCGCTGTGGAAATACAAAGATTCCAAATGATTAAACATGAATGACACAACAGTAATTTTTTTAATGGGTTACATGACAAGATTCTGCAATCTTATGGTTGAGCACCATCAACTATACCACAGATTGTCAATGTCACACAGTAACTTACCAAAAAAAGAGTCTCAAAAGTCTCCACCTTTCATTGAAAACCATCCTTGATATTAGAGTATATGTTACTTCATTTGGAACTTTTAAGCAGTTATTGGACATTTTATCGGTAAGATTAGGACATCATGAACACAAGCGACAGCATGTCACATCCTACATCACTGAATTGTGCTATATTGGAACAAACATCAGTGTCAGGCCCACCTGGGATGTACCAAGATCACAAGGTGGTGGAAGGGATGTCAAGCAGGCCTTGAATATGGCGGTGGGCCAAATACAAGATATCCAAAATTCCTAATTGTCGATCTTAAAGCTTCCTCAAAGTCATTGTTTTCAAATGACAGGATCACAGTGTCAAATTGCAATGAGGGCAATTCCAGAGGTGTATGAATGTGCAGAATAGAAAATACTAAAATAGTAGAGAGGGGCTACTTTAGACTGCACATTATCCAGAGGCACCAGACCTCTATGGCTAAAAGATATCCAGCCCACCAGAATTAGTCCAATGGCCCTTCACAGTTCATACTGGCTCAACTGAATTGGCACCCAAAATTAATATTCATAAAAATGTTACTGGCTGTTATAAATTTGTAATGAATCCAAAAAAAAAAATGCGTTGAAGGGTTAAAATTATTGAATTTTGAGGGGCTTAAAGGGCTATGATAATTTGATACAACATTTTTTGCCCACTCCTAATTCACATGAATACAGTTCCATTCCTTCACCTCAAACCCCACCAACATCCACAGCCAACACAATCCCTGTCACATGTGGTTGGCATGCATCAGGTGGCCTCAAAGGCTGGACTGCTAAAAGAGGTCTGGCCTTTAGGGTGAAAAGTACATTATTTACATGTCAAATAAATTACAACGAGAAACATCAAATTCTGCACAGACCAACTAATGATTAATCTACCACACTCACACTCACACTCACTAACCCACCACAAAGTGACACCCATACAACTGTTACTAATCATTGGATTGGAACTCCAATTTTTTCTGTTTTTAGGGTTTTTACCATTGGTCTTTGGACTCTAAAGACAATATCTGGTCCAATCACGTTGATGTTAGGGGCATCCATAATTCATGCATAAACCTTCCCGTCTCCCTACCCTCCATTAGAGGCATGCATCTGTGTGGGCCTCATAAAAATGGTTCTCATAGAGACAAGTCAGAACTGTTCTCAGAGTCACAGGAACAAAGCCCATACACATATATGTACATTCATACATATACATAAATAATGAATCATGAGATAGACCAGCTTTTGGATAATGATGTGTCGTGATAATTGACAAGTCAAATGGATGGGATGTGTTTGGGACCGCAAGGATGAGCATGGGAAAGGCCTTCCCCCTACCAGCCAAGCTATGTTGGTCATCCAACAACATGGAGAATATTCTTCTACAAGCAGACTGCATTGGTGCCACTTATAGATGTATTTCTATCAATGTGAGGAGGGCAGATAGAAAGGTCTCCTTATGGACATGGGGGGGCAAAAATATAGCCCTACCAGATTATCCTAGCCCTTGATTCAACAGCCTTAAAATTTAATGGCATCTTATTCTTTATCGTGGTTTTTTTTTTTTTAGATTCGATCATAGTTGTGAAATTTGTTTTGTTTCGGACAAGCTTCCTGAGTTTTTTTGTGTGGCCATTAAACCAGAACGGACACACCACTCAAAAATTTCGTCCAATTTTTCGGTCCATTTCAGTCCTAAACTGAAATAAATAGTATATATTATTTTACTATTTTAATATTTATTTGATATTTTTTAAAATATGCATATTTATTTATTTTTATTTTTCCAAAACATAACTCCGAACATTTTCGTCGAAATTCAGAATCAGCCATAATATTTCAGTTTGGTGGTCAAACCAAAACGGGGTCCGAAACAAAATTCTCAACCATGTATTCAATCCAACATAGAGTGAATATATAAAAACTTCTGTAAATGCTGACAATTTACATCCACATAGAATACAGGTAGGCTAGTATATAGGCATACACACTTTCTGACGACAACAAAAATTACAAACAATGAAAGAAAGAAGAAAATACATACATGATATTAGAACCAACCAAATAGGCCTTTACCTTGGCATTGTCACTATTGAAAAATTTTATGACAAAAGGATGGTTGTTGGGATCTTTGTTGAAGATAGTTATAATAGGCACACTGGCTTCTTCGACAAACTTTTCCATGGCATCCACATGAAAATCCTGCATAAGCATGATAATCCGTAAACGGTGAAGCTCAAGTAAACCAATACCGAGTCCAAGACCAAAATAAAAAAAGATTATATAATACCTTGAAGTCAACAATGAGTTCATCAAATGGCTTGAACAACCTTATTGTTGGTTGATTCACTGTAGAATCTCCTCCTGGAAGGAGTTTTGCATCCAATGTATGACCAAATTCATAGTCAGAACGCAATTTCTCAGCTAACATTGTAAAGTTTTGAAATTCTTCTCCTGACAACTCTGGAAAAACCCCCACCTAAAGGAAGTTCAGTCACGTTAGAACCATAAAGGCACCACCAGAAACCTTTCTGAAAAAATGGGGAACAAGGAGAAGGAAAAAATGGAGCACTTACAACAAAAATCTTTTTGTCATCAATCAGATTCCCAGCATCTTCTAAAGATTTTATTTCATATGATGCAGGACCAGCTTGTTTCTTCAAATACTCAACTATGCCATCAGCATTCCGAGGACCCTTATATTCTTGGATAGTCTTTCCTCCATTTCTTAGAATCTTGAGAGTTGGAAAGCCCTTCACCTCATACTCAGTAGCAAGTTCTTTGTTTAGGTCGTCATTGGCATCAACCTTGGCAAGAATAATCGGAGGATCATGCTTGCTCAAGAGGGATGCAGCTTTCTCATACTGTTAGTAAAAGAAAATTAGTGCAATTTGCAACAAATCATCCGTGGCCATAATTGTCTAACAACCAAGAGTAGTAGTAGTAAGAAGAAATAGCACATATAATGATAATTCATACCTCAGGAGCAAGATTCTTACAATGTCCACACCTGTCAAGACAGAGATGAGAGGTCAAAATAAAAAATAACTAATATTAACAGTTTAAGCATGCATAATTTCATCGCCATCATCATCATCATCAAACCATCACCCCATCTAGGGTATCTATTACAAAAAGCTCTATAAACAAGTTAGTGCAGGATCAGATAAACTAAAGAAATAGAAGGGGGGAACCCATAATTATCAATATATGATCCTTAATTCGCTGATCCAGACAAACCCATGAGCAACAATTGACAAGTGCATGTTACACCTTCTCGACTATATTCCCTGCTTCATTGCCTTCCCAAGACCTACTTCCATTTTTCACTCCGATTAAGATCAAAATGATATGGTGTTTGTGTTTGCACTTGGATCCTAGTTTCCAACTAAGAAACAAAACTAGGAACAGTGCAAGAAACGGTCATGGAGAATGTCAACTATAAAGTTAATATAATAACAGTGACTCGAAATGTATGAAATGGATTCCTGAAATGGGAAGCCAGAAATGCAGGTACTCTTTGGGGAATCGTTTCCCAATGACTCCTTGAGATCATTTTCCAGTAAGAATAAATACATTCGTTATGATAGAAAATGATTTTACTGGTCCAAACATAAATGCTTTACTGAAACGTGCAACGCAGACTACTGAAATGGGAAGCAGAAAATATAAGTACTCTGGAAAATAGGTCCCATTTATATTTAAAAAGCATGGAAAGGTTGTTGGGTAAGAAACATCCTCAACCATGATATAGATAGAACATGTTGTCTAACCCGGCTCTAATCATGCAAAGCAGCAGTATTTCACCCATTTAGCTGCTTTGCCTGGAAGCAAAATGCACCAAAAATAAACAGTGCTTTGAGAGAAGCACCTCCATTTCGATAAATAGTTCATTTAGCATACAATCACATAAAACAGATTCAAATAAAAGCTACATCCCAAAGCACAAAGTTGCAAGTGAAGATACTCGGAGGCCATCAAAACTTATGATGTGTTCCCCAAGCTTTGAACCAGCTCGAAAACCATAACTACAAAGTTTAACTTAAGTGGGATACAGATCTGAGTTTCTCCACCCAAATCAATATCTGAATATCTCAATTCCAATGTGGAACACATGGGACAAAAAAATGGGTGGAAAACCAGTTCATCCACATCTCCATCAAACGTGTTCTACAGAGAAGAAGGGAAAAAAAACTACAAGTAACAAAATAAACACATTCACAAATGTTCATTTACATGAAATCATGTGTTCATGTGCCGCAGCAAAGATACTAACAATAAACCGTCGATGCAATGGGACCCACAGAAACGAACGGCATTGGATGATGGGATGGGATGGGATCTTCCAATTCCAGGAGATTTTCAGTATAACGTCCATCCACAAGGACAAACCAGATCACCCAACAACAAAGGGTCCCACAAGAACCAAACTTTCGCACTTTTCTTCACTGATACTTAAACAAGACTTAGGGTCTTTATCTACTCCACTCTACAAAAAGTGAAGTAAAAAGACCTGCTTTGTATCTTCAGATCCCTGTTACCTTTACTTGTAAATCTAATTACCCATTACTTCACCTCACACATAATCAATTCTACCAAAGAAGAAACCAATCCACAAACCCCCATTTCCATGCAAATCCAGTAACAAAGATCCAAACAGGACTAAGATCCGATCAAACAACATCAGCACAGCACAAACAAAATAGAGATTCGTAGAGTGAAGAAGAAAACGATACCAAGGGGCGTAGAACTCGACGACGACGAAGGGATGCTTGGTCAAAGTCTCGGAGAAGTTGGTAGCATCTAGGGTTAGAACGTATTCTCCAGAAGGAGAAGCAGATTCGGAAGATTCAGTAGTCGCGGAGGCTAAGATGATTAGGAAGAAGAAGAAGATGCAGCTGCAGATGGAAACCCTAGAAGCCATTGCAAAACGATCGATCGATAAGAAATGACTGAAGTGTGTAAAAATATAAATAGACAAAAGCTGCTTGGTTTGTGGGCTTTGTTGCTTCGCAAGTGGATTGATGTGTAGGGTGAATAAAAAACGCGTGTAAAGCGTTTTGGCGTCGCCCGTGACGACCTCGAGAGCCGTATAAAAAAATGGGGATGCTCGAGCCTGCTTTGGCCGTGTCCGTGTGGGGGACTCGTACCGTACAGCCCACGTGCGCCACAGGGTCACGCAATATCTATTTCCTCCGCCCCCTCAGCTGTCGTCCCCTGATTCGTCGGATGAAACAGGGGATCCATTTTCGGTACAAACTTGCTCAGCAGTGGGCTCCCAACCTGGGCCCAAGAATACTCCGAGTGGTCGGGGCCAAATTTAATGGGGTAAAGTTAAAATTTTGATAGTAAGAGCCCATTTAACTTTATTTTACTTTTTTTTTCTATCCAAATACGTCATTTGCTAACACAGAATTATGATTGAGTGGTGTTGGCACATTATCATCACAAAGAACCAAAGCCGAATCTATAGACCCGAGATTTGACGTATTACTTCAAGTTTTTAGAATTTCTCTTCAAAGCTATGATTTTTTTTTTCCAAATCATTCTCTATTTAGACCCCGACCCGTCTCATATACAGTTCCATTTCCGATTCCATCTTCCTATTAATTGTTCCGGTCCCACCTTCAGGCCTTCTCATGAACCGACTCATTTATATCCCTACTTTTATTTCATGGTATTAAAAATAATACGACATGCAAATTTCAAAAAGAAAAAAAAAAAGAAGGGGAAGAATTTGACATTTCATGATATAATGGAAAGGGGGCAATTCTGTTAAAAAAAAAAAAAACTAAAAAACACAACAGATAGCCTTTGTCGTTATTACGAAGTGTATGGTCCCTCGATCATTTTCTCAATTTTGAAAAGTTTTTTTTCCTCAAAAACCCGAAAAAACAAATATTATAACGATCAAAGTAAATGTCAATTTCACTTTTATTGAAAATCATTATATCTCATCTTTATTTAAGTTAGGGTTGTTGTCAAATTCATCAGCATAAAAAAGTACCTGAATCTTTTTATAATATTTTATTCAAATGTAAGTGGTGATTTCTATTAATATCAATTTGTATGAGGTTTTGAACGACTGTATCAAAGAAGTAGAGGACCATTTAATAAACAAGTTATATTTAGAGTCCATAGCTACCTTGTTCAAATAATCCATAACATGATGATGTACACGGCTCTTATATCAAAATAATTTAAAAATAAAACTGTAAACACACGGACTAGCCAACCTATTAATTAAGAAGAGTTCAATTGACCTTTACAACTTTAAAGCTTGATTTTTAGCTGACATTTTCAACTCCATTAATGAATAGTTCAGATTTAAGTTGAGACCATGCATACTTACTGGCCACAGATTTCAATCCGGACTTAATCATTGTCACCCTTGCATATATAATCATGGCATGAGAATTTTAGCCAAATATTATGAAATTTATAAAAGGTATATATATTAGACTAAAGTTGGTATTTGCAATTCCAGACTCCTAACATTCATGAATATCGCATTTCCATCTAGTGGTCGATGTTAGAATATGTAATTAGGAGTAATTATCTTCTATAATTGAGAGTCGGTTAAGGATAGAATCAATATGATTAATTATCTCCTTACATTAAGGAGATAATTCTGTAATTAGGATTATACTGATGTAACAATAGAATATCCTATACCTTGTACCTTGTATATATATATATCGGGTAAGAGATCAATAAGATCATAAGAAAATTATTCCAACTCTTTATGATTTATCATGGTATCAAAACTACCACCTTTTTCCCTCTATCTCTCCTAGGAATCGGAGGTTGTTTTTCTTTGTTTCATTATTTTCTGATCACACTTTTCTACCCATATTTGTCCCTTCCTCATCATGACTACTCCTTCTAATGATGATGGAGCAAAGGCTATTTCCTCAACTTTACAGACCCTACATATGCAAGAGGTTTCCTCCTTGCTTACACATGAAAAACTTGATGGCACCAATTATGTTGAGTGGGCTTTGAATAAGGGTGGAAGAAACCGAACCAAACCGAACTCCGAACCGTAAACCGAACCGTAAAACTAAGTTCGGTTCGGTTTATCGGTTTATGGTTCGGTTTCGGTTTTGCATTTTTAGCAAGTTCGGTTTTACGGTTCGGTTTCGGATTTTAAAAAATATTTTCGGTTTAAACCGAAAAACCGAACTTTATTTTATATTTTAAATTAAATATATATATATGTGTCAATGGGAAAGGGAAAGGGGAAACTTGAATTTTTTTTTAATGGCAAATCACTGAGTTCATTTGTGTGATATTGAAATGATGTGTAACTAATAGCAACAATTTGGATATATTTGTGTGATATTGAAAAATTCGGTTTAAACCGAAAAACCGGAAAACCGAACCGTTTAATAATTTTCGGTTCGGTTCGGTTTTACTCGTAATTCGGTCTGGTTCGGTTTGCAATATTTAGAAATTTCGGTTTTCGGTTTTTTCGGTTTCGGTCAAAAACCGAACCGAAAAACCGAACTTCCACCCTTAGCTTTGAATGCCTAAAATAAAATTCGGGGTAGGAAGCGTTGGGGATTTATTTTCGGTTCAAATGCTGCACCCGAGGATACCACTTCCGATGAATATGAAGCATGGGAAGATGACAACTGCATGATCAAATCCTGGCTGCTTGATTCAATGAACAAAGAAATCAGATCCATTTTTCTGCGCCTGTCAACAGCGAAGGAGATTTGGGACATGGCTAAGCAAACATACTCGGTTAGCCAGGATGCTTCTAAATCATACCAGCTATACTGTGAGGTAGTAACTGTTCGTCAAAATGGAGGTTCTATTGTTTATTATTGGGGACAACTACAAAAAATATGGCAGGAAATTGATGCTATAGATGATTGTGCAATGAAGTGCAAAGCTGATATTGAGATATATACCACTAGAGTTAATTCTCAACGTGTTTATATTTTCTTGGCTGGGTTGGACTCACAATTGGATGGGGTTCGTGGACGTGTGCTTGCAACGGTACCGCTTCCAAATGCTCAAATCGCTTATGCTATGGTTTGTGCTGAGGCCAACCGTCAGAATGCTATGATGGGTGGAACATCCACTGATGGCACCGCTATGGCTGCTCGAAGATCATCCACACGGCAAGATACTAAGAAAGGTACATGCAAATGTACTCACTGTAATGGTGATAACCATGTAGTTGACACCTGCTTCAAACTTCATGGATATCCTGATTGGCATCCCAAAGGAAAGAAGAATTTTTCATTACAGCCGCCATCAGCTACGGGATTGGTTGCTCAAACTGGTATGACTAATACTGCTCTTAGTTCTTCTATTTGTACTAACACTAGTGACTGGATAATTGACACAGGTGCTAATGATCATATGACTTGTGATTCGACCAAATTTAGCCATTTATCCCCTCCACATTCCACAATAGCTATTACTAATGCCAATGGTGTGTCATCCTCTATTACTGGTGTTGGTAATATTCCTCTATCCTCCTCTTTATCTCTCTCTAATATATTGTACGTTCCATCTCTCACATGTAACCTACTTTCCATTAGTCAGATAACCAAGGCCCTCAATTGTGTTGCTCTCTTTTATCCTAATCACTGTATTTTTCAGAACATTCATACCAAGGAGAGGATTGGTAGTGGTAGGCAACGAGGAGGATTGTACTATCTAGAAGGTGAAGAATCGCCACAGGTTTACCGTGGTCTTGCACATGTTATGAGTAAGCATCAACAGGCAACAAATAAGGAGGAGATTTGGCTTTGGCATAAACGGCTCGGTCATCCTTCGTTTGGTTATCTTAGACGGTTATTTCCATCTCTTTCTACTGATTGTAAACCTTCAGATTTAATTTGTGAGGCATGTGTTATGGCCAAGAGTCATCGTGCTGTATTTCCTTCATCTTCTAATAAAGTTGCAACACCTTTTTCATTAATACATTCCGATGTATGGGGTCCGGCGCCAGTTACTACACCTAATGGAATGAAATGGTTTGTCACTTTTGTGGACGATTGTAATCGAATAACATGGGTATACTTGCTAAAACATAAGAGTGACATTTGTTCAGTGTTTCGTATTTTTTATCATATGGTACTCACCCAATTTGGCAGCTCTCTCAAGATAGTTCGTTCAGATAATGGAGGAGAATGCTTCAAGAAAGAGTTAACAGATTTTTTCCATGCAAAGGGTATCATTCATAAAACATCCTGTACGGAGACTCCTCAACAAAATGGAGTCGCTGAGCGGAAAAATCGACAACTACTAGAGGTCACTCGTTCAATGTTAATTGGAAGTAATGTACCCACTTATTTATGGGGAGAGGCTCTCAGTTCCGTGGTTTATGTGATTAATCGTACACCGTCCATCATTCTTGCCTTTCGATGACCTCTTGATGTGCTTTCTGATCATTGCACACTTCCTTTAGTGGTTAAATTGATGCCTCATATCTTTGGGTGTGTAGTTTATGTATACCTGTCACCTCAACACAAGACCAAACTTGAACCAAGAGCTTTGAAATGTGTTTTTTGTTGGTTATGGATCTACTCAAAAAAGATATAAATGTTACCATCCAGAGACCCGCAAGTTTTATACTTCCATGGATGTCGTCTTTGATGAGTCCAAGCTCATTACTCTACCATTGGTTCCGAGTCTGCTGATGTTCCTGAGAATGTTCTTCAATCCACTAATGGTGACAATGCAATGTGTTTTTTATCTAAATTTAGTAGCTATATCAACTAGTGATAATACAAGGGAATCATTAGAAGACAAAACTACTGCTGATAATCCTCAAGTCTCTAATGATCAATGTGAAGACTCTCCGCACCTTCATGATAGTACACTCTCTTCTCTTACACCGGTCAGCTCCTCTCCAGAAACTCTACAGGTATTGCCCGATCATCCTCCTGAAATTAGGATACCATCTACTCTTGTACTTCCACATAGATCTACCCGTGGGATCCCTCCTACCAAATATGAACCTGACCCAACAGCAAGAGTGAGATATCCAATAAATAATCATGTCTCGTCTCACAAGTTATCTGACTCATATGCATCTTATGTCCATAATATATCCTCTGTCTCTATTCCTAGTACATTACAGGAAGCTTTGGCCGATTCTCGTTGGACTGCAGTTACGGCAGAGGAAATGAAGGCAGTAAAAAGAAATGCTACATGGGATCTTGTCACTCTTCCTTCTGGAAAAACAACCGTCGGATGTCGATGAGTCTTTGCTGTCAAACACAATGCAGATGGAACAATTGAAAGATACAAAGTGAGGCTTGTCGCTAAAGGGTGCACACAATCTTATGGTGTTAACTACCAAGAAACTTTCGCTCCAGTTGCTAAACTCAACATTGTGAGAGTCCTTCTGTCATTAGCGGCTAATAAAGATTGGCCTCTACTCCAATTTGATGTTAAAAATGCGTTCTTGCATGGAGACCTCGAAGAAGATGTATATATGGATCCACCTCCTGGAATCTCAGAATATGGAAATACCACTCGGGTTTGCAAACTCAAGAAGGCGTTGTATGGATTGAAGCAATCCCCCCGAGCTTGGTTTGGTAGATTTACTCAAGTCATGAGAAAGTTTGGCTACACTCAAAGTAACTTAGATCATACCTTGTTTATGAAGCATCGAAGGGGTAAGCTTACTGCCTTTATTATATATGTTGATGATATGGTAGTAACCGGTGATGATGCTAAAGAGATTCAATGCTTACAACAACGTTTAGCATCTGAATTTGAAATGAAAAGGCTTGGAGACCTTAAATATTTTCTCAAAATTGAGGTAGCCCGATCCAAGCATGGTATATTTATGTCCCAATGTACTCTTGATTTATTGGCAGAAACAGGGATACTGGGATGTAAGCCAATTGATACTCCCATGGAGCAAAATCATAAACTCCTTCTATGTTCAAATGCTAGTAGTACAGAGAAAGGGAGATATCAGATACTTGTGGGGAAATTAATTTATTTATCACACACCAGGCCTGGCATTGCCTATGCTGTGAGTGTGGTAAGTCAGTTTATGCATGATCCACGTACACCTCACATGGATGCTGTAGAATGCATTTTGCGATATTTAAAATCTTCTCCAGGCAAGGGACTACTATTATATAGACATTGACACTTAGATGTTGATGGGTATACTGATGCTGATTGGGCCGGTTCTGCTGATGACCGACGCTCTACATCTGGCTATTTCACCTATGTAGGCGGCAAGCTTGTGACATGGAGAAGTAAGAAACAATCGGTGGTGTCAAGATCAAGTGCTGAAGCTGAATATAGAGGTATGGCAGTTGGAGTATGTGAATTATTGTGGTTACGGAACTTGTTGAATGATTTGTGATTCTCTCAAAGAAAAGCAATGAATCTCTACTGTGATAATACATCAGCTATAGAGATTGCTCATAGTCCTGTTCGACATGATCAAACGAAACATGTGGAGGTCAAAGAGAAGCTTGAAGCCGGTATTATTCATTTTCCATTTGTCAAGTCAGAATTTCAACTTGCCGATGTTCTTACAAAGGCAGTATCAAATAATGTGTTTACAGGTTCTCTTGACAAGCTGAACATGTATGATATCCATGCACAGGGGCGGAACCAGGATTTCATCTCCGGGGGGGGGGGGGGGGGGGGGGGCAAAACTTGAATAAATTTTTATTTCACCAATTATTATAACTATCATATTTTTAAGTTTTCTTTCTACATAGTTGTAAGTTCAAGCATGAAAAATTTATTACAATTCAAGTCTAAATTTTACATGAAAATTAAAACCGGTATATATTCAGCGTTAACAAGATATAAGCAAAGAAAAGTCGTAAAATAATTGTTTCTTAGTACATTTCAATTCAATCATCTATCAAAATGGAACTCGACGTTCTTTCAAATTTCGAAGCATTTCGAGGAACTAAAACTGAACTAAAAATAAACAACTCTACTGCATGCTCACTAAACTGACAATTTAATTCTCCACCTAGTCCCTTGATATAAAATGCATTAAATTGTTCAATGTAGGGCCGTCCTGAGACCCATCATTGAACCAAATAAAGCAGAAACCTTCAATAGAAATAATTGGGATGGCTCTTGAGACATGGGTCTTGTTGAAAAGAATCAGGTCTCTTTCTCTGATGTGATACTTCCAAACAGGGAAAGTGCTAACCTTCAGTTCACGCTATGGATGGACTTTATAGGAACCCCATATTTCAGGGAGGCTATATGGCTCAACCAAATGTGTCTAGGGTATCCCTTGATGAATAGAAGCTTAACGTATCTCAAATCTATCTGAGATTGTCGTTTCCCGGGAAGATTTCAAAGGGGTTGAAATTTCAATCATATCATAATGGATCCAGTCCCAGTTTGGATTTGGCCCAGATCTAGTCTGATTTTAGCAGACTTGAATATAGATGTTTACCTGACGGGCCAGATTCAGGCTCCAAACAGGGTCCATTTAGTATGTGAAAAAGAGCAGGGCTTTATTGTCCATCGAACTCTAGCCTTGGTTTTGCATGAGTTAAATTCTTAATGCACTTCATCATGTTATTGAAGGGTCGGAAAGGGGCGTTGGATGGGGGGGCCAGGAGCAAGATGGACAAAAACCTAGAGGGGCCCATTTTGATGATGTTAAAGGCTTTTCCAAAGCCTGGGGGGGGGGGGGCTAGTGTGGTTCCGCCACTGTCCATGCACCACCTCGATGGGGATGTTAGAATATGTAATTAGGAGTAATTATCTCCTATAATTGAGAGTCAGTTAAGGATAGAATCAATATGATTAATTATCTCCTTACATTAAGGAGGTAATTCTATAATTAGGATTATACTGATGTAACAATAGAATATCCTATACCTTGTACCTTGTATATATATATTGGGTAAGATATCAATAAGATTATAAGAAAATTATTCCAACTCTTTGTGATTTATGATGGTATCAAAGCTACCTCCGTTTTCCCTCTATCTCTCCTAGGAATCGGAGGCTGTTCTTCCATTGTTTTCTGATCACACTTTTCTACCCATAAGAAAATTATTCAAACTCTCTATGATTTATCAGTCGACATCATCATCATCAAAGCCTTATCCCAACTATATTGAGTTTGACAATATGATTTTTGTTTCTCCATTTTTATATATATCGAGTCAAATCCTCATGTAAGTTGCACTTAGTCAAATATAATTGTACTATTTCCATCAACGTTCTTGTAGGTGGGCTATCAACTTACATGGTAAAACTTTTTTCCATTAAAGCCATTATCAGCCCATGTTAGATATGTCCAAGCGGTCTCAAACATGGTTTCTAATTGTATACTCTAATGGTGTTACCTCTAAATGCCCTCAAAAATATATATTTTTATTTTATCCTTCATAGTTTTACCACACATCCACCCACTGGGTGATCCAATGTGCTGTAAAAATTTAATAAAAGGGGAAAATGATGTAACTCTAACGAGCCATCTGTGCAGATGGTAATTCCACAGAAAGGGATAGGAGTGACATTGGATTTTTCGACGCCTTTGTTTGGTATAACATTAAATCCACGGATTTGTAAAAAAAAATGACATCTTGTCATACCGTTGTTTTCATCACCAAAGAGGCTTTGGGTTTCTCACCTCCTCTAGTAAAAAATTGAGTGGCACGGAAGAGGAAACTTAAACTCAGCACAAACGCCCCTTGGCGCCTATGGGTCTATGACCCTACATTTAATTGTTTCCTTTATTTTTTAATTAACTTAGTTTACTGGTAGGCTTTGATATTAACTTTCCAGAGCATGTTCTGTAATGAGGGCACTTTTGTATAGTCGTTTTCCCAAACAATACCTTTTCAATGGAGGAAAACCATACTGTTCGGTGGAGATGTTCACGGAAATACCAATCGGGCTAGATTTAACGGCGTTTGATCAACCGAATTAGTGGAGACGAGGGTTTCAAAGAGATTGGTGGTGGGATCAAGGCTTTTAAGATTTGGAGAATTTGTTTTAATTTTTTAGGGATAAACGAAAGAGAAGAGGCAAATATTGATTAGAATTTTCAAAATAAGATAACCTAATTAGAATTACTTGTTTTTGATACCAAAGCACCAAACTCTAAGGGCATGTCTGGTAAACAGATAGGAATCGTTGATTTAGAAGATTCCTTCGTTCTCTAGGATGTATAAGAGTATTTTACATCATGAACGTCACCCTAATTCCTCGCGTCAAGTCTTAGAAGTTGTTTACTTGGTTCTGCATGTGAATACGAGGCTCTCTCTTTTATCGTTGATAAAGAATGTGGGTTCCTCCATATACTTTTTTTTCTTTGTAAATCCATGTGGCGGTGAAGAGCGGTGATCATGAAGGGCTTTGTTTGTAATAATTATTTTGAGGTGAATACTACAAATGTCGTCCCCCATTCGATCTCACGAATGCTCATGTATAATGTAGCATTTTGAAAATTAGAAATTTACGAATTCTACATACCAAAGTGGCATTTCGTAAGGTGGGCTTTATGATTTTTTTTTCGAAGTAGGGAATTTAGAATTGTTTGAGAATAGTAGTTGTTATTGATGCCAAGGATTCTCAATGTAGATAATTTTTGTTGGAAATTCCCATGAACAAACATTTGTATAACATCTATTTTTTTTTCACACACACTAAAAGCAAGAGCGGCTGACTTTTCCATAGACGCTACTTTTAGATGTTTTGGTGTGGATAATTTTTCATAATAAAAGATGTAAAAAGCAGTTCAAATTTTTTTTATAAAAATAGTGGACTTACATTGCCTATAGTGGACTGCCTACTCATTTTCATGTTCTAACGTTTGTCCCCTGGAGTTACGTAAATTAAGTGGTATGTTAAAGCACAGTGAAAGATATATTTGGCATGATGAGTGAGGAATGGTTCGGGAATAGACGATACTAGGCACTATTTAGAATTTATTTGAAGGTGAAAACAAGATACGAAAATGTTCTGTGTAACTGTTATTTAAAAAAATATATAAGAATAATATTTTTTATTTAGATTTTTTTTTATCATTTGATACGAACTCTTATCTATTAGTAAAAACATTACGAGGAAATTCATGTTTGGTGCAAATTTATTTTCCTCAATGAATTGATGCTAATGTTTTTTTGTGCGGCTGTGGATTTCTTATTGAAAACTAGTATTAAAGAGTGGAGTGAGGAAATGAAGTCATAAAAAGGCGAGAAGTTTTATGCGGAAATGAACTTTTTCATACTCCCATCGGAACTCTATTTTTAGGCTATTCAAGGAAAACGCTGACGTAGCGAAAATGCATTTTTCCACAAAATCGCTGCCCCAAATGCATGAAAAAATAAATTTTCGTAGAAACACAGTACTTTTGCATAAATAAGTTATACAAACATGAAGTATCCCATTTTCCATGGCAGGCACAAATGTGCCCAGAAGAATATGCGAGCTCATGCATAATAAATGTTTGAAAAATTCGGCGTGTCAATGCTGCCAATCAGGGGCATCCAAGTACATCTGAATGGGGCGGCCGCACTTATTGGACCTCGATCTGCTTCTAAAACTATAATGAAAAGTCTGGCTCCACTTTAAAAACTCACTGAAAAACCCTTAGCCTTTAAAATCCATATAAAAATTTAAATGAGCCGAAAAGTGGCCTGAACATCACCGTGTACCCTAGGATCTCATTTTCAGCCATGTAGCAGGATTGAAAATTAAATTAAAACCAATTGCCTGTTAGGATCTGGACCCCACCTAAAATGAAAATCCCGGGTCCTGCCAACTCTATAATTTCTGCCTCTAGCCCCCACCCACGACTCACCCAGAGCCCAAAACATTCCCCAAACCCCCAGCCACAGCAGCCTCTGGATACCGATTCTTACGTCTCCAGCAGAGAGTGGAAGCCAAGGAGAAATGAAAGGTAAGTGCAGAATTCTGCTGTTTTGTGGTTATACTACAGTTGTTCTTCAAATTTTCCATCAATGGGGCCGAAAACAAGCCGATTTCTATTCGATATTCAATTGGTGCTTGACTAGTGTCCTTCTTGAATTCATTGGTTTGATCTGAAACACATGGAAGTTGCTGGTCACCTGTTTGGTTAAACTCCCATTCCAACGTGTTCAATCTGGATTTGCATTTGTGCATCCTGTTGTGGACCTTGATCAGTCCAAAACACAATCCGACCAACCTTTTGGACTGTAATTCCGAACACCCCCCCCCCCAACTAACATTTGCAGATTCATCATATTGGTTCTTCACAGTTAAATCCATCTTCTTCATTGCTCCATTTGAATAATGTTTTGCATGCTTCTAATATGATGGGAAACTTGTTAACGGTTGATCAATGCAATTGTGATAATAAATTCTCTTTGAATCTCACCCTATGAATTTCTTATTGACGATTGATGCTTATGAGAAAATTCTATGATGATGATAATGATAATAACATTGATGATTATAGTATTCGCAGTGGAAGAGATTTCTGTTAAGTATATTGGTCGTCTGCTTTCTGACTTTTTGACGGCGAAAGCTTTTGGGATGTATTGGCTAGTTGGACTTGACGTGGTACTAAAGCCACGCTAGGTCGCGAGTTAGATCCCTGCAAAGGCGTTTTTCCCCAGGTTGCGTGGGTAGGCACATATTGCGCGGGCATGCACGTGAGAGTAACGAATACGAACGACATCCTGTTGGAGGGGTGGGTTGGTTAGGGTGTTAAATGTTTAAGTATATTGGTCTTCCGCTTCCTGGAAGCTTAAGCTTTTGGGATGTATTGGCTAGTCAGACTTGATAATTTCAAGATCTTCAAGCATTTTTTTGTTCTGTGTAATTGAATATATAGGAATTGTAAGATTTCTATTCCTAAAAGTGGTTAAAATTGAAGAAACAAAAGTGAATATAAAAAATAACCACCAAACTATCTTCCCTTTAATTGAAAATGAATCAAGGGAGATGAGAAATGAATACCCAACCATCACCCTAGTAATTCCAATCCCAGGACAGGGAGGGCTACATCTACATCTCCACCTTATATCTTTTACCTCTCATTTCATATCCCTCGCCCCTTGCCTTTAAGTGTGGGCTTTCAAACTTTAGTGTAGATCTTTATTATAGTTTTTGTTGTCCATACTGTGAGCCATGTTATTACCAAAAACTCAAGCAAGATCCATTGCTCTTTTTTTCCCCTTATCTTTGATAGTTGGATATTTCTGCTTAAAATAGAAAGTTATCCATCCAACACTTAGCTACATTCACAAAAGGTGAAAACGTGATAAGATTTGTCACTAGGCATTTAACTTCTTAAAATAGAAAGTTTATCCATCCAATGCTTTGTTGCATTTACAAAAGGAGAAAAGGTGAGAAGATTTGTCATTGTGCAGTAAATTGAGGTTATCCTGCTAGGATGGGTGTGTGGAGTTGCAAAAAATATTGTCCGTAAAAATATGCGTGTCTGTATAAAACTCAGTAGAGTTAATACTCTCCAAGTTGATCTTAGATTGATGGAATAAGGTAAGATGATGATCTGATATCAATAGAAACTTAAAGAAAACTAAGGAATGTAGTTTAGGCATGCACATGAAAGACAAAAAGAAAAAGAAGCCTTTGTATGATGCTCTAAAGGGTTGCAAGTTGGACAAACTATAATAGTGGAGAGACCAATAAAGACCTTGTATGAACTAGTAAAGAAATTCATGGTAAAATTTGGAAAAAACAGAGAACGTGACCTAGGGTAGAGAGAAAAGTAGAATGAAGCTATCCATGTGTAAATATCTTACTCCATATATCATAAAAAAAAAAAAAAAACATGAGTATATTCATGAGGAGCTTAAAATGAAAGCAACATTATTTGGTATGAAGGCTACGAATTTCTATGGATAGCATAAACAATGGTGATGTCTTTGTCCTCTTATTTTTAATAATCCAAGTTTATGACATCTATTTGGGTTACATCTTGAGCAAGTTTTCAATTTTGTTGTGGGATCAATACAGAACTTGTATGAACTAGTGAAGAAATACATGGTAGAATTTAGAAAAAAAAAAAAAACAAGAAAGACAAAGTGGCCCTAAATAGAGTAGAGAGTAAAGTAGAACACCAAAGCTGTAGGTTTGCAAGTATCTTATTCCATATAAAACAAAACATGAGTTCATTTCACAAGGTGCTTCATTAAAAATGACAGCTACATACAAGCAAAAAAAAAATAAAAAAAAATGACAGCTACATAGTATGAAGGTTACAAACTCCTATGGATCGAGTAAATAATGATGATGTCTGTCATCTTATTTTCAATATTCCTATTCTATGACATCATCCATTTTGAGCAAGTCCTCTATCTTATCGTGGGAGCGGTATATCAGCAAGATCCTCTCTATAAGGAACATCGGCCATACCATGTGCATTGTCATTGGGATTAAATACTCCATGCTCCATTTGGATTTGAGCAGAAGAGTGAAGTTTAGGTTCTGTATCTATGAAGGTGACTACAATGTCCTTCCTGAAAGTCAAGTATATAATAGAGAGGATGTAGACGGCCATGAGAGGGAACACGATGATGCCGATGAAGACATTGCCGACTTTAGGGAGGCTATTGTGTATGAGCCAATCTACAAAACTAGTGCTAAGATAATAGATGTTGATGCCGATGATGCACAGTCCTAGTATCCATGAGATTACAATGATCTGCAACATTATTCACACAATAAGAACAACGTGAGATATACACAGGAAAAGAAGAGTTAGATAACCAGTCTTTGCAACTTTTCCGGTCCCCTAATCCCACTCATCGTTCTAAAACTCAACTCGACCAAGTCAAGTAACTTGAACAAGTTTGAACGAGTTTTTACCTTTTTGATAATCATATGCTGCTAAGTAATTTAAAAAAAAAAAAAAAGAGAGTTGGGGGTTGGGGGTGGTTTGAGTCAAATCAAGCCTTTGAACTATAGTTGTTTTAGTGGACTAGACTCTAAAATACTGTGTCTAGATCCAGGTCAATTTATGTTATGCCATGTTTGGATCTTAAACTCAATCTTTAGAGACCCTAGTTCAATGCTTTGGTGATAGACTCGATTCAAACCTGAGCCATTTACAGCTACTATTATTACTTGGGGTGGTGGTGGTTTTCTATTGTTATATAGGTTATGGACCGACTCAATTGGACCTATGTATGGATCATGAAAACGGTTCCCATTTGAACCTAGACCTAATTGAATTAATATAGTGGGCTTAGGGTCTTGAAACCGTTTAAAGCCTTAAGCTCGGCCTTAACATTGATGGGCAAAAGTACAAATTTATATTTTATTCAGCCCTAGCCATTTAGTTACCGTTTCTCAAATTAAAGTCAACTCATGGGGCTGGTATGTCTCATAAAATCATGTGAATTCTGCTGTCCATCCACCTATGAACATTGTAACCCTTCCACGAAGGGCCCTCTATGACAGGAGAGCAATTTAGCCTAGTTCCAATCCGAAATCTAAAATTCAAATTCATATTGGAATGCTCTAGTTGAGCACAAGGCTTAGTCCTATAATTAAAACCCGACTTAAACACAACTCTGTTCAAGGCTTAAGATTTGGTACAAGTTGAGTTTAGGGTGAGTAAATTTATAGGTGAAGAAATATAAACGAGGATGTGACCTATCGGGTTGTGTCACAATCGGTTTGAAATTGGTTGGCCCTCTTGGAATTTGGGTTAGGCTGGCCAACCTGCCCTGATTAGCATTGCCACACTCTGCATGAGCCATATCATATATAATGGATTTAAACAAGATTTAACTCAAAATGCAATCTTATATTAGAATATTTTTCCAACATTCGACCCTCACCCAATCTCAATAAAATATTGTACATTAGAATGATTTGTTAAATGCAAGTCGACCTTTTCGGTGGAACTATTTCAAGTAGGGACAGGGACAGGGACAACCAGAAAGATTCTGACTCTCCTATGTCATGAACTCGGGTTATATTATAGCAAGAAAACAATAACCAAGGCTATGGCTATACATGTAAGATATTAGTGGCAAGTAAACGTACATAGATTGAGTTTTTGTGTGGTCCCATCTTTGTTTTGCTGCTGCTAAACTTGAGCAAGGGAATGAGAACAAATGGAAGCTCAAAAGACAGTATCATCTACACAAACAAAAAGCAACACCCAAACAATAGTTAGATGAGAGAAAATAGATAATAAAAAAGGGGTCCAACATGCGTGATTGGAGAGGAATATTTTCCGTATAGCCTTATATTGGATATGTTAGAGTTGCTAGCCAGTAATCCCAGAACCAATTGGTGATAGGAAACTGCACAAACAACTACTTAACACCCCCCCTCGGGCGGGACACCGCTCGGATCCGAAGCACACGCCCGCACAAGACTATAACGCGGCATGGGGCCTTTTTTTGCCCTGCGCATTTTGCGCCCGCACAAACACACAACGCGGCATGGGGCATTTCTGCCCTGCGTGGTTTCGAACTCGAGACCTCAGGCTCTGATACCATGTCAAAGTTGCTAGCCAGTAATCCCAAAACCAATTGGTGATAGGAAACTACACAAACAACTACTTAACAGGATATATAAAACTACGATGTAGAAATATACAAGAAAAGTTGCATATGGGATATGTATTGTATAACCTATAGAATAACCATATGAGATCTAGTATATAGTTATACAATATTTGTCTTAACAGTAGCATAGAAAGGAGATACCGAGGATATGATAATGAGTCGGCCGGCACCCGACGATCCACCAATTATGGAGATGATCAAACTCGGTGTAATGGCGATGCACCGGGTCAAAAGATTTCTGATCCATATCTTCATCTTGAGATCCAAGAAACCCTGCACATTTAATTAAAATTAGATTGGAGATTAATTAAATGCCAAGTAAAAGCATATATCATTTTCATTTGCTTCACCTGCATGATAAATTGCCCTGCATATGTGCCAGTTATGGCAGAGCTTTGCCCTGAAGCTAGAAGTGCTATGGCATAGAGAATTGAACTTGATTTTCCTAGGACATTCTGCATAAAATAGTAAAAAAGGTAATGCAAGGAGTAAGGACAATAGTTGTATCCATTTTTGTTTGATGAGATTGTGCAAGTCAGATAAAAGGATGTGAACAAGCTCTACTCCAGGCCCAGCATTGACTCGTATAGATTTGACCCACCAAGACCCTACTCCAGGCTCGTGTTATAATACAGTCAGGTACAAGGGTATTCCAGAATGAGAATCTGGACCCAATTGTCAATTGGGCCTAAAAAGGGTCCAAACCTAGAATTTTCTGTTAGAAAGGGTTAATCAGGGGTCCATCGACATAATTTGATCTTTGGAATTATTAGTTCTTTATGTCAAAGCTTAAAGCTTGTTTGGATAGCTCGGGCATGCTAATTTGCAAATTGAGCTATCCAGTGATTTGCATCCTTTTACAAGCCTAGGAGCAAGGGTGTGAGAATTAACTATGACATCACAAATCAAATTGCCATTTATGTTTTTTACATGATTTTGAGTAAGTCCTATTTGGTTTATATTCACACTTCACAGTTGAGATGACCCAGGTTAGACTCTCTAGATTTTGTTGGAATTGGATGCAGTTATGACCTTGAATATTGGCAAGTAGAGAAGTCCAAACTATTAGAGATTATGATCAATCTGTTAAAGAAGATTGTTAGGATGTTAGTGTTATAAGGATTATCATTATCCTTAAGATAAGGTTAGTTCATATTTGCATTATAAATGTAGATCTTTTCTTCTAATGAAACTTATGGTGAAATTATGGGAATGTCTTGATTATTGAAAAGTATTTATGCTGCGTCTACTAATGCCTTGGGGTTTTTGTAGGAATGGTTATAAATAAATTTAAAATTGTATCAAAGCTCTAGGTCACGGGTTCGAGTCGCGGAAGTGCCAACGTGAGGGGGGATTGTTGGGCGGAGGCATTGTTGGGCAGAGGCGTGCCACAATGCCTCCCTGCAAATGCTGTAAAAACAGGCCCGCTGGCGCAATGTCGAATACCGTATAAAATATTGAGTTGTACCTCTTCCATCACCAATTGATTTTGGAAGGAATGGTAGCTTAGTGGGTGCATAAGATCCTACAAGATGGGAAAAATAATACGACCGGGTTCCCAAGGGAGAGTATTGAAAATTTGACAAGGATCTCTTTGTTTATTATTGGAGGTTGCATTGACTGACCTTAAGCAAGAAAGATGCGGAATTGAGAGTTAGATTATTGCATTCGTTGGAAATCTCTTGCGAGAGGTTATCTGCAGAGCAAACTCTGCCAGTTACAGAGACCACTGCTACATTGATGAGAAATGCCACGAAGAGAGCAAAACCACTCTCCAAAAGGAAATACCTGCATGCGCTCTGAAATAGAAACATGGAAAACAGACAACACTCAGTATCCAATCAAATATCAACGTGCATTTTGTTCCTTTCTGATCTTTGATGATCAGTTCTTGTTTTTTTCACATACGTTGATTCCATTGACAGACTGAGGTGTCTTTCTTGAGAGAACGAGAGCTGAATGCAGGAAAAGGTTATGTCTGTCAAGAAAGAAAAGGAAAAGAGGTGTTGCTTATAAAACTGTGAGAAAGAAAGCAAAGTAAATGAAAATTCTCACACAGATGGAATAAAAGTCTTACGGCATGATAAGAGCACCCAAGAGAGCAATGGCATCTCCAGTGGCGCCACTGCCGTTGAGTTTTGGTACAAACATCCCCTTCATAACATCTGATGCTGGGGGCTTTACATAACCCAGTTCCCCAAAATAACAACCAGCCAAGACAAAGACTAGAATTGCTATCAGGAGTTCCAATTTCCGAACCTGCATCGAGAGAAAGAGACTTCAATTCAGTTTCAAGTGTCATCCGTTAAGATATCTATGAATAAATGTAGATTGAGTGGAATTCGACTTAAATCATTGGATTAATTACTTGGTTTTCCCCTTTTTGGATTCAGGATGGTCGATTTCTTCCTTATCTCATGTTTTTAATTTTTTAAATACCTGAACATCTGTTTATAATTTTCAATTAAAGCTAAGGCTCCCTACGACAAATATTGAAACCTGTGCTATCTTGTTCTTTTCATTTCAGAAGTATGGAGTTAGGTACACAGTTGTCATTTGTATTATATTGGGTAGTTTGGTCATACCAATACACTTCTGTTTCAATAAAAATAGGAAGTGAGAGAGATTTATTGTAGTTTCTCCAATTACCCCATATCTCTGCAACCCCAGAAACAGGAGAGTGCTCAGACCAGTGAGGAGAACTCCGGCCCATACTGGGATGTGAAAGAGTATGTTGAGTGCAAAAGCTGTCCCAATTACTGCAAATCAATGAAAACTCAATCGATTGATGCATCATCTTTTTAACTAAAAACACGAATCTGATGAAGATATGGCTTAATATTTCATACCTTCTGGGATATCAGCGGCAATGACGGCGCTTTCTGCCAGTAACCATAGGCAATACTTCACATATTTCGGATATTCGGCCTTACAAACTTCTGCGAGATGCTTCCCTGTAACAAGCATAATTAAGACAACTTGATCATTATTCATCTTTCATGCTGCCTTCTTTCAAGGGGTCTGGAAAAGGAAACTGTTTTTTCTTCATACCGGTTGTTACACCGAGATTTGCTGCGAGTGACTGAATTACAAGAGCGAAAATGAGTCCAATAAGAATTACCCAAAGGAGCTGTCAATACAATCAATACAGGTAGAAGTTTTTATTAGCTTCTGTTATATTGCCACCCCAAGAAAAATGTTGGTACTAGAACTGCAGGAATGCTCATATCTCTGTTCTTTTTCTTGTCTTACCTCATATCCGTGACTAGCGCCAGCTTGCAAATCTGTCTCAACTGTCATTTATTCCATCACAGAAATCATGTTAGCATAGAGAAAAGGTTCCAGAAACCCAAGGAGACCCATGTAAAGACAGTCACAGATAGATGTTGAGAGAGTTTACGGTTTCCAGGATCAAGATATGCCAAGGACACAAGAAATCCGGGCCCTACATGTGATAGGAACTTTCTCCATCTGTTTTCCTAACAATCAATGGATGCCAAACAGAGGTAAGTATATTTTATTATATTCTGAGCAAAAGGTCAATATGTGAAGATCAGGAAAAAAAACTGGATCATGTTTATTGGGAAGAGAAATCTATTGTAGTGTGCGTGTGTGTGTGTGTGAGAGAGAGAGAGAGAGAGAGAGAGAGAGAGAGAGAGAGAGAGAGAGAGAGAGAGAGAGAGAGAGAGACCTGTTGCTTTGGGTCATCTCCTGCATTGCTCATAGAAGATGTTTTGTCTTCTAATTCGATCGAGGCAATACGATTACTCCCTCTCAATGAAGGAGGGTCCTTTGCAATTGCTTGCTCTCCGCTGGCCATCTCTCTCGTTGTTTCTTAAATTCACAGTAATCCAGACATGGCCGGCTCCTCTATATATATAGAGCAAACATACATAAAATATAATGGAAGCCAGTCCCTTTCAGTCATACCCAGTCAGAAAGAGAGCTGCAACATAAAAGCTATACAATACCTGAATATTATAGCCATATATAGTTGGAGATTGGAACGGCAAGCACCTCTATTAATCTATTGTTGGTGTCACTCTTGCATTATACTTGAGCTGAAATGTTACTCATGAAGCTTATTTTGTAGTACTTGTCATGTCATTTATTTCTACTATCCACTTTCTCCTTGTGATTTGACCTTTTCCAGTAAGTAATAGGGTGGAAATTGGAAGCTCAGACCTTTGTGATCAGACAATATAACTGTCTGCCTTTTTTCCCCCTTCTGTTGAATACATTAATTACATTAGGATTTAAAACTGTTAAGTTAGTGCTGTATTGGCCTTTCTATTTGATGAAGACAAAATAGAAAATTAACATGGTAAAGTTTAAATGTGTCCAATAATCAGGAGGTTTGGTTTGAGTGGAAGACATCGCCAATACATAGTAAAAATGGGGAATCTCCACCCCTATTGTGCTGAACTTGAGTTGGGAGAATCTAACTAATAGACCCTTTGAATCACTTAAATCAATGGATCTGGTTACTCCAAAGTAAATACAGTACACCACTTTGTACAACTTTTAAAAACATGATGTGGCAAAATTTGTAGGGTCCACGACCCCATTAGATACACATGGGATTTAGGATCTAGTCATATTTTAAAAAAATATATGATCTATTAGATGTTGTCAATTGTTTGATTTTAGGTCATGAATGTGTGGTGGAAATAGAAACTCCATAGGGTATTTCGTGACTGGCCATTTCATAATCTTAAGATCAAATAGCTGGAAATATCTAATGTCTAATGGACCTGAGTTTTTGTGCATGCTTAAATCATAGATTCCTCTTGTATCTTGTAAGTATCATTGGGGGCCACAAACTTTGCAAGCTATCATACTTTGAAAAGCAATAGAAAGCACAGATTCATTTATAATCCACACTCTTTAACTGGACCATGTTTATTATTATTATTATTATTATCATTATTTAAGGGAGATGGGACCCAAGAGAGCCCACACCGTGAGAAGGAGAGCTCACACAAGTAGGAAGAGGAAGTCCGCATACGTGAGAAGAGAAGCTGACAAAGTGGGAAGAGTGGCATACCCTGGCATCTTTGGGCACCCAAGTGACATGTGGGGTTGCCAACCAACTGAGCAACCCCTTATTGACCCAAATCGTTGTTTTAAAACCTATTTCTTATTCTCTCTAAATTGACTTGGTAATTCATCGACTTGGCCAAATTGAAAGAGTTACTCAGCTCAATGACCTCTCAATTTAAGTCAAATTTTGGAGTGTTTTAAGTTATGTTATCGGATAATGATAAATACAGGTGATGAGTGGTCGTTTACTTCCTAAGATATAAGTAAACATTTTACACAAAGTCTATACTTTTTTATAAACAGGTCGTGAGCAGGTAAAGAAGCAAGATTAGTTTAAATTTGGTCCACCTTGAGCCCCATTGGGATTAGTTTAAATTTGGTCCACCTTTTTCTGTTTTGAACACTTTTTTTTTTACTTGGGTTAGTTTAACAGTCTTTGGATCATTAACTAGATGGGCCACAGTCTCATCTGGAATGAAATCTCAACAAAAAAATCTTTGTGGGAAAATTATACTTTACCTATCAGGCTTTTTTATACTTTTCCCATATTTCTTTTTGTTCTTTTTTTTTTCCGAAGTTGGGCTGCTGGTTTGGAGTGATACTTTAAACCGGAGATCCAGGGATCGATCCATGGGCATATGTATAACTTAAGTGCCAAAATGACTCAACCATGAGTGTGGTGGATTTCCAATATTGTATTTTATGTCACCAAAATGCAGGCTCTTTGGGACCTATTTATTTGCATAGAGACATAGGAACTAATGGTCAAACAAGCTCCCTCGAATGATTATTGAAGATGTGAAGGGTGAAGATATGAAGATACAGGGCAAGGGATTAAATATATACAGTAACAATGTAAATGGGACCTTGACTTTCCTTGGATTTGAAGTAGTAGGGTGATGGTTGAGTATTCATTTCCCATCTTCATGTGAAAATGATGGCTGTGATTGTTTGGTTTCTGTGAAAATTATGGCTAGGGTTGTTTGGTTATTGTGAAAATGAATCACATGCGAATCTGAGTACATCTAATGGTTCGCCATTTTTCACTAATATATCAAAATCCATGATGAATCAAGATATGGAATTTGATTCTATAGCTGTTGTTGGCATTCTAAAGAGGATGAACGATTCAGACCGCAAAAATAGGGCTATAAAAGTCAATAGTGACAAATTTTATTGTCTGGAATTTTTTTTCAAATTCTCAAAACCTGTGATGAATCGACGGATAAAATTTGACACCTTGACCTTTTTTGGCCCTCTAGAGAGGATGGACAGTTCAAATTACTATTTAGGAGCCTACAAGAATAGGAAAATCAGAAGAAAAAAAATGGATTGGACCCAAGGGACTATCCAACCTATCATTTATACTAAATACATCCAATGATCCCATGGTTTTTTCACAAATTTCTTGAGATCCACGATGAATCAATCAATGCATGGAATTTGACCCCATAGTCATTTTTTACTTCAAAAGAGGATGAATTGTTTAGATTGTGAAGATGGAGCCCACAAAAGTCCAAAATCACATTTTTTAGTGTCCAGACCTTTTTAAGAATGTTTAAAATCTACGATGAATCAACAACTAAAATTTGACCTTCTATCTCTTTTTTGCCTTCTGAAGAGGATGAAGTGAGAACTCCTGAAATTCTGTATACGTTAAAGGGTAATTTATTTAACAAATTTTTTTTTTGAATATTCACTTTTAACCACATGCATGAATATAAGGTCATAGAATTCCTGAAAATTTAATTACATGAAACAAACAATGGCTAAATGGGTTGAATTGCTTGGCTTGTGAGCAAAATGGCTATGGGCTCCATAGGCTGCTGGAGGACCCTGCTTGTTCCAATCAAATTATCTTAGCCTTTGAATTAGGCTACTTAAAAAGTTTCATCTCTTAGATAAAAATAAATAAAAAATAAAAAAGAAGATTCTTTCAGTTTCAACTCTTAGATAAAAAAAAGATTCTTTCTTTGCTTTTTTCATCAAAGAGGTTAAACTGCTCCGATGCCTGTCAACTCCAAATCAGTGTCAAAATACAAATGAGATAGAAAGTGTTTGTGTATGTGTTTTTTCTTTCCATATCTACTTTTAGTTGGGCACGTTTATAGGGTGCTGCCGAAACCTGGATCTTAGAGAAGTTTTTCCTCATTTCACAAAAAAACAAGCACTCTCTTGGAAATGCTTTTATTGTGAAATGACAAGAACCAACTTAATTTTTAACTGCCCTTGGTTGAGTGGAATAAGGCGTGGATTTATCCCCCACATAATGTATTCAAAATCGGCCCAAATTTACCTCACATGTGTTTGTGTGGATGTAGCGGATCCTTGTACAAATGGTTTCATAAAAACTTTGGCCCCCTTAATAATGTTACAAAGATACTGTAAAAGTAGCTCTCATGGTAGATGACCCCACACTTTCATATACCAAAGTAGTATCCCAACACTCACTTTCATGTACCATAGTAAAGCCAGTACCCCAAATCTTTTTGGGGCAGGTAGAATAAATAACACCAATGCTTAGACAAGAAGACATAAAAGAAACGGACAGAACATTTTTGAAAAAAAAAAGAGAAAACAGTAACCATTGCGTCAGTACTCAGTAGCCCTTTATGAACAAAATTAGAATTAACACATTGTTACTGTTAATGCGTCCTGACTAGATTGAATCAAGTATCTAATAAGTGCCAATAGGACCGGTCCACCAGCTGATGCGTCACGCTTATTTTTCTGTTTCTTATAATATCATGGGTCGTCACCTTGACATAGAACTCGAAGGCTTTTAAGGTCCCCTGTGCAGGGTGTGACATGGTCCATGCCTTCCTAACCTACCTCTCTCTTCCTTCTGTTTTGTCCTTTTCTCCCTTGCCAATGGGCTTGCACCATGCTGCCCCAATGCATATGCAATTGGAATCAGGGGAGTGGAACATTTTATTTATTTTATTTTTTGCCAAGTTGGCGTAGTGGCCGGCGAATGATAATGATACTTACCTTGGGATCGATTCATGAGTGGGACTGTTGGGAGCGGGTGTACTATTTATAGCATCCACCCTGTGATTTCCAAAGAGTGGGGATTTTTTTTACTGTAGAACCTTTCTAATGAAAATATGAGTAGTTCAAAATAAATGCCTCGTGGTGTATATGGCATATTTTCAAGTTTTATCCAATTTTAATTGGAAACGTTATTAACGCAATCTTATGCTTATTTATTAATCATGTTTTCTATCAAATAGTCAATATTACGGTTATGGAGTAAGACTTGAGGATATATCATACAAATGGAAGGGAGTTTAGTTTTAGGAGCTCGGATTTTAGTACATAGACTTTTCAAGAACATAGGAATACTCCCTATGTACTTGAAACTTTCCAAAAAGGAGAGTGTCCCTCACCCTATGGTGAGGGATAGATGCACTTGAATATTTCTCTTTCTTCTTTCACTATTTAAAGCTTTACTTTACAACATTCTACATGTAAAGTTCTCAAACAGACCCGGCTTTATGCGGTGCTCATAGTTTTTGGATCTTCTGCCTTCATGCTTTGCCTGAGTATGCTCCAAGCGTCCTCTGCAAGTGTTAGGGGTCAATTCCTGTCACTTTGGGTGAGATCAGATGCCCGTAACCACTAGCCCCATGCCTTGTTATCCTCATCCATAAGATATTTGAATAGTATATCAAATAAAGATTACTGCATATGGCATAGTAAAATAAATGTGGAAGGTCGGGGGGTCACACATGAACTACTGGTTAAAAGAGTTAAAAAGAGTGGAATTTTACAATGAAACCCATCTAATGAAAATCTGAGCAGCTTAAAATAAATGCTCTTCTAGCTAGTGTATATATATATATTATATATCCAAGTTTTAATTGATTTTTACTTGAAAATGTCATTAACACAATGTTATGCTTGTACCAAATGATCACAATCTTATGGTAAGACTAACATCTTTTGAGTAAGATTTGATGATATACACCATACAAATGGAAGGGTGTTTAGTTTGATGAGCTCAAATTTTCACTATTTTGGCCACATGTGGATTTTCATTATTGCCTAAATTTGGGGTGACAATGGGTCGGGTTGGGTGACTTGGGTCTGGTCTGATTGATAACATGTATATGTCTAATGACTCTAATTCAAAGCTGATTGGTTTAATGATTGGGTGATTCCAATCTAAAGGTTTAAATGGTCAACCGATTTGATTCCATTGATTCATTGTGCTATTTTTTTCGGCTAAGTAAGGCTCATTCCAAATTAGCAAAGCAACCATGAAGCATAGACTTAACCCAAACATGAACCCGTCCTAGTCATTGATCAGGTTGGAAACCAAGTATATATAAAATAAACTAAGGATAGAATAGAACTCACACATTCGCTCACTCGCTCATGTAGCTGTAGGATGTAGCCATTACATCGGAGGGAATGAAAAATAATCCTAATTTATCAGCCAGTGGGTCATCCTTGAGGTGCTTGCGTTGCTATATTTTTTGGTTCATCTGCCTTCATCCTGTGCATGAGTACGCTCAGTCCATGCTCTGCCCAAGTACAAATCAACCATCCACTGTCAGTGCCAAGGTCAATCCCTGTTACTTTGGGTGAGATCAGATGCCCATGACCACTTGCACTCTGCCTCATTGCACCTTATCCCTTTGATATTTTTTAATAGTATGCCAAATAAAGATTACTTCGTATAATTACATATGGCATAGTAAAATAAATGAAGTACCCACAGCTTACTTCATTTGCTACATGTTCTATTGGACTTGTGGAACGCCCAACACCTAATGCATGGGAAAATGCCACCACGTGCAAGTATGAGGCACAGCACAAGCACACCCACTGCCCACCAAATTTCTTAATTTTAGAGGCTCCCGTTGACCCCCAAGTCTTTGGCTATACAGAGAAAATAAAACAAGATCATCCAATAGAATTCTCTGACCCAACCCAGCTATAAGTCCATGGGCCCCATATCTGAAATGAAAAGGGTCAGCCTCCAATCGAACTCAACTAATATACAACCTTGTCTGCTCTATATTATTCAATATTTCAAGTGTTTTATAGTGACAGTTTGGCAATGCATATGCATATGGGACTATCTTCTACTTGTGTGAATTTGAATTTGTTAAGGACCCAAACAAGTGGGAGAGAGATGTTCAGAGAGATCTAAGTTCTCATAAATGATCCCTGCTGAGGAGCCTTGCAAATGTAAGCCGGCAATTGTATTATGTATTGGTTGTTCAGGTTCGACTGTTGACATCCCATCCCTGGGGCCCATGCCCATCTGGGTTCCCACTTAATCAATGTGAGCCGACATTTTAACAAACACCCTCACACATCAGAATAGATTGAACTACTGGATTGAAATTTATTTTTTGTTTTATTGTAAAGGATTACAGTGATGAGATTGATATGGAAGTTTCCCAAATGAGCTGGTCCTGTTTGAATATTTCCATCCCACCTTGTCCTTGATTGGTGGGATGCTAAATGAGCCTCAAGGGCTATCTCGCGCGTGGTCTTCCATATGCAAGACATCCACACATAAATACTACATATATTCTGGTGAGCTCATGCGCTAATTGCGTAAATGCATATATGACCCACCTGAAAAGACTTTTGATCAATACTCTCTAGTTGTCCATTATATAGTATATTAAGCTAGAAGGTTTTTGCTTGAATTTTGATCGTCGGTTATAATTTTCACCGACGATTATGTAACTATTAATGCAACTACTCACTCATTTTTCCATCAAACCACTCATGGTTCAATTGTTCATATGTAACTAGACATTTTTTGCTCCAATTTCTCTATTTTTATTTTATCCAAATTATCCTATGAAAAGAAGTATAATTTTTTTAATATGTGATTATTTATTTTGCAGCGCAGGGAGATCCGTGCTGAGCACGGATTACTGTGCTAGTTATACTAAATTAAAGATAATGATTTTGCCTTTAATTTTGACCGTCGGTTGGAATTTTGGCTGTTAGTTATGCAACTACCTACACTATGGAAACCACTCATAACCACTCCCCACTCCTCTTTTTTCTGCAAAAACTCTATTCATATCCAATCTCTATCATTCCGTTTCTATTCCAATTCTCTTCTTTCCTTTCAACACCTTGGATTACGTAAACAGGTACTCTCATAATATTTTTATTTTTTTTCTTCTTCTAAAATCCATGAATTTATTTAATGCATGAATATTTCAATTGTAATATTGGTCATATCAGTGCTAAGCACGGGTACTTATACTAGCAAATTTTTTTTTTTTTTAATCTGAATGGAATTTGATCATTGGATTCAAATTATAAAAAAAAAAAAAAAAGGAAAAAGAATGGTGCTTCTTAAATAGTTAAACCTGAGGACCAAAAAACAAGAGGTTAGATTGATAGGATGGACCTGAAACTTTGCACATGGTTGGGTCATCCAAATTTTTAAATTTCCACTTCCCATGAATTGACATGGGGCAGGTGGGATCTACAAAACTATGCACAAATTAGACAAGCAGGTACACACCTAAAAAGGGACTTCTCTCTCTTTAATGAATCGTTTGTTTTCATAATTTTGTTTACCAGGGGGAGTCTACGTACAAATCACTTTCTGTTACCTTGCGTCACCACCATCTTAAAATCTGTCCAAAGCGATTAGTTACAACTGATTAAAGAAAACAGGGTTCTAATCTCCAAATGGCAGGTACGCAACCTTTTAAAAAAGATGAATGATTAAAACCATCACCATCTTCCGTGTAAGTTTGATTTGGACATGAGAGTGTGATGGTTGAGTGAAGCCGTCTCTGCAGTAACATGAATATGGAAAAACAATACCAGTTCAAGGTTAGGTATTAGTTGAGAGAATAAGTCTTCTAATTGGACTGTTCAATCTGATGTTGGGCTTTAACACGAATCAATAAAATTAGGCACTGTGTTACTTGTTCTTTATAGGGCAGATTACAAAGTCTGTCCTTGCTGACCTACCGGATTCTTTTTTCTTTTCTTTTTTTCATTGATTTGATCTTGATCAAGCCGAAAATCTCATTTTTGCCCCGACCGTGATGGTACTTTGGGGGAGGACTCCAAGCATTTGCAAGGGAGAGCGCTTAGGGATCGAACTTTGGACAGTCGGGTGTAAGAAGGGAATTCCCAACCAATGGGCTATCCCTTTATTATGAAGCCCAACCTAATTAAAACTCCAATCCATTCAAAATTGAAATGCTACCAATGCATATAGGATATCCCCAAATTCTACTCCGATGGTAGATTGTCCAACCCGTAAGATTTAACTTACAAATTTTAATATGATCAATGACAGCTACAACGCAAAATAGTCATTTTCATTTGAATTGTTCATTGCAATACTAAAATTCTCTTCAAAATTGTATGGCGCTGACCGAGATAACATCACACGTCCGTATGCAGGAACAAGGAGAGAAATTTCCCAATTAATGCAACATGCTTATCCTGTTCTAATGTTGTCATTCTCTATTTCTATTGCTTTAGTGTACGAAACAATGTCACCCATTCGTATGCACAAGTAAAAAAGAAGAATTACCCAATTGCAATATACTTTATCCTGTTTCCATTCTCCATTCCTCTTGCTTGAGCGTGCAAGACAATGTCAACAGTCCTTATTCTGAAATAAGGGAAAAAAAAAACTACCCAATTGCAATATGCTTATCCTGTTTTCATTCTCTATTTCTCTTTGTTTACTATGAAAGGAATGATGTTTAGGCCGTCCAAATTGCATGCCTCATGCCTCTTCCTCCCAAATGTCTTCAGCAATAGAACCATCCAAGTCCCAAGATGCTTGATATTCATATCCTTGTCATCACATCATCTGTCCCAGTTTGACTTGCATTTTGTATTTTCTAATGAAAACATTAGAATAAGGTGTTGTCCTCCTAGAAAAAAGGAATGATGGAATTTTTTTTGGAGTACTTTATCCTGAGTAACATCAGAAAACTTAGACATACATAAAAAATAAAATGAAAAAATCAGTCTTAGTTGTAAGTAGTAAGTACCCTTCATATAAAAACTGATAAAGACCCTTGGCTCGACTTCACTGTGTTTTTTCAGTTGGTGGAATTAATCCTCTATTTTATTTTATTTTATTTATATTTTCGAAGTTATTCTTTTTTGCTTCCTCTTGTATGTATTATTCGCGCATTCACATCCATGTGATCTTGTCCTTTAAGTTTTAGGCATATATCAATAACGATAGACATCTAATTTAAGTTTTGTTATAGGTAGTTTTTGATTTTCTTATATGTTTTGGGAATCTAATATTACTGGAAGTGTCATATAATTTTTTCATTTTTTTTTTGATTAAATGGTATCTAGGTCTTATGGTGTTAGCATTTAGCATTTAGCTCTGATTTTTTTTGAGATTGAATGGGTGTCAAATTGGTCCTGTGACAGATCAAGGGGCTATTGCATGTGAAAACGAGTAATTCGATCAGAAATGTGTTGGGGCCCATCTTATAATAGGGAATTTATCATGATAAATATCTACAAGATTGAAGGGATTTTTACGAAAAAATTAAACTTAAATTATGATTAAAAGGTTTTATGAAGAAAAATAATAAATGATGAGATAATTGTTCTTACATTTTTTGGGCCGAAATTACCCTAATTGACAATATCGTCAACTGGGAGTTGAATTTGGTCTTATGTAGAAATTTGATGGGAGGTGAATTTTTATTTCAAAGAAATGAATGAAAATTGAAGGAGGTGATAAATGCATCAAAGAAGAAGGAGATTATGCATGCCACTCCGGCCTATTGATGGGGTCAGCCAGCTGCATTATGCATGGCACTCCCCAAGAGTCGTCCACCTTCAAATGATCAAAAGTATCCAAATTAGTGGTCTGCAGATGAACTATTCCAGTAGCTATGCAGAGATTTTGATGCATCACTCATTCTTATTGATCACTGACCAGATTTTGGAAGTCTGGATTATGGCAACTTGATTGCTAGGTCGCCTAATTTTCAGTAGTTGCAGCCAAGTGTGTGAATATGTTTCTTTTTATTGTATATTATAGTGGGATACCACTCATAACCCAGCCCTCGCTTGCACCAATATTCCTTATACAGGCGCTCACCTCTAATTTAATTTGTGATCCAACTCATGTTGACTGTTGAAATAAGTAACATTACTTGCAAAAGCCATCTAATTTTGGAGCCTAGGATCTTAAAATCAAAGATTGTGGGCTCAATAGAATTGCAACGTCTCAGATCTATGATTTGCACACAAAATTAGGGTTCGGTTTTGAAAATGAAATGCCAACCTAGCATGGAAATTGTATCTATGTTGTGCTGTTGCAAGAGGATAGAACTCATTCTAATCAAGTCTTTAGAAAACTGATCAAGCTGATAGTGAGCCTATCCTCTATTGTAATTTGAAAGTGAAAATGGCTGAGGGCCCATACAATTTTCATAGCCTGGCTCAGTCATGAAATTTTCGTTAGTGGAAAAATCAAGAGGATCTGTTATTGATGACCCGGGGTATCCCTGGCCAACCCAACCTTTGGCCTCCGGCCCAAGGGTTACTTGATTTTGAGGAGCAAGGAGCCAAGGACTATTCCCGCGGGGGCGGGGGCGGGGGCGGGGGGTTTTACATATATGGCCCATTTTGACAGCCTAGTGAAAAGCCGTCTCATTTCATGTAGGTTATCCCACAAATACAGTAGCCATCAAAGAAAAAATAAATTCATCAAGGGCTCTGTAATCAGAACCAAATAAATCATTAAAATATGATATAACAAACAGGGGGTGTCCATGGCCTGGGTTAGATTGAACCCTAAATCGTGTACTCCCAAGTCCCAACCCTTCCTTATCAAGTGGCAATATGGACTAAAGTGATGCAGACCACCCAATCTACTCCCATCCCATTTACTATCCCGCGAGAGGAGAGCTCTCAAGCAATAAACCACACAAATCCTATTATTCCCCTCAACTAAGATCCAGTCTCTACGATGCTCATGAAAAATAAGAAAAAAGTAAAAAAAAAGGGTAAATTACTCAAAGGTCCCTAAATACCGTCCTTTAAGACCTCTAATCCACAGGATTTTCGGTTAAAGCCTCTAGTCCATGCGCCTAGACTTATTGTAGGCAGAGGTACCTATTTGTATGACTGATTTGCCCTTCTAATCATTTGAAGTTATGTCTCGCATTTAATTCCAAATTCTAAGCTCCTTAATATGATATTTAATGCTGATTTGCCCCTTTAAACGCATCAAGCTGTCTAACGGACTTTATTTCCTAGTTTCGAATCAGGTTTTGATATTCAAATGAGTTGAAATATATCAAGTTTCAAAATTCAAATGGGAGGAAACGATTCCAAGCCTCCTATACCAACGTATGATTCGCTGCAGAGGCACCACTTGCAGAAGCTTTCATTGATTTTCTTTCCAATCATCAGATAACCATCTCCTAATAACTGATCATCAGCCTGTTTTTTTCCAACTGATCTTTGCCCCACCTTATTGTTGAGGAGTTTCTGTAATTGTTGCCCCACAAGACATATGAGAAGAATTACACCAAGACATTTCACAAGTATTGAACTGATCTTTGCCCCCACACAAGATCAGTATTTACTCCTTTTAATGGGTTCATTCTAGTTGTGCGCGAGAATTTTTGTAATCTTCTTTAGTTTTCTTCCTGACGTGGCCACTATATATCATTTCTTTTTTTTTATTGTGATTTTCTTCGAAAAGATATATAAGTTTATCTTAGTTTTTTCAAAAGGTTTTGATTCAAACTCAGATAAATTTATCTGAACTTCTTGCAAAACTCAGACAAATTTATCTGAGTTTTGCCCAGTACTATGTACAGATTTTCTGGATGATTTCTCCTTCATTGAATAAGTTTTTCCCCTTTTCTTTCTCTTATCCGTCGTAATCCTTGATTTGTGCAGTCAAATAATCTTCGCGAAATTGACGGGTTTTCTCCCTTTTTTTTCTCCAAATAAAACTCATAACGAAATCAGTTTTCCTATTTTGTATGCCTCACAGAGTGTATTAAGAGGGGCACTCTGGATTTTTTAACGATTTAAAACTTGAAAAATAACATTTGGCTCAACGAAAAAATAATGTGGACTGTTTGCAATAAAAATCAAAGTTGGGGGACCTCCAACCAAATGCCCTAAAAAAGAAAACTAGGAAGCTTGGCAAATTAGAAAATGTCCTAATTATAAATCATCAAAAAAAATTTGAAAGTAAAGGACAAGTCAATAAAAAAAATATTAAGAAACAAAATCCTAAATTCTCTTGGGCTCATCCGCATTGCATCATTTCCGCCGATTGCAAAAAGGGTTTGATATTGAACTCAAGTTCTCTTAGCATTGTTTCTACAAACATAATGTACTAAAGCAATTCTTTTGTGACACTTGCTTTTGATTCTTTCTTTGGTAGTTCCAACTCATGGTTCATAGGATGTAGTGTGACATGTTTTCCATCATACATACATATATATTAGAGTAGTCATCCGGTGCATGATGCATGCACTGAATGACCGTACATACCTTAATGTGCGGCCCACATGGGTTCCCACCTAGGACTAGGACCATGGGGGATCGAAAGGTATCCCCAGGCCCTTCATCTTTGAAAGAACCAGCCACATCCCTCACCCCTATCATCTCCATCCAGGTCCCATAAATTTAACGGCATACAGTTCATTCAGATGAGTGTGCCGTCTATCTGACGGTCTGTAATACATTGGATGGGTGCAAATGTTGGCCCCATGTGAAATTCAGGGTAGGTGCGAGTGTGGTCGATTCATATGGACCACCTTGCGCATTGGGCACAACTAATAATTAGTCTATATGTGACATGTGTTCATATGACAGAGCAAAGGACCCCTGTGACTAAGGGTCCAGTCCCACATAAGGGCCCAAATTAGGGCTGTAAGCGGTCGGTTTTACGACATATGACACCCGGACTGAAACTTCCTGTTTTACAATTTTGCAATAACTAAAACCGACCAAAGTACATATACTGGACATTAGAAACCGACATTTCAATTCGGTCGGTCTTCGATTAATGGGCTTGGCCTAATTTTTTTGGGCTTCAACAATAAAATTTATACTTTTTTGGGCCTAAATCATATCCAAATACTGTTTTTGGGCAAAAAATCATACATACCAAATTCAACCTATAAACTATAAAAATGATAGCCTGCCAAATCAGCTGACCGGATGATCATACACAAGGGGATTGTGTATGATAGAGATACTTTGGCTAATGTTCATGATTCTAGCGAGTGCGCACTTATGCTGGGTCATCAAAACACTTTGAAATGATCACGATCATCAGAATGATCAAGGCTGATCTGACGTGGAATAAGGCTGTGAGGTCCATTTGGCTGTGACAAGCCAAGTGGATCAGGGTCAAGGGCCCAATAGATTGGAATGATCTGTACGCATCTCTACTCCAAGATGTTTAAACTTTAACTAATAGGACTGTCCAAAGATGATGTCTAGGCCTGGATTTTAATATGATTGGGCCTGGTCTATTGGAGATTTAAAATTCTCCGGGCCCTTCTCCCATTAACTGGACAGCCCTATCAAATAGTGCGGGTGACAAAAATCATTTTTTGTTCGGTCGGTTCGGTTTTAACCGAACAGTTTCTAGATAATTATTAAAAAAAAAAATTAAACTTATAAAAATCGTTCGGTCGGTTTTGTTTTTAAAAAAATCTATAAACCGGCCAAACGGCTGGTTCGATTTTCACGATTAATTTTGACAGCCCAAGCCAAAATTAATCAGCATTCCACATAAAAGGGCCCAAAGGCCCACAATGCAATGTTGTGACTATCAAGTCAAAATGCGCTAGCCAAGACTCAAGAATGTCTGGCGCCACCGTGTGGGCTAAAGACATATATGTAACCAGCTATCTTCCAGCCCCTAGACACGCCCTCTCGTATCTGCAACCTATCTAAAGCAAACCAGGTACCCAACCACATGTGGGACCAACTTGGGCCCCATTTCGAGATGGGACCAAGAGGATCTCTTCATTTGGTTGGGCCTTATCCCCTTCATCAACTGCCAGCAAGTTTCACCCATTAAAAAATTAAGCTATTAATCTAGTGGTGCAATACATTTGGATGAGTGTTAAAAAAAATGTGTGGTCCATGAAAAAGAGAATAAATAAACTAAACATAGTGTATGGCCACATGAGAAGTTAAATTTTATAACATAACCATAAATAAAGTTGAGCTCGCAACTGGAACATGTAGGTAGAAAAAGTGCTAGGAGTGTAATGATTGAGAGCACTTAATGCCACATATCAAGCTTCTCTTTTCACATCCTGCTCTTTTGATCCCCCGGCCCTTCTCTTTCATGTTAATCCGTAAGTCGAGACTGAAAACCAAAACCAAACCGTGAAACATGATTTTTCAATTTGAATAACCATAACTGAAGCAGTGAGACATGATATTAACAGTGGATTCAATTCGGTTGAATTGTTTAGATGATTTTTCTTTGTTTTTTTACACCCCTAATTTCTATATCTCCCTCGCTCTTTCCCTCTCCCTGCCGCCACCCACTCTCTCTCTACATGTCCCTCTCCACCTCCGACTGTGCTGCCAAAAGGGACAGTGGTTGCTGTGCTAGAGTGGATGATTGCCGCAAGAAGTTAGGGTGGAAGTGAGTTTTGATAGATATCTTCTGAGGTAATCTCGCACAAAAAAATTGGTCATGCAAAAAAAAAAAAGAATGTAGGAGTAGCTTGATATGTGGCAATAGCAGGTGAGCATGCCATCTCTAATAAATTTATCATTCCTAAATTGCCCTTATATATATATCCTCCATGTAATTGTACTTGCTAGTTACCCCAAGCTGCCCCATTTTTTTTTTTTTTTTACATCCCTATCGGGACAACGCAATGAGAGAGAAACAAACAAAAGATTGAGGCTGTGTTTGGCATCATTTCTGAGTTGTTCCTGGTTTTGTGCCGAGATCAAGTTGTACCGAGATCGGGTTGTGCCGAGACCAATCTGTGCAGAACTAGTTTGGTAAAATGATGTTAAATTGTTTCGGTGAGACTATGCTATGGGGAACTTGTTTGTTAACAGATACAGTTTCCATGATTTACAAATTCAGAAGGATTGCCATTATCACTTGCTCCATGGGATTGACAAATTCATGAGATATGCAGTGGCTGGTTGGGGAGGAGGGAAGATAGGATGGGGGCAGGGAGATGGGGATAATTGTCATTACAGAGGGTAGGGGAGAGAGAAGCGAGAAAGAGAGGGACTGGGAACTCAAAGATGGGGAAAGAAATAAGAAAGATCAAGGGGTTGGGAGAAGAGAAAGAGAGATGAAAAGAACGAAAGAAAGAAAGAAGAAGAAGAAGAAGAAAGAGGTTATTGGGATCGAGTGGGGTGGCTGGGTGGGGGAGATGCGAAATGAGAGAGGAGAAAAGGGGGGAAAACAAAGAAAAATGAAAAAAGAAAAGCAAGAAAAGAAGAGAAGAGAAGGGGGAGTATGAAATGGATAGTTAGGCACTTAGGCCCGTGAGAGAGAGGGGTTGCAAGGAGTGATACAAAGAAAGAGAAATGCAAAAGGAAAGAGGAGATGGATACGTCACTTACCAGAGGTTGTTGCAGAAGAAGGCGATCTGCTCATAGAGTAGTGGAGGAGATCTCCATGCTCTTTATCTTGACTGAAGAACGCACGAAGATTTTTGGGAGATATCCATTGTGCCGGCAAGACTCTTCCAAAAAAAAAACGAAAATGAATCGTTTCGAATTTTCTTATCCAGCGGGTCAAATTTCGTGGGACAATTCCAGCGGGAAGTAAACTTGGAAAGGTCATTTTGCTTGCCAAACGTGTGCCTTATGGATTTATCCAGTGAGAACGTGGGAACAACTCCTCAGCATGATGCCAAACAGGCCCTGAGTAACAGTTCAGCAGTATACTGCCTTTTATAATGAGTATTTTTTTAAATGTGATGAGTGGTGTTTAAGCTCATGTATAAATGGACTTTTTTCCTTGTTTTCCATTTTGGTTGAAAATCAAAGGAAGAATGAAGTATTCATTCTAATTTTTTCCAATTGCCAACATTTTAGCATAGCCGAGTAAATCTAAATGATGTAATAATAGGACCTCTCTAAACGATGAAATCAAGATGGCCCCATCCGAATAACACAATGACAAGAGATTCTTTTTAGTAATGTAATGATGGTAAACAAGACAAATAAAGCTAGTCTATATAATCTATGTGAGACCTGAAATCTATTTAGATCAAATTAATCTATTGACCTACTTAGGACACATTAAAGAAAACATCTCCTATGGGTCCCACGCAAAAGAGTGGATAGATGGAATACTGATGATAGTGCAACACCCTGGAGTCTCAATCTCACATCGACTATAGAGAGAAAAGTGGATGTGATTATATATATATACATATATATATATATATATATGGGGCCTCCTCTCCTCAGCTCATGTGCACGATAAGCCCGTCCGCTCAAGGGCGTGGGGCCCACATAGGGACCCATCTAGGCATGGGGATGGGGGGGATTTGAAGCACACACAGGGGCCCTCCTCTCTACAAAAAATCAGCCCAATCCTTAATTTCTATCATCTCCATCTGGGCCACAAGATTTTAATGGTGTATATATATATTTATATGTGTGTCATACGATCCAACGGTCCAATTTAATCGAATGGGGCCAAGTTTTGGTGGACATGTGCTATTCAAGGGGCCCCACTGTTTGGTCCATTTGGATGGGCCAAACAGTGGGCCCCACCTAGGGGGCGGACGGGATTCCTCCCCTGCGCATGAGCTGAGGGGAGGATTCCCCTATATATATATATATATATATATATATATATGGGAGCCCCTCTCCTCACCGTTAGCTGAGGAGAGTGTCCGCTCACCACGTGCGTAGCCAGCAAAAGAAGTGAAACAAGTGTAACATTTGTGGAGCCGGCCCATTACTTTTTCACTTCCCCGCTCTCCAATATGAGGCCAAAATCAAATCCATCAACGAAACCAGCCCTTACCCCATTTCCATCAATGGCTCTCCTATATCTCTCCATTCCTTCGGCCAGGCACCATCCTCCCCCTCACGCGATCGATGCTCTCAGGCTACACGCTCCTCTCGTCAGGCCTCAACTTCTCTCTCCAGCGACTCTGCCATTTCCCCATTTTCATCTCTCTCTACATTCCTTCCACCAGCCACGGACGCGATCGCTGGCGCTGTCCTCTGTCCGGCGACACTATCTCTCTGCGGCGGAGCTCCTCTCATCAGGCTGAGCTTTTATCTCCATCACTGTTCTCCTCCTCTCTCTCTCTTTTTCTCCATTTCTTCTGCCAGGCACAACCATTTTGGTTTCCCTCCATCGCCAGCCCTTTCAACCATTTTGGTTTTAGAAAAGAGAGAGATCGAGAGAAAGAAAGGAGGGATGAGGAAGGAGGATGATTTGGCCCTGCCATACAAGTGCTCTCTCTCACAAGACTTTTTTTCTTTTTGGTTTAAAGACTTAAGGGATTTGAGGGTTTTGGTTGAAATGGAGGATTTGGGACAGGGATTTTGAAGATTTGGGTTGAAATAGAGGGTAGGTGGGTTGGGGTTATTTAAGGGTTTCATCCTCTCTCCCTATCTTTCTCAATCTCCATCTTAATCTCTCTCCCAAATTTTTTTTTTCTTCTGAATCTATATTTCTCTCGGTTGTTGGCAAAAAATGTCATTTTTCTCTCTTCTTATTTCCAGTGGGTTTTTTTTTTTTTATTATCATAATAACCATGTGATAGATAGAAGGTGATAAAGGGTTGGAGAATTTTTTGCAGGTGGGAGAACACAGTTAGCTCTATTTTTTTTTTTCAAAACAGGATTTTGTTTTAGTTCTTCTAATGAAATTATAATGTCAGATCTCTACATCAGCAAGCAAAGAAGAACATGTGTTCTTCTCCACAACTGAATAGAGTTTCAACTTCACTCTCATTTCATCCTCTTCCTAGAAATCAGAAGAATCATTGATGAAAGTGATGCTCTTGAGCTGCTGGGGACCCAACTATCTACTGTACAAACTACGAAGAGATGGAATCCTTTCTCCAAGAGAGTGTTTCTCGATTTGATACTTTCAATTTGTATGATTGTAATTATTTTATCAAATGTTTATAAGAAATTTTATGATATAAAATTTGTTAAACTTCTGTTTGAAGAAAGAAGTATATTTCATGACCTGGGTATATATGAGATGAATGATCAGATGTCTGTCATAAAGGGGCATCCTTGGTATCTGATTTACTAATAGTGAAATCTATTGTTCTATATTTGATTTAGCAAAAATGGATTTCAAAATTTTTTAGAGGTATTCCTTATCTATTAGTTCTTAAGAGGAATTAGCAAAAATGAATTTCAAAGTATTTTAGAGTTATTCCTTATCTATTAGTTCATAAGAGGAAAAACATAGGATTTTCAGAACTTCAAAAGGTGTTCAAATTAAAGCACAGTACACATCTAAAAGAGAACTTGCACTCTTGATGGTTTAGTTGGTATATGTAGCCAGCACGAAAAACCGATCCTCTTGAAAAATTCAAATCATAACATACAAATCATTGATGATGTTTCAGACCACTTATTGGGTGTATGGGAGAGCATGAAAGTGACTGTAGGGACAATGGATTGAATCTAGCTGTAGCATTCACTTGAGATGAACCTGGGACCTTTATATGAGCTTTTGGCTTTGATGTTGTGCATCCAAACATTATCAGTTCAAATTGAAGCTCATCTAGAAATGTAAGTTGCTTCAGTTTAACATGGTTTTTGTTTGCAAGTAGGTGGATTGCAGATGTGAGAACTGATTTAAATTTTCTCAGATTTTGTTTAAACGGGCAAGAACACAAATGTCACAATATCTTGTCAGTGCACCAAGGCTTCATGTCAAATTTTGGGACTGGGACACGTTTCATGGGTGCTTGTAACAAACAGTTCCAGATGCAATTGTTCTCATAATCCCTTAATATGAATATGATGATCAAATACATATGAATATGTTTGTGGTCTAATCAAAAGTGGCACTACGTGTGGCACAATTTCTCATTTGAAGTTTTTGATCTTTAAAAGGAAAAAATGGTTAAGAGTTGAATCCTGTCGATATCATGACAAAAAGTGATTTTATGATCAATATTGGTGGTGGCCTTGCAACTGATATATAAGGACCTTACAATTCAATTGTTTGATGAAAGACACTTTGGGTTTTGTATCTTGGATGAAAGATACTTTCGGTTGGTTGGATTGGATCATGGATGACAATATCATTTGAGTGCCATGCTAGCATAATGAATATGGCATCAATCCACCCAAAAACAAAATGAGATAAAGTGACGACGATACCATCGGTCCAACCAAAAACATGAATGTTGTGCACAATGCAGAAAATGTTGTTTACAACAGAAAATTAGCCATTGAGAAAAAAAAAATCCATCTCTTAAATCATTTAATTCCTATTTACACCCTCTTCCATCTCTTAAACTCCATCGAATCAAAGACAATCTCACCATCAGAACACAATACTCCATCTGAATCAAGCACTCATTTGCATCCAAATCCTCCTCAATGTGCTCGTGCTCCAAGGCTCATTATATTTCATACCTCCACCATTATATTTGGCCCGTCCATATAGATTCAGAAGAAAAAAAAGGTTGGGAGAGAGATCGAGATGGAGATTGAGAAAGATAGGGAGAGAGGATGAAACCAGCAAATAACCCCAACCCACTTACCCCCTATTTCAACCCAAATCTTCAAAATCCTTGTCCCAAATCCTCCATTTCAACCAAAACCCTCAAATCCCCAAAGTCTTTAAACCAAAAAAAAAAAAGTCCTGTGAGAGAGAGCACTTGTATGGCAGGGCCAAATCATCCTCCTTCCTCATCCCTCCTTTCTTTCTCTCAATCTCTCAAACCAAAATGGTTGAAAGCGCGAGTGATGGAGGGAAACCAAAATGGAGTGCTTGCCCATGTTAAACTTCCGAATATCCCTGTTCATTGACAATGGAATTATGTAAGCTTAAAAGACCGACACAGTTGACACCAACAGTCAAAATAGAAATTACACATCATTGCTAGATAGATGATGATCTTCCACCCAAGAAAAAACTAATCATATGCATGCATATAGGTTGAATTCAGTTTAAATCTTACATGAGTCTCTCCACTATTTTTTCTTGATTGTGTGAAGAATAAGTGTTTAGCAAACTAGCTCACTACTTAGACATCCATTCATTTTTATCAACAAGTGATTTTTGCAACAATATACATATTAATTAGCAATATAGACCTATTGTAATATACACTTATAATGATTAATTATTAATTCTGCTCACGCAATTGGAAAAAAAAAAAAGTTCCTTCTTCGACAAGTAAAAAAGACATTATAACATAAATTACATTATCTATTATATAAATAAATTTAAACATACCATTTTCCTATACCACCGAATCCTTAATGTCTTCATTGCTGCAAGGTAGAAAGTTTAATAAGTAAATAATTCCATGATTTATTTTAAAGGCTATGAACTCGTGATAGTTAGAAAGGGCATCCATGGAAAAATATGAAAACCTCAAATATATAACATAAAGCACAGTAGCACATTGAAGGCCAAATACAGAAAAAAAAAAAAAAAAGAAGAGAGATATATAACCTCAGTAAGTCTAGTGCCTTTGCAGGTTAAAGGAAGAAAGAGAAGAGAGAGAGAGAGAGAGAGAGAGAGAGAGAGAGAGAGAGAGAGAGAGAGAATTACAGAAGATTCAGATCCCCCAACAAACATCTAGGATCCCATCGTAGCCCCTTCTATTTGCAATTTGCAGCCTCTGCCAACCGACCAATAAGTCTAAACCCTAGACCTATTGTAATATCCACATCCTAGAAAGATTTTCTATTTTATAGTCACAAGCCACATGCTAGAAAGATACTCTAATTTATAGTACACTTCAGTAAAAACATGTTGAAGCATTCTAATGAGTACCAGATTTCAATTTAGAAGATGCAAGGGGACCAGAACCAGCAAGCAGAAAAATTCTATGTTAGACACACAATAATACATACAGATGTCAAAAAGGGTTGTTTGTACGGATTTGCAATGCTTTTTATACCTGAAAAATGCATGAATATGATTCATGAAAGTGCTTTTCAAGAAAAATAAAATACAAACCATAGATTTCTTATTTTTGAAACTTTCCAGCATTGGGTTGACTTCCTTCTATCCTGAGAATCTTTCACACCCTATTCTAGAAATCCCACACCAAACCCTGGAACCCAATCTGTGCATACCATCTTGAGCAGTTGATGGAAAGATCATGTATCCACCAGTTTGGGGTTTCCAAAGGCCTTGTGAAAAATGGAGGAAGGGAAAGGTTGGGGGATAAAAAGGAGGGGGTGAGAACTTTTGGCAGGATTTTGATAGTTTGCTATGAAAAAACCTGACTATTAGATCCGTGCAGCTGAACGTGATTCAATCCGAACCGTTCATGGGCTGAGATTATATAGTGTCATCAGTCATATATGTCGTGTATGGCACTCTCTCTAGTTATTAATTGCAGACCTAGACTCTAGAGTCTAGTCTGAAGTGATAAAGGCCTGTCACCTTTTCTTTCATATTATTAATCAAACATAGTAGGAAAAAATACTAGTAGTTTGTTAGACATTAAGCATACCACAGTTGCTCGATCATTTGCACAGGCCCCATACGCGATCCAAGATGAAAAGGCAATAAGTCCAAGCATCTCCGACAATACTGTCATAGGCCTCCTGGAATGCTCGTTGAACTCATTTTTCTGTCAAATAATCCCAATTTTCATTTAATCACTAATTTAATTTTCAAAAAAAATTTGAGTTCAGGTTTTTTCTTACTTACGTAATGAGAAATAGACCACGCTAGCATTATACACGAAGCGACAGTTGATTTGACTGCAAATGTTGTCTTCCTCACCTCTGCAGGAGACTTGCAGTGAGCAGCCCAAAAATGACTCCAAAATTCAAGCCTAATGTAATCATATTGCCACCATACCTAACAACATAAACACATAATTGATAAATATTTAAAATATAAATTGATAAGACTGTTATAATCTAAAGAGGTTTTTATAAAAAGGCCCCTGTATTTTCAGTCTATCTAAAAAACCCTATGTTTTGCACTTCTGCTAAAAACCATGATTTGACCATGGAACAATAAACCATTAGTTCTAATGTTGAAATGATAAGAATATCCTTTGCAGAGACAACTACCACCTTCCTCTCGTATCCAACAAGAACCCTTACTGTTAGTTCTAATGTTCAAACTGTTAGTTCTAGCTTGGGGGCAGCAATAGGACGTGAAGTGTTAACCATTCAGGAATGGTGGTCTGTTTAGGCTAATGATAATCCAAAGTCTAGGGGGGACAGCTGTCAGCTAGTGAGAACTTTCCACGGTCCTGGCTACTGAATGGACATTAGAGCATCAAAAACCTACAAAAACACAAGAATCAAATGTTTGGGAGCATTAACTTTCAAGCTATACTTATCAAATGAATTCGAAGATCAATGGATGCAAATGCTTCTCCAGAATTCGAACTGTCAGCTGTACAATATACCAGTAAATAAAGTAGACATGACCAGTGCTAGATTTGATTCTTATGCAAACAATTGAGTGCACTAAAACCAACAGAGCACCATGGCTCCTAGACAGCACATACCACCAATCAATCTGGACCATCCACTAGGTTTCCTCCGCTTTCAATAAATCAGCTAAACAGTGGTCCATTCTCATATGAAGGTCCATTTCCACAGTAAAAAATGAAAACCTTACTTCTTCTAGTGATGAAAGAACAAATGAAGTGATTCTTTACAGATGAACAGTTTGATCAGGTTACTTAATTCTAGCCCATTAGTGTTCCCAGAAGGGTGAAGATTTCTCCTCAGGGATGTTCCCATCTTACGATTAAAAAAAGGCAGGGGCCTGCCTCAAAACAGGCAAACCTTCTAAATTAAAGGCTCCCACCGGACTTGCACCTTAGGAGAAAATTTCCTTCCCAAAAGAAATCAATGGGAATGGGCTGAACCAAGAGGGCCATGACCTGTGAATATTGAGAGGAAATGATTGGTGAATAGCCAAATAGGTGAGTGTCAAAATGCAACTGGGCTTGCTTGCAGTTTCCATCTTTTTAAACTATTGTTCCCTCGAAGCAAAACCATTGTTGTCCTTTCGTATCCAACAATAAACTGTTAGTACTAATGTTGAAACTGTTAGTTCTAGGTTGGGGTAAACAATGCAAAACCATTGTTGTCCTTTCTTATTTACTCATTTCACCACCATTCCCCATTCCTTTTCTTTCAGAAACTGCTAGAAGAAGAAGAGGACGGGGTCGAGGAACCCACGCTGATTTTGACGATCCCAACATTTTGGTATCAAAGCCGGTTATGGCTGATCAATGAATTAACCAGCTTGAAATCGAGGTGGGCTCCTTGTCTTCCGGGCAAGAGCACATCTTGAAAGAAATGCACAAGATGTTATCTGCCTTGAACACCCGCCTTGATCAGCTCACAGTTAGCAAAGGGTTTGAGAGGGATGAAGTGGGGTTCAGGTGGGCCATCTCATATTGTTGCCCCCAAGCTCGCCAAACTTGACTTCCCTTGATTCAATGGGAATGAATTTCAGGTTACACCACCAGTTAAACGTGTACCATTGGCGGCCTATCACGTGGAGGGAGAAGCACAACTCTGGTATCAGTTATTGAGGGAAGAAGCAGGGCTAGTTTCTTGGCAAATCCTAAAAGATGGCTTACATACTCGTTAAATCCTAATGGAGGGGCGGTGGCAGAGGAAGTGGAGTTGACAAACTCAGCTAGTGGATCCAAGGATATCCGGTTAGCTGCAGTTGAAGAGACTAATCAAGTGTTTGAAGTGGGCAAGCTGGTAGGTCTATCCTATGGGGCAGATGAAGATGAGAAAAAACAGAGACTGACTCAATTGGAGATGTTAAGAGGCAGGAGGTATGTCTGTTGCTTCTTAATTATTCTTTTTTGGGGGTTATTTTCCATGAATATTGTTACCCTGAATGTTAGAGGCCTTGGTAGGCCTGAAAAGAGGATGGCAGTTAGGAGGATGGTTAAGAAACACAAGGTGGATGTTTTGTTGTTACAGGAAACAAAAGTGGCTTAAAAAATTCATAGTGTTATTCGAGATATTTGGGGCAATAGTGTGTGTGTTTGGGATTGGGTTCCATCTATGGGTGCATCTGGCAGTTTGATTACTATTTGGAAGGAAGGGATCTTACATGTAGATAATGTTTTAAAGTCTCAAAGAGTGTTGGCAATCAAAGTTCGTGGGACTAGTGATAACTTTGATTGGACTATTGCTAATGTGCATGGGCCAAATGATAGTTCTGGTTTTTAGATCTGTTGATCAAGTTTAAAATCCAGTCGCATGTACTGTGGGTTTTTGGAGGAGATTTTAACATGGTCAGGTATCCATATGAGAAAAAAGGGGGATGCACCATCACTAGGTCTATGAACTTGCTCTCCGATTTTTTTCAATGTATGATTTGGTTGATTTGAAGGGGCGGGCTTTGTGGTGGGCAATGGTAGAGATGTTAGATTTTGGTTGGATGATTGGGTGGGGATGGGTCCCTTGAGTAGTATATGTTTCCTAGACTTTTTAGATTGGCAGTAAAAAAGGACTCTTCTGTCAATGAATATTTTGAAGTGAGGAGTGGTTGCATAGTTTGGGGGGTCTCTTTTAGGAGGAGCCTTCGGCAATTGGAGAGGGACTCCTATGAGGAGTTGTTGAGTATTCTTACTAACACCTTTTTTTGCAGGGAATCTAAGGACTCTCGGATTTAAAAGCACTCCATCTCCGGAGAGTTCACAGCTACAGCTTTTTACTTAGCCTTGGAAGGAACTTTGCTTGATAGGGCCCCTTCCTCCCTCATGTGGCAACGGGCAAGGGCTAGATAGGTTGATTCCTTAGGTGGGTGTGTTATTGTAATTAAGGTTGGGCTGGTGTATCTCTCTTGCACCTTCTCTTTCCTTTGTTCCTTTGTTTTGATTTTCTTTGTACTCCTTTTTTTCTTAATGAAATCTTGTTACCGCTTGAAAAAAAAATTTGTTCCAATAACCATAGCAGCCAACAGCCAGATGTTCCACTTGTCCCACAACTTCCAAACTTATTAACCATAGCAACCAACAGCCAGGTGCTCCCCACTGTCTCTTTCTCCTTCTCTCAGCGCCATTTTTATCTCTATTCCCATCAACATCAAGATCTAAAAACTCCACTCATCCTCACCTGCCAGGCCATCTTCACCAATACAGTCAGCCTCAAATCAGGCTACCTTCTCTTTTATCTCAGCTCCACTCCTCCAACCCAACCACCAACAGTTCCATCTTCTCTCCTGTTTTATCACCTTCAACTCAAGACCAATCCGGAAATCGACCACCTCTCTATAAGTGGCTAACTTAAAGATTACACAAACTGACCCGACCCCATTCCACCTTGTCACCATCCAGTGGCAGACCCACCTGGCAAATGGGGAGAATCTGGGAAAAAGCCGAAGTCTTAAGTGCAAGCAGCCCATTCACATTTCACCCCCACATTTTTAAAACCTGCCGCCCCACCTCTTAGCAACGAAAACTAAACTCCCTTATGCTATCTTTCTTCCCATCCAGCAGCAGCCTCTCTCTCCGACATAGGCACAGCAGCTGGTATTCCTCCCTCCATCCCCCTCTCTCACACACACATACATACAAAAATTGAATCCAGTCTTGTCTTAAATCCGAAAACCCCGATCCCTAAATCCCAAAACCCCAACAATATTCCTCTTTTCCTAAATCTTAATACCTAAATCCCATGGCAAACCTAAAAAAATGTAAAGCATGCAAGCAAGAAAAATAGTGAAAAAGCCCATGCACTCATTAGAATTAAGCCCACCCCCTGCTCTCTCAAACAACAAAATAATGACGAATTTAATATTAGTCATTGTTCGCCCCACCCAAATGAAAATCATGGGTCCATCACTATCACCATCTCCTTCACTTTCACATCCAACCATCACCTGGGTTCATTGAACTAAACCCAAATCAACTCACACCACTCATCTCTTCATCTCCACTCATGCACCTTCATATCCTCTTACAAACCTTCATATCCACTTACAAACCAGTCTTGGCTGTGCCCACTTTCAGATCAAACCCATCTTTCCCCACTCCGTCACCTTTCATCTTCTTCTCCTTGTATTAACTAAATCATGTACCCACTCGACGCACCATCCAGTTGCCCAAACTCTAGGATACGTGAGACCAGTCTGGGATGAGTCTTATCATCAGTTTTTTTCTGGAATTGCAAATAAGTCCCGCTGTTGTGTATGAACTGCATCGGAGCATTACTATCTTGTTTATGAGTCTACTTAAAATTATGGGGTATTTAATGATTGTCCTTTCTAGTTAATAACTGTGGAATCATGTGATAGTTTTGAGAATCTCAACCTAGTTCAACCTATTAACCAAATTACAACTGAGTTACTTTGCCGACCATACCAAGACTACACCAAATCTGACTCCTACCCCTATACCAATCCAGGTCCAAGTCAACTTGCCCAATCCAACTCAATCGAAAGTCACCAAGGAAATACAGCATAAGCCTCTAAATTTTAATTGCCAGAAGAATAGAATAGGAGAAATTAAATATATTATCTTACCATGCTAATAGTAGATAAGTGTATGCATTCAACATAGTGTACAAGGAAATAGATTTCCTTGCCCTCGGACGATCAAGTCCTTCGTACCTGCACATTATAAAATTCCAGGACTTTGAAAATAAAGTTTTATGGTCCTAAAATAAGATAAAACAGTGTTTTCAAGTAACTTTACTCACAGTGCCTCCCCCATCATGGCAATAAATCCTGAAAAATAGATCCAATATATTTTATTTAGTTATTATAATTAAATAGCATATCAAAGAAGCTAGAGCCTTACAAATGAAGAAAAACACTTACCCACTAGAGCTATAGGGCACTAGAAAAAATCCAGGCTCATTATCAGGTATTGAGCTAGTGTCTACATAACCAATTTTGCCGGTCTACAAAACACGAGAATTTTACTTTAGTACAAAAATAAAGTCTATATTCTAAATGAAAAGGAGCACATGGAGAAGTATATATCCTACAAAAAATTAAGGAAGCACAGTTTTAATTGCAGAAAATTTAATTTGATTTCGAAAAAAGAAATGAGTCAGAGGGAGGGGGAGGGGGAGGGGGAGGGGGAGGGGGGCCTACAGGAGGCTGTATTGCAATTTATAACATGTTCCAGAAAAGACAATGACAAAAAAATAAACTAAATCTTAATTAGACAATTTCAATAGAAAGACAATCTAAATTAGAAACAATATTTAAAAGAAATCAAGCCTATTTGATATTAATTCAATATCAAATAACCATTTCTGTTTCCAAAGAGTTCATATAAATCCAACAGAAACTTTGGAAGCACAGAGTTGTTGGAAATCCAAATTAAGATGTTGAATTCAAAGTTTTAAGTCTTGACCTTTGAATCTCTCACACGAAGAAAGAAGTTAAAACAAAACAGTGCACTCCATAATAAACTCAAAATCACACTTAAATTAAACCTTAATCAAGATATCACAATTTGTGGAATCCTCCATCGGGCTTGTGGCAACTATAAAAAAAATAAAAAAAAAATCAAGAAACAAATCACCATATCTATCACGTCCTAAGACCTGAGGCCCTTGGGACCCTCAGATTTCGAGGTGCGATGGTCCAACTTAACACCATTAAGGTAGTAATGATTTTATGTTAGTATTTGGGCTGATATAGAGTTAGTAGACATAGGACAATTAGTTTCAAGACCTTGGTTAGTTAGAACGGTGACAGGGCTATGGACAGGTTAAGTCTTAGAAAAGGAATGGCTCGGACACCGGATTATGTTTCACATGTGATTCATTTGCATATGTAAATGAATCACATGTGATTCATTTACATATGTTACATATGTAAAGCATTTTCACATCACATGTGAAATTAACAAACGACCCTTAAAGAATAGAACATAGTCCGTAGCAGTTAGGAATTTCATAGCTTATTCTAGAAGATGGACAACATAAGAAGTTAGAAGTTCTCTCAGTAACTTGTGAGTTACCAGACCTTTTTCCAGAGGACAAGCTAGGATTACCATCAACTAGAGAGATAAACCTTTCCATTAAGTTGATGTCGGAGATAGCCTAGAGTTGTTCCTTACCGAATGAGAACGGAGGATTGTGATCTAGATTGATGCCTAAGAGTCTGGATTAGGAAGTGTTGGACACAAACGGGAAGTAGTAACCTATTGGTCTAAACAGTTAAGGAGTCATGAGGGGGTTATTATGCATAACTTAGAACTCACTACAATGAGTTCTAGTGTTGAAAGCTGCAGACAGTATTTTTATAGAAAAAGATTTGATGGCTCACACCAAGCATAGGACTCGACAGTGCCATTTTCTCATAATAGGATTCGAATACATGACAAATGATTATTCGAATTGGAAGTTGGTTCATTAACTAGTAAATACAAGGATAGAAATAAACTTAAACAGATTCCTACAATCAAGGACAATTATTAACAAAATAGGAAAGGGAATATGCTAACAACTAGAGCCTGATCCAACCAGCTAAGAGATAAGATTATGACTGAGCTTGCTATACTTGTCACTCTGGGTTGGTCCACCATCATAGTAGACCCCTTAGTTAGCCTATGACACACTCTGTATTATGCAACTGGGCTGGTTTGTACCATACCACAAGATCATGCAGTAGTAATACATGATGTGATCCACATGTCTAGATTGAGAAAATACGTTCCAGATCCGTCTCTCTTCATCAAGTATGAATTCTTGGAAACCAAGACTGACACGGCCTATGACGAGGAGTCGCTACATAGGATTTGGATTTAGTCCGGAACAAGTGTGAATTCACGGGAGTACGTGTGTCACATCTCGAGAACTAGAGGTGGCAAATAGGTCGGGTTGGGCTAAATGGGTCAAACCCATTTATTAAACGGGTTAGAAACTCCTAACCTGCACGAGTACATCGAGCAGAGATATGTTGGGCCCCAACATATAATACGGAATTTTTCATGATAAATATCTACAAGATTAAAGGGATTTTTACGAAAAAATTAAACTTAAACCATGATTAAAAGGTTTTATGAAGAAAAATAATAAAATGATGAGATAATTGTTCATACATTTTTTGGGCCAAAATTACCCTAATTGACAATATCGACAACTAGGAGATGAATTTGGTCTTATGCAGAAATTTGGAGGGAGATGAATTTACATTTCAAAGGAATGAAGGAAAATTGAAAAAGGTGATGAATGCATCAAAGAAGAAGGAGATTATGCATGCCACTCCCCAACAGTCGTCCACCTTCAAATGATCAAAAGTATCCAAATTAGTGGTCTGCATATGAACTATTCCAGTAGCTGTGCAGAGATTTTGATGCATCATTCTTATTGATCACTGAAGAGATTTTGGAATTTTGGATTATAGCAACTGCTAGCTCGCCTAATTTTCAGTAGTTGCAGCCGAGTTTGAAAAAAATTTATCTGAGTTTTGCCCACTACCATGTGCAGATTTCTAGATAATTTCCCCTTCTCAAATAAATTTATCTGAGCTCTGCACAGTCTTACATGCAAATTTTCTAGATGATTTCTCCTTAATTGAATCAGTTTTCCCCCGTTTCTTTCACTTATCTATCGTAATCCTTGATTTGTGCAGTCAAATAATCTTCGCAAGATTGACGGGTTTTCTCCCTTTTTTTTCGCCAAATAAAACTCTCAACAAAATCAGTTTTCCTCTTTTTGTATACCGCACAAAGTGTATTAAGAAGGGCACTCTGGATTTTTTAACCATTTAAAACTTGAAAAATAACATTTGGCTCAACAAAAAAAGAATGTGGACTGTTTGTGTTAAGTAGTTGCTAGCAGTTTCCCATCAAACAACTACTTAACAGTTTGCAATAAAAATCAAAGTTGAGGGGGACCTCCGACCAAATGCCCTAAAAAAGAAAACTAGGAAGCTTGGCAAATTAGAAAATGTCCTAATTATAAATCATCAAACAAAATTTGAAAGTTAAGGACAAGTCAATAAAAAAAATAAGAAACAAAATTCTAAATTCTCTTGGGCTCATCCGCATTGCATCATTTCCGCCGATTGCAAAAAGGGTTTGATCTCGAACTCAAGCTCTCTTATCATTGTTTCTATAAACATAATGTACTAAAGCAATTCTTTTGTGACACTTTTAAATCTCTCTTTGATAGTTCCGACTCATAGTTCATAGGATGTAGTGTGACATGTTTTCCATCATACATACATATATATTGGAGTAGTCACCCGGTGCGCGATGCGTGCACTGAATGACCGTACATACCTTAATGTGCGGCCCACATGGGTTCCCACCTAAGACTGGGACCACGGGGGATCGAAGGTATCCCCTGGCCCTTCAACTTTGAAAGAACCAGCCACATCCCTCACCCCTATCATCTCCATCCAAGCCCCATAAATTTAATGGTGTACAGTCCATTCGGATGAGTATGACGTCTATCCGACGGTGTGTAATGTTGATATAATTGTTATGTCGTTCACTAACAGCTCGAGCTTTTGGTGTTACTGGTTATTAACATGGTATCAGAGCCAAAGGTCACGAGTTCGAAACCCCTGGGAGGCATGTTACCTCCATCTGTCTATCGGGTCTGTCTGTTCCGTCTGTTTGTTGGGTTTCGAATTCGAACGGCTTCCCGTTCGAGAGGGGGTGTTGATATAATTGTTATGCCGTTCACTAACAGCTCGAGCTTTTGGTGTTACTGGTTATTAACATGCAATACATCGGATGGGTGCAAACGTTGGCCCCATGTGAAATTCAGGGTGGGTGCGAGTGTGGTTGATTCATATGGACCACCTTGCGCATTGGGCACAACTAATAACTAGTCTATATGTTGACATGTGTTCATATGACAGAGCAAAGGACCCATGTGACTAAGGGTCTAGTCCACAAAAGGGCCAAAATTAGTCAGCATTCCACATAAAAGGGCCCAAAAGGCCCACAATGCAGTGTTGCCTATCAAGTCAAAATGCGCTAGCCAAGACTCAATAATGTCTCGCGCTACTGTGTGGGCTATAGACATGTATGTAACCAGCTATCTTCTAGCCCCTAGACACGCCCTCTCATATCTGCAACCTATCTAAAGCAGACCAAGGACCCAACCACATGTGGGACCAACTTGGGCCCTATTTTGAGATGGGACCAAGAAGATCTCTTCATCATGTTGGGGCTTATCTTTGTATAAAATATAGGCCCCATTTCATCATCCCGACCCCTTCATCAAAGGCCAGCAAGTTTCACCCATTAAAAAATTAAGCTATTGATCTAGTGGTGCAATACATTTGGATGAGTGTTAAAAAAAAATTTGGTTCATGAAAAGAGAATAAATAAACTAAACGCAGTGTATGGCCACATGAGAAGTAAAATTTTATAACATAACCTTAAATAAAGTTGAGCTCGTAACTTAAACATATAGGTAGAAAAGGTGCTAGGAGTGTAATGATTGAGAGCTCCAAATGCCACATACCAAGCTTCTCTTTTCACATCCCTGCTCTTTCCAAATTTATTTTCTGCACACCCCATTGTTCCTGAACCCCCCCCCCCCCCCCCCCCCCCCCCCCCCTCTTTCATGTTAATCCGAAAGTCAAGACTGAAAACCAAAATCAAACCGTAAAACATGCTTTTTCAATTTTAATAACCATAACTGAAACAATGAGACGCGATATTACCAGTCGATTCAATTCGGTTGAGTCGTTTAGACGATTTTTCAATTTTTTTTTACACCCCTAATCTCTACATCTCCCTCGCCCTTTCCCTCTCCTTCTACCTCTCCCTGTCGCCGCACGCTCACTCTCTCCATTTCCCTTTCCACCTCCGACGGTGCTACCGAAGGGGACAGTGGTTGTTGTGCTGGAGTTGGTGAGTGTAGAAAAAAGTTAGGGTGGAAGTGAGTTTTGATAGATGTCCTTTTAGGTAATCTCGCACAAAAACATTGGTCATTCAAAAAAAGGAATGTAGAAGGAGAAGCTTGGTATGTGGCATTAGCAGGCGAGCATGCCATCTCTAATAAATTTATTATTCCTAAATTCCCCATATATATTCTCCATGTAATTGTACTTGGTAGTTACCCCAAGCCACCCAATTTTTTTTTTTTTACATCCCTATCGAGACCATGCAATGAGAGAGAACTAAACAAAAAATTGAGTAACAACTCAGCAGTTTAGTGCCTTTTATAATGAGTACTTTTTTAAATGTGACGAGGGATGTTTAAGCTCATGTTTAAATGGTTTTTTTCCTTGTTTTCCATTTTGGTTGAAAATCAAAGGAAGAATGAAGTATTCATTCTAATTTTTTCCAATTGCCAACATTTTAGCATAGCCGAGTAAATCTAAATGATGTATTAATAGGGTCTGTCTAAATGATGAAATTAAGATGGCCCCATCCGAATAACAAAATGACAAAAGATTCTTTTTAGTAATGTAATGATGGTAAACAAGACAAATAAAGCTAGTCTATATAATCTATGTGAGACCTGAAATCTATTTAGATCAAATTAATCTATTGATATACTTAGGACACATTAGAGAAAACATCTCCTATGGGTCCCATGCAAAAGAGTGGATGGATTGAATATTGTGGATGCCATGGAGATAAACACAAAGGATAATGTGACGCCCCGGAGTCCCACATCGACTATAGAGAGGAAAATGAATGAGATTATATATAGATCTCACACCCTTACCTTATTACATGTGGTTTTTGATGGGTTGAGGCCCATCAGAAACAAAACCGTGAGGCCCGTGGGCCAAAGCGGTCAATATCATGCATGCGTGTAGGGCAACTAATTCGAGTGTGGGTCCCCTGTCTTGGTTTGGTGCAAGTGGGTGGGTTTCTATGTACGGCAGGCTACATAGACTGGCATGAATGGGCCAAAGCGGACAATATCATGCATGTTATAGATAGAGTAGGTATTTTTGTTGGATATGGTTAGTCAAATAAGATTGTGCCTATGTAGACTGTCTAGACCTCAAGTATACTGTCTCCGTTGTAAGAAACTTTTTTGCTAAATTCAGTTGAATACAAAAAGGGAAAATGGGAGCTTCATTTTTTTTTTCTATTTTGTCTCTTTCATGTTTATCTCCAATATAACAATTTTTAATCTTTCAAAGGACAAAACGAGACTTAATATAGACAACAAAAGGAGACTTAATATGTAAAAAATTATATAAAAGAATGTAAACACAAATTTGCTATTTTTTTTTTAATCAATTATTTTTACAGTTGAAATGAAATTACATAAAAACCATGAATTATATAGAAAAAGCAAATGTCATACAATTATAAATAAATCCGCAATCATAATATAAACCACAATGATAATTCTTAAAAAGTGGCTGGCATCTACGAATTCTAACAGAGTGCTTGCCATCTACCCATGTTAAACTTCCCGAATATCCCTATTCATTGACCATGGAATTATGTAAGCTTAAAAGACCGACACAGGTGACACCAACAGTCAAAATAGAAATTACACATCATTGCAAGATAGATGATGATCTTCCACCCAAGAAAAAACTAATCATATGCATGCATATAGGTTGAATTCAGTTTAAATCTTATATGAGTCTCTCCACTATTTTTTCTTGATTGTGTGAAGAATAAGTGTTTAGCAAACTAGCTCACTACTTAGACATCCATTCATTTTTATCAACAAGTGATTTTTGCAACAATATACATATTAATTAGCAATATAGACCTATTGTAATATACACTTATAATGATTAATTATTAATTCTGCTCACGCAATTGGAAAAAAAAAAGTTCCTTCTTCGACAAGTAAAAAAGACATTATAACATAAATTACATTATCTATTATATAAATAAATTTAAACATACCGTTTTCCTATACCACCGAATCCTTAATGTCTTCATTGCTGCAAGGTAGAAAGTTTAATAAGTAAATAATTCCATGATTTATTTTAAAGGCTATGAACTCGTGATAGTTAGAAAGGGCATCCATGGAAAAATATGAAAACCTCAAATATATAACATAAAGCACAGTAGCACATTGAAGGCCAAATACAGAAAAAAAAAAAAAAAAAAAAAAAAAAAAAAAAAAGAAGAGAGATATATAACCTCAGTAAGTCTAGTGCCTTTGCAGGTTAAAGGAAGAAAGAGAAGGAAGAGAGAGAGAGAGAGAGAGAGAGAGATAGATAGAGAGAGAAATTACAGAAGATTCAGATCCCCCAACAAACATCTAGGATCCCATCGTAGCCCCTTCTATTTGCAATTTGCAATTTGCAGCCTCTGCCAACCGACCAATAAGTCTAAACCCTAGACCTATTGTAATATCCACATCCTAGAAAGATTTTCTATTTTATAGTCACAAGCCACATGCTAGAAAGATACTCTAATTTATAGTACACTTCAGTAAAAACATGTTGAAGCATTCTAATGAGTACCAGATTTCAATTTAGAAGATGCAAGGGGACCAGAACCAGCAAGCAGAAAAATTCTATGTTAGACACACAATAATACATACAGATGTCAAAAAGGGTTGTTTTGTACGGGATTTGCAATGCTTTTTATACCTGAAAAATGCATGAATATGATTCATGAAAGTGCTTTTCAAGAAAAATAAAATACAAACCATGGATTTCTTATTTTTGAAACTTTCCAGCATTGGGTTGACTTCCTTCTATCCTGAGAATCTTTCACACCCTATTCTAGAAATCCCACACCAAACCCTGGAACCCAATCTGTGCATACCATCTTGAGCAGTTGATGGAAAGATCATGTATCCACCAGTTTGGGGTTTCCAAAGGCCTTGTGAAAAATGGAGGAAGGGAAAGGTTGGGGGATAAAAAGGAGGGGGTGAGAACTTTTGGCGGGATTTTGATAGTTTGCTATGAAAAAACCTGATTCGCTCCCGTCTGAGTTCAGACGATTAGATCCGTGCAGCTAAACGTGATTCAATCCGAACCTTTCATGGGCTGAGTTTATATAGAGTCATATATATCATGTGTCTGGCACTCTCTAGTTATTAATTGCAAACCTAGACTCTAGAGTCTAGTTTGAAAAGATAAAGGCCTGTCACCAATAATGTTGCTTGCTGGCTAAACTTTTACCCTTCCCACGGGAACACCGTGGGCTCCGGCATTGGGTGGGTTACTCCGAGTCTATCGTTTTTCCAAGTCAAGTTAATCAGTTTGGCACCTATGGCAGTTATTATACTATTTTTTTCGTAATACAGTTATTATTTTAAATTGATTATGCATAAAGTATATGGGCTTTTTAATATGTTATTCTAGTGTATTATTATTGATAAATCTTATAGTTGTTCCAAATTGGATTAAAATATTATACTTGATAAATTTTAGGGTGACCCCTAAAAGCATATAGGAGTGACATCCCATATAAAGTAGATATTCTTTAATGGGATTTATTCAGGTGAGAACAGTTCTCACCATAGTTGTGGAAGTCTAATCCTAGCCATCTATCTATGAAAATAATATGACGGTTGGAACCTATGGGTTATAAGAGACCAAAAATCACCCAGCCCGCCCAACTTTTCATTTCCCCCCAAATCATCTCATTCCTTTCTCTCCCGTTTCCTCCATCTCTCTCCCTCCCCCAACCTCCCAGACACCTCATGATCTCTCTATCATTTCCCCTCGCAATAACATCCATAGCGTCTTCGCAGATTCTCCCTTTCGCCACAGTGACCGATCGGGTTTTTCCTTCTCCACTACTAGGTTTCTCCTCTCGCAACAGCGACCAATCAGTTTCTTCTTCTCTGCCACATCGACCGATCGGGTTTTTTCTTCTCCGACACATCAACAAGAACCAGAAGAAGCTAGAGACTCTTCTTATCCGTTGCTCTAATAGCTACTGCGACTCTATCCACGACCTGCGGAGATACCGAGGAAAAAGGAGCTTGCGAGTTTTGTTAACTTGATTGGAGTTGTTGGTACTCTAATTCAGATCAAGCACCTCAGCAACAGCAAGGTTCTTGGACCTTGCCTGAACTCGCCTCGCCATCAAGTGCTCTGCCACCGATGCAATCTGGTATGTGGAATCATCATCCACCACAATTTCATTCATCTCAGAAGTCTTTCTTGTTTTGATTATTAGAATACTGGAGTTTATGTGGAAAAAAAATTGAGATTTTGCTATTTCTTTCGTTAAAATATATATTATAGATATTGATTGAGATATGAGATATTGTAAAAGAAATGTAGATGGAAGAGGAGAAAATACATTATATACGAAGAAAAGATGGAGGAAGATGACTCAAAGTTTAGGAAAAAATAGATGAGAATTCAACTCTTTACAAATAAAAAACAGTAATGGTGAATGATATACCTTTGATTTTTCATTATATGATATATTCTTATTTGTCCATTTGATATGTTGCAGATAAAAGATGAAAGCCTTGAAGGGAAAGGAAAATCCAATTACATAACCTGATCTCAAACCTAATTTACTCCGACAATTTTGTTGTAATTTTCTGACATTTTGGTGAGAGATAAAAAGCAATACTTCTCCCTGTGAAATTACTTATTCTTTGACGACAAAGTGAAAAGCCAAGAAGTAGAAATGGATCCAACAGCTCCAAAGAGTCTTGACAAAGTTGTTTCTCAAAGAGCTCTGCAAATGAGTAGTTTTGTTTCTTGACAGGATTGTGTGGTGGGTTTTCTGTGTACATTGGTTGTAATAGTTTTTTTTTTTTAAAAAACAAATGTAATAGTTATGATGTTGGAATGTGGCCATTGGTTGTCATGGTTTCAATCTTGGATGTAGAATTGGTTGTAATAGTTTTCATATTGGAATGTGTCCATAGGTTGTCATGGTTTCAATGTTGGATGTGTCGTAATAGTTTTGATGTTGGATGTGGACTTTAGCTGCAATAGGTCTCTAATTATGGTGGTTCATGTTGAGTGTTGAGATTTGAATGAATCGTGGTTCATCATATTTTTTCTACAACCAACAAATGGACCCCACCACCAAACCAATATGTTAAACTTAATTTTGATGGATCTATTTGATCAATTGACAGCTATTGGAGGCATCATACATAACCATAATACACTACTCCTTGTAGCCTTGTCCAGCTAAAAATGGCCTCATCTACCTTAGAGGCAGAACTTCTACCCCCTCGCAGAAGGTGCCACCTACACTATTATTCAGGGTCTTTATTCATAACAGAAACTGTCTTGGTACCTTGTGCGATCATGGAACAATATTGTTACTAACCTTCACATCTTCTCTTGGAAAGTCTCTTTTTGAAGATGGGCTGCAATCATAATGCTGATCAGTTAGTTAAGATCAAACCTCCTTGTACAGTTTCATTTACAAGTTCTCTTCCTATTCACATTCAACATTTATTATATTTGCAGGAAATGCAACCTGTGAATGAAGACAAGGTACTCCAGATGGTATTTGGTGCTACCTCAAGGAACTACAGCTTCTCAATTGATAATCTAAATGGTCCCTAAGCTAGGAACGATATAGCCCCATTACTTGAATTGCCCTAAATGATCTGGTTGACTGATGTTGATCAAAATACACATATGCAACACTTTTTCTGCGACAATCATGTAGTAAACAAGAATAACAGCAACTCATTTCCAACATTGGTAAAATATACCAACGCATTTTGAGATTGTGTTCAACAAATTGTCAAAAGATATACATTTTAACATACTATTTTCATAATGCAAATTACACTTGTAAGAAAACACAAAAACATCACAACACAATTAAATTTTTCTGCTTATCCATCCAAGCTTCGCACTGCACCAAACAATAGGTAAGCCAATGCTTGGTTTGGTGCCAGTCAATGCTAAACATGTGTCGTCGTGCAAATCCCAATCTCAGAATTAGTGTTTATATTAAAATAGAAGAAGACAAATGAAATTGAAATTGAAATTGAAGAAAAAGACCCCTACTTGGAATCCAAATCCCAATAAGAGATGAGGCGAGGCCGGGATCATCTTCTTCTTCTTGTTGTTGATGTGGCTGAGAAGAAGAAACCTGATCAGTTGTTGTGGCGAGAGAAGAAACCCTAGCAGTGGAGAAGAAGAACCCAACCGGTCGCTGTGGCGAGAAAGAGATGAGTCCGTAGGCGAGAATCTGCAACGGCACCGTAGATATTATGGCGAGGGGAAACGAGAGAGAAATCGTGAGGCGTCTGGGATGTTTGGGGATGATGGGGGTTGAGAGATGGAGGAAATGGGGGAGAGAGATATATAGAGAGAGAGAGAGGAAGGAGATGTTTTGGGGGGAAATGAAAAGTTGGGCGGGCAGGGTGATTTTGGTTAGTCTAGTAGTAGAGTTTTGGGGGGAAACGAAAAATTGGGGCGGGCAGTGTGATTTTGGTTACTCTAGTTTAGTTGTAGAGTTAAAGTTAAGTAGAGTCTAATTTTTCAAAAAAAAATCTCATCTAAAGTATTTTATTTCAAACTTTTCATCATATTTTAAAAAAAGAAGTCAAAAAGTAACCACCAAAATACAAAAAACTCTCATTTTTAATAATAAAAAAATTATATCACAAACAACTAAAAATAAAATATAATTATGATCCACTTATATTTTATTATTTCTTTAAAATAACCTTCACTCCACTCGACTCTATAAGTAAAGCTCCCGAACGGGCCTCTTAGTTATAACTCATGGGTTTCATCCATTGGATTTTTTTAAGAAATCGATGGTCAAGATTAGACTTCTCTTAAAGTGTGGTGAGAACTGTTCTCATCTTAATAAATCCCAATGTTTAATTATTATTAATGGTTTAGCTTTTAAATAGACATGCTTCACATAATTATTTGAATGCTTGTCATATTATTATTTAGAGAAAATTACCAGAAAAATAGCTTAGACGTAAGGTGCATAAAAAATGCCCTCATGATTAATGTGTAACAATAAACATCGTCCTACCAATTTTCACATTTATTTGTGAGACGATATCATCACTCGTTTCAATTGAGTAAATTATATTGTTGCGCTGTTATTTACCTCTTCTTTCCCCCACCTCCATTTATTCCACTCCATTTCTAGTCCAAATGGGCATTTTCTATTCACTTTGCTCTTAAGCACTTCAAGATTGGAAAAGAGAGAGAAGGATCTGAAGATTTTAATAGCTTCAATCTCTTTTTCTTCAATCATGAAATCGATTTTGGTCCTGACACCATACAGCCGTGCCACATTGCCCGATCTCAGGAACGGTCCCCATGGGGGACCGGGCCACCGCCCGGTCTCAAGATCGGACGATGTAGACATTTTCGACACCATATGGTTGGCTGCATGGGTAGAATGTGTTGGGTTTGAGTTTGTCTTGAAGCTCGTTAGTGAGGGCGAGCCCAAAGCAACATGAGTGGTGAGGACGGCTCCTTATCCGAGTGATAAGGAGCATCAGTTTTTACGTAGCTCTCCGAGGTTCAAATCCTGGATACGTCACTTCTTACCTGGCTCCTTTTCCATTTGTGTGGACTTCTTTATGTGAGTGTAGGCTTCCTTCCCACTTGAGTGGGCTGCTTTCTAATGTGTATACTCTCTTGGCATATTTGATTGAATGGGACAACAGCACCGATAGTTCAAAAAAGGAGTAGGTTGCAAAAACGATGAATATGGGAAAGATGGTGATAACCAAGAAGACGTGATGATTGATTTTGCAATATATTACAAATTTTTTTTTAAAGATCAAATGGATTATGATTTATTTTCATGTTAACAATCACAGATCATTTTCATTAAAGGAAAATGTGATTGAGGGGGGATGGTAGAGACTAATCAAGATTAGGATTGAATTGGTAAATATGATATAAAAGATTGAGGTCTTTTCTTCAAATGAAAATATAAGTGGATTTCGTATTAATATTTTCTTTTTCTTTGAAGTAATTTAGTCAATTAAACGTTTACAGTGATTCATGGTTATTGACCGAGATCTAAAGAAGTAACACTCATGTGTTTGTTTCACCAAGATGTTTGCATCATGGTAAATCCGATATTGGTTGGTGACCCGAGTATGGAAAAAAGCCGACAAAAGAAATGTGGAAATTTCATGGGGTTTTGACATATTGATTCGCCTTAAATTTTATTTTCTCAAATTCACGAATCAGATTTAGATAATGTCACAAGAGTCGTCTGACTAGTTTTTTAACTTTTTTGCACCATATGCATCCCATGATATCGTGGGATTTATCAATTTCTATATCACATATATTTTTATAACTAGTGAACCAATTCATTTTTTATATAATACAAAAATTGACATTTTGTGAAAAGTAAATACACATCTGATTACCGTTTCTCAAGTATTTTCATTTAGAAAAAAACCTCCCTTAGATGCCGCATAGAAGTCATGATATCATGGGATCCGGAGTAAAAAAAAAAAAAAAGTTGACCAGATAGACGGGTACATCATCCATTTACATGCTCGTTTTACCATCTTATACTCATAAGTCACAAGACTCTCAAGCCTTAACCGCGAAAAAAAAAAAAGAAGTCTTGACATACATTCATACATTTTGAAGTAATTTTACATTGATTGAAATCCATTGAAGTATAGTATATCATATCTATATATAATTAAATGATTAGGTGAGAACTGTTCTCACGGTCTATAGGTGGGGCCCACTTATCACCCAATCCAAACCTTGCAATAGACATGGACCCCCCTTGATAGTCACAAGCTTCAAGGTTTGGCACAAATGTGAATGAATTGGACCGTTGGATCGACTATATACTCATATGAATGAACTGCATTTGTCAGTCATGGATGAAAGGGTTAGGAGAATGAGATTGGTGCCAAACTTGATATTCATGGTGGTCCCATATAGATATTTCAATCCCCACCAGTCCCATCACAAAATGAGACACCCAATGGGCCCTACAAAAAAGTTCTCACTGTGACTCCGTGAGAACAGTTCTCACGGGATCAAATCCCATATATATATATATATATATATCATTTTTCAAAGAGAATTTTATTAGAAAAAACACCTTAAACGTGGACTATCCCGAAAGGCCCTCTTTTGGTTTGATGCTGCATGAGAAAAATCATTAGCCTTTTTTTGTGTAGTCCGCATCTAATGTGGTTTTTACGATAAAATCATCTTTTTTCAACCATACTAAATTTTTATTTGAACCAAAGTATTCTTGCCCGTGCTTGCTAGTTTGAGACTTTAGAGTCTTTGTTCGGTGTACGCCTGTACGGTAGTGCATCTGGTTGTGGGGTTATTGAATGTGCATACTTGTTGCTTGGGGTTGTTCTTAGGTTGGGATGAAGCTTGTCTAGTTATGGTCGTTTTTTTGTTGAGCCTAACATTCAGGCCTGGATCCATGGCGTTTGCATGCTTAAAGGCCTTGAATCCAGACAATGGGCTAAAAAGTAAGGCAGTGGCCCAACCAAATTACAAAATGTATGTACCTCTTTGTGTTAAATATGATGCCCGGGGCTGGGCCTTTAAGTATAGATGGGCCCATATCTCAGCCATTAATCATTGACCCAAAAGATTAGGTCCAGTTCCATCCATGGGCCTAAAAGAACAGTTCAAATCCACCCTATTGACTTGTCTTAGAGAATAACTATTTAATTGACAAAACAACTAATGCAGGTGTTTTAATTTAGGGGTGGTGGTGGGTCTGGAGAGATGATTATCAGGTTGGGTTGGATGCTTTGGCTTATACATGAAGGCTCAACCTGAACTAAATGCAATTAATCAGGATTTAAATGAATGTGTGAACGCGATTTTGGATTTATAAGAGTCAAATGAGACCCTAAAATAATAGGTTGGGTCTTAGTTTTGATGGTGAATTGGACCAGAACTGCCGTAGTTAGATGTGTTGATTTTCTTGAGATAATTATAAATCTTATCTTACTATGGTTTGGGCTTATGTTCAGATGAAGATGCATAGAGGTGGCAATGGATTGGCATTGTGTAAGGAAAAGCTTTATAGGTAAGCATGTATAGGCTCGACCTAACTTGACCTATTTATTAATTAGGGTTAAGATGACTTAGAATGTCTTATAGAAATACAATGTCTTAAAAATCCTAGGAATCTAATTGCGTGATACAAACAGGCTTCAAACAAAGTTTTCCTTGATAATTAGTAGTGCCATATGGATATTGTAACCCATAAGGGGTCAAGCCGGGTTAGGGTCATGGAAATGGGTCGTTTGTGCCAATCTCGCTATGTCCGTACTTAGGATCCCAACACAAGTCCAACTCGATGTATCACAGGAGGGGGGATGAGGCCCATTATCATTATGTGGGGCCCATGGTGGAATCTAAGTATCATTTAAGTGCTCGATCTTACTAAAGGACCAACTCCTTGTTAAAGTGGAAATTTGAGAAACATTAATCATCGTCAAAGCCTTTATCCCATCTGTTGATAAACAATTATCTGGTGCAAATTTGAGAAACATTCATCTCATTATATGGGCTCCATGAATACTATTAGAAATGATTGCATTCGGATCATTTATGTGAAAATCTCAAAGAAGGCCTTAGATTTTTGCCTTAATTAAAAAGTTTTAAAACAGGTGCCCTTGCTTGAAACAAGATCAAAAGTTAATGCTTTATTTGAAAATCTCCCTATATCTATTTAATCTGTCGTAATCCTATGCGGGTGGCGTGCATGGAGGCGGGCTATGGGGCCAACCTACTGGCTCTCCTCAGGATGGGACTTGGGGAATTTGAATACCTGCCTAAGCCCCTCTTATATATAAAAAATAGTCTCATCCAATCATTCTAATCCTATCATTCAAAGCCTACAAGTTCGCGATGTAAATGGGTCATTGATTCTTCGATTACCTAGAGGTTCCGGCCCAATAAATATTGAGTTTGGGTCTTATTTAGTCCCAGCTAAGTAAATGGGTCTGGCCTTTTTTTGGACCCGCGACCTAAACAAGTCCGGTTCCACATTGGTTCGGATACGTAGACCCGACACATTACCTCAATTTTCAAGAATATCTCATTAAAATTATTTTTTTTCCCTATACCATTATCTACTTAAACCCGGACCCTCCCCATATATGGTTCCGGTTCCGATTTCGGGTCCAGCTCCACCTTCTCCTTAACGATTTTGGGTCTAGAATAAAAAAAACTGGCCCCGAGATGATTTTAGGTCCACCTTCTCTTTATCGGTTTTGAGTCCGGGTCCTCCATGGACCTATATCATAACCGACCCGTTTACATCCCTACTACAAGTTCAATCTATTCTAATGAGTGTTCAATTAATTTAATGATTCAATCCATTTGGATGGGTGCAAACCAACAGTACGTATCTTGTTGGGGGCGAATTGGTATACTCAGGATGAACTATCAAGTATGCCCCACTAGGGATGCACATTATGTACGTACTAACTTAGTAGTGTATTGAACCATTTCTGATCCTATTCCAGTATTCCTTTTCTTACAAGGATTCGAACTCGCGATTGCTTTCCTTTTAGGACGGTACTTGCGTCCCATAAACAGCTGTGCAGTGGAAAAAAAAGAAAGTTTTCAGAGTTTGAAGGAGTTCTAATTCAGTCGAAACACTTCCAAATCTTTCAATCTCTTCTCCATTAGGACACATAAGCAAGCATACAAGACAGAAATCCAATCACTAAAATCATATTAGTTGTGATCATGGATTCTCCCAATTCTGCTCTCTCTGATCACAGCAGCAGTATTCGCCCTGCGTGGAAGAAAGTCCCAACAGGAACTCCCATTCCAGTAATGGGGGACGAATCCTGGCCATCTCTCACTGGCCCTTCCAATTCCAATGTTCAGGTGTTGATTTCTTCTGCTTTCTGCTTTTATTGATCTGGGGTTTCTTTTCTTTTTTGTTTTCTAATATTGTTCTGTTTTGATTTCGTGTTAGGAAACTTCTCCATCGCCTTCATTGTCTTCTGCACCAATGTCGTGTCCTAGTTCTGTTTCTGATTCGGATAATGAGAAGGTTGCTGTGGAATTACCTACTGTTTCGTTTCCAGTGATTTCTGATTCGGCCTCTGCATCAATGGCATCAACATCATCTGTGCCCGTCAGCGAAAACGGCGATGTGGGGTGCCCTGTTCAATCTCCTAATCCATCTCCACAACCCCAGACGACTCAAAATCGCAACCCCAATCCGCAATTTCGACGGAATTTCAGAGCGAACAGGTTCCCAAATAAAAACAGGCGATATTACAATCAGGGTGGATTCAATCATTCGAATGGCAATATGGGTTTCGTCCCTCGGCCTTTCAATCACTATCTGAATCGCCCTCCGGGAATGATGAATGGACCCGGAAGTTTTCTACCGCCGCCTCCTCCTCCTCCTCCTCCTTATTTTCCTCCTTCAAATCTTCAATCTATTCCTGATTATGGGGTTTACTGTAATCCTTATTTTCAAGGTAATCCTAAGAATTCAAGTGTTGGTTCTTACTAATTATGATTTGGGCTGGATGGATTAATGTTCATGGACCCGAAACTTGTTTCTTTTAATTGAACTCATATGGGCTAGCAAATCTCTCTCTCTCTCTCTCTCTCTCTCTCTCTCTCTCTCTCTCTCTCTCTCTCTCTCTCTCTCTCTCTCTCTCTCTCTCTCTCTCTCTCTCTCTCTTTTGTGTGTGTGTGTGATTTTGTTGTTTGGCTATTGCAGATGTGTATGCTCCTCCGCATCATGCTACCTATCATGTTCCAGATGTTATGAATGGGATTTCAATGTATCTACAACCACAACCATCCCCACCTGTCGCGATATATATGCAGCAAGATCATGTTGAGCTGCTCAATGCCTTACGTAAACAGATAGAGTACTACTTCAGGTAATGTAGAAGGATTCCCTTTCATGGGTTTATTTTATATGCATTGGTAATTAATTGTAATGTTTATGTTTTAGTTTGCAATAATTGTTCCTTGATGACAATGTGCAGTCATGATAATTTGCTGAAAGATTATTATTTAAGAAGTAAAATGGACGAACAAGGATGGGTGTCAATTCAAATTATTGCCGACTTCAACAGGGTTAGTTATGTTTCTGAATTCTTAAATGTCTTTTGTTTTATGTTAGCGATTTACATGTGCAATGTGAATAAATTTAGGTTATTGGGAATCATCATATGCTTTGAATTTTAGCGTCCTTTATTTCACTTTTATGTTTTTGGTTAATTGTAATTAAAATGATAACACTTCCATTAGTTAATCATTGCGAATGTGTTCTTATAATAAATTAGTTTGTTCTGTCCTACCTCACCACACATATAAGATTCAATTTCTACTTGTTGGGATTTTTGTCTTCCTTTCTAGACATCCACCTATCAAGTTTGCAATGTTTATGTTCACTCGCAATTTTTATATCTTATGTGAAAGATTGAAGCTCGTCCATCGACTCATGTGGGTCTCCTTGAATAAAGTGATGCTTTGACCTTCTTGGGTTGTGGTTTATCTTCAGATCTTAGGGTATTATTGACAGAAACAACTTTTATATGTTTCATGAAAGATTGAAGCTCCTCCATCTACTCATGTTAGTCTCCTTGAATGAAGATGCTTTTAACTTGTTGGGTGTTTAAAAGCTTAATTTAGATAGTAATAAATTTGGAGGCTTTAGGGTTTTTGCCAAAATCGAATAGGTTTGTAGCAACAATAAAATAGGAGTCACTTATGAAATTATGAGTAATATAGATGATAGGTTCAAATGAAGCTGAGGGTATAGTATCAACTTGGCTCAGACTCGGATCCTCATTCGAGAAATAGATCGGTCTCCCACAGGATTGAGCGAATCCAAAGATGGATTCAAGCACTAGGGCACACTCAAGATAACAGAAAACACCATAATTGAAGAGAAAACTTAGAACTCAAATATTAATTGATAATAAGCATGAATTACAAAGAAGCCTGACAATCCTTATATAGAGGAGTAAGATTGTTCCCTCTCTTTCTTGGACACTAAGGCTTTCCTAAACATTAGAGAAGATTAAATAAATGAGAAAAGTAACCATTATGGCAATCATGATCAAATAAGAAATAGAAATTAGAAATATTAATGAAAATAGAAATAGGATAGAAGAGAAAGTCACAGTAGCTCTTGGTCAGATTGGGCTTGTGGGTTGAACCCAAAGCGGACTGTTTTGACCTATGGATCAATGGATTAGCCCAGTTGACTTCTTGGGCCCCGCCCATACTGCATTACAACTATACTCGAGGACTTCTTAAATGCAGCCAAATGATATTTAGTGGATGGTTAACAATTGCATGTGCCATCGCCTAGGTAAATGGAGATGCTCATAATAGTGCCGACCCTACTTGCTAAAAAGGACACAATGTGATTCTTGTGGATCTCTTCACTCATCTTTTTTTTTTTTTCTTTGTTTACTTTTTTCAGTAGAACTTCATGATCACAATCAAAGCCTTTTCTCCTATTGATCTTGGTCAAATTTAAAGAGTTCTACTAGTTATGTTGAGAATAGATAAGTCTACAGTTTCTGTCTACATACTATGCGAGCAACACCTCTCTCTCTCTCTCATATATATATATATATATTACAAATCCTACAACATGCATACCCTAGAGAGAGAGGGTTTTCTTTTGCTAAAAGCACCTGTTACAACTTGTATGAGAGCGAAAGTTTAAGCCCTTAGTGCTAAAATTTTTACCTCTTCGTAGAAGTAAACTATATATATATGGGAGATGCTCTCTTAGGAGCATCTCTCACCTTACTATAAGAGATAAGGTGGGGGCCCTCACATTTAAGTTGTTGGCATTGGATATGGATGTGAGAGCCCCCACCCAATCTCTCATATAAGGCGAGAGATATCTCTCATAGGAGCATCTTCATATATATATATATATATATATATAGAACATGGCTCTCCTAAGTTGCAGCTTAGCCTCCCCTAAGCTGGAATAGTGCTGGTCCCACAAATCAAAGTTGATTATATTTATTTTTTGCATGATGGAAATCTTAATTTTGGAGACGATCATCATGCGAAAAACAACGATAATCGACTTTGATTTGTGGGACCAGCACTATTCCAGCTTAGGATAAGGTAAGCTTCATCTTAGGAGAGCTAGCCCATATGATTATATCTGATTTTTGCATTATGGAACTGGAGAATCCAGTTCTGATTGGATTTATCTTGATTTTGGAGACTATCATCATACAAAAAATAACGATAATTGACTTTGATTTGTGGGACCAACACTCTTTCAATTTAGGATAAGGTAAGCTTCAGCTTATGAGAGCTGTCCTCTATATATATTATATATAGGGAAATATTCATGTGCATCTATCCCTCACCACATTATGGTGAGGGACAACATAGTGGGGCCACTTTATGATTCATCCAAATCATCCACACACATGGAACCCCCTAAACTACAATGGCTCAATTGAGTTTTCATTAATCCGATTGGATTGGACCGTTGGATTGAGGGTCAATTTTTTTTTTTTAATAAAAGTCATTAAATTTGTGGGTCACGGATGAAGGGGTTAGAGACTTGGGATTGACCTCAAACTTGATATATAGTCTCATCTCATATGACTCTTTCCATGTCCCCCAAGTCCCATGATCAATGGGGCCCTAGGTGGGCCCCATTGAGTTTGTCCCTCACCATATGGTGAGGGAAGGATGCACATGAACATTGCCCATATATATATGTATGTATGTATGTATGTATATGTTTGTATATTTGCGTGTGTATGTGTTGACTATTGGTTATATTACATACCAACTTATCCCAAGATTTGATGAGTCATGATTTTATGCTTATCTGCATTTCAACTTTGAAGCCACTCTCTATTACTCCATATTAGAGGTATGACTGGGTTGGATTTGGTTCGATTTCATGCTGGACCTAGACGTGGACCCAAAACCAGTGTCCTATGTATGCAGACCTGGACCTAGACCCAACATAGGTCTAGGACCTGCTTTCGATTTCGATTCCCCGAATGGACCCAGACCTACCTCTCTCTCTCTCTCTATACACACACACACACAACACACACACAAGATGCATGGGATAGTTATGTTATTAATATACGTATGTATAAGCAGTGGTTATGTTACCCTCAGACTTGTCAGCTTACCCCAGATTTTTGCTTTTCCACTCAACCTTTTTGTTGTCTTTACAGGTCTCCCTTTTCTTGGTTCCTTGTTGCTCAATAGATTTTGGTTTTCTTCCTAGTTGTTCACTTTTTTGAAAGAACAGTTGTATATACTGGACATTTTTTACAGAAAGTAAAAAATATTTCATTTTCAAGTAATTCTAAAGTGGTGCAAGCTCAATTAATTATATTTTCTCAAACCAAGAGACAATCTTAAAAAAAAATCAGTAACGAAAACTTTCATTAAGAATTGATTAATACACAAGATAAAAAAACCAACCACTAACAGAAGGGAAAGAGAAGGAATAAGAGAGTTATACCCTTGCCAAGAATAAGAAAAAAGAAACAACAACGGATAAGCTAACAAAGGAAGAGTTCAGTCCACCCTTTGCTTTCCAAAGAATTGGCACCACATCGAAAACAAATAACCAAGGACTGATGCTCTTTGCTATTCTCCAAGAGTGACTGAAGTAGTTCTTAGCATGGAGTTGAATGACCAAGCTATGATGTCTGGATCATTAGTACAACATGGACTTGGGCTCATTAGGCTACTTGCGCTCAGCCAGAAAGTTTTTGTTCTTATTATTGCTTAGATTAGAGTTACTAATGTAACAACGATGACAAACTTGTAAGTGTTGTTGGTTAAGTTTGCAAGTCTAGATGCTTAGGGCAATATGATTAGTTTTGTCAGTAGACCAATCATAAAAAAGAACAAGAAAAAAGGAGCAGCAGTAACTTTATTAATGCTTCTTCAATGTATCAATGTCCTATTGGATTGCTATCAAGGGCAGCATATTGTGGGGACCAATATAAAAAAAAAAAAAATTATATAACATTTGGGGATTTTCCAAACATTTTGGGGACCAATTAAAAAATGAAATTTCTTATAACAGCCAGGGGTGTTCCGAATTTCTTGGGGGGCCATGGCCACCCCCAGCCCCCACCTAATTCTGCCTCTGCTAATGAGGCACCTATCCAATAGGAATTATTGCAACAGTGGGACAACATTTTCAATCCAAGTAGGATTCCTTATAGTACAGTAAATTAGGATTCCTTATAGTATAGTAAATAATTCCCTTGTGGTGTATTTTTCCAAAGCACTCTGCATGAATGGAGTTTCTTTCTCAACAGTTCCTGTTTCTTGAGGGACACAATGACAAACCAGATACTTAGATAATTAATCTTTTTATTTTGTAGTTAAAATGAAAAAAAGAGAAGTTGGTAACTTAAAGGATGCCTTTTTATGCAGATGGACCTAAGATTCTTCTAGAACGACAGGTGATCAGTTTGGCTAAAATAGTTTGATTGCCACCTAATCCGAGGGTCTTAATCTTGGTTGATAGGGTGCTTAAGAGATTGGATAATGGAGACTGTGAAAGATGATGTTTTTAGATAAATGAATACCGGCCCTTTAACAATTTTTGATACATGCATTGATACAATTTTTGCACCTCGTGACATGGGCAGCTCCACATTGATCTCAGTGGGGTCAATTGACCCCACTAAGATCTGAAAAAATATTTAAAAATAAAATTTTTTATGTCATGAATTGAACTTATGGGAAGCTTTTGACCCCACTCAATTTAAGAGTTTCACCCCCACATCAAGCTAATTTTACACTTTTTCTTTGTTGCTGTGGTAGTGAACAAAAGTCACCGTAAAATACCCACCTCTTAAATTAATGGGCCAAGTGTCTACCAAAAATTAAATAAAATTAATGGGCCCACATTGCTGATATGCGCTCTAGCAATGTTTTTTTAGAACTTAAAGGAATTGGTGACATTGCTAGAAAATTATTGGAGACAAAGAAGTATATCGTATACCAATTAGTTTATTTGCTTTTAAAATTGGCTTTGATTTTACCAGCAACGATTGCGACGGTAGAAAAACCTTTTTCAGCAATGAAGTACGTAAATAACAGGTTGCGTAACCGAATAGGAGATCAATGGATGAATGACTGTTTGGTTACATATATTGAAAAAGATGTGGTTTCTAGTGTTGATAATGGGTATATTATAATGAAAACCTGTTGATGGCAGCTGTAAGAGTTTATGTATTTGGATTAAGAACTATTAGTAACATTGTATTAAATTTTTTTATTTTTTTTTAGAATTCATTATTATCTTTGTCGGATTATCGAAAATAAATTATTTAAGAATTTTATACTATACTTATCGAATTATCGAAAGTAGATGACAAATGTTAATAAAGGGGAAAACAAATTTATTCGATTTGTGGAAGATAAGTCTTTTGTTGACCCCACTGACTCGAATTCCTGGAGCCACCACTGCCTCGTGACTAATTATTTTGGTGAAAAACCATATACATTTGTCGCAGGGAATGATTGTAGGATACAGATAGTGTTGACTTGGCAAGAGCCCATAACACTGTTGGAAGGAGCCCATTGTTGCAAACCCTGAGTTTGCAGGTTCAAATGATATTACCATAATAATAATAAAGAAAAATAGACTTGACTTTATTTGTTGGCCTTAAGGTTGTCTATAAGTTTTCTTACTGAAAAGAAGTTGTGTTCTGGATGACCAGATTAACCCTTTTCCTTGGTTCCTATCCAAGGTGCCACTCCACATCTTGATTAACTAAGCTCTCCTCTCTCATACTCTGAGGACACTTCTGCTCTGTATTTGTTGTTCCTATATCCTTTCTCTAGGAGAGGTTTTTCATTAATTACTGTTAAAATAGATTAAGCAATATATGATTTTGCAGGTACATGACCTCCCTATTTGTCACTTTGTCTTGTTTTGTATGTGCCATATTTACTTATGTGAAAACAATGTCTCAGTAAATAATAAATTGTTTCTCTCGAAGAAAACAGAAATGATAAACTTTAATTTTATTTATTATTTCTCCACACCTTTTCAGTGCATTCATAGTTAATCCTTATTCTTTATTTATTGTCCTCTTTCCCTTCTTTGCTCATTACTGTAGGTTAAAGCTATTACTCAAGATACGTACTTAATTCTTGAAGCGTTGCGGCCCTCAACTATTATTGAAGTACAGGTAAAACTTCTTAACACCACTTTGTGCATGAGTCACTATCTAGAAATTTATACACTTTGGAATGGATCGTGATTTGTAACTGCTTGTGGCTAGGGGGATAAGATTCGTAGACGTGGTGACTGGATGGTTTGGATATTAACATCTGGCTCATCAAGCACAGCTCGTCCCACCATGGATACACTTACAACTAGGATCCAGAGCATGCAACTGGGCAAGGGATCTAGAACAGTGTCAACGACATCCAAGTAGCAGCATGGTGATGCATTTTCCATCATTACCTCCTCTGTTGCTTCAGACAATTGCCATTGAAGACAAATGCAGTACTCATGGCTAGTACTGGATCCCTACCATATATGCTCTAATTCTAGATTCACTGTTTTTCTTTTCTTTTCTTTTCTTTTCTTTTCTTTTCTTTTCTTTTCATCCAATCAAAGAATTAGAGAGCGCATGCTTGGTGGGGGTCCAAAATGGAGTTAGCAGCAGTAATGATGGACAACTAACTGTTTTCTGTTCATATCACTGTATAGGTTGAGCTTATACTCACTTGATCTTGTGTGTTGCAATGGTGATGGAGAAGGGACAATTTTGATGCAGTGAGACAATGTGTTGATGGTTCTCTCTATGGCTATTCTTTGTTTTTTTTTTTTTTTTTCAGAGAATGGCTGAAGTACAGGGAGATTTAATGTATACACTAATATGGAGTGTTTGTTTTTAAATTTTGGTCATTTTTAGTCAAAGATTGGGTTACATTGAAGATTCCAAACTTAATGCATTAAACAGTTTTATTTTGTTCATATCGATGCTTTATTTCTCCATCATGACTCTTCTACTCTATTATCATAATGGGCGATGATGATTAATGATTTCCTGCATGCACATGCCAGTGCATTTGAACATGCATGAGTGCTTATGCTCACAAGCATCACCATTACTCAATTTGAAGATAAAATCCAACCAAGATACAAGAGAATACACAGGATGAAAATGGGCACTTGACAAATCCAGTAGTTGTATCCACAGGCTACAATATAATTAGTGATAATTGCATTGTTTTAGAAAGAAATGAATAAATAAAGGGTAGTAATACTATTATATATAACAATAGGTAAATTGCTTGGTAATAATTTTTTCAAACAAAAACTTAAAATTTAAGTCCAGCTAAGTAAAGATTAGAACAGGGTTTAGATCAAGGAGCTCAGATCTGGTGGTGTGCACTTGGAACTGTCTTACATGTACATCTTTACTGAAGTATGTCAGGTCTAGTTCTGTTTTGCTACTTCAATTATAATCCATTGTATTAAGGCCTTTTATCCATAGCTAATAGTTGTTATATTAGCGTTGATGGTTTTAACGTCATTAAGTCCTGTATGCTCGTTTTCCATTCAATTAAGTACTCCTATGAGAGAAAAAAAAAAGAAAAAAGAAGAAAAATAATAATATCATACTATAAAATTAGATTGCATTATCCCTAATCTGTGTCTTGAATTGCAAAAAGGCATGCCTCTTGTATCTGTACAAGCATACATAGTGGTATGGTTAATGTTGTTTTACTTATGTTAGATCAGCAGTTTATGATATTATTCATTGTAATGGAGAAGGAAAAAAGACTGGAAATTGCTCTTTATGCCCCTTGTCGCATATTATGTCATTGTATATATATACTATTACACTCCTCTTGGTCTCTGCTACATTTTATACATATAAGCGTTCTTAAACAAGCCCAAACCAGATATTAAAATGCCTCTAGCTATTGAAAACAATGACACTTGAAACGGATGATGCCATGAGATGCTCTCTTGGTTGTAACAAAGGCATGTATGAATTTTAGAACAGCCCGTAAGCAGCCCACTCAGCATCTTCCTGCTCCACTCTCCGGGGTATGCAGAAAGGTGACGTTGAAGGAGAGGAGCTGTTGAAAGGAGAGAAGGACTTCCGCGAAGACACGGACCAACGCGCCAGTGTTTGGAGATCGTGGGTCTCATCAATATCATCATCCAATAATTTCATATTCTCTGATCTATATGTGATCTTCCTTTCAATCTTCCTTCGCGGGGAGGCCACTGGAAAGCAACCTGTATCCACGGCCACAGCCATGCTGTTTCGAGTAGAATTGGGTCTACTTCCTGGTCGCCGATGACGTTCAGACGATTTGGAATGCGAGGAGGGGATTCGAACTAGGAGGGTGCTGTGATGGGGTGGATAGAAGGAGATGCCTGAAGGAGGGGGGCTCAGTTTTGGTGGACTCAGTTTTGGTGGGGGGGTTTTCTGGGACATGGGGTTGTGTCTAGGTGGTGGTGTTTGTGCTCTGGGGACTCCTGGTTGGATCTCCCATTTGAATGGTACAGCTCCTGGTCTCTTGAATGAATCATCCACATCCATTTTAGCTACAATCTCACTCTCTTTGTATCCCCTTCTCCCTAACAGGTATATATAGGAAATGGAAGAATAGCCATATGTTTTTTGTGGTTTGTTTTTTCTGTGCTAGTCTCGGCGAGAATCATGGCGTTGTGAGGGGAGGAGTTTGTGGGGTGTGGGTCCATGGGCATGTGGGACATGGCGACATGGTTTGCTTTTTTTCCAGTCAATTCCATTGACTTGTATGTTAAAAAAGAAACAGAGAGATTTACTGCTGATAGATGCTTTTGATTTCAAAATTCAAATAGACCAGGATGATGTTTAGGACCCTATCATATGATGAAATGAAAGTGGTGTTTAATAAAGCAACGTGGAAGAGAGAGAGCTGATATTTTTTACATTCCCTTTGCGTATCAGGAAGGTCGCTTATCTTTTATTATTTGTTTTTTCTTACAAACTTGACCCTAATTTGATAGGGCCTTGATGTGGCCAATGTTTGTAAAATTATTGATCCTAACTAGGGTTGTAAATGGGTATTCAATTCTTTGATTTCCCGGATATTCCGACGTGTCTATTTTAGGTTTCGATTCATAAATGGGTTCGGGTTTGAAACCCAATTTACGTTCCGATTAATAAACGGGTCCGGTCCCCGCTCCATATAGGTTTCGACCCGTGGACCTGACATATGAGCTTTTGATATTGCAAATTATACCTCAAAATCAATTTTTTTAGATATTTTTATATATAATACGGGGGTAACATACTTGATGCACTGTTATAAATTGAATGATATGCTTATTTTAAGAAAAAATGAAGAATAAAAAGAATTAAAATCGATTTTGGAACTAGATTCCAGTCCTTTAGATGGACCCGGTTTCGGAACCAACAAAATAGGTTTCGAGTAAAAAATGGATCCGGAACTAGAACCGTTATTTAGAAACGGGTCTAGATTCACTATGGTTCTGATCCGGAACCGACCCGTTTGTAACCCTAATCCTGACCTTATATGCTTATAATGGAGGGGTTGCATAAATTTATATGTAGTCCTAGTGTGGTGATAGAAAAGAACTAGTACACATATAGTAGGTGTCATGTAGGATTTTCCTATTAAAATCATTGGGTGCCTTGATACGTGGCAGGATCAGCAGTAGTGGGTAGGGATGGCAACGGGGTGGGGCGGGGGTGGGTATGCTATCCCCATATGTGTATGTTTAATTGTTTATATATAAATATAAATTATTTATAAATATTATATATATAAGTATCGGGACGGGGATGGCAATACCATCCCCGCCGCATACCCAGTTCTAAAATTTTGAAAAATCCTCGAACCCAAAAAACGCCTCCCGAACCCGCCCTGATCGGGGCGGCACCCGCGGGGCCCGAACCCGCGGGTGAAATTGCCATCCCTAGACTAGTTGGCAGGTGCGCCTAACCAGTGTTCCAAAGAAGTCAGATTTCAGAGGCATTCATTTAATTCAGTTAAATACCCATGAAGAGGTAGGTGGGTCAAGGTAGTAGAGTCAACTAGGATGGCTAGAGGGGATAGATGTCCAATTTGGGATCGTGAGATGTCTCACCCAATTAAGTTGCAGGAGCCAGGAAGTATTCTTGTGTCCATGTGGCAGAATTTACCCTCAAAACTTTTGGTGGCTTTATCACCAGTTTGGTTAGCCAAATCTATTTAATTGAGCCCCCTAATTTGGGCCTCTCTTTTGTATGATGGGGCCATCTCATATTAGTTTAGGGGGACACTTTTTGAAAAATTACCCTTTTCTTTGGGCCCATTTTAGCATGCATTTACTTTACTTAGGTAGGTGAGGACAAGGAGTGGGACTAAAATCATTTTATTTTATTAATTGCAATCCTCAATGTCAAAGACTTTTGAAGTTCATTTTTTAATACAGTTTTCCCACTCTTCTTATGGAATCAGAAGACAGTTAAAATGGGCTTTAAAGGGGCAACGGGCATGTTTAAGTAACTGGAAGGGAAAGCAGTGGCTTACAATTCTTAAAGGCGCAATTCATGGTCTGAAATGTTGGCCAATCCACATCAGTTTTTCATAATGAAAAGAATACTCCTGCAGATCATGGAAAAACCCTTCTATAAGTGTATCAATGTTCCATCAAGTAACAGCCTTGCCAAATAACATGGGTTTGCTCAATTGGTCGGCAACCCCACTCTTTTCAAAACATTTGTGGCCTTACTCAAAGACAACATGGGATTGCTCAATTGGTTCACACATGTATGGCAACTCCACTCTTCCCACATGTATGGGCTCTTCTTCTCACATGTGTGGGCTACCTTCCGCCGCGGCTCCATATCTGGGGCAGGGGCGGACCTAGGTGTAGGCCCGGGGGGACCATGCCCTCCCGCCCCCCACCCCCCCAACCCACTCAAAACACTATCCCCTATATATAATATATTTTAATTAGTTTATATATTAATTTTATAACAAGTGTCCACCCCCCGGGTTAATTGTTTGCACAAAGTAAAAAAAAAAAAGAGAGACCAAAATGGAATATGAAATCTATAACCTGATTATGAAATCTATAATAAATATGATTTTTATTTGATTTGTAGATGGGAACGTCATCTACAATTGGTAGATTTTTCAAGAGAAAAAATCCTACAAACTTAGATACTAATGAGCCATCGCCCACTTCTAACGTTGAAACTCCAATTGTTGAAAATCATCTTACAAAACTCTAAAGAACTGAAATCAATATTGATGATGATATTGGTTCTTTGGAGCGTGATCTAGGATTGCCTTGCCATATATGAGAGTATGACGTCTGAGAGTATGACGTCAGTCAACGTGATGAAATTCGACGAATCCGAAATTTGGATCAACGGCTCATCCTCGTAGCTTTCAAGGGTCTTGGTTTAATTTATTTCCTTCATGGTTAGAATATTTTCCAGAGAAAGATGTAGTTTTTTGTCTTCCATGTTATCTCTTTCATAGGCCAATCGGACATGCTGGACAAATTGCATTCACTATTAACTAATTTCGGAATTGGAAGAAAGTTAGGGATGAAAGAAATTGTGCTTTGTTAAATCATATGGAAAAATATCCTAATACTTTTCATAAAGATGCCGAGAGATCATGTGACGACTTGATGAACCAACTTCAACACATACAAAAAATGCTTGCCAAGTTCACTTCTGAACAAATTACAAACAATCGGTTACGACTTAAAGCCTTGATTGATACAGTCTGAAGGCTTGTATTTCAAGCTTCTGCTTCTAGGGGAAATGATGAAAGTCAAAGTTCAATCAACCGTGGAAATTTTTTGGAGATATTAAAGTTGTGTTCTTATAAGGAAAAGGTATCCGAAGTTGTATTAGATAAAGCTCCAAAAAATGCCTCATACACATTACAAAAAATCCAAAAATAAATTTAGTTAGAGATATGTCCAAAAAAATATATATTAGCTATCCTAATTTGTTAAAAAATATTTATTTAAGTTTGGGCCCCCAAAGATGAAATCCTGGGTGTACCCCTCATTTGGGGTAACCCCAAAAAAAAAATTGTAATATAGGAAATATGCCCTGAACAGGCCAACATAGCCCTTTATAATTGAGATAAAAATCCTCTCCAAGAAAGTCCAAATAGGAATAGTTGGCTTGTATAAGAGTGGGGTTCTAGTTCACTAGAGTTCCAAATGAGGACAAATCCTTCCGATCAATACGGCGGGAGTTTTGCTGGGAGCTCATTGCAAGAGCACCTGTTCGATATAAATCTGTGAATTTAGAAAGCTCGGCTGGATAATGTTACCGGTCCATAGATCAAATGATTATTCACTGTCACTAAAATAAGAATTTTTCGCTGGGAATTTATAAAGTTGAAGATTTCACATCGATATTGGTGTGTTTCGATGTACATAGTTGATGAAAATAGGGTTTGGTGTGCAAATCCACTTAAGTGACGATTTTCAAATCTTTTAGGATGGTCCGATCTGAAAATCCTTACAAATAAAGATTTTTATTCGTCTAAATTCTTAAAAATTTATAATGCCCAAACATGGATTTACCATAACTTTAGACAAACCGAAAATCTTTTTCCTAATAACTTGGTTACCAAACTAAGGATTCTGGTCAATCAATTGAAAGGGATTTTCATGCTAAAAAAATGTTGGAGCAGCTTAGAATATTTTAAAGAGTGCATTTTTCGCTCTTTTCTCTAGGTCATTGTGATTTAATAAGCATATTAAAAACCTGCATGGGGCGGCTTGTGCTCTTTTATCTTCAGCTGAGCTTCAATCAATACTTTCATTCTGTGCTTCTATTATGGTCTAATAATTGATTTGCTTGACTCGGGCTGTGGGTATTTATATTTTGGGATTTCATTATGTAGATAATTGGGTATATCCTATTGGAGGATAGCTCTTATATGCTTTTTTTTTTTGCTAAAAAAGATATTATATTAATAGATAGAAGTTGGTACACAAGAAGGGCTCAAAGGCTTCGGTTCATTACAAAACATAATTTCAACTCTTATATGATTTTGTTGAGTACACTATAGTCGTTGTTTTTTATTATTATTTTTTTATCATATTTTTTTATGAGAAAAAAAGAAAGACTAATTGAAAAAAAAAAAAAAACATCCAAACAACCCTACACATCACGCCAACTAATAATATTACTAGATTTTTCATAACTAAATGCTTGTTCGAACAAATAAACACACATACACACACATTTTTATATGGGGATGAAAACAAGTCGAACCAAGCTAAGCTTGACTGAACCCAAGCTTAGATCAAGTATCCATAGCTTGAGCTTGGGTCAACTTCCCTTTCCAAGCTTGGGCTCGAGACTAACTAAGGCAAGGCAAATTAAAGCTTTAGCTCTACTTGTTTTTATTTTCTTTTCCCTCCAATATTAGTGCATGTGTATGTTTTATATGTAAACCTTATATATTATAGGGAAATATTCTCCTTCAAGCAATTGCAATTTGCAGTCCAGCGTGGGCCCCATTTGGGGCCACTTATTTCATCTATGTAGCCCCTTTGATGGTCTTTCCATCCTATGGTTTGGCATCAGGCCCAAATTTACACTTACTGGACCTTCACTCACCATTGATATTGAATCTTAAGAAAAATTCAGGGTTAATATGTCCTTAAACTTTAAGGTTGTTAAATCAAAGGCTAAGGTGATTTGATGGAGTTGATTTTTTATATCTTTTTGGCCGGTCAGGTTAGTTTGGCACTTTACTAATACAATAAAAGTCAAGTAAAGCTTCCATTTTTCAGACAAGATATCACATCAAATGCACTTTATTCAAAACTCCCCCCATATTTAAAAAAAAAGAGTAAAAAAGTAATCACCTTTATCCATTCAAATTCAAAAGAACTTCACTTTTCTATACAAAAAGTCAAAAAGATTTCATAATAAACAACTAAAAATAAAATACCATCATAATCTACTTATATTTTATTATTTATTCAATATCATCTTTACTTCACTTGACTCTATTAGTAGAGTTATCAAACTGGATTCAATCTGCCCTCCTTCAATTGGTAAACTTACATCTGAGTGGGCCCCATGTGTTGGACGGCATATAAGTCATATGCAATGTAGATGAACATATCCCTAACATTCAATAAGTACCGTTATTATCATATGTGTACTAGCGAAGCATTTGACTTATGATAGATTGTAATGGGGGCGCTCGTATTGGCACCACGAATTTTAGTTGTGCCACCCCATTGTCAGGTACTGCAGTGGAGATGAGATGATTGTAATAACTAAAGTGGTGCAGACATTAATGACAGAGTGGGAAGAGTGAAGACATGACATGGGAGAGGCATGAATTTGAAGGACTCCCGAAAAACGGCCATGAGACGAGATGAGATGAACAAGCCATGAGACGAGATGAGATGAACCCTTTTACTTATTTCATCTGTTGGTTCATCTCATCACAATCATTTGCTTAGATTCTTTCGTGGGCCACACAAAAACATCTAAATCAATTGAATAAATGTGAAGGTGGCACCCTATTTCTTAGGGTTTAATTGCTTAATTATTTATTTAAAATGTGCAACAAAGTTTTATTATTTGTTCCAAATGAGCGGCATATCTCTTTATCTTTCAATAGCTTAATTATTAATTTAAAATATAAAATATGTTTTTATTATTTAATAGCTTATATTTTTTTTTATTATCTCTGTCAATATAACATAAAAAATCCTATCTAGAGATAAGCATGTCAAACGGGATGCGGGCCGGCACGGCATTGCCCGCCACGGGTCGTGCCTAGAATGGGCTGGGCCGTGCCGTTAGAGATAATATATGTAAGAGTGGGTTAAGAAAGATATAATGAATGGTATTATTGGAAATATGTATACTTAATTGAGAAAGAATTGATTTAATGAGGTTATATAGAGTCGTTTGAAATCCTAAAAATCCGTTCGATTGCAGGTGCACTGTTAGTAGTACACCTTATGAGGAGAAGTTATAATGAATACTAAAATATATTTCATAATTCGTATTTTGTTTTAATCCTTATTTTTATGTGATAGGCCCGGCGGACCGACCCTTATGAATGGGTCAACCCACAGCGGGCTGTGCCAAAACAGGTTGGACGTGCCCGTTCCCTCAACCCAGCACGGCCCATGACATGGATTGTACTTGGTGGGCCGTGACGTTGATCGGCACAGCAAGGCCCTCAACCCGGCCCATTTGACATCTCTATCTAGAGATGGTGTTTTATAGGATCCTATGTTTAGCCTAATTAAATCCGTTAATGAGACTTGGATTAAAATCAAAACCACATGAAGTCACAATTTCATTTACTACTTCCACGCCAAATTACAGCCCAAGAGGAGTGGGACCCACCATCAAGTTGGCATACTTTTTTTAAAATTATTTATCTAATTGATTATAATACTTTAATGATATAACTTGTTTAATAAAAAGTGTAATTAGAGTACCATCAACTGGCTACTTAATCATGCTTCTTAACACTAGATTAGAGTAAGAAAAATAAAATATCCAACATATACTAATCATTTGATTCATCCTTCAAAAAAAAATATTTTCATAAAAACTAGAAGATAAAATTTTGAATATTAAAAAATAGATTGTAAAATTGGTTTTTCTTATTTTTCAAAATTAGGTTCATTATTAGAGAGTAATTAAAAAATAAAAAAAAAAAATAAAGTATATCAATTTGATGGGGCCCACTCGAAATGGAATTATTAGAGATATGATTAAAAAGATCCCATCTTTCTTTTCCACGTTTGAGTCACATCACATTATGACATTATTGTTGCTTGGAGTATCATCACATCACATTTGAGTCACATCACATCATAACAAACTGTGGTGCCTTTTATAAAAATTGGGGTGCGAAAATTGGCCTCTTGTAATGGAGGACCAAAGCTCATGTGGCTGGTGCCAACATAGTCAACAAGGCTTTGATGATGATGATGTGCGGTTATCATATGTGGGCCCACTTAAAATATAATATCCAATATATAATATGCTTAATTATTTAGAATATATGGATATAATAAATTAATTAAATTAGATGAACCAAGCTAAAAATGCTCTAACTCAAATTTAACTCTTGAAATGACCAACGAGCTCAATCTTGAGCATGAGTGTGTGTGTATATATATATTAAATGTGTACACATACACTATCTAAAAGTTCCTAAATATTGAGCTACGTTTAAGAGATCGATCCCTAGTTGTTTTTGTTGAGAGATAGATATCTCATCGATGGGCTATATATTAGATTGAGAGATACTCGTTGACTTCCCTATTTTCATCCCTACCAGATTAGCAAATTATCTATTCAAACTCATGATGCCATATTTTTTAAAATGTTATAGTGAAAAGAAACAAAAAAAAAATTATATATATAAATTTGACATTTGGTATGCAACTTTTCGATAAATATATTGTGAAAACGTGCTTACCAAAATTCACAGTTATTTAGAATTTAAAAGTTCGATGCAAGGGGCCTCTTTGTTTCATGTAATTGAATTCCTATGAACCCTAATATTTGTAGTTCGCATATAAGTTTACTTCAAAAGTATATAGAACAAAATCAAGTAACTATAGAAAAGGAAGTCACTCATCTTGAATGGTTTAAATTTTCATGAACGAGCCCATTTAGTAGGTTCATGAGCCATGGGCTTCTTTTGAGCCGGAGCCAATAGAATCCCTGCTCGTTACTCTCACATCGGGATTTTCTTTTTTAAATATAGTATAGGAACCATATTCAAGATTCTAACTAGAAAAATCTCTAGCTAAAAGAGTGGAAATCCACGACGGAATTTATTAACTCGAGCAGCTCAAAATAATCATATTCATCGCATCTATACGAACTTTACTCTAATAGGAGTTGACCCCACCTTGAAATAGACATTTGATGAATAATGTGACTAATAAATGCGGTCTATAACACGCAAGATTGTATTCTCACCTTTTTAATCACACAGTCAGTTAATATTTTTGACAGGTAAAAGAAGAAAAAGCCACCACACTCTAATAAGGTGTAGGGTCTTTATTAAGAATACAGGTGTGATCTACCTTTCGAAAAATTCAAACTGCCCTTTTTTTTGGTACCCCAGCTTTAGTGGTTGGGACACTTTTTTATTTTTTATTATTATTATATAGAGCCCGATACACTCGGAAAGGAAGCCCACCAAAGTGGGAAGAAAGCCCGGCACACCCAGAAAAGAATCCCACTGAGGTGGGAAGAAAGCGCGATACATCAGGAAAAAAAGCCCACCAAAATGAAAAGGAAGCCCGTATGAAAATTTAAACCCCTTATCATCCCCAACGCCCATCTCATCTCATTCTCATTTTCATTTTCCAACCACTTAAAAGTAAATTTCAATTGGGACAACCATTAGACTGCTCCAAATAGACTTACACATGAGAAATCTCAACAAGCCCTAAAATCCAGTATTAGAATCTGAGTAGCCCAGTGGAAGTGGAACCCCCAAATGGCTCCCATGTGGCTAGAAGATCTTTTAAAACCCCTCATCATCTGCATCACCTCACCTGAATCTTAAACCCTTCCTCAAACCCCATCCTCTCCCCAATAACCATAGCAGCTGCCAGCAGAAACCAAGGAGATGATGATGGCTTTCACTACAACTCCATATAAACCCTGCTTCCTCTTCTTCAACCACCAAACGAAGCCTACTCCTCCTCCATTTGCCCTATCTTGCAGCTTCTCTCCAATCCCCCTCTCCTTTTCCTGCAACAAGAGGAGTCGCATCGCCTGCGCCGCGAAGCAGCAGACTGGATCTACGAAGAAGAGAATCAGAAAGAAGAAGAGCTCTGAAGAAGCTGTATATTTGGAAGATGCCGCCGCCGCTGATGATTCTGAATCAGAGCCTTCTTCTATTCCTAAGCCTCCTGCTGGTTTCATACTCGACTCTAACGGGAGAGTACTCGCAGCTTCTTCCAAACGGATTGTTACTATTGTAAGTATCTTTTGAGCTTTTTCTTTGTTGATATGTTTAAATTGGAGCTGGATTTGTTGAGTCGAACCGGTTGGTAGAATTTAGGGCTGGTTTTAGTGGGAGAGGAATTGGGTTAATTGAATGGGAAAAGACAGATTGATGAAGAAACAGAGGGGTTGAGGCAACATTTTTGATGCTTTTGTTGGAAATCATGACTTTGCTTTTCTGATGTTTTTTCATTAGTGATGATTGTTATGATGGTGATCTGATAGTGGGTGTGTTTGTGAGGATTCTTGCTTGGAGTGGTGTTTGCCTTTAGCTTGCAACAATTATTTACATTCAAGATTCTGTTTTTATGTATCCCAAGTCCGCAATTCGCATTTGTAGGGTGATTTGGGTTGAGATGATTTTTAAGATTAAAATCAATCTCCAATGGAAAGAATACCAGCTACATATACATCCAAACATACCTTAAAAAAGATATTTTTTTAAGAGAGAGAGGCAATGAAAAATCATTATTAGTAGCAAAAGGATATGCAGGGGATGGCAACAATGTGAAAGGGACAGGCCAAGAAAAACATAAGCCACAGAGATCAGGAAAGATCACTTCTGCTGCAGCTGTACTCTTCTGTTTAACACCATTTTTTTTTTTTTTTGTGTGAAGGTGTTCGCTTCTATGGAAGTGTCCACTTCTGAGTTTCCTTCTCTTGAAATATGTTGAGAACTTACTGTTATAATTGCTGCCAATGCCTCTGTCTCATTAATGACAGGGAAGAATCTCCATGGCCCTTCTTTAGTATCACTTGCCATTTGGATTGCGTATGCCAAATCTCCATGCCCAATAACCAGCCCATGAAGATATGCAGAGACTAACCTGAGCCCCCTTCGTGATTGCTATAATCTCTTCTCTATTTGAGTCTCTTACACTGACTAGACCATTGGATGATAACACCATTTCACCATTTTGATCTTTGATATCACCCTTCCCATTCTGGAGGATTTCCCTTAGAACTTCAATAAACAGTTAGATTATCCTCCTTGTGGTGGAGGGTTTCATTTTGGAGTTAGGACCACTGCACTGCTTCATTGTTGGCCATCAAGAAGGGGGATTGGGGCACTATGAGGAAAAAAGAAAGAAAAAATTTGTGGTGGTAGGCCCCAAACCCCAACCAGTTGACAGTTGACACCTGCAGCCCCCCACCACCCCGGGGAATGATGGTCTTAGCATGAGATTCAAAAACCATGACAGATTATTTAATTTTTGTGAACATAACGTGCCATGTCTTAGTCCTGCCTTCAGAGTCTTTCACTACAGCTTCTTTCCTTCCACACTTCCCAAGTGATTGATAGCGGACATAATTTCCATATATCTGCCTCTCTTTTTAAATGTACACTCTTCTTTCCTTCAATTTGTTGGTTCTAAATTACTGACTTGTATGAGTTAGGTGCCAAGCTAAGTAGAAATTATTAGTGCAACTAAAATCCCACAAGAACTTTGGGCAATGGCATATTTGTTTGTGAATCCGCGTGGTTATGTTTGTTGGCAGACATTTCTCATGACACATATATAGTCCTAAATAAAGTGGGGGCGTTGGTTCTAAATTACTGACTTGTATGAGTTAGGTGCCAAGCTAAGCAGAAATTATTAGTGCAACCAAAATCCCACAAGAACTTTGGGCAATGGCATATTTGTTGTGAGTCCGCTGGGTTATGTTTGTTGGCAGACATTTCTCATCACACATATATAGTCCTAAATAAAGTGGGACTTCATCAAAATGACTGGTGCAAAGGGCATGCCTTGTACTACCGCTAAAAAAATTTAAATCTATGATGGGCTATGCCTATGCAACATGGACATGCACATAGATGTTGGTATTCGAGACGGATACAAAGTGTATAATATGACAACTTTAAGAAGCCTGATACAACACAATCCCATACATTTATATTGATATATTTAAAAATCTAATGCAGTGACAGTATCTTCAATTTATTTATTTATTTATATAAAGAAATGTGTCCATGTGGGTAAAAGTAGATTATGTCTTTACAAAGCATATAAATACTACTCAGGAAAATTAACACAGCAGGTGCCAACTGCACGTGTGATCGTTTTGAGGGGCCTAACTTTGGTTAATCCATCCCTGGCCACCTACCCTTGTGTATTGGCACAAAACCCAAATTTGAAATTTTATCCTGATCAGAGTAATATTCTCTGTTGGATTAGATTACACGAAGACCTGAAGTCATTGGTTTTCATCATCCAACAAGGATGCCCTTCTGATTCCAGTCCTTGCTGATTCCAGTCTTGTCCTCTGTGTACTACTTTTTCATCATTAACCTGTTAACAGAAAAGGCCAATTCTCGTCCATGAGGCCTTCCCATCCTACTCACACCGTGACAGGTGGTGGTCCCAAGTGGGCCATGGAGAGTACAGGGCCTTAATGAGGCTGGTTGGCTTATTAAAATATGGAAATAGAAACATGAAGCAGCTGACATTGCTTTTATTTATATGAAGTTCTTTCTCTCTTCTCATCAGAAGTTTTGTGGTGTGTGTTATTACAGATATGAATGATTTTCTTTTCTTTTAAGAAAATGGAGTATCCTTATTCTGGTGTTGATGAATTATTTGAGCCAAATGGTAGTGTTTGGAGTGGAAGATTCTATTTGTTTTGTAGAACGTGCTTGTTAGGCTGTGATATGGGTTGTATTTAGTTATCTCATGTAACTGATTTTCATGAAAATGATAAATGATTTGACTTCCGTCAAGTATTCTTATTTCTTTGTGATTCAGTTAATTTTTTTTATTTGCAATTACGAAAGATTCATAAGAAAATTTTGTGCAGGTTGATTCTGGCAATAATATGCCATTAGAATGTGTAGTCAGGAGAGTCTTTAGAAGTTCACGAGGAGATGACTGTATGCTACTGTGCCCTGTTGATACGTAAGTATTTGGCTTTTGAATTATCAATGCTCGATGTACGACCCTTTTGAGATGGGAAGTGTTTCTCTTGCAGGCCTGTGCAAATATTGAAGAGCAAAAATTTTGATGGATGGGCAGCGGTACATCTCTTTTTCTCCTTTTGTATCATTTGATCATAAAATAAGCTGTATTCAAAGACTTCATAACAGACTATAAGAAAACTACAAAACCTTTTAATGTTTGTACTCTTTTGATGTATGCTATTAGATATTTGTTTGTCGCTGGCCGATTGCGGTATATTTTACTTAGATTTCCCTCCATTTGGTGTTTGCTAACTGATGCAGCCTGGACCTATCTGACTTTAGCCCAGATAGCAGTAAAGAAAATAATTGTGATTTCCACAAGTGGAATCTCTTCAAATCCACCAAACACGAAGATAAGGAATCAAAGAGGAGAAATCAGGCAAAAACTACATAAAATGCCATTGGAAATTGGAATCCAAGTAGCATCTGCATCCGAGTGATGCAGAGATCTCAGGCATTCTGCCCTTAATTTAACAAAAGATATTGAAATGATCCAAGAGCTGTGGGCATGCAGCCCGATGCCCCTGTTATGGTATGTTTACAAAGTTTATTGTAACAGAGGCCCAAACAACATATGGGCCATAGATCAGCAACTAATCTGAGGACTGCATGTTGTAATCCTACCTTGTAAGCATACTATAGAAGGGGAGACCAATGGAAACTTGGAATGAAGAAGCAAGAAATGGTGTGCCTGATTGTGGAAAGGTTTAAAAAACTTGGTCTTGTGGGACTACTGGTCACCCTTGACTCAATTCAGCTGAGCTTCATGGGACACAACCAAGTGAGAGTGCGAGACCAAGTCGCGTCCTAGATGCAGAGCCCTATATGCCTAAAAAATAGTGAAAAATGATAAAAAGAGAGCTTAATAAAAAGAAATTGATGTCCTATGAATATAGAATTGTAAGGCACAGGTGTTCTAAATCATTCTACTTTCTAGATGAATTCATGTAGTTGTAGTTGGTCGTGTAATTTTGGTAACTCTGATCTTTGAATGTATAGATCTTCCATATTAGTCCAAAAGGACCTCAAAAGCATCTTCCAATGTCAGTCCAAAGGGCCCTCAAAAGCCTTAATGTCTTTTTTTTTTTTTTGATAACGGAGGGTGTCCCAGCCCTTTGGGCCAGAATAATCCCTACGGGCCCGGGGGAGCCAGGTAAATCCCCTCCTCACAACAATAAAATGGGAGATTTTCTTTTTTGCCCATTTCCCTATAGGGCTCAAGGGTTGACTTGGGGGGTGACTCTAGCATGCCAAAGGATTTATTTAGAACTCAAGATTTATGTCTGTTATGAAATTCAAACTATTTAACATTTTGCTTCACACAATTCAGAGTGTAGTCATTTTTTTCAAGACTACGGTACTCTCTAGATATCTTGCAATTTACATGCTTTCGTTTTTATTTGAAGAAGATTTACATGCTTTTGGTGCAGGTCAGTGATGAGGAAATTGAAGCGATCTTACCATCTGCTGCTTATGCACTTGCCAAGATACATATGCATCTGGTTCTTAGTGGGTAAAGATTTTTGTGACATAGTTTGTTGAAGCTCTTAATCCGTTTTATATCTTAAAAGAGTCTATTCCCTCTTTTTGTTTTTGCAATATCTTTTCTCCATTGCAATGGAGGATTTACACCTGAGTGTGGACTGTGGAGTGCAAGATGTACTGTTTGATTGTGTTTTCTGATATCTCTGATAGCTGCACTGGAGGATTTCTTTGATTTTGAGATGAAGAAGTTTTTTCTTAGAAAAACAGATGGGGAATTATATAGTTTAATTACTGCATGAAAATCTGTCTGGAAGAAAATTCAATAAATTGGAATTAAATAAAATTTGAAACCAATGGAGCCCAACAGTCAAATTATGGGAACCTCTGATTCTACTTCTTCTTCTTTTTATTTTTGTTTTATTTTTGTTTTTTGAATGTTAACATTCATTAGAAAAGCTTAAGAGTGCAAGAGTGAGAAATAATGATAATTTTTTGTTGCCAGTGAGAAAAGTAGGAAATAATGATAATAGCCATTATAGTTTCATTTGAGTTCTTTTTTTTTCTTGTTTAATTTAGTTTATGTCATATGTACATGATCTTTCTAATTCTATGATTCTCATTTTTCTTAGAACATGGTTTCACTTAGTTCCCTTTTCAATCAGATTTTGCTATACTGCGCGAGGAGGTTTCTGTTACTCTGAAGAGGACATCCTTGAGTTTCAGACAGGCAAGTTCCTACTTCTCTCTTCTCTTGCACTGTCATTGGTGTGTTTATTCTCATTTCCATGTTTCATGAAATTTTCTTTAGAACACTAGTTTTGCATGAATGCAAAGGTCAATTTTTTCTCTTTAAATGAAGATGTATCACGTAAATGTGAAGATTGCGTGATCTGTATATTTGTATATGAAAGAAGTGAAGAACTGACTCTGCGTATTTGCTATTCCTCACCAATCAACGTGGTGCTATTCATCCAACTGAGTGGAACATAAATGTGTGGGCCTATGGCTACTTAAACTCAGTTTTAATAAGTGTAACAAGTCTTACAAAATTATAATTCTATATTCATAGAACATAATTTTCTATTTTATTATCTTTTTTGCTATTCTCTTCATTTTTTATAGAGGTTATTGGGCTCATGAGGTGACCGGTCTTACTCGGTTGAGTGTCATGCGACCTAGTTGAGTTGACTCGAGGGTTACTGAGTACAAGTTTTAAAACCTTGGAACAATTGAAAATTAATCATTGAAAGTGATTGTCTCAGGCTGTTTCTCAGCTGGTTAGGGACACAAAGGTCCCATTAGGGGGTGGGAGTGCATGAGTTTGAGTCCTTCCGAGAAAAAGAATCATGGAAAGTGACTATTACTTGTTCTCTTTTGTTTTGTTTATTAACGTTTAATTCTGAATATTATATGCTTATTTGAGATGATGCAGATGACGGTGAAGGTATAGATGGCTTACCTACTGAAGGTATAGAGATAACTTGCTTCAATCAGGTGGGATTTCTTTGCATAGCGTACAAATGAACTACTTTATAATGCTTTATTAAGGTTGAAATAGTCTATATTTGATAGTTAACCATTTTTTTCTGGTGTATGTATAGTCTATAGCATTGATGCGCTGTAACTGTGAATCAGATAGGAATATCAAAATCAAAAGCATCATCTTTATCGGCATTCACCCAAGCAAAACTATTGTATCATACTGCATTTGGCATTGTTTTCTTGTCATGTATTTATTCCTTTGAATTCACAATTTGATTGATTTACATCAGAAGTTTTAAATGATGGAAACCTCGAATTTATATTCACTGAGAAATGAGATACGGCTGAAAGAAAAAAAAGGAGAGAGATTTTAGATGAGCAGCCCTCACTGGTTCCACTTTTGCAGCCAATGTAGAAAGAAAGGAATCAACAAATCAAGGTGGTTTTCCTTTTGAGGGTGATAACCACATGATTTCATGTGAGATCCTTCACTTGTTTTGCCAGTATTCTTTTATGGCTTGGTTGTAGAAGCAGGACCATCGTCTCACAAAGCAATGTCAAGAAACACCACCAGTGATGTTCACATCTTTCTCAATTTTTAGAATAAGATTGATCCTGTTCCACAGTGCCTACACTGGTACATCTAAAGCTTTATTGAACCCTATAAAATTTTATTTTTTGTTTTTTGTTTTGGGGTTTCTTTTTCTTCTTTCCTTCTTTTTTTTTTGTTTTTTTGGAAGAAGAAGGGGCGGGGGTGTGGTTTGGTGGTGGTGTTTGGGTGGTTAACTAGATATTATATGGAAAAACATCAATACAGTACAATAGCCTAGACAGGGTAAACACAACACACAAAGAAAGAGCTACATAAAAATTGCTCCATGACATTCCCTCCACCTCCGTAAATCAGGGCTGAGATCCTATAGAAAATTAATTCTGTTCAAGCTTTTACTGCTACACCAATAGAAGAGACAGCCTTATTATTGTTTTGTTGGACGCGCAAGAGACAGCCTTATTATTACGGACCTGATTATTCTTCTCAAGCGAAATAGGCTCGCAAAACGCAAGCAAGAGCTGTTCCAAACTTCCAATTCCAAACATGATTTTGAAAATCTGCCGAGTTGAGCTGTTCTCAGAACCTGCCGGATCAAGTCATCACCTGTCTCTCCTTTCCAACCAAGGCCTATGGAAGAAGGCTTAAATACATATATTTCCCCTCCTTTCTTGGTGGAAGAAGCTTTGAGCGGTGTTTCAAGATCTTTTGCACTGGTTTTAGAAAATGAAAAAAATCAATTTTTAGAAAAGATTGTAGCGAAAGAAAACTTTAGATACCTTGGATCTATGGTGCAACAGGATGGAGGGATTGATACTAATGTAAGTCACAGGATTTAGGCTGGGTGGACCAAATGGAGGAGTGCTTCGGGGGTCTTGTGTGATCGGAAAGTCCCCCTCAAGGTTAAATGAAAGTATTATAAGGTGGCGGTACGACCAGCGTTATTATATGGATCAGAGTGTTGGGCAGTAAAGCATAATCATGTCAAGAAGATGGAAGTTGCGGAAATGAGAATGCTAAGATGGATGTGTGGGATCACAAGGAGAGATAGGATTAGGAATGAGGAGATTAGGGGCAAAGTAGGAATAGCACCGATTGGAGATAAAATGAGAGAAAATCGACCGAGATGGTTCGGCCATGTTAGAAGGCGTCCAACGGAGGCACCTGTTAAAAGGTGTGAAAGCATGGAGATTGCCAGGAGGATAGGGAGAGGGAGACCCAAGAGAAGTTGGAAAGAAACTATTAAACATGACCTTGCCTACATGGATCTAACGGAGGACATGGCCCTAAACAGATTAGATTGGCGTCGTCAAATCCATATAGCTGACCCCACCTAGTGGGAAAAGGCTTGGTTTGGTTTGGTTTGGTTTGGTTTTGTAGAAGATCTATGCACTTGTAGATTCAATGCATTGTTTATCTGATTGACTGAAGAACAAATGGTAAGTGATAACTCCTATTTAACTAAAACATAACAAGTCTTAAAATTCTAACTATAGGACATCGTTTCTCTAATAAATTTTTTAAATCATTTTTTCAAGATTATTGAAGGCTTTTGGGCTCTAAGGTGTGACTTGGACCGACTTGGCCAAGTCCTATGCGACACTAAGCCTGATTTTAATAACCTTGCTTATAATTCCAAGTTTAGAGATAAGGATCAATCAAGTCTCTCTCTCTCTCTCTCTGGCTTGGTAATTCGTGACCTACCTGCCCACCCAACCCGAACTGGACCTCATTAAGGATGTGGGTTGACCTCTCTATCCTTGGGTTGGTGATGGGTTGACGTGGACTTGATTTGCAAATGGGTTGCAGTTGAATAGATTCTTGCTGTTCGTCAACTCAACCAAAAACCTGATGCAACTGAACTAATTGCACTATTTTCCACCTATCCAACCCATTCCCAACCTGTCAATTGAGGGTTTGGGTTGACCCTTTTGCTTACAGGTTGCGTGGCTTCCATTCCAACCCGATCAATAAATGGGTCGACTTTGGGTTGGGCCTATGTCATTTACCCATAGTGATCAACCTGACCTGACCCATTGTCACCCATATATGTAATTTAGTCATGCAGACAAAAGCAACTCTGAGCTCAAGCCTTCATTTCTGACAACTTTTCTATTGCAGGATGGTTCACATTATATGATTTATACGCCATCTGATCCACTTCTCTTTGTTGCTGCGAAGGTGTGCATCTTCCTACTGTTCTTTACATCTTGAAGGAACCTAATGATGGTGACGATGTTGATATTATCGTCATTTCTATGTTTCCTTTAGTGTTGTCAAAACTAAGGATTTTAGTTTGCACATGCAGGACGAAAATGGCTTGCTGAAAATTGCTGATGATGTAAGTTGATTGCGTACATGGCTGCTTATATTTGTCTCTGTAGATAATTTACTTTCTTCTATTACTTAAAATCACACTGCCTCCATTGACAATTACCTTTGCATAGATCCCACACATACACATGCTTTATATCGTGCCTACTTGTATGCAATACTAATACTCGCACATTAGTTTGCGCTTTATATCGTGCGTGCTTGTATGTAATACTGATGTGGCATATAAAATTAATTTGTATTTGATGCCACTGTTGCGATTGTTGTTTCAGAATTATGATGGGCTTTACCAATTAAAAAAATAAATGCTGGGCTACCTAATTGGGCCTGACTGTTATCATAACCAATGAAAAACACTATAATTGTGAAAGTAAAACTGCCATCCATTTCTAGTCTGTGAGAGGAAGGAGAACTTCCAAGTCTTGAATCTTCATAGATCAAACGTTTGATTATTTATTGTTCTGTAATTTTATTCAGTTGAAATTATTGGATAGATTTCCTTTGGTTGATACATGTAGAGGAGAAATGATAGGGGAAAAGGGATATCTAATGGGTTAAATCGGTTATTGCCTTTATCATTGTTTGTCAATTACTGCTAGTTGTCTAGTATCTTTTCTGTAAATCCGTGGAGTTTTTCTACAATATCTTGGTGCATTCCTGATTTGTGATTGTGGAGATTATGAGAAGTCTTGGGATGCATGCTTGTGCAATTAGCTTTGATCTCCCTGATTTTCGAGTTTCGCCATATGGTTTTCCTTTCCTTCCCCTTCCCTCAGCTACATTCTTTTACTTATGCAAAAGGATTAGTGGTTGCATTGCCATGTGAGACCTGAAACACAATAACCTGCTGGAAACAAATGGCTGCATCTTTGTGATATGCTCTAGATATAGTTCGATTTGTGGGTCTGCATGGATGTGTTTGTATACATGTGTCTGTGGATCCTATATTTGATACCATGTGTCTGTGTGTCTGTTACCTTTTGTTTGCTGGGTCACTTGTTCATCTGTTCGTGATTAACGTAAACCATGAAGGATAAAAGTGTCAAAACCATTTTCATATAAACATGCTTATTTTTGACATAGCAATTTGTTATTCACTTTTATAACAACTAATCAAAATGGTTTACGCTGCTTTAATATAGGATCTCTTAGAGGACCCTGCCATCATTGGTGCCATAGACGAGGAGACTGAATTCAATGCTTTGGTGGTATGTGGCTGCACTTGATGTTGTCTAGCAAAAACTAGGACATTATTTCGCAAAGTATGTAGCTGATTATTGTCATTTTCGTTATTGGAATTTTTGTAGGAAGAGGAGTCTGCTCTTCTCGAGTCGTTGTTAGGAGAAAGATAGCTTGAAGCTGGTTGAACACTCGGTAACCGTCCAAATATTATATTAGGTACTTTCAATCTTTGTATATGCGAATATGTTTGTAGATGGCATTGAGGAAGGCATGTACGCTTTTTTGGCTTCATGGGAAGTACTTTTAACATTTTATCTTCTTTCTGTTTCCCAAATCATTCAGTGGAAAGTGTGCTTGCTGGGATGGTATTTCTTCGTTCACTGGTGTAGTCCCATGCCTGCGAAAGTCTGCTTACTGGAATGGCATTTCTTCATCCACTGGTTCATTTCCATGTTGTGGGCAAGAAATTATTGTGGTTGGAGCCGTATGGAATGTACAGATTTTTCTTTTCTTTTTTATCTATGTTTTTGATACGCGAGGGACTTGAACTCGCTCACTCTCTCCCCTTAACTCGGGCATTTGGTATCCTAACCATTTGAGCTATAGCTAGTGACATAATCCTGTGTTCTATAGTGTTGAGCTTTGTAAGATGAGCTTTGCCCAAATTGAAAGTCTAGGGTCATTTATTCTTTTGCCTTTTTTATTGCATCCGCTATAATGTAAGAAGCATATGGAATGAATTGGGTGTGAGTAAGGTGACATGATCCTGACAATATATAGCATTTCTATGGGAAATATGGGGTCTTAATCCACAAGTGAATGTACGCATCAATTTCATATCTGCCAAATGTGACTCATTTTTCAGCTATCCGAAGAGCTGATAAGGATGGCCCAACTTATGCATGAAGGAAAAGGAAAAATGATACTGGGGAATCAATATGTATTTTTACTCCTTGTTTCCTACAATTTGTTGTGTGCCTCTTTTATAATCTTCTCTTACTGGCTGCCAGTAAATGATCTCCTCCAGTGATTGTTTATGAGTGTCCTATGTTGAGGCTGGTTCAGATGAGCAATAATGCATCTCTCATTCACAGATTTTGTGGGGACTAACCCCCGCTTTTGATCTCTATGGCAAAGGAAATGCTTACAAATGAATGATCCTTGGATAGATAAATTTGCAGAAAGATTCATCGATCAAATTTTGTAGAAGTTAATATTTGCATTAGGGGAGGAATAGAAGAGGAGTAGGATGTTAGATTAGGATAAAGTTAAAAGAGGAGTGGGTTGAAATAATTTAGTAGATGAATTAATTTGTATGCGTTTGGATGGTTGGTGTAAAGTAAAAGTATTTAAAATTTATATTTGATTGGATAAAGAGAATGGAGAATGAGTTGCTCTACCCCACTTTATTATGGTATCTCTGAGTAACTGCCAACTGGGCAGACTTATTCACTTTACTTTCTCAGCTAATACAAACAAACACATCATGAAGTGAAGTAAAGAATCCAACCGTAGGGATTATTTCAACCCTCTTTTACAAACAAATAGGCCCAGGTTTCATATTTGAAGTAACAGGCACTGCCAAAGGGCTGCGAAAGTGACCCTCCCACTCATTGATGGATTAAACTTCTAAAAAAAAAAAAACCATTGAATAAATAGTTATAATGATATCATGGAGACGAATATTTTTTTTTTTTTTGAAGAATCATACTCACAATGAGATCCTTTTTCACACTATAATTTTGTAGTCATGTATCTAAGTGGGTCCCATGTAAAGTGGAATATTTGCTTGAAATGCGAGAAGTGATAACTCAATGAAACTCGGGATCTAGACTGATGTATGTTTATGATTAAAGTCTTGTCCCATGAGGGATTTGTCCTAAATTTGCTATAAAGGAGAGGTGGGTCCGAAGGAATGGGAGGAAGAAGAAAGGATGTGGAGACAGGAGGGATGAGTTTAGGGCATTTTGGGTATTGTAAAAAAAATGAGAGGAAAATCACGAGAGCTTCTAACCCCCCTATATTTCTTTGCACACCCTCTCATCTCCATTGTCAGCAATACCACCGCAATGCCCTTTGGCTGGGTGGGGGTGAGTTTTGAATTGAGGTTAGTTTAGCTGTTAAAGAAGGGTATGCAAAGAAAAAATTTGAAGTTTTCGAATTCTTTGGTGGGACAGAGAGAAAGAGGATGTGCGAAGAAAAATGAGAGTGCGTTTAGAAGCTCTTAAAAATCACATGATGTTTTCTATTGCTGAATTGAAAGGAATGTGAAAAACTTAGGTCTTATTTAAAATTTGTTTTTGTCCTTGTTTGAAATGTGGGCAAAACTTTGCCCTATTTTAAAAAATTTCCCAATTTTTTATTATTAAAGTCTTGTCCCACAAGAGATCTGCCCTAAATCTAGGTCTCTGTCCCGACCATTGACTTACTGTACGGCCCAAATATTTAATTTCTTGACTTGGGCTCGGTGTATCTTGACCCATGTCAGACCAAATCCTCTCCCTCACTTTCTACACTTGGGTCAGCCACTCTAGCCCAACCCGGATCCCTTGCCAGCCCCACTGATTCCGCATCCAAAGTTCCAAATCCACCCAAAGATAGACTGATCAAGATTTCCTGGTTTTTCCTCAGGGTGACCGTGAAAGAGCCAATCAGGCTTTACCACGGTGACGTGCGAAGCCTGCGTATGTCGAATTGGAATCATACGAGGATTTGTCCATAGTGACGGTAAGTAGACTAATCACACTCCACCACGTTAACATGGGCAACTTGTCGGGATATATAGTAGGCTGTCCGTGATGACTCGCCGGACTTTGCCCATCACGGTCACCATTCAAAATTTCTCTATTTTTTTTTTTTTTAAACTGGGTAAAGACCCAAAATTATATAAATGAAAGACTAACACCATGACCTGGCAAAACCCAAAGAGGGGTAATCCAGGAATTTACATGACTAAGCCTTGAGACACAACAAACTAAAAAAAAGTCAGGGACATAATAACAATAAAATGTCTCAAAATTGACTAAAGCAAATAACAATAGTTAAGAAATTCCAAAATGCTTCACCTTGCCTTTCTCAATCTATCCTGGGATTTTCCGTCATAGCTACAGCTCCAACTCAAGATCTGAATCCCGAACTAAGTAGTAAGCTCCGGTCTTATGAAGATCAAATAAGCTAACACTCTAAAGGCACAGCCATTTTGCAACAGAAAACAACCCAAATCAGTGATGAATACCACGATAATCCTTCTCCACGATCTGAACTAGCCATTGAGGAGGAACATCAGACCATATCAAAGTGCCATTTTCTGTCAGCGCTTTTTTGGCAAGCAGATGAGCAGCAAGATTTCCATAACGAGGGGTATGAACAGCCACCCATTCCTTTCCAGCCATGGCATCTCGCACAGTTTGCACAATACATCCCCATTGAGATAAGTTAATCTCTTCACTGTTTAGTGCATTCACAATTTGTAAAGCATCACCTTCTAATTCCACCTTTGAATAAGTTGTTTCAGAAATCAAAAGAAATGCTTCCATTGCACCCAATGCTTCAGCCATCACCGGAGCTAAGGTAGAATTGAAACTTCGAATTCTTGCACCCAAAAAAATTCCATCTTCATTTCTAGCAATACAACCTAAACCGGTTCTTTTGCTCCCCTTTTGAAAGGCTGCATCCCAATTTACCTTAGTAAACCCAGAACTTGGAGGAGTCCAGTTAGTACTCTGAGAAATAGGTGGTTTAGCACCTTGAATATTATGCTCCTGTTTGCTGTGTGAAACGTCATGTATTGATTGTATTGATTGATGAGAAATAACGCTAGGATGAATGAACTGCCCTCCATGCAATACTGTATTTCGGCGATGCCATATAGAACAAAAACTCACGGCAAGAATAGCTTGATCCTCCAATGAGATACTTTGCATTGCCGCCCTCCACAATTGAGATAAATCTACAAATAGATTAGACATTTTTTTGATGCTTTTTGTGCTGGAACTGTGGACATCGATTGAAGCTGGACACTCCCATAATATGTAATGCAGTCTCCGAATGCCCCAGACAAATTGGGCAAATGTCATTTTCTATCACCTTTCGTGCTTTGAGATTATTTAGAGTAGGAAGGCAATTTTGTAAGGCTCTCCATAGAAACATCATAGTAGATGGATGAGTAGGCAGAGTCCATATATTCTCCCAAATTGTGTCCCCATTCATCCTTGTATAAGTGCCCGGGAATTTTCTATTACTAATTTCAGAAGCGCGATGAAACCCACTCCGTACTGAATAGACTCCATTTTTTGTTCCACTCCACACTAGTTCATCACCTCTGCCCCCAATACAAATAGGAATTCGTAAGATACAATCCACTACCTCCGTGGGAAATATTTTTTGAGGCAAAACACAGTCCCACCATGAGGAAGATTGATCAATTAAGTTAGATACAGTTGAGTTACAAAGTAAGTCCAGTCTCTGTAAAGATATCCACAAACTTCAATTCCCGAGGAATCCATTTATCCTGCCATATATTAATTTTGCTCCCATTACAAACCCTCCAATGAATGCCATCCTGAAGGAGAAATCTTGAACCACAGATACTCTTCCATATATAAGACGATGAGCTCCCCTTTGGTGCCTCTAGAAACTCCCAATCCCGAAAATATTTTGCTTTCAGGATGCAAGCCACCAAAGAATTAGGACATTTTAGTAATCTCCATCCTTGTTTTTGCAAGTAAAGCATCATTAAAAGATTGAAAGTCTCGCAACCCCAATCCTCCTTGACTCTTAGGAAGGCAAACCTTCACCCAAGGTATCCATGCCATTGCATGATTAGAAGCCTTCGGGTTCCAAAAAAAATCCCTGATAATTCTATTCAATTCTGCACAGACTGCATTTGGAATTTTAAACACTTGCATACCATAAGTAGGAAGCGCCTGAAGAACCGCTTTAATAAGAACAATACGACCATCGAATGAAAGGAATTGATTGGTCCAATTATCCACTCTCTTCCGGACTTTCTCCACCATAAAAGAAAATATTTTTGTTTTAGCTCGCCCAATCATTGGGGGGAGACCAAGATACCTATCCAGTGAATTGGACTCAACAGCACCAATTTGAGCAAGCAAGTCTTGCCTAATCTCTCCTTCTGTAAACTTGCTAAAATAAATAGCAGTTTTGTCCGAGTTAATTTTCTGACTAGAATAGGCCTCATAAGAATTTAGAATACTTTTGATCTTCTCCCATTCCTTCTTCTCCGCTTTGCAAAAAATCAAGCAGTCATCTGCAAAAAATAAATGAGTGACACTAATACGCCCTCCCCCAAACGGAATACCAGTGACATACCGCAATCGTTCCGCCTCTGATATGTTTCTGCTAAGCACATCAGCGCATAAAACAAATAAGAGAGGAGACAGGGGGTCCCCTTGTCGCAGACCACGACTTGGGTAAATTAAATCTGTACCTTCCCCATTCACCAAAACTGAATAGGTTACTGTGGAAATGCAATTCATCATCCATTGAACCCACTCTGAAGCAAACCCAAAATCCTCCATAACTCTTTTTAAGAACCCCCACTCAATTCTATCATATGCTTTGCTCATATCGAGCTTCAAAGCCATATAGTTGGTCTTTGTTCTTGATTTAGTAGCCATAGTATGCAAAGCTTCACAAGCTATAATGACATTATCGGTGATGAGACGACCTCTAATAAAAGCTGATTGAGTCTCCCTCACAATAATTGGCAACACAAATTTCAATCGATTCGCCAACAATTTTGCAATAATTTTGTAAAGCACATTACAAAGACTGATGGGTCTATATTGAGTTACCAAGATAGGATTGTCCCCTCTAGTTTGACACTTTACTAACATAATAAAAATCAAGTAAAGCTTTTAATTTTCAGATAAGATGTAACATAAAAAATACTTTAATTTAAAACTTTTTTCATCTTTTTTTTAAAAAATAAAAAAAAGCAACCACATTTATTCATTCAAATAAAAAAATCATTTACTTTTTCATACAAAAAGTAAAAAAAATTCATAATAAATAATTAAAAATAAAATACAATCATAATTTATTTATATTCTATTCTATCTTCAAAATTAATTTTACTTTACTAGTGTTTATTAGTAGAGTTGTCAAACATGCGAAGTATCCGGACTCGCGGAAGAGCCTAGGACGATCCGGACTCAAGATGGACGGACAAGATAAATTCAAACCAGCCAATCACAATACACTGATCAAGAGAAATTATCACCGCTTTGCACTTGCAGTTGCAGTCATTGATTCATCTTCCCCAACACAATCGATCGATCGATCGATCGAACTCACTCACAAGCCAACGATGCTGAAATAGACGAAGAAGAAATAAACCCTAGAAACTAACAGATTACAGACTCCTTTTCCATGGCTTCTTCGAAGCTAATCTCACTCTCTCTCCTCTCCCTCCTCTTTCTCCTCCATCTCTCCACAGTCTCCTCATGGAAGAAAGACGAGTTCCGCACCTGCAACCAGACCCCCTTCTGCAAGCGATCTCGATCACGAAAACCCGGTCACTGCAATCTCGCAGCCACCGATGTAACCCTAGAAAACGGAGACCTCACCGCCAAATTACTCCCCCAAAACCCTAATCAACGAATCAAAGAATCCAAAGATGGAGATGGAGAAGGAGAAGAAGAAGAAGAAGCAGCGCCGGAGCCGCCCAAACCCCTAATTCTCAAGCTCTCCGTCTATCAAAATGGAATCTTGCGCCTCAAGATCGACGAAGATCCCTCCCTTGACCCCCCCAAGAAGCGATTCGAAGTACCCGACGTGATCCTGTCGGAATTCGAAGAGCAGAAGCTCTGGCTGCAGAGGGTTTCGACGGAGGGTGGGTCTTCGATCGTTTACATGGACGGAGACTACGAAGCGGTTCTCCGGCACGATCCCTTTGAGGTTTATGTCCGCCGAAAGGGCGGCGACCGCGTCGTTTCGATCAATTCGAATGGATTGTTTGATTTCGAGCAGATGAGGAAGAAGAGGGAGGGTGAGGATTGGGAGGAGCGGTGGCGAAGCCACACCGATACGCGGCCCTATGGGCCGCAGTCGATCAGCTTCGATGTGTCGTTCTACGGTGCTGATTTTGTTTATGGGATCCCGGAGCATGCCTCCACCAGCCTCGCGTTGAGGCCGACGAGGGGGCCGGGGGTGGAGGATTCTGAGCCTTATCGCCTTTTCAACCTTGATGTGTTTGAGTTTTCGCACGATTCGCCGTTTGGGATCTATGGGTCGATCCCCTTCATGCTCTCCCATGGAAAAGATCACGGCACTTCTGGGTTTTTCTGGTTGAATGCTGCGGAGATGCAGATTGATGTTCTCGGCTCTGGGTGGGATGCCAATTCAGGAATTGCAGAGCCTTCTGGGAGAGGGCGGATTGATACGCTGTGGATGAGCGAAGCGGGCATTGTAGACGCATTCTTCTTCATGGGTCCTGGCCCTAAGGATGTTGCCCGGCGATATGCCACTGTGACCGGTACCTCGGCGATGCCCCAGCTGTTCTCCACTGCTTATCACCAATGCAGGTGGAATTACAGAGATGAAGAGGATGTTGAGAATGTAGACACGCAATTTGATGAGCATGATATCCCCTATGATGTCCTCTGGCTTGATATTGAGCACACTGATGGGAAGAGGTACTTCACTTGGGATAGGGCGCTTTTCCCTCATCCTGAGGAGATGCAGAGGAAGTTGGCTGCTAAGGGCCGTCATATGGTCACCATTGTTGATCCTCATATCAAGCGGGATGAGTCGTTTCCTCTCCACAAGGAAGCGACTGCGAAAGGATATTATGTGAAGGATGCTTCTGGCAGGGATTATGATGGATGGTGTTGGCCTGGTTCGTCATCATATCCAGATATGTTGAATCTGGAGATTCGATCATGGTGGGGTGATAAGTTCTCTTATGAGAATTATGTTGGTTCAACTCCTTCATTGTACATTTGGAATGACATGAATGAGCCTTCTGTCTTTAATGGTCCTGAGGTATGTCTTGGTTGGATGCTTCATTAAAACTGTGCATGTTTCTGTGTGATGTAACATCGTAGTATGACTGGTCACTTAATGATATGATAGGCTCGCATAGTAAATTATAGATTAAAGGTAATGTCAAAACATTCAAAAATCAGCAACGCAAGAGCTGTGCCTGCACATGATATTGAAGCCTCAATTACGAACCATCACAGACCTTGATGACATGCATGTAGCATGCACTTTATTTCTTTTCCTTTTGATAAATACTTTGTGGTAATTCCCAATAAACTAACAAGTGGTTGTGGGGTAGGACCACAGTTGTCAGGGAATATCACCGAAAAGGTAATGTCCATTTCAAATTAAATGCATATCCTAAGAACAGACAAGGCTTTCCATATCACGGGTGATGATTAAAGATTTGGGTTCAAATATCTACGAATGATCGAAGCAATTGTAATGATATGAGAAAATATATAGTCCATTGTAATTTAGTTTACTAGGTGATGGTCTACTTCTTTCTTTAAACATACAGATAGCTTAAATTTAGCTATTTTTTTAAAAATGTGTATTTAAAAATTTTAATACTTTTTCCGAACTAAAACACTGATGTCAAACCTTCGAAATGTTTCAATCTGGAGTCAAACTTGAAACAGCCACCAGAACAAAACAGACAACCATGGTTTTCTAGACTGAGCTGGGCAATTGGACCGTACAAGTTTGGTGGGAGGTCCTGTACCTGGAAACTGTTTCACATGGCCTGGTTATTCCTCTATTTCCATCTATGACAAATTTTGGACACTGCAATCTGCATTAGACCTTTTTTTATTAGCTTGCTTTGAATGCTACCTCATATGCTTTATTCTGAATTCCTTGGACATGCATAATGTTTCAGATAATATTTATTCCAGTGAAGTTTTATGACTCTACTTTTTAAACAGGTGACCATGCCTAGGGATGCCCTACACCATGGAGATGTAGAACATCGTGAACTACATAATGCCTATGGATACTACTTTCACATGGCCACTTCTAATGGGCTTTTGAAGAGAGGAGATGGAAAGGACAGGCCTTTTGTTTTGTCAAGGGCATTCTTTGCTGGAACTCAGAGGTATGGAGCAGTTTGGACAGGAGATAATTCGGCAGATTGGGATCATCTTAGATCATCCGTTCCAATGATTTTGACCCTTGGACTTGCAGGCCTTTCATTCTCTGGTTAGTTGAATTCATGATTAAATCAGCTTATGGTTTTTGTCTTTGTTATATTTCCCCTAGCCAATGTATTTGAATAAATATAATTTTATACAGGTGCTGATGTTGGAGGATTTTTTGGCAACCCTGAGCCTGAACTGTTAGTTCGATGGTACCAGCTTGGTGCTTACTATCCTTTCTTTAGAGCGCATGCTCATCATGACACCAAGAGGAGAGAACCTTGGTTATTTGGGTAATATATCCCTTGAATTACAAGTATATTTAACTTGGAACTGATTCTATATGCACTTAATTTTCAAATTTTAGATTCTCATGGCATGATGATAATTTTTGTGTAAATATTCTAAGCCATTATCAATCTGTATCTTAAAAGAAGGTCAATGTCATTCTTCTTATTTTCCAACTCTCTCTCTCTCATGCAGGCCAGACAATAGGCCGGCCAACCCATTGGGTCCAATCCATAGCCCCAACAGGAAATCCATTTAATTAGGAATTATATTTAGAGTTTGATTTATTTAGAAGTCTGTAAATTAGTATTTTATTTGATTTTGATTGTTCCTCTTTTAATTAGGTTTCTTTAATTATTAGGAAAGTCTTAGTGCATAAGAAATATGTTCAGGCCTATATATAGAGGACATGCCTCCGTTGTAATAGAGTGCTTATTTTCAATTAATCTTAAGTTATTGAGAGTTTTGTCTTCCGTTATGGGGTTTCTCCTCATCGTGAGTGTGCTTTAGGGCTGCAATCCATCATTGGATTCGATCACCTTCGGGAGATTGGGCTGCGCCACTCTCTCTCTCTCTCTCTCTCTCTCTCTCTCCCACACACACACACACACACACACACACACATTTGACGCCATGTTATGATTGTTTAGAATTTTAATCTAGTAGCGGCTTAGTGTCTTGACTTGTACTTATTATTATTATGGGAAATAGATACTTTTATACCTATTGACGAATGGTATCAGTTTAATATATGGCTACATTATATGTTTAATGCTATTTCTCCATGCCCTGATGCAGAGAGCAAAATATTGCACGGATCAGAGATGCCATACACATTAGATACGCATTGCTTCCATATTTTTATACAATGTTTAGGGAGGCAAACACAAGTGGCATTCCAGTTATGCGTCCTCTGTGGATGGAGTTCCCTGCTGATGATGCAACATTCAACAATGACGAGGCTTTCATGATAGGGAACAGTATATTAGTGCAAGGGATTTACAGTGAGGTGCTCTTCTATTAGTTGTTTCCTGTTTTTAGTCTTCTAAAAGAACCCAGATTCACAATCATTTTGAATATTTTGGCTAGATGGATGGTTATGCTTTATGTTGTGTTTTTTCGGCTGTATTGTAGTCGGACATCATGTGGCTGGTATGTCACTTCTTCGCTCAAATTAATGTTGGCGACCTAAGATGATAATGAATTGTTGCAAAAGATTGACAATAGGCTTCCCACCTAAAGTGGTTTTTGATTTTGGTGCCACCTAGGATGGATGCCAGGACAGATAATCATCTTAACAGCCGAACCATTTAAACTGCTTGCAATTTGGGTGCATTGCTCATTATATTTCTGTACGTACAAAATAAAAATACCAGCTACATCTTGCTTATATGTTGAACATCTGGGTCAGGGGGTCAAATCTACAACGGTGTATTTGCCGGCAGGGCAATCTTGGTATGATCTGCGAAATGGAGCTGCATACCGTGGAGGTGTGTCCCACAAATTGGAAGTTACACAAGAGAGCATACCTGCTTTCCAAAAGGCAGGTACCATTGTACCAAGGAAAGATAGATTCCGTCGAAGTTCCACTCAGATGGTGAACGATCCTTACACACTGGTATGTTCTTCACTCTCTGAGATCCTCTTGTTTACTTGTTTTAGATGAGTATATTCCCAAAAGAAACGTATGCGCATTAAAATGTTAAAACACAATTTAAAATTGGAAGGTTTTTGTAGAATGACTTGCAGTACCACTGTAGAAGAGGCTGCTTTGATCATCAATAGAATTTCTTATCCATGTAGCCTCAGACAATTTAGTGACAAGCTTCAATTCTGGCTAACTCCGCTAGGAGCTGTGCATAGCTTCACTTTTATGATCAGCCGGTCCTGTCTTTTCTCTGTTTTTTCACCCACTTGTCTGCTTGCCGGTTGCTTGGCTTCTTTGTATAGCTTTGGTGGTACAGCTTTCTTTCTTTTCTTTTTTTTTGGCTTGTCATTGTATTTTTTTTTTTTGGGGGCTTCTTTTTTTATTGCCCCTTCCCCTTAATATATTTCTTTTCCAACTTAGCCAAAAAGAAAAAAAAAGAAGCTTGCAGTACTACTATAAAAAATGGTACATCTTTTTCGCCTTGTGGTCTAATCTCAAGTCTTGAATATTTCCATGTCCTACTCTTCTGGTATATAACTTAGAACTTCCTACAAGTTCCAACAAGGTCCATTTTCATTAGGGGTGCAACTTGGGTTGGGGCCAAACCTGAACACCTGCATGCATGTCCCAACCAAAGGTGAAATTTGGGTTGGGCTTATTCGGGTAGGTCAGGCTGGTACTTTGATTCTGAAACCCACATGGAATTCAGGTTGGGTTCTGGTTTTTAGGATTCGTCCTCCAGAATTCAACTTGGTTAACTGACTTGCGTGTTAAAATATGTATAATATATACACGAATACAAGATATGATTATTTATACATGGGGCCAGCTCTCCTAAGCTGAAGCTTAAGATAAGGTAAGCTGAAGTAAGCTCAATTACGTAGTGGGGCCCACTTAGGGACCCACATGGGGATGGGGGTGGGGGGGATTTCAAGGACTCCCTGAGACCCTCCTTCCTACAAAAAATCAGTCCCAATCGTGGTTTCTATCATCTCCATCTGGACACCAAAAGTTTAATGATCAACGGTCTATTCAGATTGGTACATAGTCGATCCAACAGTCTAGTAAATTCGGATTTGACCAAAAGTTGGTGGGCTTATGCAATTTAAGGGGGTCGTGTGTTTGGTCCATTTGGATGGATCAAGGATGGGCTCCAGAAGCGTTAGCTTACGGAATCATATCATAAGCTTAAGCTTAGGAGAGCCTTGCTCTTTATATATATACACATTTTTCTATTTTTTCCTTTCTTTTTGTGCTTGGGTACAACTCACACACCCACTCATCACACTCTACCCAAGTCCCTAACCATTAGTGATATAGCTGAGGATCAAACCCTTGTCGTTTTTATGGAGAGGGAGGTGCCTTGCCATTGAGCTAACAATGGATTGGCTTCTTTTCCAATAAAAGGCTGAATTGAATAGGGTTATTGAAGGGTTTTGGTGTCTTTTGGGAGTCTAGCACCACAACTATGCGAGATTTCTAGTCCCCGCCTTTAACTTAGGGGTCCGATAATATTGAAAATCCCACGCCGCCCTTGTGCCGTGATTCTTGCATGTGAAAATTTGCGGGTAGAATATGCAATTCGGGTTTGTTCAGGTTTCTCTCGGATCAGGTTTGGGTTCGGGTTTATCAACATACAATGTGGGCTGGGCTTAGGTAGAGGCAAAACCCAGTCTGACCTGCCCAAGGTGCACCCTTAATGCCCATACTATTTAAGGCTAATTATCATTATCACTTCATTGCTGCTAATCATCTACCTAGAGTTCTACTTCACTCATTCTTATTTTTGGCTGTCTCAGTTACCTAGTTCTGCCTATTTATCCTTCGATCTTGTAGCTGTTTGTATGATATGGAAAGAATGTGCTTTGGAGTTTGGAGATATCTTTTCTTGGGATTTCATATAAAGATTGTTTGTATTTGGACCTGTTGGCTAAAAATAACACATGGCTTAGATATATCAGAAATCTGTCCTTTGTTTTCTGCCACTTGTGGGGAATCTTGTTCAATGATTCTGTTTTGCTCACATCCTTGTTCCACTGGGGAAAAAAGGGGTAGACCGGACCATTTTAGAATCAGTTATTTCACTTGTCTGATTGCATTTAATATTTCAAGATCTGAAGACAGTTGTACCTCCTGAAGCCCATTTTGATGTCTATAAGCTAACATTTGGCATTTTGACTCGGATTTTTTTTGCCATGCCTGTTTCTCAGTAGAGTGGATGCACTGTTTTGGGCCATAAATGGATTCGGCTCACTTTGTGGATTAGTTGCTATACCCCATCAATCAAACAGGTCACAACTGAATTATCTTTTTGTTATGCTTGATGCTCATTTTCAGGTAATTGCTCTAAACGATTCCCTAGCAGCTGAAGGTGAGCTCTATATCGATGATGGCAAAAGCTACGACTTTGAGAAGGGGGCCTACATCCATCGTCGGTTCGTGTTTTCAGATGGCAAGTTAGTTTCCTCAAACATAGCTCCCTCCAATTCGGGCAAGCAGCTTTACTCATCTAATTGTGTTATTGAGAGGATAATATTGTTGGGGCTCCCTTCTGGGGCAAAAGGTGCTCTGGTAGAACCTGCAAATTACAGGACTGATATTGAACCTGGGACCCTCACGCTTCGAGGGGGATCAAGCCCTGTTGCACGCGTTATCCGCAAACCAAATGTCCGCATCACAGATGATTGGACCATAAAGATTTTGTAGATTTTTATGATAATAGGGGCATCTTTTGATACTCTTGTATTCGGAAGCAAAGATAGATTATTTAGCACTTTTAGCTTATCTATTCTTGTTCACACATTGATGCACTCTCTTTACAAATATGCACTTTCTTTCCAATGCCGAAGGTTTCTAATTGTTATTTGTGCCTGCAGGAATTTATTATTTTGTTGTAAGAACTTCTCTAACGCTAAGGTAGGATATTTCATGTTTTTCTGGTGGTCCAGCAGTGGCTCCTTACTGTCTGCAGCAGCAGGCATATATGCAATGGATGGTTCGGATTTAGCACAAGTTTGTTATATCCACATGGGGAAACAGATGTGAAAATCTACATGCAGACAGTCAATATGAGCTTATGCCAGTTGTTTGGTTGGGTTAGCCCCAAACAGGCGCAGGCCTGTGTTGGCTGAACAAATATTATTACTTGCCTTGGATCCATGTAAAGCGGGGAAATGAACTTATTGGGTCAGGAGTTGATAGGCTCTGGGCTGCCCTGCAGGATGCAACTGCACGCCCAAGCCTCTCCCTTGGTAGCATTGCCAAGCCAGTTCTTGAGTCTAGACCCAGGCCCAGCAGTTTTATTTGAATGTGAATTGTTGCTGCTTTCTTTTTAATTTATTTAACTGCCCCTGTTAATTTCTAATTAGGCAAACAGATCATCAAAGTGATTTTCATTGCTTGTATATGGCTTAAAAAGAAGGGCTCACATAGCCAATTAAGGAATGTTTTTTTGTTTTGGAAAGTTGAAGAGTATATTGACTTCCAAAAGAGATAGGCTTGGTTGGCTGACTTGTCTTATGGACTTGCTAGAAATTTCCAGTGGTGCATGAAGGCACGGCGCACGACGTTAAAATAAAAATAAAAAATATATCTACGAATGCAATAACTTAATTAAATATGACTAAATTAAAATCATAATAAAAAGAAGTAAACAGAAAGACCTCACAATCAAACAATCAGAATAACAAAGAAAACCTATGAATGCAATAAGTTAATTAGGCATTTAGATCATCAAATACTAACTATAAAAAACCCTCAATTAAATTAAATACACCAAAAAATAAAGAAAATCCAGTAATCAGACTCCAAAGAAGAATAATGTAAAGAAAAATAAATCTCCAGCCTTAATCCAATAATCAAATGCATTAAAAACAACTAACTTTTACGGAAGTTATTGCCCCTTTGTTTTCAAATAATTACAAAATTACCAAGATCTTATGGAAGTTACTGTCCATTTTTTTTCAAATAATTATAAAATTACCAAGATCTTGAATCAATATATATATATATAAATCCAAAAGTGGGAAAGAGATCTGGAATTCAAAAAATGTCTCCCCTTATTATATAGATAAGACGAAGTTCTTGACATAGCTCCTAGCCGGTTGTCCTAATTTTTTTTTCAATCTAAGCTTGAAATATGAGGAGCCAGAAGAGTCCACGGACCTGGAGCACACAATCCCTTTTCTTTCAAAAAATTCTACCTTGTCACTCTGTGACCAAATAGTAAAAGCCACACACATATTTGAAACATTTGATTCATAGTTTGGGGTTTGTATCATTGTATGACACACAGTCGGCTTTCGGGCTTCGGCCACATTAATTTGCCATGCCTTGTACTGGTTGCACTTTTAGTTATACAGGTAACAGTATTTGTGTAAACAAAAAGTCTACAGGGCCCGATTTTCGGGCATGAGGGAGCCGTGCCCCTCGTTGGGCCCGAAAATCGGGCCCTGTAGCAGGGTTCTTGTGTAAAAGAACTGCATAAGTTCTTCAAAAAGTCTCCTTGGCCTGATGCCAGGCCCGATGAGTGGCCTGACACCAGGCCAAGGGCCGTTGGATCTCATTTCAAGGGCCGTTGGATCTCATTTTCCAACGGCCCTTGGCCTGGTGTCAGGCCACTCATCGGGCCTGGCATCAGGCCAAGGAGCAGGGCTCTAAGTTCTTATGGATGCAAAATACTATAGGAAACTAGCCAATGTACTGTCAAAACATTTTCGGTCTTATTTTCTTAATACAACCTGGTCTTTAGTACAAGAAAAATTGTCATGCCATACTTGGATAGTAGCATGTGGATGTAATTTTGAATAAGTCTCAAATCAGTTCCCATAAAAAATGTACATATAAATATATATATATATATATAACTGGTCTTCCTGAATTTCGATTAATGACCATGTTCTTTTAGACCGTCCATTTAATGCACACATTTTGCCAGTTAGACTTAGATGGTTTAATCAAAGTGGCTTTTAATGATACTCCATATCTCATGATTGCCGGGTTGGTGTAAAAAAAGAGCCACCTCTCTCTCTCTCTCTCTCTCTCTCTCAATTTTTATAATTTTCAAAAAATGCTTTATCTTTTTAAAATTATATAAAAGGATTTTATGAATTGATAACTATATATATATATATATATGGAAGATTAAGTGAGTGATAAATAGGATTGAAGTGAAGAATAAAAAAGGTCATTCATATTCCTTCAGTAGCTATTACAGTCGATGGTTATTAAGCTGCTGTCATTCAATTAGTCATTTAAATTCATGCATTAATTTTTCTACTGATTATAGTAAAATGTATTTGACATGTTTTTTGGGATTCTCTTTTGGCCTTTCACATCTTCTGCCATTGTTGGGGCAATGGGTGCTCATCTGTCCTTATCCATAAAAATATAGTGTTGGCATTAATTTTAGACCTAGAATTGAGAGTCCAGTAGATCGTATTAAACAATACCAAACATATTCTTAAATATGATGGTTGTTTTCAATTTTTTTTTATATAATCCTTCCTCCTAAGCCAATTTTTTTCTTTTCTGGTTGCACAGGGGCCTCACCTCTAATCAATCTATTAAGCACTTTCCACACGCCAACCTCTTAAATTCACGTGCACTTAAATTTCATACCATTTTAAAAACCAATCGTAAATTTTATCCCAAACAAATTTGCCCCACGCATAATCATTAAACCCTGATGACCCAAAAAATAAGTCTCAAATCTTTTAATTAGCTCGACATCTACATCCCAGACTCCTTTAATTCACATTCTATCCTCTTTTTATTGTCATGCATACAAGTAGGTCTAATGAAAAAAAATAAATAAATCGCTTATCCTAGATATATATATATTTCCATGCCTACCCCAAACTTGACCTTGACCCATTGCCATCCATATCCGCTCACTTGACCCTTTCTCAAATCACTCCACAACTTTTCACCCCCAAAATTTTAAAGTCAATCCAAGTTCTACAACAAATACACTTCTCATCATATTTGTATACAGAGATACAGACTAATTAAAATTACACAAGAACAAGAATAGAAATAGTTTGAAAAGGACGAGGAAGAAAATTAGGAGGCTAAAGATTCAAAGGGTCCCTTTATCGTCAGATCTCCACCACTTCGTACCCTCCAAAGGTGTTTGTGAGAGAGAGAGAGAAAGAGCGAGATTTCCACTTCCATCCATCGGAATCCCAATCTCTCCCTTCTTCGATCCCTTTCTCATTCACCAAATCCCTAGAAATCCCACGATCAAACACCAAGAATCAACCCCCAAATCCCTCGATTTCTCGATTTTCCTCCTCTCTCAGCTCCTAGCAGCTGAGATCGGACCCTCCCAAATACCCTAATACGAGCCCCCACAAAAGCCCTTTTCTTCCCCAATTCCACCCCAGATCTGGAAACCCCCCCAAACAGGAATGGACGATTTCGGGATTCTAGCCAGGGATTTCGGCTTCCGACCCCAGGGCAAATCCGCCCCCATGTCAGCCTCCAAGGGCCCCGCCACCACCACCTCCACCAACGTTGGGATCGGATCCGTCGGTGGCTCCAGATCGACTTCCTCGGCGACGGCGAGATCCGCGTGGAATTCGACCCCCTCCGGCGGATCCCTTCTCGGAGACGACGACGGGATCTTTGGACCCTCTTCCCACAACCAGAGCCGCCCCGAGTACGGTGGTCTTTCGGGGTACGATGACGTCTTCGGGGGTCCGCCGAGGTATTCGAATCAGGGGCGTTCTCCTCCTCCTCCTCCTGCTCCTACTCCGTCCTCTGCCGCCTCTCCTTTTGATTCTTTGTTTCCGGGGTCTAAGGAATCGCCCACTAGGGCCTCGACCATGCCCGTGTATGATAAGCCCGTGTATGATGATGATATCTTTGATGGGGTTCCTGGAATGAAGAGCACTGCGGCTGTTAGATTCGACGATGTCTTCGCTTCGATGTCTAATGTGCAGAATGATGCGTCTCAGTATGATGATCTGCTTGGGAATTTCGGTCGGGCGGAACCCGAGTTGAAGAAGGGTTCGAGAGGCAATCGATCGGGAGGGACGGAGAGAGAGGTTACGGGGTTTGATGATTTGATACCCGGATTTGGTGGGAGTAGTCCTCCCCCAAACAGGTAAAAACCTGATCTTTTTATTTTTGGATGTCATGTTATAATGCTGCTGCTTGGACCTTGGTTTGTTGCATTAGATTGCAGTTTCGATTGAGTTTTTTTTAATGTAGATTGTATCTTTGAGCGGCTGGATGAACTTGGAAATGCTGATTTCAATCAATTCCATTGTTATTGTAAATAGCTTCTGGGTGATGGAATGAAGTATACAGATGCTGGCAGTAGAAATTTTTATGATTGTGTGAAGGAGCATTGTGCTCCCTGTTTAAGATTTACACGATTGTTGTAATGCAAATATGACCTGCTACACTAGATTATACATTTGGCAGTATGTTCTGTCAAATTTGATACTTTTTGTAAGTCATTGAAAAAATGAATAGAAAGATTATCATGGAAATCTTAAAGTTTGACACTTCCATTGCACCGTGCAACAACTTATTACAATGCATTACCTATTGATATTTCGGAAGCACTATAAATTTTTTATTGGTAAATGTATTATGATGAAAAAAAAAAAAGAAAATATGCTTGTATAGTTGTATGGATAATGTGTTACTGGTAAAGCTTTTGTTGCAATGGAAGTTACTTTGTACTACATTTAGAATTTTCAGAGGGGCCTATCTTTGGTGTACATATTCTACATACAGAGTTGGTGTACACCAATCTCCTGCTACCAAGGATGGTGGGTGGGAACATATTTTTTGAAACCCTGTTTTGGAACATGTATGGAGATTCCTTTTTGCAGTCCTTGGAAAAAATGGAAAGCTCATGTCGTAATTATATAATGAGTGCATGCAGTTACTGTTGTAGGTGGTAGTGAAATTTATAGCATCAAAATTGGTGATTGCTATTTGTCAACCTTTTTTTTTTAATTTTAATTTTTGTACTTTAAGGACTTGAATGCACATGCTCTCACTCACACACTCATGTCCTTAGCCAGCTAATCTATAGGCAGGGAGGTCAACTTTTTTTTTTTTTTGTATAGCTATATGCTGTAGAAATATGCCTATAGGAAGTGCTGATTCTTTTCCATTTAAAATTATTTGACATAATGTTGGTGGGTGGTCAGAAGTATCATCGAAACCCAACCCAAAAAATAAGAAGGGTCAACCTGAACCCCGAATTACCAGCGGATTCTGGTCAGGTTGGCGGGTAGGGTCTGGAAATTCCTCCCTCAGGTGGCATCAACTCTGGAAAGCTAACCTTTGTTCTTATTTACAATTGGAGTATGAGTCTCCAGGGTGGTTGGACACACCCTTTAGTCTGTCTTAGCTCATTAACTGAGTCAGCTTCAATAAGCAAGGACCCTAAGCATGAATTCAAAAACAGTGTAATCCCTTAATCTAGGTTAGATGTTTCAACTCTGACTGGGCCCAAAAGGGCGATAATTAGGCCACTACTTTCATCTTTTATGGTCCCCCCAATTCCTGAAGGGCCAGGCTTCTTAACAAAACTGCTTTGATCATTGGGTCTGCATTGATCTTGTTTAGGCACAATCCTTGTGTCTTATAAATTTACTAATTGTTTTTCTGATAATCTTACCTGTTGCCAAGAAAAGATTATCTTTCTCTCTAAACTTCAGAGAGATGCTACGGAATTATCTAGTTTTTCTTCCAGTTTCAACTAATAGATTGTATATTGTTCTAGTTCATTTTATCTGGCATGAGCATATTAATGTATCTCTTTCTCTTTGTTTTTATATATATATATATATATATATATTTAAAATAAACCACTGCATTGTACTTCTTGGAAAGCTTTATGGAATAGGTTAATGTACTCAGATTTGAAGGATTTAAACTTCTGAAATTAACTGGCTCTGCATACTGTTTAGTCTTCTACTGTCTAAGTGGTTAGTTACTATTGGGCATTTCTTATGTTTCTAACTTGCCAGCGAGACCATCATTGTTTAGTGATTCTTCTCTTTGTTCTGTCACATGTTATTTTCTACGAGGCCTATGTGTTTCGTACATTTTTTTCCCGTTATTTTTTTTATTTTTTTTTACAACAGATTCCTTTCATTTTATATGGTCCAGCTAACTACTTTCCTCTTTTAGGCTCCTACTAATAATGATATTTTGGTAACACATTATTATCATTTACACAGGGGGACTTCAGAGTCCAGCCGCCCAGCAAATTCAGCTGTTCCTCCCACTAAATCAAGCTCTAGTGTGCTGGATGATCCTTTTGTAGTTATAGAATCAACTTCAGTTCCAGTGTATTCTTCCTCAGGATTGTTCACAGACCCTTTGGAACACATTAGTAAACCCAATAACTCTGGCACCACAAAGTCTGATGGTTCTTCTGTCAGTGGAGGAGTGTTTGATGATATTAATGCTTTTGACGGGCTTACGAAATCTGTCCCCTTCTCCGATAAAGATCGGAATAATAAGAGTCCTTCGCGTACAAAGGCTGGGAATGGACCGGCAGAGAAGGCTACAATGAGTGACTTTGAGAACACTGTACATAGGAAGATGCCTTCTGATGATTATCAACAGCCTCATCAAACTCTGTTTGACATTCCAACTGGGCCATCAAACTCTCATAAAACCACAGGTAGAAGTGGTTTTAACCCAAAGAATGTGAATGCTTATGAGGCAAGTTCGCAGGATATGTCTCCAGAATCTGATGGAAATTTGGATTCAAGTGATGATGTATGGCTGACTGTTGAGGAAATTCCTCTTTTCACACAACCAACAAGTGCTCCACCACCTTCAAGGCCGCCTCCTCCTAAACCTGTATCATTTCCAAAGGCAGATAAGAGTTCTGCTGCTGGTTCAAGTGCAAAAAGAAAAGTTGGTGTCGCTGATTCAGTGAAGGGCTTTGGAGTGTCATCCGTAGATGAACTTGAAGATTTTGCCATGGGTAAGCCTCAAAATTATGCTGATGAACGTGCAGATGTTCTTTCCAGTGAAGAAGAAATAGAGACAAATTCTGCTGCTGCAGCATCTGCAGCTGCTATGAAGGAGGCTATGGACAGAGCCGAGGCAAAATTTAAACATGCAAAGGAATTTAGGGAGAGAGAAAGAGATTTAAAAGGTGTTAAAAGTAGAGAATCTGCACAGCAGGAAGATGAAAATGCTAGGAAAGATGCTCAAGAGCGAGAATATAGAGAAAAACAGGAAAGATTAGATCGTGAAAGGGAACTGAGGGAAAGAGAGGAGAAAGAGAGGGAGCAAAAGAGACTTGAAAAGGAGAGAGAGCGGGAACGAGAGGAAAGGGAAAAGGCTAGGCATGCCGTTGAGAGGGCTACGAGGGAGGCACGGGAGAGAGCGGCTACTGAAGCTCGCCTAAAGGCTGAGAGGGTCGCTGTTGAGAAGGTAAATGCTGAAGCACGTGAGCGCGCAGAGCGGGCTGCTGTTCAGAGGGCGCAAGCAGAAGCACGTGAAAGGGCGGCTACAGAGGCAAGAGAACGAGCGGAAAAGGCTGCTCTAGAAGTCAAACAGAGGGAAAAAGCTGCTGTGGCAAGAGCTGCACAAGAAGTACGGTATAGAGCAGAGCGAGCGGCAGTTGAAAGAGCAGCTGAAGAGGCTCGGGCAAGGGCAGCTGAAGAGGCTCGATTAAGGGCTGCAAGAGAGAAGCAGCAGCAACAGCAGAAGAATGAAAATGATCTTGAGTCCTTTTTCAGTGCGCGGCCAAACAGTGCACCAAGGCAAAGAGCTGCCACTTCGGTGAGAACATCATTGTTTTGAACTAGAGGCAGTTTTTTCTTGTTTTTGTGACTGACATTTTACCATATCTTATCGGATGCATCAGGATCCTGCTTTTGACGCCCAATTTCAGAGCAAGCCAGTTTCTGATGGGACACGAAGGGCATCTGTTAGTACTCCTTCCACTATGAGGAAGGCATCTTCTACAACAAATATTGTGGATGACCTTTCTTCCGTGTTTGGAGGTATTGAACTCACTCTGATCCTAAACTTTACATTCATTCAAAGACTCAGCATTGTTGTCAAACTCTCAATGATGGTTATGGCTGCAGTTAGTTTCTAGCTGTATTGGATTGCATCACTTTTTTTTTAATGTTAAAAAAATATGAAATTCAGAAACAAGCAAAGTGATGCATTGTGAATTTGTGATATATATGTTGTTTTTATTTAATTAATTAAATAATTAATGCTTATTATTTTTAAAATCACCAACGTCCAAATTGCACCTATGTCTAGTCCATACTGTATCCTTTACGTCTTTTTTGCTGCTGTGGATTAGCATACATCCATAACCTAAGAAGCACGGACACTTCTCCGGGGCCAGAGTGTCGGTGTCCGACACGTGTCGGACACGGACACGCCCAAAAGAGTGTCCTGATTATTTTTTTATGTTTAATATTTCGGACACGCTGGGGACACGTTCCGGACAAGCTGGGACACGTTTCGGACAAGCTGGGGACACACTAGCCTCTTTTAATTGGGAAAAAATAATAAAATTAGAGTAAAAAATGAAAAGAAAAGGGGGCTGTTTGTAAAAGGTCATAACTTAAAAGCAAAGGGGCCATCCTTCCGCTGCCCTAATAACATTCGTTCGTCCAGCGAAAGAAAAAAGGGAAGAAGAAAAGAGAAAAAAATTGATATTTAGTTAGTTGGTACAGTGGTACTTGAATTTTTATTTATTTGATTGCTAAATTGATTACAAAGTTAAAATGATAGTATCTTTTAGTATATGATTAGATATATTATTATTATTATTAATTATTAACGTGTCCCAACGTGTCCGTGTCCTACTTTTTTGAGAAATGCCGTGTCGGCGTGTCCGTGTCGTGTCATGTCGGTGTCCCGTGTTCGTGTCCGTGCTTCTTAGTCCATAACTCATGTGGTTCTACAAAGTAGCTCATCGGCTCTAACTATAAGTGATTCCTACTACATCCTCTCTTGATCATATTTTAGTATGCATCTTAACTCAATATATGTTACTCATATGTTTTTTTAAACAAAAATACAATCTCAATATGAAAGGATGTGAAATTTGATCATATTATTGAATGGTTCTGAGCTTAGAATAACTTAGGGAAATGCTTTCATGCAAGCAATGGGATTCAGGAAACATGGATTGGTGCCTTTTTCATAGGTCCGTCCTTTAAATTGAGGGGGTGGGTCCTGCCTTATGGACGGTTGGGATGGGAGCTACCACATTCCATTGCTTGTCGGTGGAAGTTTTATGAATAACTTATATCTTTAGATCAGACGAACAAAGAAAAAGTACAAAAGAAAAGCGAAAGATAGAAGACAAAAAATAGCAAGTTTAGCCCGAAATGAATGGGTCTAAGCATTTGATGATAATATTATAATATAAGATATACACTTTAAATGTGAAATAATGATCTTGTTATTAGAGAAAATTTGGCTTTAAATAAAAAAATTGAACCTGAATATAATTTTTCTTTAAATGGTTAATAAATTTATTCGAATTGGAAACAAATTAATCTAAAAATCCTCAAATCATGCAAAACAGTGTTAATGTGCTCCAATCTTGCAAGTATTTAGGGTTAAGGGGTGTTTTTTATCTATAAAATTTGAGCCTTTTTACCTATTCTTTTGTTTGCCTCACGCAAAAATGTAAGAAATTCTTTCTTACTGGCCTCGTTCTGAGTATTGCTGCTGATAATCACGTTTTTTATGCTCAGGTCATGCCTTTAAGTGCCCTGTAGAATCACTCCCTCTCTGTGTGTGTGTGAGAGAGAGAGAGAGAGAGAGAGAGAGAGAGAGAGAGAGAGAGAGAGAGAGAGAGAGAGAGAGAGAGAGAGAGAGAGAGAGAGAGAGAGAGAGAGAGAGAGAGAGAGAGAGAGAGAGAGAGAGAGAGAGAGAGAGAGAGAGAGAGAGAGAGAGAGAGAGAGAAGTAATCTTACTTAAACTCACTTTGTGTTTGTGCATGGACCATTCTATCAACTACAAGTCTATATTGGTTGATAATGCGCTTTTTGTTGCTATTGAGCCACTTAAATTATTGGCATTGGTCAATATGTGATACTGGTCAATATATGATTCCTTTTTTTTTTTTTTTTTTAAATTTTAAATAGCTGCCACATCAACTGAAGAATTTCAAGAAATTGAAGGGGAAACTCAAGAAAGACGAAGAGCCAGGTTGGAACGTCAGCAGCGTACACATCAGCGTGCGGTAACTGTCCTTCAATTTTTCTTTTACACTTCAAATGAAAATAAGTACGTACTCACAAATGTTAAAATAAGAACTGGACAGAAATTCAAATTTGGAAATCATTTGTCTCCTTACTGGATGCATCCATTCATGGGGTTAGATTGAGATTGGAAGGTTCTGTCATGGGCTTTGGATTTGGAGTGGTTAGAAAATCAACATCTCTATTGATCCTTACCATGAAGTTATGGACCATAAAGTTTAACAGTTTTTTTAAGTGCATAATTATAACTTTGACTCCTAAATGAAAAGGATCATAATATCATGCTTATTTTTTACCCACTCAGATCATCAAATCTTACTTTACCTTTTTGATCGGCATCATCCAAGTGGGGGCTGGAAAAAGTTTTTGATTTTGGATTTGAGGCTGGCTCGTAATGACCTTTCAGCGACTTTTAATGTGAATGACATGTGCAACTCCTCTGTGGAGGGCCATTTAGGAGTTTTTTTTAGGGGGATGCTCCATTTTTTTTATATTCCATGGAAGAGGGGAAGAAAGGATGAAGAAGAGGTCTATGTATGGATAAGAGTGCACCAACAATTAGCTTGATTGGATTTCAAATGGTCTAGATATTAAGGCTTCAAAATGAAGGGTGAGAAAGCAATAAGAAATTTTTAATGGAAAACCCAACATAGTTGGGACAAGGCTTTGATGATGATGAATGTCTCATGGGATATATATATATATATATATATGGGAGATGCTCTAGTGAAAGTAACTCTCACGGTACCGTGAGAGTAAGGGTAGAGCTCCTCACATTTAGGCTGTTGGCATTGTGTGTGTGTATAACTCTCATTGTAGTGTGAGAGTTACTCCCATAGGAGCATCTCCCACCTTATATGAGAGATAGGAGTGAGGGCCCTCACATTTAAGTTGTTGGCATTGGATATGGATGTGAGGGCCCCACCTTATCTATCATAGTAAGGTGAGAGATGCTCTCATAGGAGCATCTCCCATATATATATATACACATATATGTACCCATATATATATATATATATATAGGGAGACGCTCCTATGAGAGATATCTCTCACCTTATTTGAGAGATTGGGTGGGGCCCTCACATCCATATCCAATGCCAACAACTTAAATGTGTGGGCCCCTACCTTATCTCTCATAGTAAGGTGAGAGACGCTTTTATAGGAGATAAATATATGTATGTATATATATATAAATATGTATATAGTGCGTGTGTCATGACAACCACCTATGTAATATTTTAGCTTCCATGTTTGGTTCTTTCACTTTAATTTTCGAGTTTGAATTTTCAGCAACAAGCTCTGGCTGAGAAAAATGCACGGGACATGCAAACTCAAAGGGACCAAGCAGAGCGACATGTAAGCCTCCTGGAACCCAAATGCTACAAAATCGTGACTAATTAGCATTTAGCTTTCTGAACATATATGCAGCATGTTGTTATGTTTATTCTAAATGTTTAAATAGAAATTCTGGTCTTTAATTTTTTTTCTCTTCATGTTTTAGGTCCTAATTTCTTGGTTACCTATTTTAAGATGAAGATAATTCTCATTTCTCTTGCATTACTCTTCTGCTTTCAGAGGATTGCTGAAACACTAGATATTGAGATAAAACGGTGGGCTGCAGGAAAAGAAGGCAACTTACGTGCTTTGTTATCAACATTGCAATATGTAGGTTGATGTTTTATTTATTATATGATTCTTTTATTGATATGTCTTACCTTAATCTTGTGCATGACTTGCAGACTCCATAGTGCTTTTTATTTGCTTGTAAATTTTTCTCACGCGTCTCTCTTTCATGGCTTTCTTGCTGCACTTAAATGTTCCATTTTTTTCCTTTTCAAAATTCCGTTTTGTGATGCATATGTTTTCTTGTTGAAGTGTGAACATGAGAAGATCATCCATCATTGAAGCTTGTTGCCTCTATCTTTTAGGGTCAACTTGGGGAATTTAGTATGCGACTTTTACTCTCTGCACTAATTTCTAACATTTAATGGAACTGCATGAAGGTATCCTGCTATGTGTGCAGACGGTGGTTAAATTAAGTGGGGTTTTTTTTTTTTTGATAACGCATTAAGTGGGGGTTTTTGGCAGGCTTTATTCCCATCTTCCTAGTCTCTTTTAGGATATCTATGTGTACTTGCACTAAAAACAACTATCCTTATGTGGGCTAGGGAATCTAGTCATCAAGATGCTCGAGAGGAAACTTCCTATTTGGAAATCAAGTATTTATCTTTTGGTGTAGAATTATATTGATTGAGGCTGCTCTGCCAAATCTCCCTATATTGTCCTTGTTCAAGTGTTTGGTGGCTGTCATTAGGTACAGTGAAAGACTTTCCTTTGGCAAGAATGGAAGAGAAAAAGAAGTATCATTCTGTGGATTGGAGCACTTTATTCATATCCTTTTGGATAAGTGGTTAAGGAGAATGGGCGAGGATTCAGATGGCCTTTTGAAGGAAGTCTTGTTACCAAGGTGTTGGATTCCATGCAAGGGTGGATTATTCAAGGTGCATCTAATTACCATTTTGTGCTTTGGCATGGCATCATATCACTTGTAGAAGCCTTGCAGGTATCCATTATTATGTGGGTAGTTGTAATCTGATTCTATTTTGGATAGATATGTGGGTGGGAGAATCTCCCCTAACAATCCAATTCACATACTCTTTCATTGCACCTTAAACAAGAGAGCCAAGTTGGATGACTTATGAAATGTATTGGTAGCCAAGTTGGATGACTCTAGTTGAAGTGTGTAAATCCAGTTTCAGTCCATGTTACAACTAATCAATGTGGTCTATATTCCAATAGTTATTCTAGATAGTAGACTATGGATGGGGAGCATAAGTGACTGCTTTGCCTTGGCTTTATTTTTCGAGATGCTCGGGGAAGAGGGGCCGTCAAGTCCCATAGCTAGCATTAGCCATGTAAATGCCCCTCTGAAGGTAAATTTCTTGGGGTGGATAGCTTTTCTTGGGGAAATTGAAATGATGGATACTTGTGGCTTCGCCAATATATTGTGGTTAATGTGTTCTTCATGTGCCTAGCAGATGCAAATTCAGTGGATCATCTATTCTTGTGATGGCCTTTCACTTAGTCTGACACAGTCCTGATATGACGCAATAGGACTGTCTAGGGCCCAATGAAAACCAATCCAGAAAACACCAGCAAATAACAATATTTGCAGTAGATTATATAAATTTCAGAAAATTAATAGGCAAGGAACGATGCACATAATCAACCCAAAACTGACCTTAGGGCCTTCCTCAACCTCTAGATGGTCACACAACCATGAGAGGGAGAAAACAAAGCAAAGAACTGTTGCTTTTTTCAATACTATAAACTGTTCATAACTCCTAGGATCAGTCGACCATACAACTACTTTTATAGCGCATAAAACCCATAAAAACCCTAGAAATCTTAGTAAAGCCTACAAACTTGTCCTACCACAATTGGAAATCCTAATCACAGTTTCCCTAAGAACAAATTAAATCTGAAAAGAAATTTAAAGAAATATAAAGATTTCTCCATATGGCGTCACTGCGCTGTTTTGGAAATCTCCGTGTGGGGCCCTCTTGGTGCCTTCATTCCATGGATTGGGTTTTGTTTATTTGACCTACCAACCTGTTGCTCCAAAATACAGCACGTCAGCCCTGTTTCAATTTCAGAGTTTTCTGAAATTCCATACAAGTCCCTGAATTTCCTGTTTTTGCCAAAGCAGCCTCTGCCATTGTTTTTTTATTAAGTATATGGGTACTGTTTATAGCCCAATTGTTCCTTTGGCCCACTTCTAAGTGTGGCCGTACCCTGTAGGCTCAATCACGAGCGTCCAATAATGAATTTTCTTAATCCTTGCTGATTTATGGAAATTGATCCCCATCATAGGCTCCCTTGCATAAGGTGCTCTGTTGGGTTGGGTGTCATTGGGGTTGCCAAATGGTGCATGTGTCTGGGTGTGGGTGTGTGGGGATTGGGGAAGCTTTTTTTTTTTTGAATGGTAGTAGGGAAGCTATTATAGTAGTGAAGTCTCTAGGTGAAGCTTCTTTTGCAGCAAAGGGGAATCTTCTTTCATAGTAATGATTTTGGTCATTTGGGAGCAGTGGGCCAATTAGATGCTTTGACGGGAATGTCTTGATGAAGCCTCTTTGGCATCAAAGGTGAATTCTTGTGTTGTTTTCTGGGGCTTCCTCTTTTATGCATTTGAAGGGGATTCAAGTGGCTACTATAGAGGTGTTGCCGTGTTGGGATGAGGTACTGAGCTCTTCAGCTAATTCGCTCTCTTCTAACTTTTGATGGTAAGTGGCATTGCCCTGTTGGTTCAAGTTGAATTTTGATGGCAGTATTTCTATGATTTCGACTTTTGAGGCTTGTAGGAGTGGAAGGCCTAATTTGTGATACCTTCTCTATGCTGTGAGTTCGGTTCAAGTTGAATTTTGATGGCAGTGTTTCTATGATTTCGAAGCTTTTAGGAGTGGAAGGCCTAATTTGTGATACCTTCTCTATGCTGTGAGTTTCTTGGTTCGGTTCAATTTATGAATGTTGTGGAGTCGATAGCAATCAAGATTGGTCTCCTTTGAGGAAAGAGGCTTAGCGCGAGTCACATCATAGTGAAGGGAGATTCTTTGTGTGCCATTTGATGGACCCCATGTGAGTGCCGTACTCCCCATGGTGATTGGTGAATGTGGCGGTGGTAGCAGATCTAAGTCTTTTGGTCATACTTCCTCCAGTCGTGTGTTGCTCTGAATACATGATGGGGCAGATATTTGTTCAAGTCAAGGGTGCAGGAGGAATGTCATGGCTATTGAAAATGGTCCTTGTTCACTGAATATCTCTTATACCATATATGTCCTAATCTCAATAAAACCATTACTTTTAAAAAAGGTCTTAACCGTTACATTTCAAAAAAAAAAAAATCTACCCTTTTCTGATACCAGCAACTTCAATTCCTAGAAAATAGTTGATGGAAATTAATCCTTAACATAGAAGACGTACAGGCCTTTGCCAGGGTTTTTTCCCTCAACATTGCACTCTCAGTTTGGTTGTCCACAGACTCTACTATATATTTGCTCTGAGAAATATTTTTCCTTTTCCAAGGGCATCCAACATGAATTTCTCGAAAGATAATACTTGAGGGGACTTGATTCTGTAATGTTGAAGACTGTGCCATTCTTTTTCAACACTGCAATTTCAGCTGGGTTGTCTACAAACACCGCTATATCATGGAAATTACAATATGATGAGTGACTTTCACAAATAACTTTGGTTAACACTGACCTATTCACATCAATATCTTAGTAAAGTATCTCTGTAGTTCAAAACCAATCACAGATTACTTCAGCCTATGTGTAACCTTTCTTTGTTCACAGATTACTTCAGCCTATGTGTAACCTTTCTTTGTTTACATATTTTTCCATGACTAACAAAGCCTGAGAAGAGTCATTGAAACTTTATTTTGAAGATCTCCAATTCTCCACTGTGAAACTCAATGCAAGTTTCAAAGGCTTCTTCACAGCAGATGAGTGTGCTTTTGTCGGCATTGAGCTTAGCAACATATGCGATTGTCTCTTGATAGTCCAACCAATGAGCATGTATAAAATCCTTCAGCAACCAAGCAAGCTTGCTATCTCCCGGTGGTCCATTGGCATTATGTCTCTCATATACTAGTGGTCTAGTTTTGTTCTTGGTTTATTATGGATATCTTTGTGGTTGTTTTTAGAGCCTCATTCCCTACATGCACTAGTAATCCTCGGGTCATCCTTTTTTATCTTCCAGTCATGTCTTAATAAATTAACTGGGATATATTAAAATATTAATGTATAGGCACCTCTCTCTCTCTCTCTCCCAAAAAAAAAAAAGACCAAAGGAAAGGCCAACATGGGATTTTGTGGAGCCTACCTGTGATCAATTCAACTCCCCCTTTCACTCACTAACCCCCTTATTGGCGCTCAACCCAATTTAAAACTAATCTGATAATCCGCTACTGGATTGAATAAAAATGTGTAACTAAATGCTGTGCAACTCTGAGACTATTAATAAAAGGTTTACGATAATTAGAACAGTTTCTTTCATCCCTACTCAATCCTTGATGATACCTTTCCACCCCCTATCTCTAATGTTTGGCATGCATCCAGGTTGGCCCCGTTGTCCTGCATGGAATGCCCTGCTGGCCGTCTTATTGGGATAAATTAATTTTATATTATATCTATCGTAATTTTTTGGGGTAACTCAATGTTTAAGTTAATTTTGCTTTCTATTGGGCCCACCATCCAAATGGATGCATGGGTACTATTTGGGGGTTGAGGACGAGGAGGATGAGGTGGTCTTAGTGAAGATTAGTTGTGCACCAGCTTTCATCCCATCTCCCACGGTTCTTGTACGGACAGTTCTCACCTGAATATTCCTGTATGCACAAATGCAGAAACCTGCTTTGCTTTCCATAATCCAGTTAACAAAAGAAAAGATCAAGACGAGGAAATAGAATGTGCCATTTGGAAGAAGATGAGTGCAGCCAAATGAAGAAAAAGGTGAAAAAGATGGTACCTTTGAATGCAATCTGCTCCCAGAGTCCTGGTCATTTGAGAATAAAAGTGCAAGTTTCAGAGAAGTGAAGAAGAAAACGAAGAAAAGTCATTTCTTCTTTCATTGACAATTTTGTACTTGCAAAGAGCTTTGGTTTCTTATGGCTGAATTTAACTTGGAGCATTTCTCCCACAAAAGATGGCATGCTAGAGGGTGTTCCCTCTATAGAAATTGAATTGAGTTTCCTTTCTCTCATCTGACTGGGTGATCACAAAAGCAAACAAAAGTTCCAATGAACCATTTTTATCATCCAATCTCAACCGTAGATTGAACCGAAAGCTTTTGAAAGATGATTTTGTCTAAAACGTTGGATGGACTCACTAGTCACTACTCTACAAAATAGGGTGACCCAAAACTCATGCCCTTTTGCTTCTAAAGAGAAGTGATATCAGAAATGTGCTTTGTTCCAAATTAATTCATTTCATGTCCATTTGTTTTTTTAATCTGATTTTTCCCCTTTTGTCCTTATCAATTGATGAGTTTCTGTTTTGACCTGGATTTGTCTAACATGAATATAATTTGGTAAATACTAATTACTATTCTTTATACTGTATATGATAAACAGGTTCTCTGGCCTGAATGCGGTTGGCAGCCTGTGTCTTTGACTGATTTAATTACTGCTGCTTCAGTTAAAAAGGTCTATAGAAAAGCTACCTTGTCCGTTCATCCTGATAAGGTGCAGCAGAAAGGTGCTAATCTTCAACAGAAGTATATTGCCGAAAAGGTGTTCGACCTCTTGAAGGTATACAGTAGATTTTATATGGAAATTTTGTTTCATTTGACTATTGCAATATTTATATGCTCTAAAAGGAAAGGAAAAGAAAGTTAATTTCAGTATTGTTTCGTTTGTTGCATGCTTCTTTATCATTATCATTATCATTATCATTATCATCATGAAAGCCTTGTCCCAACAATGTTGGTGTCACTACATGAATTCTGTTTCTCCATTCTAGTCCATCTTAGGCCAAATCATTGGATATGTTGCACTTCATCAGATTTATCCTTATAATGTTGATCAATGAATTTATAGAAGATATTTAGGTAGATGTTTGATGTTGATAGTTATCTTTTTGAGAGTAGCGAGTTGGCAATCTCATGCTCATGATGATGTCTCTAAAACTGTCCTGCATATTGAACTCTCCCAAGATGTTGGATGGACAGAACTCTCCCAAAATGTTAGATGGACTGTACTCGTGCCTCTCATTTTTCAGCAAGTTATCATGTACTTTTTTTAAAATCTGTTTTTAATGATATTGGCGTTATTACTCTGAGGGGGCTTGTTGGAAAAATCTTGTCATAATCCGTTTATCCTCTTTTTATTATATTTACTTTTAAATTTAAAATGTTCATGTCATGGTTGGAATAGTTGTCATATATGATTCCATCGTGTTGGTGTTATTATTCGGTGATATTTACCTTTTGATATGGACAAATCTCTTATTATTTGGATTTCATTGATTTAATTACTTGCATATACTCGAATATGATAACAGGAAGCCTATAACAAGTTCAATTCAGAGGAGCTCTTCTAAAGACCTTGAGATTTGTTCAATGGCATATGATTTTGGTTGTTGAGAGAGCTAGCAGTTGGCACGGTTTCTCCGCTTCTCATCATATATTGGATATTTGTTTTCCAATGCACCCTTCAAATGGAGTGCGCTTGACGCGCTATTGCCCAAAGTAAGAACTCTTTGCTATGTTTTATGGCTGCTGTAAATCAATGTTCCATTCTGAATTACAAAAAAATGTGTGTGTGTGGAAATGCAATGGCTGCTGATTTCATATGTAGAGTAGTAGCAGGGAGGAAAGGCATTGTACATGCCCTCATCATTTATAAGTAGTGTCATTCTTTTTTGAGCTCATAAGGATTAGATCCTTGCACGAAGATGATTGAATGAATACCAGGCATTATGTTGTCAGTGTCTGACTGAAGTGGCAATTTATTATTCTGTTTTATGTAATTTTTAATGGCTGCTTGTAGAAACCATCTTTTTGGAGAGTGAATGCTATCATGTTTATTTTATTTGAAGTAGAGGCGGTATCCGGTACTTAAAGTTTTTTAATTTTTTAAACTGAATAGTTAGGTACAATGATGTTACTTAATGAACAGAGGATAACTTTCTCTTCTTTGGATAGGCAAAAAATAGAGTAAAGTTTAATGGGCCCTAACAGTTTAAAATTTCAACTCTATTGTATTTGGATGAGTCTGGCCCAATAGATGAGTTATTGTTCTCAGCCACATGTACTTCATTTCACGTTAATTATAAATACTTCAATTTCCTTGAATAAAAGTGGATTCTATTTCAAACCTTAACTTCACACCAAGCATCAAAATCAAATTGAGTGAAATGAAGTACTCTACCTTAACTTCAATTCACTTCTCTTCCACTTCACTCATGTGAAATTGACATAACTTTACTCTACTCCTCATTTTTCCAAACAGGCTTTAAGGGACACCCAATGTGATAGTCATGTGATGGACAATGTGTCGCCCACCAGGGCCCCACACTTTACTCGAAAGCCACCTCTTCCCTCTAAATGAAACGAAGAACATAAAAGAATTAGTTTCTTACCTTACTTGCAACGAGTTGACTATTGCTCACCATTAGGACTGAAACAGCACATTTTTCATATTTACGTCATTGATTTTGTTGTAGCCCTTAAAATTTACACATTATTGAGATCTCATCAGGCTTATTGAGGGAGAATTCCTTGTCCTTGCATAGACATTCCCCCAAACCAAAACCCCCACCCCCTCACCTTTTTAGCAGCCCTAAGTGGGCCGCATGTAATTTCTCATTGCTCTCTGCTGCTTGTGTTAGTGGCCCCAAGTTGGCCCCATTGAATGTCTCTGATATTGCCCATATATATTATGTTAAGAAGGATGCTCCTTGGGAGAATGTTTCCCAAATTATGGAGGGAACCAATTATTCCTTTAGCATCCAGTATTACATCCAGTATGCCATGGCTGCTGTTTAGTTGAAAGTACTTTAATAACTTGTATAATCACAACAAAGGTCGCGAAAGCGGATGCATAGTGCCACAGCTGCTGTTTTCTTCAAAAACATTTCCCATCGTCCCACCCTAAAGGGCATGTATCAGTATGAAGAACTCTGCAACCCGTTGGAAGTAATGTCGTCCTTGATTTCAGTGAGGTTCATTGAGTCCTCATATAGCCACCCAAAAAAAAAAAAAAAAATCAATTGATTCCTAATATGTTTGATGGAATTAAGTTAAATCCCAAGAGAGGTAAAGGGTTGTTTATCTCATTCGGATGGGAAAAACGATGGTAGAGAGAAATTCTCATTTGAACTGTATGACAGTCTTTTCCACTTCTACTTTTACTCTCTCTTTATTTCCCCTCATCCGAAAGACACCTCTTTATTTCCCCTCATCCAAAAGACCCCTGAATAAATAATGCATCTGAGTCACTGTATTCAGATTGAGCTACTGCTATTTCATGCAATTCAGATTCCTTTCATGTCTAGGATTCAACTAATACATGTTAGTGGGGGATGGATGACTTTGATGGGTGAAGATGATATTTAAAAAGATGCCGAATTCTTTTGGGCCCTGGAAATCATTTAACAGTCCCAACACTCCATCTTCCGGAAGCAGAACTCCCAAGTCTTCACATGGGTTCGGGTTGGGTTCACACACAACAGCACATCTGGTTCGGTTCCCTTCCCAACACTTTTAGGTAGAGGGAGGAGGCATGCCCATCCCATGTCTTCTTTTGCCAATGTCATTGTGAGGACTTCAACTTCTCATCCACTTATCCAACTTCTTAGAAACTTGTGTGTTTGGGTGCCCACCCACATGATGTCACCACACCTTCAGCAGCAATCAATCAAAGATCTCAATCTCTATATGCCTTAAACCCCAAGGGGTAGCTCAGTTGGCGTAGGACCGCGATTTGTATTCAGTGGTTGTAGGTTTGAAACTGCACTGCCACATTAGGGCTACATGGGAGTTTACCCGGCTTTCCTCTGAACTCGGAGGGATTAGTCTAGCCCAAAGGATTGAAAATCCTTCGATAGCAAAGAAAAAAATAAATCAATCAAAGATCTCAATCTGCAGGAGCAACGGACCAGACTCAACTGACCAAAAGTATGTTACTCGAACATCATCTATCCACTGTTGATGTTTTATATCAATGGTCATTTAAAGATGGGGCCCACTTTTGTAGTGTATTTTGGACCAAGTGAATGATCCTAACCACATGATTTGACAAGGTTCTTCATGAGCGTATACCCTGTGTTTTGATGGATGATTGACAGCGATTTTTCGTTTAGCAGAAGAAATAGTGAGGGGTTGTTTGATTGCAATAATATTTGTCTGGGATTTCACATAAGGAAACTGTTTGATGGGAATAATTTCATCAGGAGAGCAGGTTTGGTTAGAAGAAGTGGCCTTTGACCTTCCAGGTTGTTTGGTAGCAATTATTAATTCCAAATCTCCTCCAAATTCCTCTATCAAGCTCCTCTTTGGCTGCTGATGTTAGTTTCAAAGGTTTTAAACCATGGGTTGGGCTCTCCCGAGACAATCTCATGAGAGAGAACTTTCTGGGGCTCACCTAGGGCCATGCCAGTCATGGGGGTTGTGGGGAAGGAGAGCTCTCAATGAGATCGAGTGGTTCACAAAATATCAATTCTAATAGATCATCATAGCCCTTCATCTATTGTCTTCAAGTTTAATGATTCTGAAAGAAATTATTTTTATAGGATTTCAATCTAACGGTGTGTAACAGTTGGATGTTTGTCAAATTTAGGCCCGTGCCAATTCACATGAGGTAGTGAGTGTGCGAGGGCTTGGTTGATCGTGCGGGATTCCCACTTTCCATGCGCCTAAAAAAGAGAATCTGCGAAACGTCGTGAGACATTTTTTTTTTAAAACACGAGACGTTGTTAAGAGAGCGTATTCTTTTTCTTTTAAATTGAGTTTTAATTAGAAAATAGGTATATAGAAAAAAGCTCAAATCTCTCTCCCCTTGAGCCACATCAGCCACATTGGGGCTCATTTATTACTCCAAAAGATATGCCAACTTTTTTGTATCTCTTTGAATTTGAACTGTTTCATCTCTTAAAAAAAGAAAACACAACTGTCATATCTTTAAACCATTTCTTCCCCAAAGACAATTGCAGTGTAGAATTTATGAGGCACAAAATCATAATACATTTTCAAGACGACAACAAAGGTGAGAGATAGGCAATTTTTCCACATGTTCTCTTTTCCTATATTTTGCTCTTCATACCTTATAGATTTGATTTCAATAATAGGAGTGCAGATGACCGTGAGCGACTACTCTACTCACAAGAGTAGTTTTTCATAATCCTTTGGTTGATTTGAAAATTTTTATTTATTTATTATATGAAAGGGATATTAATTTTAATATATTATTCAGTTTGCATGAAAACTATTGCTAATTTACTATAAAATCCTTACTTTATTTGATTTTTCACATTTGGACCTCAAAGAATTTTTTTTTGAACATAATGCCCCTCCCCCAACCACCCCCCTCTTATTCTACTGAATTCTTCTTGTCAAACAAAAACTCCAGTGATTTCGAAAGTCGTAGTCCAAACATGAATCTGGATTCTCCCCACAGGGTTAACTCTCCCTCTCACAAGGTGAACCTCCATAAGCCTTCCATTTATCAAAATGGACCCCTTGAAGATACTTCAAGAGTACTCGAATGAGTTCCATCATAATCATTAGATCCTTATTCCATCAATTTAAAGTCATCTAAGAAGAATTCTACAAGAAAAACTCATTCTTACCAAACTCCATCCTAAATATGACAAAATAATTAAGCTGATTCTGCGAATTATTAGACACTAATCTCTCTAACTCTACATCTCAATAATTGCCTCTCAACAAGAATTCCCCCAAATTTTTACTGGTTACAATCAATCAGGCTTTGAGAGAATCATAAGATTTATGGACTGGCCACCTTCAATTTCTCAAATCCTCTAAAGTGGATGGGACGTGGGTGGGCCCAATCACCGTCCACAGACAAGATGGAGTGTGGCTCACCACCCAATCAACAAACACCATTTGGCTATAAGAACAGAAGAAGAAGAGTCAAAAAGACAAAATCAAAGACCGAAAGCAGCAGCCGAAGCCACACCACACTCTTTCCTTCTTCCTCTTAGTGGGTTGTTGGCCGTCGCCTCCCAGACATACCCTCACATCACAATTTCATATACTCCACACTCAAAAATGAAATGAAAAAGAAGGAATCTCCTCACAAACATCACCCATCACTCAAAAATGAAACGAAAAAGAAGAAGGAATCTCCTCACAAACATCACCCATATATATATATGAACAAGGCTCCCATAAGCTCAAATTTAGAATAAGGTAAGCTCAAGTGTGTGGTGGGGCCCACTTGGGGACCCACATGAGGATGGGGTGGGAGGATTTCAAGGACTCCCTACGACCTTCCTCCCTGCAAAAAATCAGCCCCAATCGTAATTTCTATCATCTCCATATGGGCCCAAGAGTTTAATGGTCAACAATCCATTCGGATTGATATATAGTCAATCCAACGGTCCAGTAAATTCGGATCTTATCGAAAGTTGGTGGACATGTGCAATTTAAGGGGGTCATGTGTTTGGTCCATTTGGATGGACCAAAGGTGGGCCCCATAAGCACGAGTTTATGAAATTTTCTCCCTAAGCTCGAGCTTAGGGAGCCTTGCTCATATATATATATATAAAACACATAACCCCCTTAAATTGCACATGCCCACCAACTTTTGGTCAAATTCAAATTTACTAGACCGTTGGATCGACTATGTATCAATCTAAATGCACCGTTGACCATTAAACTTTTGGTGCCCAGATGGAGATGATAGAAATCACGGGTGGAGCTGATTTTTTGCAGGAAGGAGGGTCTCAGGGAGTCATTGAAATCCCCCCACCCCCATCCCCATGTAGGTCCCCAAGTGGGTCCCACCACGTAATTGAGCTTACTTCATCTTACCTTATCCTAAACTTCAGCTTAGGAGAGCTGGCCGATATATATATATATATATATATGGGGCAGGTTCTCCTAAGCTGCAGCTTAGGGTCCTAAGCTGCAGTGTGTAAACAGCACATTAGTCATTGCAGTCATTGGCCTTTATACGAAAACAGGGTCATTAGTCATTGCAGTCATTGGCCTTTATATGAAAACAGACACACACAGTAAGAACTACTAGGTAGAGGGTTCCAATCCAATCACATGCTCTCTCTGATAGAGTAGAAAGAAAGAGAAGATTCCACATACAATCCATCTAAGTTTGATTATGATGTATGAACATGGGTGGCAAGAAAATATAATTTTTTGGCATTTTTCTCAGCTTAAACTGCTAGTTACAACAACAAGAGCAAGAGAAAGCAAGCAACTAAACATGGTTATCTTCTTAATTGGAATTTGATCAGTATGTGGTCTTGAATGGCTTATAGTCCTTGAGGTCAAGGACTACACCAGCTATAGACCCGGCGGCAGCTGCGATGGAGATGATAAGGCAGGCGAGGCTGAGGATCTGGAGACAGACCCATCTAGTACTCCACTTTGGTATCCTCTTCTGAGCAATGTACATCTCTACAGGGAAGTATACGGTCAATGGCCAGAAACCTAGTGCTCCGAGGATGCCAACGACGTCGTTGAAGAAGGGGAGAAGCATGGAGATCAGTGTGGTGACCACGACGAATGCAGAGCGCCAGACAAGGCGGAAGAGACTGAGCTTGAAAGGTCTGGTGACCGGGAGTGGGATCAAGATCTCCTTGGTGATGAACTCACTCTTGGGCCATCTCTCTGCCGCCCATTTCTCAATGAAGGCGAAGAGAGGTTGGCAGTAGACCTGGTAAGCTCCAACAAGGTGGATGACAATGGCGGCATTGGCGATGTTGAGCAGCCAGTAAGGGTTGTAGAAACCGAATCCGGTGAGGAGGTTGCCCGGTGCTCGGTCACCAAAAGCGGCATAGCCCATGCAGCCACAGAGCATGTAGAAGGCTGTTGTTACCGTGACACTCAGAAGGGTGGCCTTCTTTATTGTTTTGGCTTCAGAAGGCGGCGACTTGATGGTGTCCTGTACGAAAGGAGCGGGGAGGAACCATGTTATACTATTCTAGCAATTCAATCTCAAATTAGAATTGGTTTGAGGGGAAAAACAGTAGATTACATATCTGCAATGGTGCGAAGAGGCTGTAGTACCTGAATTTCAATGAGGATGATAGAATAGGAGTAGGCAAAGGCGATATCGCCCAATGCTTGGAAGCTTCTCCATATCTTTTGAGTCTGTGTGACGGTGCCTATGCTGATGCCAGTTAGACTTCCTTTGAAACTACCTGTCTCTGTTTCATGGAAAAGAATCTGAATCTTGAGCTTTACTGAACAGAGTTGTCTTGTTCAGTACTAATAGTATAGTGAGATTTATGAAGAATTGTTTCAAACCTGCGACTTGGGCTATTCCAAGGGCGAGGCCTATGGAGGAGTAAGTGAAGGACATGACCGCCGCGACAATGGAAAGCCACCATATCTGATCAAAGTCTGGAATCTGAGAGAAAATGATTTGGGAGACGCCGAAAATGATCATGTAAGGATTGCTAGATGTGTGACATGGGTTATTATCTCCCTTCTGATGGAAGCAATTAGACCTCTTGATTGCCCTGATTTGAACATATACGGAATGAAACATGTGAGTTTTTAAGTAGATGAAGATGAAACTGCAAAGAAAGAGCCTGAGAGAACGAACTGACTCACATCATGCTTATTGAAGATGCAATTGTGTAGCCAATGGCCACACCAAACAGGTTGAGATATTGAATAAAGCCACATATCTTCACCTTAGCTCCACCTGAAAGTAAGCGATTCAGTTAAAAAGAAGAAACCCAAGTTCAGATACTGTGAGTCTAATTACAGTTTCCATGGAATTTTAGTTAAGACAGAGAGTGGATACCAAGATTGGCGCGGACTGCGTCCATGTAAGTGTAGTTTCTCTTGCCAGTAACAGGGTCTCCAGACCGATAGCAGTCGGAAAGGAGAGCTGAAGTGTAATAGATCACAAAAGAGAACAAGAACATCACAGCTGGGCCAGCAATCCACCCAAGCTGAGCAATGGCCCACGCCAATGAAAGCACGCCCGAGCCGATCACAGCCGTTATTATGTGGGCACTTGCAGTCCAAAGGGTCCCTGCACATGATCAAAATTTAGAACCTTCAACTACCAACCAGTAGAAGATTCATAGCTATTGTGTTCTTGAAAAATTTAATATATGGGAGGGGGTTGTTCCTTCTCTTACCTGTCCTCTTGATGCGTCCATCGTCGTCGTAGCATTTGGAGGCCCCCTGTTGATGGAGGTCTATGGAGACCTCTTGGGAATAGAAGTTGGCTTGATGGTGGCTTTTGGCAACCGTGCTCTCACCCATCTTACAAGTTAAAAGAGAGTGTTATTACGGATCAAAGATAGGGAATTGTGGGGAGGGGATTTCTGAAGCTTTTTTCAGCTTGTGCACTGTTGTAACTAAGGAATGAAGACCTTTATAATAGGCTCCCACAAAGAGCACTGAAATTTTATCAACGGGGGTGGCTATCCAACCTTACTAGTACCCAACTACCCAACTGAGAGAGAGAGAGAGAGAGAGAGAGAGAGAGAGAGAGAGAGAGAGAGAGAGAGAGAGAGAGATTCTGAAGAAGACAGTGAAGAGAAGAGCTTATGAGGCTCAATGAATTGCTTGCTCGAAGTAGTAGTAGTATATATAACAAGTATGCCAAGCAAAAAGCAGCTACCCACCCACGTGAGGAAAGAAGGAAGAAGACGCTTATGTCCATTGTCAACGACCCATTTTCAAACAATGAGAGAAAGAGTCAAAACATCTTTTGAAGTTTGAAAATCTCTCTCTCTCTCTCCACTTATGTAGATTAAAAATGAAGAACCCAACTCATTCAATAGAAAAGTAGTCTAATGTTTATCCCAACTTATACAGTAGAAAAATAGTTAATATAAATACATCCAAACCCAAGTCACAAACAAACAACCAAAGTTCTTTTGCAATTCCTCTCTCTCCTCTCTCTCTCCACTGAAGTAGATTAGAAACGGAAAATCCAACTCATTCAATAGAAAAGTGGTCAAGTGTTTACCCCAACTTATACAATAGAAAAATAGTTAATAGTATAAATACATTTAAACCAAAGTCACAAAACTAGTTCTTTTGTAACTATTACAACAATATATCAGAACAATGTTCTCCTTTCTTACCTTTTCTGATTCACTACTCTCTCCCTCTCCCTCTCCCTTATTTGCTCACTGAATGCAAAAGAGAGCAGAGCAATGATGAGAGATGGGTGTAGCCGATCTTGCAATCTTCCTGCAGGAGGCCTTTGGTTTATATAGCGAGAGGACTATACTAGAATATTATATTTCTTTCATAACCACACTTTTAACTACATTGTCACGTGTGAGGCCTTGTGACCATCCTTACTGATACAGAGAATAAGTTCTCTTCGTACTTTAAATCTCTTCTCATATATTGTTGGATGATTACAATACATTCGCCAGTCTTATTTCATTTGAGATGGAATCACAAGAACATGGTAATCTCTTTGGTGGGTGCGGGTTAAAATATCAAGACATGGACTTTAAAAGAGCATACACCAACTATTTCTTTTTGCTATTTAAATGCAAATCATTACCATATAAATATAAACAAAGGATTTAGGGATTTTCTTCTTGTGGTACCCAAAGACTAAGGAATGTATCATGGAGAAGAGTATCTTTGAAGTCCTAATGGTCTTCGGGGTTAATTAATATGTAATAATGCATCATTAAGAGCCAATCACTCTCAATTTTTTTATTCCTTTTTCCAGAAATATCAATATTGAACATTTAGGGATGACCCAATATCATAGGTGGAGTCTAAGAACTAAAAGGGATTTATTGGATAGATAGATACAAGGAATATATTTAAACTTTGTAATGGAGGAACTAAACTTTATTAATTCATGATTACCTTTTATTAGGTTTTTTATTAGAATATCTTAGGTTGACAACCATAGAGGATCTTTCTGGAATCAATCCAATAATACAACATAGGATAAATCTAAACTGTTGGATGATTTAAATGATACCCAATTGCACCATCTTAAGCCTCCGATCTAACCAAATGTTGGTTTTCAGTTGGAATCACAACTCTCTTATTCTTTGCCTTTCTCCTATGAGGTAAGTGATGGATTCAGAGATTCATTAGTAGGCAAGAGAGTTACCCAAGGATCCTTTTATAGACCCAGAATCCGAAATTTCTCCTTGCATCAAGAAGAGAAAATCTCTCAAATACTTATGTCAATCCCTTGGCTCTTAGCATAAATGATAATTTCTTAAAAACTTGGTTGACTCAATAAAAATCAATAAATGAAATGGATATGGGACAAAGATCTTATCAGTGTGGTCCTGTGGGCTACCTAAACGGTCCAACATTCTCCCACTCAGTCCTTATGTCTACAAAAAAGAGTTTATTTGGAAAAACTAATTTCGAAAAAACGGCCTTGACTGGTGATCACCATTTGAAAAAATACTTGCCATCACAACTTTCATGCTTGGTCTTTAATTTGCGATTAAGTTAGTATGATAATGTGAAATATGGCGTTTACATGCCTTTAACAACGTGCTTTCTTCCATAATTACTTCATTAGCATTCTTACTTAACACAATCCTTAATAACGGTAAAATAGGATAACGTTCATGGAAATCCTATTTAATGGGTACAATAATATCATTTTTCTTTAATTTTCTCACTTTATACACTTTAATCACACGTAACAATAATTTTGAGAAAGTAAGAAAATACGAAATCTTATTTTAATCATAAATATCATAGTGTCTTTACATATCTTCAATAAGGCAATTCAATCAGGCTCATGTTTCTAACATTCTCTTTGTAAACCTTTTGCGCAATGCCATTGTTAAAGGATTTGTTATCTTGAGGCTTGTCAGGATTCCAATGATAGACACTAACCGTTCTCGTATAATTTCCTTCCGTACAAGGTATTTGACTTACAAAAACTTTGATTTACTGAAAACCTTGTCATTCTGGGCAAAGCTTCTCGCAACATCATTGTCGCCATAAGTTTTCAAGGAGTCAGAAATTTTGTCAATGACACGTAATCCTGAAATAAAACTACGCATCAAAAGAGCGTGACCCGTGGCTTCAAAGCATGCCACATATATAGCATCAAATGTGGATGGAGTCACTAAAGTTTGTTTTGCACTTCTCCATAAAACTGCCCCACTAGCTAACAATACGATGTATCCTGAAGTCGGTTTTTTAGAATTGAGGCAACCAAAGAAGTCAACATCCGAATAACCGACCACTTCTAAATGGTCAGACCTTCTGTAAGAGAGAAGGTAATTCCTAGTGCCACTAAAATATCATAAAACTTTCTTAACTCCTACACAATGTGCCATTCTTGGATCACTTTGATATCTACTAATCATGCTTACTGCAAAACTGATATAGGGTCTTGTGTATTTATTAAACAGCCGACTGCAGTGGCATAAGAATATTTTTCCATATGTTGTCTTTCAATTTCATTTCTTGGACATTATTTTTTACTAAACTTGTCACCCTTTGTTATAAGTGCATTTTGTGCCTTACACTCTTCCATATGAAATCTCTTAAGTATATTTTTAATATAAGCTTCATGTGATAACACAAGTAACCCTCGAGATATATCTTGATAAATCTCGATTCCTATTACGTACAAAGGTCGCTTTACCCATATCTTTCACATCAAAACTGTTCTTAAGATATTCTTTGGTTTCGTAAATCATTCCAAGATCATTGCTAGCCAATAAAATGTCATCAACATATAGGACTAAAATCATAAGTCAGCTCCCACTAACCTTGAGATATATACAATGATCAAAGGTATTTTCAATAAAACCAAAAGATGTAAATGCGATTGAATTTTAAATACCATTGTTTGTAAACCTGTTTAAGACCATATAATGATTTCTTTAATTTACAAACTAGTTTGTTCTCATTATGTTTCACGAAACCTTCAAGTTGTTCCATATACACTTCTTCTTTTTTATCTCCATTTAGGAACGTTGTTTTGACGTCCATTTGATGTAATTCTTATAAGTTCAAATAAGTTATGACGTGGAACTTATTTCAACCCAATAAAAACTGCAAGTGCACTTTTGAAATAAGTTGTGTTGAGATAGTGACAATTACAGGTCGAACCCACATGAAGCACTTTTGAACTTTAATTAAAAATATAATTTTTTTTTCAAAAATAATTATTAAAAGTGATGCATATGAATAAAAAATTTCCAATGATTAAAACTAAATTGTAAAAAAATAATGATGATAATAGATCATAACATCAAGAATTCATCAAGTAAGTTAATAAGCCAATTTATGCCATCAATTACACAGTTTTGTCTCAAACTAACTCAGTTGTTTCTGATCCGAATGATTTGTCTATCAAGAAAATAATTTTTCAGATTTAATTAAAAAAAACCAAAACCTCCTTCATCTCATAAGATATTGAAAACATCCAAGCATCATATATCAAGTAAACATAGACTATCAAAGTGATTAAATCCTATGCATAATCTATTAAACAAGCATATATAATCAAAGTCCAATCAACAGAATTCTAAGCAGAGGTTTGTCATAGACATGAAGACAAATTTATTCTTATGATAAAGCATGCATAATATAGGGACATTCAAACAATTAAATTGGATTTCATAAAAAGGTAGAAAAAGCTAACATACCTTCATCAAGATGCCCCAATCTAGCAGACTACTCCTCCACAGTGAAGAAGTCCAGAAAGTTTTCCATTGATTTCTCCAAATTAGTATAATAGATCTCTCGGATTTCTCTCTTATGGTTCTAATTTTTGAAACAGGACTTTAGAATACCCAAAAATAATACTCAAAACACACTTTGAGAGTGAAGAGGAAAAAGAAGAGAGAGAGGAGAGATATGAGAAGAGTGGACATCCAAGGGAGGGAGTGCATCACGTACACTTCCTTTGAGTTCCTTTTATAATTTTCATTTATCTTACAAATACATTGAATCTGGATACTTTCTCTACAGATTTGATTTATCTTCTTAAATAATGTATATCTTTTATCCATTTTGAATCTGAATGAGGTAGAAGCTTCTGAAAACCTCTGGATGGCTTGGCTAATCTTTAGATGAGGTCCCACAAGGGATGTGCAGTAATGGATTATCAACGGTGTGAATTTAATTACAATCCCGCCTAAAAATGTACATGAAAATTTCGGGCCCATAACTTTTTCGATTCAGCTTTGATTTTTTTTTTATTTTATTTTGAGTTCCACGGATATCTACTCTAAATAAGCTTTCCAAAGGTAGATAAATTTCTCGATCTGATGGTCGGGTTGAAAGTTATGGCAATTTTAAAATGTATTGTCTAGGAAAAACGGGATTAACTTTTGAAATTTGATTTGCAATGGACTCTATCTCACAACTTCCATTTTTTAAAGGAGATCAGTTGTGGCTGGTTCAAACTCTTCTTCTTTTATTTCCATCAGAATTATTTTCAAATCTCCAAAAAAATTATGATAAACCCCTTTCATATCAAGCAAGATTATATGGTTTTTTTTTTTTTTTGCATTTTCCCCTCCAAGAACTTAAATTTTTTTTTTTTTTCATTTTATGTAGTGGCCCCTCAATAGTAAAATCCCTGGTTCCGTCCTTGAACCAAATATAAGTATGGTGCTCTCTACCCCTCATGCCTACTTGGGATTTCCAACTAGCTTGGGTTGGGAGATGGAAGTGTCTACTTGTCTATTGAAAATCATGAAAGATCTGACTCATGTTATTATTTTATGGCACTAAGGTACTCTGTAGACTAGGTTTGTTCGGTTAACCTTTTTGAAATGTTTGATTAGGGGAAAAGTTATGTTGCACTAGTCAAAAAGGCACTCTTCCAGGGAAGACCCCTTTTTCTTCATTTTGATGTTATATTAAAGGAAATCTTTTTCATATTTATGTTATTATAGAGAAAATAAGAATGGGTGGGGCACTTGGCTGGGACCATGGCTCGGGAACCGTAGGTTGCGATTTTGAAGAATAACTTATATTCATTTTCTTCTTTTAGTTTTTTATGATTTAAAAATTATTCATTTTCTATTGATCATCTTGATAATAGCCCAAGAGAAACCAAATTTTAATATATTTTTTTTCGTGCGCTCTATCTCTCTCTATACATATATTAAAGAATTATGGCATCGTACAATTGTGTTTTCTCTCCGATTAATACTCAATTCATGCACACATATTTTCTGTTCGTCTCGGTGGAAAGAGAGATGTCATGCCATTAAATAACGAGTAATTATATAATAATATCATATAATTCTCCTCCGATCTAGGTTATTTCTTTTATCCGAGTAGGTATTGACACTGATCCAAACTCCGGTCCCGGCCTGCCATCGTTAAAGCTTGCAATAGAAAAATCAAACATACCCTAGGATTTTAACAACTACTTGAAATCTTATATCTACTCCCATCCACATCTCTAAATTTCATATTCCATTGAAAAGCATATCCACTTTGTTTATTGTTACTTATGTTGCTACAAACACTAATGTAAAAAATTCATCCATCCAAGAATCTACTCTTCTTGGGGCTCAACTTGGACTGGGCCATGTTCGAGCGCGCGAATCTCAGCCCACATGAAATTGTAATCCATCCCAGACTTGTTTGGGCTGAGCTCAGTCTTAACAAATCAGGCTTCATCTAGCCCACCCAAATCGAGTAGCAACCCTATATTGTATCCTTTTTTTAGGTGTTTTTCAAATTCCTAACAAGCGGTTTGACTTTTACGCATGGGATATGAAAATTAGATTTGGTAATCTAGACTATATTACCATGTTCGTTTGAAAGATTCATTTTCACATGAGTAATATTGGGAAATATTCAAGTGAGAACTAGTTCTCACCGTACTTCCGTAAGAACTATTGGTGGGGCCCACTTAGAAACCAATCCAAACCGTGCATAAACAGTGACCTCCCTTGATAGTTACTAATCCTGAGGTTTGACACCCATCCAAATGGATTGGGCCGTTGGATGGATGATTAAATTTTTACTTAATATGAAGCCATTAAACTCGCGGGCAATGGATGAAGGGGTTCGAGGCATGAGATTAGGGTCAAACTTGATACTTGGGGTGATCTCACATAGATCTTTTCATCCCCTCTAGTCCCATCCCTAAATGAGACCCATAAATTCGTCCCATAAAAAGTTCTCATAGTGACTATGTGAGAACTGTTATCCCTATAACGAAGCCCATAGTTAAATGGCTCATAGTACATTTATAAGGTTTTTATATATCTCAAAATCTAAGAAGATTTAAGACATTAAATAAATATTTTGGGGTTTGATGGGTCAATAAAACATTTGCACCGTTTATATGAAAACTCTGGGGTTCACACAAGCTGCAAAATGTAGAAGGTGATGATGGAGTTTGATTCCTTAGCCTTTTCTAAAAAAAAAAAATGATATCAGCAACCTTTATTTGAAGAGGGAAGTATGAAACATTTTAAAAGCTTTTCAAATGGGAAAAACACCATATGAAAATAACTTAATTTTCATATCTTCATTTACACATGTGATATGTAAATGAATGCATACATGTATTGCTAAATACGTAAATGAGTGTAAATAAATGATATCTTTGTTATTTATTCCTTTACTAAAATTGTGATCATGAGAATTTTAAAAATTATAATGACGACTGTACCCTTCACATTTCCAAATTCCATATTCCATATTCCATTTTCATCCTTTCAAATCCCCTCAAACACTTGCCCCAGCCAAGAGTAAGATTCAAGAATGTCACCCCATCACCATGTAGACATAAATTCTTTGAAAGAAACATGCCCAAGTACGATGGTGTGGGTGGTGGACAAGGACTCCTATCAATGAGATGAGACATGTTTCATCTTGGTGGGGTCCACTGGCTGCATGATATGCAAGGTGGAATAATTAGAGATTGTGACCGAGACAACCCCATTGAGCATTTAATAGCCATTAGATACATAGATAAGACTGATCTTAAGGACCACATGATGGGACCCACCAACCACCGTGTCCACCTAGGCTATACCAGTGTCAACTGGGGATGAATGCACGGTTCGCAGTCGCCACACATACGGTCCAGCTACAGTGACATGCATTGTGATTTATGCATCGTATGAATCGAATGGAATCAAATCAAAGGAACTGATATTTGGGGCCCACTTTGAGTGGACAGGTCTAAGAATCAACATGTCGGCAACGGAAATGAATACCAGAGACCCTATTTGGACCAATCAGGGGAATTCGGGACCCAATCCGATCATCTCAAAACTTTTAATGAAGGTACTGGGGTGCTCCAAACACACAGAAAATCACTTTTCCATGCAAAATGAAAAATCTTTCCACACGAGAATTGATCCACAAACTTGCCTAGAATCTGCCAGGAAATCCATGATATCTTGTGCCCTTATCTTCTATGAGCCACTGCTTTGAAGATATCTTCTTTTGGGCCAAGGTGGGCTAGTGGTACTTTAACTAGATAGTCGTGGCCCGTGGGACTGGGTGTGAAAATATGGCGCCAACATCACACAAAACGAGGAGCCTGAAATCTCGAAGGAAAGCTATTTGATGGTCATTTTTAAGGAGAAATTTCCGACGTCGAGAAGGTGTTTACAATAAGATGAGCACCGGGTGCCTAAATAAGGCCTATCTCATGATCAATTTCAATCGGCCATGAAATAAGAACCCACCCATGATTGTCATCGATCTCAAGCTTGACATCTATCCGAATGAACTGGACCATTGGATTGATTGCATACTGTGTTTGGACAGTGAGAACTAGACATCCAATGATTAAGTGGTTAGGATGATGATTTGACCCTTTATCACCATACATAAATAGGTGGAGGGGAGACAAGAGCGGAACTAGGATATAGGGGGGTGGCGGCGTTGGTGGGGGAGCATTATGAAAAAAAAATAAAATTCGAGGGTGGTAATTCCTTAAAATGGATTTAAATCTCCATTTATAAAAAGGAGATTTTTTTTTTTAAAATTTAGAGGGGGGCTGACAAGGGCCGTGGGGGAAGATCTTTTGATCCGCTCTAGGTGGACCCCATACGAAAGAGAACTCACCTTATTGTGAGCATTGGTGGGACATAATTTTTAAATATTAACCTTTTGTTTTCATTTTTGAAAGTTGGAATTCAAGAACTTGAAAAATTATGCAAACTAAAACCCCTGGTACTAGGATACCTTACCAAACATAGAATTTCAAAACCTTGAAGGGCAGTTGATGAATGCCCTAAAAACTACCAACATAATTGAAATTCTTGTAAGCAACCTAACCCCTAAAAAGAAAGTATGACACCACATTTTTGTAATCGGCCTCCAGCTGTATGCAATTCAGGAATGTTTTCGGAGAGGGGGCCTTCTTTCTGAGAATTTGTCTAAGTATCATAATTCAGGAAACTTATGACTTATAATACATTTCATCTCCACACTGTAGGAGGCTCCATGTGAACAGGCGAATTTCACGTGGGAGTCAGGTGCAAATGGGTTCCAGTGGGTTGGTCATATATATCTTTGGTGGGTCTCATGGCTCCACCAGCCAGCATGGCTGCAAAAGTGAAAATGGGCAGTAGTGGGCTTGGGTAAAATCTGAAGATCAGGCCAGTTCACCAGGCTTATTCTCTCTTTCTATTTATAGCTCCCTCAAAATCTCTCTCTTTGAATTGGTATTTAGGATCTCATCATCAAAACATCAATATTGGACTGGTCTAAGCCTTGTTACCTATGGATATATACAAGAACAGGTAGAAAATTGCTTAGTGAGGGTACCAGGTGAAATTCAGGCAGGTCTCACATTTGGTGACAGTCTGAATGCACTCTCTCATGAGAGCATGTGTGTAACCTCAAGGGGTAGTCCAGTTGGCTTAGGACCATAATTTTCACCAGGAGGTTGTAGGTTCGAAAATGCACTATCACACTAGGGCTACAGGGGGAGGTTACCCGACTTCCCTCTAGGCCCGGAGGGATTAGTTCAGCTCAAAGGGTTGGGAACACTTCGATAGCAAAAAAAAAAAAAAAAAAAGGAAAAGGAAAAGAAAAAAGAGAGAGCATGTGCGTGTGTGCCCAAGAAAATTTTCTCTAGTAAAGATCCTAATGACCTTGGAAAAGATGGTATTACCTTTTTGCCTTTTTCTTTTTTGTAAAGAAAAAGATGGTATAACTTAGAACACGTTTAGATCATGTTTGTGCAGCTAGTTTTCCACACGAAAAAAGTGAGAATTGGATAATGCATTTATAGTAAGACTTACATTTAGTGGCGCCGCCTTTACAAAGGAAATGCACAAAATAAACTAACTTTTCCGTAATTCTATAGAAAAAAAATAAGAGAAGAAAGTTCTATGGGTGTAACAAGCGTGCCCTTAATGAAGTTGGGATTTTTCGTATCACAAATCCCCCTTTGCTATCGCTTTAAATGGTTTTTTTTTTACATAACTGAGAAAAAAGGATTTTATTTTTTTCTCTGTCTACAAGGAAAAGTAATTTTTTTTCTACAAGAAAAAGTTAAGGACCAACCAGTAAAAATAATGGTAAATGCAGAAAATCAGGAGTTTGCTCTTGTTATAGAATAAAACAAATTGATCTGCAGCCCAATCTAGCATGCCTTAATTAAATAGGTGTGACAAGCCCATGGAGCAAACTGCAAACTTAAATTCACACACGAACACAATGAACAAGTCAGTCACAACCTTGGCCCCACTTGATGGGTGGACCTTAAAAAAAAAGTTGCAAATATGGCTATCGAGATTATAGTTTGCACTTTTATTGGAATGATATCATCAAAATGTTGTTAAAAGGAGAATAAAAGTCAAATTATTAGAAACTTGTACTAATAAAATTATCTTCATGGGTTTTATCTTCTTCTTGTTTTTTTTTTTTCTCTTTATGAGGATAGCTATAAGTAAACTCAATTTATACCATATGCAAAGTTGCTTCATTATTAGGGTCAATTCAAACACCTTTGATTTACCTAAAAAAAAAATGGTAATCTAGCCAAGGGGGCTGGGACCCAAGTGAGAGCCCGCACATAGAGGGAAAGATAGCCCACACAAGTGGGAAATGAACTCACACACGCATAAAGAAAGTCCATACAAGTGGGAGGGGAGCCACACATGCGGGAAGTGGTGGCATACCCATGATTCTAACCCTGGGCACTCAAGATTTACCACTCTTTAATTCCATATTTAGAGCTTTTTTTTATTCACATAATTAAATACATATGAATTATAAGACTTTTATTTCAACAGTAAAAGTTGAAGAAACAATTGTACACTTTAAAAAATAACCATAATGAAAAATTAATAAGGGGAGGCGGGAAATGAATATCCATTCACTACCTAGTAACTCAAATCCCAAAAATGTAAGGGTTATATCTAGATTTTCACTTTATATCGTTCACCACTCATGTCTTTAAAAATTCTAATTAAAACCCATTTCAGCATGAATTCTTATGCATTCAACTCTCCGTCTAAAAGTGATCTGGCCATTGAGTTGAATTTTGATTAAATGAACTCATTAGGTAAAAATTAGTAAAATATAAAGCCACTAAGAAAATCTCCTCGACACTAGTGGCCTCCCCCATTTTCTTCATCTGATTGGGCTACCCATAAAAAATAAATTAAAAAAACTCCAAAATCAAAGAAGAAATTAATAACAAAGCCACAAACACTGCCTCATGCCATAGGGCTGAGTGAAGACAGACACTTTCAATTGTGGGCGGCTAGACCAGGAATCCATGTGGTCAACCCATTTCCTTTGTCTGGAAAAATGATTGGGCCACCCCCACCCCCTACATTTTCACCATATTTGTAACCCAAACATTCCATTTTGGATAGGGTCGTTCTTTGTCAAGTACTGGACCACAACACATGGGAGAGAGATAAGAGCAGAAGAGCCGTATGTAGTGCGCATCCTAAAGATGGATAGACTTTTGATGCAGAATGAGAGGTGGTAAAGAAGGTTGGATTTTAATACCGAGTAGGTATTAGTAGGCATGAATGATGATGAAAGATGAAGGAAGATACGTACGTTTAGGGAATAAAGGATTCAATTGAGTTTTTATTTTGATGTGCACCGCACGATTTCTCTCCCTCATTGGGTGGTGACGTCGTGGGCCGTCAAAATCAAATGAGACGGCTAGTGGGCCCCACTCGACGATTCGAGGACGACGCCCCAGCCTTTGGAGTTGGACTCTTTATTCATGCAACTTGTTAAGATTTCTTTATTAGAAGGGCCCAAGCCACTGAAGCTGCAAAAGTAGATTACGCGGGTAACATGCAGATTCCAATTAGGGGTCCAACTACATAGCCACCCTCAAGTGGGCCCCACCTAGATGGTGGGTGATGGTGATGGTGATGGATATGAATAGAGGTGGGTGGATATAAATTTAAGATTTGGATTGGAGTTGGAGGTGAGGGTATTTATTTCTTTATCAGAATTTCTTTACAAAAATATAGTGCATTGACAACTTTCCTAGAAATAATATAATGGTGTGTCTCTTTTTTTTTTTTTCCGGATAAATTTTAAAATTTGAGCCATCTAAAAGGTCTAAAATGACATTGGAAAGATCTTGAATCTCTTCCCCTCTTTTTTCATTTTGAATTTCTAGATACGCAAGTAGGGAGAAGGATTCAAAAATTCCACTATTTCTTTATTTTCCGGTAAAGAAACATGCTATTATTAGCCAATTAAATGATTAAGTGTTAAATCCAATAATAAATAATGGTTGGATCAAATTAGGTGAATTGAGCCTCGATAATCATTCAGTGCAAGAGTGCGTGGAGCAGGGATTGGATTGATTATGAGTGAATTTCTTTGATGGAAATTGGAAAGGACATAATTTAAGAGGATGATCAAGTATAGCTAAGCATACCATGTGATCAAGAAAAGTCGAATAGAATCTAACACTTATGTAATTGGCTTGTGTTGTGAGGAGCTAAATAATTAGAAGGTCTTATCCACAACTGTTTACCTTGATTCACTACAATACTCATTTGGTGTGGAAATGTTCTAAAAAAACTCACTTAATTAACAATATTATTGTGCATAAAATAAAATTTTGTGCACAATGTAAGGAAATTACTTTTAGGTCTTTTACTTAAACCACAAGTCCTTACATTTCCATAAATTGTGGTCATTATAGGAATTCCGTTTTCATAGGATACATGCTATCTCTTAATCATATAAGGTTTCCTAAAGAGATATATTCCATAACAAACTCTACCTTGATGGACGGTTGAGATTAAAACTAATGGAATCCTAATTGGAATATAATTGGTCCTCTCTCTCCACCTATAAAGAGTCTTTCTTCCATCATAAAGATTCACTCATAAAATTCAACACATTAAGGCTTATAGGCAAGGAGAGAGAAACTGAAGTTATTCCCTAAAGTTTCCTTGAGCGGATTTCAACATCAACATCTGACAGCAGGATCGAAAAGCTCTCTGCATCAGGATGTTTGGAGGTAATCTTTAATCCATCTAAGATTTATCCTACACGTGATAATCATGATGTTCTCGATCTTAGGGTTCATGTTAATAATAGACTAACACACAATGGAAACTGCATGATATGGATTGGAAGTTCTTTTCATTCAATTCTTCTATTCAAAGGCAGTCGTCCCAAAGTTAGTCCATTTGCTTAAAATTTGACAATTCGGATTATAAAGTTGGAAATATGCTTTGATGATGATGATGATGTTTAACTTATCAAATCTTCTGATAGGTAGTGGTTATATTGGAGCCACCTGCGAGTCTTATTCCCTTACATGTTTAAACTTTCTTTTTGATCACCTTCGAAATGCTGCCTTGCATGTCACATATGTACCCATTTCCTTGAAAAGCCACCAACTATTCTATTATGGGAATAGGAGACCAGGATCTATGAAAACATCCATTGTATGTGTGGGAATTCGGATGAATTCATGATGTTTTGCATAACTAAGTTTATCGAATATCATCCTCAATCTATATAAGTAGATTTAAAATTAAGAAACAACATTCATAGAACATAGAACTAACGTGTAGTGTAAATTCAACTCCAAATGTTGATACTTCATCATGTGTTTGGTTCCAGGTGAAAATAGCAGTGAAGGATTGTTCCAACTTTGCAATCCTTCGTACAATGCTTTTTATATTTTAAGCATGACCTGCAGAGTGTAGTCCAATGATAATGATGACGATAATGATGGAGGAGGAGGAGGTGTTAACTTGTTGGACTTAGTAGGGTGCACAAAAAATCTGTCGATCCACAAATCTGATTCGATCCAATCCGATCCGCGGATTTTTATCCGATCTGGAGATAAATGGATTAGTGACGGATTGAAATTTTGTAATCCGTTAGCAACGGATCGGTGGCGGATTTCACCCACAATCCACGGATTCAATCCGATCTGATCAGTTGGCATTAAATATAAATAAAAAAAATATAAGGGTTCTAAATATAAATTAAGATGTCTAAATTTAAAATAAGAAAAAAAAGTTAAGGGGTCAAAATGTAATTTTTTTTACAACATGTTTGATATTTTTCTTTTAACTTTAGATTGAACGGATTGAACGGATTAATCCGATCCGATACAGTCCACCATGGATCGGATCGGATCGGATTTTATCGGCCACGGATTGGTGACGGATTCCAAATTCGTAAATCCGTAGGGAACGAATTGGTGACGAATTTGGCCCAATCCGCACCAATCCAATTTGTGTACACCCATAGGACTTAGTGTGCATTCTTGTGGGCCCCATCAATGCTTTTATTTTTTTTCTCTCATTTCTATGGGGCCTCATGTGTAATCCAAACCGTTCATTTAATTTATTGACTAAGAAACCTTTTGATCTTGAAGTCGATTATTTTAAGTCGTCAGGGGTTTTGAATTGCTTTGTGAAAAAGTTTTAACCTATAAATCTAATTTTCTGCACTTCTGTGAGCCCTTAATTCATGACAACTATTTATATGTTTTATTGATAGTAAATATAAGGACGTATAGTTTCATATCTTAATTTTTCATGGATTTTGAATTTTTTATAAAAATATTTAAAAATCCAAATACATCTTAAATGGTTGGATGTACTTGTTTACTCATGTGAAAATTGTGATTATGACAAATATACTAATTTATTTCACATGTGTAATATTTACATATGTAAATCTCATTTTTCTATCACATATGTAAAAGGACAACAACCCCTAAGATGCACTCCTTGTACTTCCGAGCTATGTTAAAAGAGTTGAACATGCACCATACAACTTGGGCCAATTATCTTTTGATTGTTTAATGGGGGGGATACCCCTTTGGATGATCTTTACTAGATGATCCTGTTTTGCTGTATATTTGCCTCTTTTTGAAATTAAAAAAAAAAAAATTGGGCCAAGGTCTTCCTTTGGCTGAAAACCTTGTAAGACCTTGCCAAACAGATTTTTAACCATATATATTTTTAAAACTTAATTCAACAAAATGTAACGTTAGAAGAGTGTAAAATTGAGCATGGTCCAGATAGTGGGGAATAAGAGTGCAGAAAGAAGCTACACTGATAAAAGGCAAGCCCCATAGAGTGTATATGCAGTATTCTCATAGGAGAAAATTCCCCATCAATATGACAAGCTAGTTCATGACCTTTTCAAGCTCCACTCGAGTTTGAGCTCAGTTTTTATAGGCTTAAAAGCTCGAGTTGAGCCTACTCTGCAAGTTTGGTCAGAAAATGGATCAAGTTTGAGCAACACCCTACTCAGCTCGGCTTGAGATTGGCTCACAAGTGGCTCAGCTTGAGCTAGGCAGTAGGCTCATAACATGCACAAATGAGATGTGAGTAGGGGTGATGTAGTGGTCTTATATATTATGGCCAAAGGTTTGGCATCAAATCTCCTTATCCCTTAATCTGTGTCTTTAAAATGCTATTTATAAATCCCCAGTTGATGATATCGTCGACCTCTATTGCAAAAAATCATATTCTATACTCATTTTGTGCATGTGTCGCGCGCTTCTTAATTGGCCAACATTTATAAATGATCTAATTGTTGTGTTGTAGAATATCTTCAAGAAAAATATCTTTTGATAAATAACTATAATATATAATTATCGGTTGGCCCAATGGCCAAGAGATGTAGAGTAAACCTCCGGAGTAGTGTGGAGTGGACGTGCTATCCACAGCAACAGCCATGTGATTCCCAATAATTGCAATATTTATCATCTGGATGTAGAGATTAATTTAATTTGTCCTTGAACCAGTTGAAGCTCGACCCATGTTTCAAACCCATGATAGATCACTCTACCAGCCCACCAACTCGAAGAACTGTAGGCACCGGATTTGCAGAGAACTAAGCGGAAAACTGGTTAAATAAGGTGAGCCGTGTTAATTGAACCACTCAAAAGATCACTAATCACCATCTCCCAGTTTGCTATTTTAAGTTCTATAGAGCACAGTTGATTGATCAAGGTTAAGTGCCAAATGGCCCAGGCAACAACCTTTCATAGGATGGAGGATAAATGGTTTTCTCTTAAATAAGGTGGTGAAAATAAGGGAGCAACTCAAGTGGGTTGTTTCGTTCATTTGTTACATCCTATCTCACCTAAATTGTATGTAGGTTAGGAATGGGATCTTGGGTGGAAACCAAGCCAAACTTTCTCAGAACTCAGTGAGGTAAGGACCCAAACAGGTAAGAAGAATCATTTGGTAACCCACATTTTGTAGAGTCACTTAGAAATTATATATATATTATATATATTAAAGCAGCAGCCTCTTAGTGGGAACAGCAGGAGAGCAACACGTGGCACTTTTTTTTTGAGGGGGTTTTAAGGTCTAAGACCCATAAATCTATTGATGGGGCTCACCTAGTAAATTAAATTGTTCAAGATCACGATCATGCTATAGATAGTCGACAGTAGATCAAACTTTACTTAATCATAACTGAGGGCACCACAAGTCACTCGAACTCAACCGAAGGTTCTTTTCTCCTTCGACCTTCCATAATTTTTAAGATTGATTTAATTGTGATGATGGGTCATCATATGAATGATGATGGTCAACTAAATGAAACTACGGATTATACTATTTTATTTTCTTTCAATTTCATATCTTGACGTATGACTCTTTTATTTATAGTTTTAACAAATTGAAGCTTGCTTTGAATTGTATTTCCTTTCTACTTTTCAAATATTTTGTTGGCATGGGCCTTTCTCATTAGTTTTATGTTAAAAGAAAAGGAAAGGTATGCTTGCAAAGTTAGAAAAATCGAATTTACAATTTTTCCTCCACTATGAGAGGAGGAAAACTTGCAAGCAGCCTAACTACTAGGTCAACGGGTACATATGTAGTAATTTTGCAACTTTTCCTCCACTCTGAGATGAGAAAAACTTGCATTTTCAACTACAATCCGATTTTTTCTTCTTTTTTCCTTTTTTTTTACATGCGGGTCGGGTCACGGGTCGGGGTTTGGGGATGGGCATGAATGATTAACGTTTAAATGTAATAACACCAAATCACAACAAGCAATAAATCGCTTGTTTGGTAAATTACTTTACCGGTGAAGTGAAGTGAAATGTTAATACAAGAGACAACAAAAATAAAGGTTCAGTGGAATCAAAAGGTGAAATAGTAGCGATTTGAATTTATCTTTTAAAAAGAAAAGTGTTTTTTGTAAGGGTGCTCATGGATCTGGCCCGGCCCGCTTTGGGTCGAACATGGGGTTTATGTTATAATAGATGGGCCGTGCTCATATTTTATTTATTTGGACTCGGTAGCTGAGAGCCAAAATCCCCGCCCGGCTCAACTATACAAATAATTATAAGGGAGGGAGTAGTATTGGGGGGACTCAAACCCAAGCCCTCTCACAGAAGGTGCTATGACCAGGCCAATTGAGCTGGCCTAGGACCGGGTAAGCAACCACTACTAGAAAAATGACTTTTAGCGGCCGCCAGTAGCCGTCGCTAAAAGTCCCCTGGCGGTCGCTAATACTCTTTAGCGACCGCCTAGCGACCGCTTAGCAGCCGCCGCGTAAACGTCGACGCAAAAGATTATTAGCGACCGCCATTGACGGTCGCTAAGTATTAGCGACCGCCAATGGCGGTCGCTAATACTCAATTAAAAAAGTTTAAAAAATATTGGCGGTCGCTAATACTCAAGAAAAAATTTTAAAAAACTATTAGCTCGACCCCCGCCGGGGGATACCCCCGGACCCCCTTCGTAAAGGGCATGTATTAACACCATCAAAAACTCTTTCATATATTTAAATAAATCCTAACCATCCATTTGCTAACAACCAATGCTATCATTTCATAAAAAAAAAAAAAAAAAAAAAAAAAAAAAAAAAAAAAAAATTACACTATATTCCACCAATCCAACCTGAATCCAATCTGTTCATTATGGGTTCGAATTGAGCCCTTATTAACTTATTGGTTGGGCTCGTGTTGACATTTTATCCCGATGGATAAATGGGTCCATTTAGGGATGATCCTATACATGTTATTTATAGTGCTCAACCCAAACCTGACCAAACACAATGCACATAAAGCACACTGGAAAAACATACCATTTCTACACCATAGCAAGAACCACAGTATTTCTCATTGTTAAGAATTATATGCCTGTGTTGCATAATGCAAGCTGTAAAACCACTGGAAGCAAAAATAGGGGGAATTAGAGTCTTGAAGCATCATTGAGTGCAAAGGGATCTAATTCACCCATTACGTACCAGTCAATCCCATAAAAAGCTTTCCTTCAAAATCTATCCGGCTAAAACTAACTGTAGAAGAGAAGATTCAACAAGAATAAAAGGAAGGGAAGCGAGAATATATTAGATCCTTAAAATCATATCTCAAATCAAGTATGCACTTATAATTTATGCCCAGAGGAAGAAATCATAATAAGTAAACTATCTGCGAAAGGCAAACAGAGGAGATAAAGCTGCATGACCAGCATGGGACGTCAAAAGGAACAGAAATGAGTAACATAACCTTTTTCTTTTTTTAATGCCTTATAACATATCTACATGTAGTTATTAAAAAAAAAAAAAGTAAATCTACATGTAAACATTAAGCTCAAAAAAATTAGGCCACAAATGTTTGGGTTCACCCAAGACAATAAGTAAACTACTAATTTCATTACTTATTACAAACAAAGCTCACAATATTTCTTTAGAATACTCCAAAGGAAATGACAACCAATAACAGACGTAGTCATCAACTGACCAATGGCAGCTTTTCCCTGGTTGAATTATTTAGAAGATTGTCAAGCTGTTAATCAAACATAAAGTTCTAAAACCTGTATTATTTTAACAACTAATATGTAATCTAACCATGACAGAATGTACTATAACTTCAGAGAACATAAAAGCTTCAATCTTGATGTAACAATAAAATTTTGGAAGTAGTAGAAAAGGCAAAAGGTGAGTTCTATTTACTGTTTGTATGAGAACCTTCAATATCACTTCAATTGTACAAGAATCTCTACAAATAATCAAAGATGAAGAGAAGTCTGCCAATACATTTTTAAAGATGACAGAATAAATATATTAACATATCAGTTCATCCACAAGGAAGACAACTGCTTTCACAGTATTTTTTAACGGGCCCCACTCAATGCTTATAGCTAAAGTAAGAAATTAGAATCATATAACATGTTAAAAGAAAATAGGACCATTAAAACTAATGAACTGCTGCTTCTGACAGTGCATTGATCACATTTCATCTATCTCCCACTATAACATATGTGGAACCATAGCTCAACTGAGAACATCAACAACTTAATGCTTCTGAAACTATTGAATTTTGACCTTGCATCCTGACTACAGCATCTGAAACAATGTTGGAAGGAAGGCCTAGGAGGTAAGAGGACGGAGTAAAACAGAAATTAGAGGCATACACACACAGTCTGCAACATATAAACCCACTGAAACCAAAATGTTCCGCATTCAGAACGGTTCACAGATGCATTCCAGTCAAACAGGACTTAAACAACATTTCTTAGAGGTACTAAAATTGACTTAATGAAATCAAAGAGTAACAACAAACATTTCAAGGGTTCGATAACACATATGGAAGGCATTAGACACCACTTAAGGTGGGTCTTACATAATCACATATAGGAGACCACATGTCCAAGTGCACCAACACACTTTCTACTTTTAGCTTCTAGGTGGTCATACATGACCACACCTAAGCTATGATGCCTAGATATGGATAAAATGGATGCAAGCACTGATCTGTTGTAGGCCCATCATGTGCTAACTCAAGGCTTGAGCTTACTCGGAAAAATCATGAGTTGAGGAACATTGAACCATTGTAAAGTGCCCAACTTACCTGCTTATATTTCTTGTAGATTTGCTTCGTTACTATGTTCTTGGATTCATAAAAAAATGTGGGAACTTCTCTTCTTTTCTTCAATCCTGCATTAAAAAAAAAAAGCAAGATTAACATGGATAATTTTTTTTCTCAACCACCATTTGTTAATTTTGTACATTCATGGGATGCACCAAGGTATAATCTTGTGGGGGCGTATAATCTTGTGGGGGCATTCTTGTAGAGCCCTTTATGAGGCATCTAATTCATAGGGGTAGGTGGAATGTGTGACAGGCATCTAAGTAAGGGGTGGGCAAAATCTCAATAATTCCCACAACAGCCTTGAAATGGGTATGAAGACTAAAAGATAAGACATGGGATGATGGCAGGACTAGAGTCAAAGGAAAGATGAGAATTCCTCACATAATCATAGGTAAGGTCAGGCATGTATGCGCGCAGAATCATCTCCACCAGTGTTTGCACTTTGCACCATTATAAAATCCCCAGTTTGTTCCACCATGAGCCATCTGAAAAATTCAAAGACTACATTGAACCAGAATATAATCACTAGCAAGTACCAAAGAGGCAGTGAGCATACATAAAGTACAGCAGAACCGTTGCGGGACAAAATAGCATCTAAATATTTCTATTCTGTCACAACTCACAGAATGGGTGGACACCATCTTGCATTCTCCAACAAATTAACGAAAGATAACAAACATTCAACCTTCATATTACATAATTCCTTCAACAACATTAACAAACAACAATAAATAAATCAAATGAAAAAAACAAAAAATACGAGCAGCTATAGCAAGAGTGGAAATGGCTGATATTGATTGGTGCGAGCAAGGGTTTCTGCAGTGGCGGCTCTTTCCACACAACAATATCAATTTTAGTAACAAAAACCTAACATGCATTGTGCAGAAATCCAAATCAAATCCTAATTCCAACAAAATAAAAAAGAAATAACTCAAAGCAGCAACTAAACCCAAAGATCAAATATTCCATATCAAAATCAAACAAGCAGAGACGTTAGGAATACCCTGAGCAAGCAGAGTATGGTTGCATGTAGCATGATGTGGACTGTATTCAGGCATGACCATGGTGATAAACAATATAAAGATATACAATATTTCTATATAGAAGGACAAGATTGGAATTCATTACTATAATCTATTTGGATAAAAGAAAATGCAGAAATTCACCTACAGCTTAAAAATCAAAATGCTTCTCTGCAACAATAAAACACAGTCATGCAACAAAACAGATGCTGCCTAGAAACAACATGCATAAGCTTTGACACCACTCTGGCACTACAACTGTATTATCAAATGATACATCCCATGTTGAATTGAAATACATAGATGTTCTAAGCAATAGTCCTCACCTGAATTGACTGGAAAACAGGAATTCTATGGCTGGAGGTGATATCTGAGACCACCAATACCACATCTCCTGTTTTCACCATCCCCTTTGTTTTTATGAGGTTGAATGTTTTCCCAATGTTATCTTCCATGTCTTCTGATAATTCAATTCCAAATGGAATGACTCCCCACTGCAAATTCAAACCCTTCCTGGTGCTGCTTTTGTTGGTAAATGCAAAGATGGGAGGATTTGGACGATTGCGTGATAGGAGTGATGCCATGAGTCCATGTGTTGTGTACACGAAAATGGCATCTACACCAAGATTGTTTGCTGCAAGAAAGAATACAAGATTAGGATGGTAAAAAAGAAAAGCTGCCTCCGTCCTCTTCATGCATCTAGTTGACTCCCAGAGGATGTTGGATTGATCATGGGTGACTTTCTTTTATTAATTTTTTTTTTCAGTCAAAAGCAAAATCACAAAAATATGGCTGGTACACCGACCCATATCACTGAAACAGCCAGTAAATATCAGTTTCCTGCCTGGTAGATACTGTCGATTGGACCTATGGTGTAGATCCAGCCCAGTTTGTAGCACAAATTGCTGAGCCCATGATCAGTCATCCAACGATTCCTACAATCTTATCCAGATTCCGCACAATAAACAACATCCAACATCAAAAGGTGAGGTTTTTACAGCAAAAATACATCCATAAAACGCAACAGAAACTAATTCTTCCCAGAGAAGAAATAATCCGTCCAAGCACGAGAAACAAACACCAACAGATTGGTAAATAGAATATCAGGAAAACAAAAATCCAAGATTCAGAATAAACATATCACAAAAAAAAAAAAAAAAAAAAAAACACAGCGTCGGGAGCACGATGACCCGTAATCCAACCAACGGATGAAAGATGGAACACATTTTCTCAAACAAAACTAAAAAAATCGAACCTTTTTGTACAAAAAGGCGAAATCTACAACAGTGAATGGAATTTCCTAAAGAATCAACACAATCGGAAACCATCCAACCATTAATCACACAAAAACAGACTAATACCCGCAGGAAAAACAAATGAACGATGGATCTAGATGCAGAAACATACCTAGAAAAGATAGAAAACATTCCGAGCTGGATTTCCTTGAACGCCTCACGAATGCAGCGCTGTGCAGGCGCCTGATCAAGATCATCGTCCAAGAGCCCTTGCCATTCTTCGTCTACACCGTCCAATATCATCTTGAACACCACTCCACTGCTGCTTTTCGTCTTCTCCCTCCTTGATTTGAAAAAAAAAAAAACCTGATACTGAAATGAGAAACACATGAAACAAAACCCTAGAATCGATCGATGATACCTGATCAGTTCGTTTGAGATCGTCGATTTCTGCGAGGGAGAGGGAGAGGGAGAGGGAGAGAGAGGGACAGAGAGAACCGGCGGTGCCAACTCCGGCGCAACAGATCGTCCGGCGGTGGCGTGGCTGGTGCGGCGGGAGGGCAGAGCACTGGAGTTGGGTGCAGAGTGATTTCTGCCAGAGAGAGAGAGGGAGAGGGAGGGACAGAGAGAACCGGGGGTGGCGGCTCCGGCGCAACAGCTCGTCCGGCGGTGGCGTGGTTGGTGCGGCGGGAGGGCAGAGCGCTGGAGCAGGGCGCGGGAGAAGGGGGAAAAAAATGGGAAGGAAGAAAATGAAGAGAGAGTGGGCGCGGGAGAAGAAAAAAAAAGTGGGAAGGAAGAAAATGAAGAGAAACTGGGTTTAGGGTGGGGGTCGTATAAGAGGGCTTTTGCGACCCTATGGCGGCCGCCTGTGGCGGTCGCTAATGATTCTCTTGCGACCGCCGTTTTCCGCTTTTTCATCCGCGAATACTAGATTTTCTAGTAGTGAACTCTTTCTTTTTTTTTTTTTCTTTCTTTTTATTCTACAAGTCTATCATGGGTCGGTCTTGGGCTTGATTGTTTCCATGCGGGCTAGGCTCAGCCAGCGACACATGGTGCTTCCTTTTGGAGTTTTGCAGTGACATGTGGCACGCCGATCTCATTACATCATTCGAAATCTTTTGAGATCTTTGATTATCCGTAAAATCTCTCTTTTATCATACTTACTACAATTGGCCATTTTGAATTATTATATTATAACTCAAATAGGAAACCAATCTTAATCCCTTAAATTGGAAATATTGGTTTCGTCATGATATGTAAAACATGGTAAAAATATTATGTGAATATTCATATTCACTGATATGACATGATAAATGGACCAAACATATTCATCTGGCCCGATAATTATGATAGTGATTCAGAGAAAAAAAATAATTTAAAATTTATTCATATCCAATACTTTACTGCTTAAAATTAAAAACATTCCAAAGAAGGTTTTTCTTCCAAGACACTCCTCATTGGGCCCATTAAAAACCTTGATCCAATAAAAATAAATGGCCTCTCATTTTATGAGTCCAATCAAGTTTCACTCAATAAAAGTTTGGCCTGCTTAAGATTTTCATGCACTCAATGGATCAATGACTAATTCATGATACTCCTGAATGGAATCATCTTCTACATGTCCTCATGGAGCGCACTTCTAAAGGATATCCAAACCAATCAAAATAATGACATCATTTTTTTATGAATCCAAATCAAATATCACTCCATAAAAGTTGGCCCACTTAAATACAATAATATGGTGTTACTATCTTAGATTTTTATATATAATAATTCTGGTAACGATTGGTATGTTCTTTGTCCTTAATTTGACTTTAATATCTTCACCTAAATTTGTATAACTTAGCGGTGTTCATTTTTTGTATTTTTTATTTCATGGCCACTTGGCCACTACTATATCTTTCCCTTATTCATTCCCTCATCTTGTTTCCTATACAAATCTTTTTTTTTTTTTCGTATTTCAATATTTCTTTGTTTATATTTTATTTGATAGGCATGGATATTACTTTTATATTAAAATATATACATTTTCTTTTTCACGGGCCTCACACACTAGTTTATATTAGAGAGAACAAAAGTCTCAAGACAAAAGCAAGAAGCACAACTCAGCCACTGCACATCCACTGTATTTCAGTTTATAAGATAAGCCCACACCTGGGCCCATGTGTATCTGGTCCAATCTCGTTTGTTGACATCCATTATTTCTACTCATAAGATGTCTTTGGATTTAGGCAATTACCAAAACATAGGAATGCTCAAGGAGAGAAGCCCAACCCATATTGGGCTGGATTTGGGATATGCTTTGGTCCTGTGGGCTTTATTGCAGGCCTAGTTATCTGGCCTAACTATCAAATGGGCTGAGCGTGGGCCTATATATGGTTGATGCCCTGTCTCAGGCTGACATATTCATTACAAATGCATCTTTGCAATGGACCGAGCCCGAGTTCGGCTCTCATATGTGGACCGGACGAGCTTCGGTCCAGCCGGACCCAGCCTACAGCACCCCAAATAGTGGAACAGAAGTCGGTCCAAAATACAAGCCCAGATAAGGTTCATTCATTGCAAAGAAATTGAATACATTGTTTGAAATAAGAAACGAGCTCAAACTTGAAATCAAGCTTGAGATTGAATAGCCCAACTCAAGCTAACTAGTTGTCCCATCAAGGGCATGAAATGGATGATCAGCACATAAAATGATTTCCACATTTGAAGAACCTAAGATTTTGCTCATGCTTTTCTATCATGACTATTTTTTTTTTAGGCTAATGGTCCTAGAGAGAACTTTGAAGTCTCTTACACAACTATCAATATTTGGAGGCTATCATATAAGGATCCAATAATTTCACAACTTAAATTTCACATGAAACATGCTTCATGACAAGTGAGGAATCCAAAGATTAACAACTCGCCACTGCCCTTTCAAATGATGATTTCTTACTGAGGATTTATGTGATGAAGGATTTTACATCAATTTCAATGCATTTAATTAAAAAATATTAGTATTAATGCATAAATTCAAAAAAAGAATTTCAAGTCGCATTAAGGGAAATCCGATTTGAAAATCTTCAAAAATAAGAATTTTCATTGTCATAAATTCTTAAAAATTTATAATTGTCAAACATGAAATCTCCACAACTCTATTGTAAATGGATTGGGGATTTTTTAAGAACTTGATTATTAAACATGTAATTATTGGTGCAATTGTACAACAATAGAGTGGACTTATTGTATTTTCTTTCGCTGTCAGCTATCCCATCATCTGATGCAATAAATTATTTTTAAAAAATTATAAATTAACACTTTTGTTGGAGAAGTTCTTGATTTTCTACCGTAGAAGAAGGTCCTCTTTCCCTGAGAAAGGGAAATCCCATGGAGCATAAAATCCTCTTGGTGCATAGGGTTGTCGATTATGGTCCGGGTCCATGGTGGACCTGGACTAGTTTATGAGACTATGGAATCACGCTCGGAACCAAACCGGGTTCGAAATCAATTTGTTTGGATCCGAAACTGGAACTGATAATGAGAATATGGACCAGAACCAGAACCAGAACCAGACCCGGTAATGAGACGGTCCCAGTCCGGTTGAGAATTATCTAGAAAAAACTAACTAAATGATTTTAAAAAAAACCTAACTTTTTGGAAATTTTTTTCGAAACTTAATGTAATATGTTGGGTCCCGAGTCGAAACCAAGATGGACGTAGATCCGTTTAGGTAATGGATAAAAAAAAAAGAGAAGTGATATTGGCACTCCTTTTTTTGATTGAGGCACTCATTTTCCTTCACAAAATTTTGGAGTGCCTCCATAAAAAAAGAGGGAAAAGGGAGTGCCAATATCAATTAAAAAAAAAAATGACCAAGACTCGAATCCGTTTACTTATCTAAACCTAAATAACGTTCCAAACCTGGTTATTAACGGGTGGTAACCTCCGAGTAATAGGAGAATCGGAAACTCATTTATGTCCGTGCTTGTACATGAAAAGAAAATCTACATTTTTTAACAAAAGGAAAAAAAAGAAAAGAAAAGGGAAAATCTACATGGGCCCACTAGCTCATGAATCATGCCACATGTCACCATCTAACCTTTTTAACAAAAGGAAAAAAAGGAAAAGAAAAGGGAAAATCTACATGGGCCCCCTAGCTCATGAATCATGCCACATGTCACCATCTAACCAGATGATTCACTTCACCAATGACCAACCCAAACTCTATATAAACCAAAACCCATGAAAGTAACTGGCCAAAAGAAAACACCTATGAAAGTAAAAACAAGAGGGAGAGAGGGCGTTGAAAATGGAGATGGAGATGCCAGAGTGCCCAGTTTGCCTTCAATCATACAACGAAGAAGAAGACATCATCCCTCGCGTCCTCTCCTGCGGCCACACCGCATGCGAATCCTGCGTCCTCAAACTCCCTCGTTTCTTCCACAAGACCAACACCGACGCCTTTCCTTGCCCGGCCTGCACCCAACTCGTCCGCTTCCCCAACCCCTCTCAGGGTCCTTCTTCTCTCCCCAAAAACATCGACCTCCTTCGCTTCTTCTCCTCTTCATCCTCCCAAAATTCTAAGAAAAACAAGATCCCCAAAGCCCCCACTTCCCCCGCAACCCGGGAAAATGATTTTCTCCCCCACCCATGGACTCCTGATTTCTACTCCGCATGGAAAGACTGGATTTTGCCCAGAAATTCAATCTCTTCCACAACCATCACAACAACATCAACAACAACTACTGCTACTAGTACTACTACTGTTGATATGTCTAACTGTCCTTGGCATTTTAAAGCTGATCAATGTGTGAGTCTTCTACCCATTGCTTGTTATTCTTCTTCCGAGAAAGATTCTTGCTTTATTAGTCTTAGCTATACTGCTCGGGTAATGGATGCATTGTATAGAATGGGAGATGCGGAGAGATGTGAATTGGGTTTTATCGCACGGGCATCGCTGAGACAACGAGGGGTTTGTGCGGTTTATGGGGTGTGGATGGATTTGGAAAATGGGGTTTTGTTCCTGGTCTGTGAGAGGGTTGGTGGGGATTTGTCCAAGCGGGTAATTGATCAATTTAAGGATGGATTTGTTGGTGTTGTCGGAAAAGATGACGGTGAGGAGAAGCGGAATTCTGGGGTGAAGGATGCAGTGTATAGTTTTGCATTGTTGGGTGTGGAATTGTGTGAAGCAGTGATGGGTTTGCATTCTGAATGTATTGCGATTGGATGCTTAGCGCCTTCCTGCATTTTTCTCGATGATTATGGTCATCTCAGTATTGATTTGAATGGTGTTTTGGAATTAGGAAGAATGGTAAGGAAGATTGCTGCGGATGCTGGGGGTTCCAGTCGAACAAGTGATAGCTCTATAAACAATGTTGGCTTTGCTGAACAATTAATGAAAACCCAAGCATTTGTGAGCCCAGAGATGTTTGTTTTATTGCGTAATGGGGGAGTTGCTCGAAAGGAATGTTCAGAAACTTTGGGCAGTTATCAATCGGATAGTTGGTCGTTAGCTTGTATCTTTATCAGGCTTCTAATAGGAGAAGAGAGATTCAATGTAGAGTCGCTAAAAGATTTCTATTGTCTTGTGCTGACTAACACAAAAGAAAATCATGATGAATTGTTGCAGCTGTACAATGTATGGATGGAGAAAGTAATATCCAGTTTAGACACCTTGTTGATTCCAGAATTTAAGATTCTGGTGCAGGTTCTTTCTCAATGTCTGAATTATGATCCTGGAAGCCGTCCTCACGTGTCTGATTTATGGAGATGCATTAGGGGATTGCTTATTAAACCTGGTTTTGATTTAAAGGGCTTGGACATCTCAGTTATGGTGGGGAGTTCTCTTCATTGCTTGATTCTTGGGGATCTTAGCCTTCCAAGAAAAGGTGAAAATGGATCACAATTGCAGAACAGCGATGATTGGCAGAAGTGTGATGGCATATCAGGCAATATTTCTGGCTTGGGTTTGTGTGGAAGTAGTGGAGATGTTGGCTCAGTATCGCGGGTTGAAGTTGATAGAGGAATTGTGGAAGGATTGCAGGCGGGTAACTTTAAATCTGTTACATTGCAAGGTCACCGTGACTGCATCACAGGATTAGCTGTTGGAGGTATGGACCCTGGTGGAATTCGTTTTTTTATCACTGAATATATAGAACGGAAAACATATCTGACTGCATGTTCGATACTTGAAATTTGAAGAATGAAACTCTTATATCTATAAAGAAAAAACATCGATGCATCTCATATTTCGTGACAGTCATCTGTGGTGGGAATGTTGAATAGGGGATTTCATTTTATGGAGACTAATTATGTTGCTTGTAATTATAAATTTATAATCACAAGCAACAAATGTGCAATTTATGGTCCTGATTTATGAGTTTTCAACTTAGCAATTCTCATCCAAGAGATGAATAAGGCAGCTTGAAATAATCATCGAAACCCATTCAAACTCTCTTTGCCATGCACAACAATAGTGTACTAGAGTTTCCCAGGGATCATGGAATATGAATCATGTCTCAGAATGGAGAATTCTAGTTAGTTCCAATTTAATATCAGGAAATCTTTCTGCATGAGTACAATGTCTGCATAGACCAGAAGTTCTAATTGCTTTTTTTTAAAGCAAATAATGCATTGGGCATTTTAATCTTAAACTCATCTCTGCTTCTGTAGGGGGGTTTTTGTTTAGCTCTTCCTTCGACAAGACTGTTCATGTGTGGTCTCTGCAGGTATACACTTAAAGGTAGCATCTGTTGGAAGGTTGATTTTGGAATTATTGAAATTATTTTTTAGTTAGTCTTGTAACCTTATCTCAGTTTCATGGACATTCTCTTGGATTATTTATAAGAGTACGTTGTGGATGGTAAAAAAGATGATCTTGTTGTGTTCATGAGGTTCATGAGCTTTTTATTTGATGCATATAAGTTTTTTTTTTTTTTTTATAATTTCTTAAATCCACTCCACATCACAGGGGCAACAAACACTTTTTTAGCTGTTCAATCAGACCCTAAAAATATGCTTTTGTATATTTTATACTTTATATGAAATTTTGTTATCGGTAAAAAAACAAATGGACTTTTCATTTGGAGTGAAATTCAGAGTAGTGCCAATTCATGGGTTATTTGGTTTTTTGGGTGGTGGGGTTGATATGAGCGGGTGGATTCATGAAAGGTGGGCCCATTGTACAGATTTTTCAAGTAGAAACATACTTCTACTTTTACAAATGGGAGAAACTGTTGCTACAAATTATATGTGCAACACAACCCTTATATAAGTTAAGTGCTAACTACCCATGGTGCTGACCTAGGGCCACCACCAAATGGAGGGGAGTGGCGGTGATATCATGCTAGCCCAAAGTCAGCCTGATTAGATAATCATAGATATGGATTTTAATACCCCAGCATTTAATTAGCGAAAGTGTATAAATAAACAATGGGATGTTTTTTTTGCAATGGTGAGTAAAAGTCAGATTTGTGAATGTCAATTTAGAGGACCACAGAAAGAAAAGGAGGTAGGGGTAAGTGAATGTTGTGGGATTGGATTGAACATAAGAGGGCAGATGGGCCTTAAAGGGTGGTGCTCGAATAGTTTCTATGAGGGACATTCTTCTCTTTGCTCTTTTTTTTTGGCAGAAGACATTCTTCATTCTAGTACATGTTTGTTTGATTCTTTTTAATCAAATGAATGTTGCATTCCTTTTTTTTTTGGGATGCTACAAAGTGAAAATTGATAATAAAGATTGGTATCAAGAAAAGTCTGAATGAGTAGAACGAGGATGATTATGACTGTCTCATTCTGTCTTAAGTTTACTTGTTTTACTTTTTTATACCATCTGTAAAGAATTTCTTCCTTTAAATTTTGTTTTTGATCCTTATATTTAATTGCATGTAGGACTTTTCTCATGTGCAATCCCTGAGAGGTCATGAACATAGAGTCACGGCTGTAATAGCTATGGATGCTGACAGCCTATTGTGTGTCAGTGGAGATAGTGGTGGTGGTATTTTTGTTTGGAGTATTGGTGTCTCTCCTGGAAAAGAGCTGTTAAAGAAGTGGAATGAGCATAATGATTGGCGTTATAGTGGTGTTCACTCATTGGCTGTTTCAGGAACGGACTACCTTTATAGCGGCAGTGGAGATAAGTCCATAAAAGCATGGTCTATGCAGGTGACGTCCTAAACAAAAGTTTGTAGTTTGGCACAATGCATGTTGAAATTAGGATAAAAGATGTATGATTTAGGCAGTGCTAAAGTTTTGGGTCAACATATTATTCTCCAAATATCTCCCACTTTTTATAGAGGGAGATGCACTTCACTTTGAGGAATATCATTTACTTTAGATACACCTTCAATCAGCTTCGACCTGTACGAGATCTGGGAACTCTTGTCTGTGCCAATCCACTTGGATACTGAAATTCATAGGGTCCGAAGCTCTAACACTAATTGATGCCGGATCAGGCCACTATGGCTGTGCCAATCTGATTGAACACCGAAACTAATATTGTGAGATGGATGTGCTCCTGAATGTCAAATCCTTAGGTGAAGGTTGAAAGATGATCTGTGATTCAACATCCTAGATCGAGCCCACAAAGCAAACAAATTCATAATTGGAGAAAAATTCATAAGGAAAGAACTAGACGAAAGCCCCTTTTTCTTTTTTTTTCAAGAAAAAAAAAAGAGAGAATAAAACGATCTCTTATTTTTATTTTTATTTTGAAAGGTAACGATCACTCTTATTTGTGGTAAAGGGAAGTGGATGACCAACCTAGTAAACTCCCTTTCAGACTTTCTTGGCTAGAAAACTACTCTAACAAGAACTCAATCCCGCAACTAGAAAACACACCATCAGTAAACGGGCCATAACTTTTCTGAATCATGTCGAAATTGCCCAATCTTGGGTTCCTTGGATGGGTAATTGAATAACCCATCAAGCAGACCTAATTTTATGTCCATTAAACATCATTTGGCTCTCAACATAGACCCTTATTTAAAAATATGAAAATAGAATCCTAAAACCTACTTTTATAATGTGCCATGTGGTACTGTTGTTCAATGGATATGTGCCACCTTTTCTTACAGACAATAGGCCTACTTGGCTATGGCCTGCATCAACATTACAACAGGTGAACTACATTGTTTCAATTGGAATATGTATGGAAACATGTGTAGAGGCATATCTTCTCAAGACATTTTAGTGAAAATTGTAGCTGTGTTTGAATCATTTTGAATTAGTGACCATAATTTAGTAACCTGGTGATGCAACATGAGTATGCCATGATATCCAAGTTGTGTAGCAGTACCGGGAAAATGGTGGAAGAATTGGGCCAATATTGCTAGGTTTTAGACATCAGTCGATGATATGGCTGGGCTGGTATTCATCTGTAATGCTATTATTAATCACTGAAGACAGTGCTTGGAATCCTAAAGAGACGTCTGCAGGTGAGCCTGGTCCATATATGTATAGGATTTTTATCTCCTACACACCTTCTGAGAGACGCTTATGGGGACCCCCCTTTTCTGCATGTGGGACCTCCTGGTCCATATACGTATAGGATTTTCAGCTCCTACACGCTGTCTTGTGAGAGACATTCATCCAGATACTCTTTTCAGCACATGGGGCCCCCCTGTGATCAATCCAACCCCCCTCACAGACTACCTCTCTCTCTCTCTCTCTCTCTCTCTCTCTCTCTCTCTCTCTCTCTCTCTCTCTCTCTCTCTCTCTCTCTCTCTCTCTCTCTCCAATGAATCGACAGAAACCTAAATTTGATACTTATCCAACTGTTACCTACCATTGGTTTGAAATCTTGAGAAAATGATGCTTTTACAACCGTTAAACATGAGGGCCATGGATCAAGGTCATGATGATTTAATGGAACTGAAATTTTGCACACATATAAGTCTCAGTGAGATCTTCCGATCCCACCTTCCCCTTGAATTGGCGTGGCTCCAGGTGGGCCCCACAAAGGGGTCCACTGGAGAGGGTGACCCATATATTTATACAGAGGGGTGTGCTCTTGTGCGGATATCTCGCATGAAACTCTATGCAGACTCCCTGTGGAGCCCACTGGGGCTACAACAATCATGGGGGAGGTGGGGATCGAAAGATCTAGATGGGACCTACCTATGTGCAAAATTCCAAGTCTGTTCAATCATCCTAACCCCTTGATCCATTCCCCTCAAGTTTATTGGTTGTAGAAGGCACCATGGCAAAAAAAAGGGGTAGTCCGAAGAGGGTATGGATTGAAGTAGTAAGGTTGGATTTGAAGAAGTGCAACCAATCTAAGGATTTAGCCCAAGATAGACCGGAATGGAGAAACAAAATTCATATAACTGATCCTAGCATACTTGGGACAAGGTTTTGATGATGATGATGATATATAGTTTGCCAATGATCAGACCCTGGTGTCCCAAATGACATGGCAGGTTCCTTGTCACTTCAATAGTTTGCCATTATTATTATTTTTTTAATTTTCCTGGATGGATGACATTTTTTTCTTTACCCAACCGTTCCTCTAATCACTTATATCTTTGATATTTCCCTAAGCAACCAGTCATTTCCAGTATCCAATGCATTTTTAAAATATTGACAACTTTAATATCTCTGAGATTATCAGATTTTTGTCCTTTTTCTTCAGGATTACACTCTTGTCTGCACTATGGATGGTCATAAGTCAGTAGTGTCTTCTCTAGCAGTATGTAATGGCATTCTTTATAGTGGAAGTTGGGATGGAACGGTTCGGTTATGGTTGCTTAGCGATCATAGTCCTTTGGCTGTCCTGGAGGACGAATCATCTGGAAATATTGCCTCTGTTCTATCACTTTCAGTGGACCGCCATATGCTTGTTGCTTCTTTTGAGAATGGACATGTGAAGGTTTGTGATGCTTTGCACCTTTCCTTTTTCTGTCTCATTTGCATTTTCATGTTTTTTATCCTAGAGAGAATTATTCTTCAGCTTGTGCTTTTGTGTTTTTCCCCCAACAAATCATCCCAAAATTTAAGAACAAGGATGAAATGCACCAAGATTTGTGGGTGTAATTGTTTTTTCTGGTAGGATTCGTGTGGTGGGTCAAGGCGAGGGGATATCACTATTTTATCCAAGTAAAATACCTTTTTCCATATGTTGATAGTTTTCTTAATCATAAATGTACTTCATCTGGTTTTCCTTGTTTCAGATGTGGAAGAATGATGTGCTTGTAAGCTCATTGCGAACTTTTGATGGTGCTGTATTTGCCCTTGAAAAGGTTGGGAAGTGTCTGTTTATGGGAGGTTGGAATAAGATAGTTGATATACAGGTTGGTTTGGTTGCGCATTCTAATGCTTTCTTGTGTTCATCAATCATATACCGGTTCCTAGGTACATACATTGAAAGGTCAATTTTTTTTTTCCTGTCCCTCTTAAGTGGTAGCCTTTCAACTTATTCTTAAACTTTTCCATACCTTTGAAGCAGTCTTGCATGTCAATCACCTGTCTGCTTACAGTTTTCTTACATGGATTTTGATTTGTAGGAGATGTCGGAGGATGAGTTTCAAGTGGACATGAGATCAGTTGGGACTATTACTTGCGATTCTGTAATAACTGCTTTGTTACATTGGCAGGGAAAGCTCTTTGTGGGACTCTCAGACAGGGTTATCAAGGTACCTTTTTGACTCTATATTTTGCTGATGTTCGTAAGGATTCCTCTTGAATGGTGAATGTTCCTTGTGTTTCTGTAATGCAAGCATGTTGAAGTCTGGAGTTGGTGACATTTCAAAGTCAAACTTAGAGGGCCTGTTTGCTAGCAAAAAAATGCATGCCTCAGGCTTCTCGTGTTTCGTAGGTATTTTATGAGTGAGAAAAATATGCAGAACCCACAAGGATCAGAAGTTCTTAAAGCTTGGTTGAAATCTAGAAAAGAAAATTTTCATTGTTCAGCAGGGTTTCATTTTTCACAAATAGGGGTTGGTGGCCAACTCATTCTATCCTATCATGATGATTATTTTTCTCTCCCTATGATGATTCAAACTGAAAATGGCTCTTCATATTTATGAGATTTCTTTGCTAGGGAAAAGACCCTCGAGCATTGAAAAAAACAGGAACAAGAAAAAAAAGGACACCCTTAAGTTGCTGCAATTATGAAATCAATTGTTCTTTAAGTAAATGTGAATGCAGTGCACCAAATAATCTGAGCACCACACTCTGGTTAATTTTACGATTTTCTATCTTCATGTTTAAGGTGTTGATTTCTGTTTGGTCAACATGATTTGTTGTTGAGCACTGATTTCTTGCTTTGACTTCACCAGGTGTACTATTGTAGACCGTGAGGTAAGAAGTTTGGCATCTCCTAACCGAGTTTGACTTCATGGATTTGTGACTATCATGAACTTATAGGGTCAGTCTGCAGTATAGATGTTCGAAATCACCAACATTTACTACAATTTGTTTTACAGCCGAGTTCAATACAAGAATGCCCTTATTTGCATGCCAATCCCAATAGGGTATTGCTTCTCCTTCTATAGTTTTGTAAATAGATATAGAGAAGAATTTTGTATTTATTAATCAAAATACTGAAATATGTATGGTGCTCCATGTTGGGTAGACTATAGTGAATAGATACAGATACAGAGGATATGTGATGGGCTTTGGTATACGGTTCTCGCTACCAGTAGTACAAATTAGTGTGAAACTACTGTATATGCATAGGAAGAACATCCACAGTTATGTAATGGTTTTAGCAATTACAGTTACCATTTTTTTGTGTTTAATTATCTGAAGCCTTAGTTTTTGAAACATATTCTAAGGTATCATTATGATTTTGGTTTCCTGTTTTTCTAAGCATATTGATTTGTTTCTTAAAAAGGCGGCAGTGTGAAAAGGGCTGAGTCCAGTTTTGAATTATATTTATACGCCTTGTAGTTCCAGACATTTAAACATCCTCAGTCAAACTAAGGCTCAGTTTGGCAAATCTTATATGTTTGAAATAAAATTGATTGACTTCGAAGAATTGACAATATTGTGTACCCTCATCATGTTTTATCATATAACTGCACAAAAAATTGGCAGTCTGAAAAGTGCATCAATGCAGGAACCAATATATTGCCGATTGGGAATTGGGATCTGCTTTTGATGGTCTGGGCTGTTTCACCTATTGCATGGGTGATGCAGAGAAAATGGCTGCAATGAATATCTTAGCTTTATGAGTGAGCCTATGAGGCCAACTTTCTCCGCACACTGCGCATTGCTGCCCATCATCCTGTGGACATGGTGAAAATTTGCTAGGGGTCCAATATTTGGTGATGGTCCAGATGTGAAATTTAGGGCAAAGGTTGGAAAATTCGTGACTCTGATTCGACTCGTCCAATGCGAAAAAATTGACTCGGATAGAGTCGACGTGGGGATCTGGGAGAGTCATGTTTTTTTAAAAATAATTTTAAAAATATTTAAAAATGAATCCATTACTTATAAAATATAGAATTATATTTATTTACATGCATTCATAATAATAAATTCAATTAAGTACTACAATAAGGAAAATAAAAGAAAAGATATTATATATTGCATAATTTGTTAGTCCAAATATTAGACTTAAAGGCCAAACATAAGTTTCAAATTACATTTCGGTCACCATCTTCTACTTATTGACTCCAAATCTCATGCATGATTACATATAAATCAACTTTAATTGTTTAAAATTAAATATGTCTATTAAATGGTTCGAAATGTAAATAATTTATTAAAATGAGATGACTCAGTCGAAGCTCTCCTATTTTTACTCAGTCCTTCGTCAAAATAAGATGACTGGGGAGACTCAAGAGTCAACTCAGAGAGTCTTTCAACCATGATTCGGAGAGTTCCCACATTTTGTGATTGTTAGGGAGCTCCTGCGCTGGAGAAAATTTCCCAGCCTGCAAAAGGGGCCCATTAGGATAGATCTCTGTAAACTGTGTGCAGGTTACTGACTTTACATGTAAAGGGGGAATGTGCATCTGGAAAATCTAAGCTAACGGTTTATGACTTATGAGTAGCCTGGAGAAGGAGCCCATTTCTTTTCATTATCATATACATCCCCATGGACCACCATGGCTGAGAAGGTGATAATGATGGTGGTTGAACATATCATATGATATTCTCCCTTTGGAAGTCACTTTTGGAAAGGTAAGTTTGCCTTTTACACATGGGATAGCAAAATGGATTTTACTTCTGCAAATGTTACAAATATGAAACACATTAGCATATTTGCCAAAATCACTATCTTAAAAATTCACAAGTAAATACATAATATCATAGTAGAACTTTTATAATAGGTGTTTCAAGTGGTAGTAAAGTAGTTGATGTGAGAGGTACTTTCTATTTATCCTACCTCAATGATAATAAAGCATCCAAGTGCCCCTCACAAACTAGATGGTATATTTTGAATATGCAGTTTGCTCATAAGTGAAACTCTTCCTTTATTATAATGGTATACTAGCACCAAATGCCCGTGCTAAGTCCGGGCCAAAAGTAAAAATATATTAGAAATTTAAAAATTATTTTAAAATATTATTAAGATAAAATAAGTCTAAAAGAAAGAAATTTATTATCTTTGAATATTAGAATCTTTTAACATGTGATGAAAATAAATATAAAATGAGAAGTAAACTTACATAACATAATGCCCTCTTGAATTTAAAGGCATTGACCATTACACAAGTATGAATGTGTGTCTATATAGGGACAGCTCTCCGAAGCTAAAGCTTAGATTAAGGTAAGCTCAAGTTTGTGGTGGGGCCCACCTGGCGACCCACATGGGGGTGGTGATGTGGAGATTTCAAGGACTCAGTGGGACCCTTCTCTTTGCAAAAAAATAGTCTCAACCGTGGTTTCTAACATCTCCATCTAGCCCCAAACGCTTAATGGTCAACAATCCATTCGGATCGATACAGAGTCGATCCAACGGTCCAGTAAATCCGGATCTAACAAAAAGCTAGTGTACATGTACAATTTAGGGAGGTCGTGTGTTAGGTCCATTTGGATGGACCAAGGGTTTGCCCCATAAGCGTAAGCTTACAAAAATAAATGGAGAGGTATGGTGCCCGAGCTAAAAAAATATAATGAAATATGTGATTCTTTTCTGAGATATTATTGGAAAAGAATAAATTTTATAGAAATAAACAAGCAGTTTATATTTATTATATATATATATATATAACTTTAATAAAAAAAGAAAAAATAACTTGGTGGGGTCACATGTTATAACATCTAACGGTGAACCTCATATCCTAATTCCTTCAAGGTGTGTCCAATTGGACAGTGGAACCTTGCTGATGTGTCATTCGGAGGATCCTTAGTGGGGTCACATGATGTAACATCTAAAGATATGCTCATATCCAAATATATAAAGGTGTATCCAATTGAGTATTTGGTCAGTAGTCCCTTGTTGATGTGGTGTTCTAAGGAGCATTGGTGGGGTCACATGATATAATATTTAAAAGTTTACCTCTTATCCTAATTCATTAAGGTGCATCATGCTGTGTTTAAAGGTGGCCTTGTTTGTATGGTCTTTAACTTGAAAGAAATATCCCACGGTATTGTCAACTTCTTGGTAGAAGTGGAGAAATGATAGGTGTGATAAGGATGGAAGAAGTTGTTTAGAGAAATTGTAGGAGATATGATAAAGATGTTAGTTTGTTATCTTTATAAAAAATTTTGAATGAAATGGAGAGATTTTGGGAGGTGATTTGGAAAAGATAATTGAAATGGAGATTTAGGGAGGAGATTTGTTTTAGATGAGTGTGGTGGCCCACTTTTTCTTATATATTTCTTTGAAAGGAGAGACTTTTTAGGGATGACGTGGCACCCCTCACAGCCCACCTCTCACACCCAAAGCTCTATGTGATTTTATAAGTATTTTTCTGAAATGAGAGACTTTTTGGGGATGATGTGGCACCCCCCACAGCCGGGCAAAAAATCAAAATATGTTAAAATTTAAGAATTCTTTTGAACTATTGTTAAGATATAATAAATATAAAATAAGTTTTTTTATTACCTTTGAATTTTAAAAAAATTTCTATGTATGAAAATAAATATAAAATAAAGTAAATTTACATAACACGATGACCCCTTTATTTTAAAGGCATTGACCATTACGACCATCTCATTTACCAGTATATTATACCATTGATGATTGAAAATATAAGAAAAGAAAACAAACCGGATGGATCTACATCTACTAAAAAGAACCAAAAGAAAGGGATAAAAAAATTAACGTGTTTGATCCATCAGCGGGGGCTACCCTTGAAATGTTTTTAACGTGTGGGCCCACTGATGGCTCTGCATCCAAAGAAAAAAAAGGGAAGATAAGAAGAAAGGAAATGGAAATCAAATGATTTCATCCTCAATGGGCCACACACCACATCTGGATTTATGGTGATGGAACAATTGGCTCCCGCAGATGATTGATAGTATAAGAAAAAAAAATTGAAAGAGGGGCGAACAAGTGTAAGAGAAGAAAAAAAACATAAAAGATGTACATTGCATGGGATGAGTGTACGTGGATATAGGTATGAGTCATCATAGTATGTTTCTAATAGTTCTAACTCATGTACACACAAATGACATCCTAACAATTATCAAAGAAATTAAGCTTGTGTATGATACCAACCCAGTCTGATTGCCCACTACGGATACATATTGACCTAGAAAACTAATATCTATGCATAATCCATGAGTGAGTCCCACTGCAGAAATACATGAAATGTGCGGGGCCCACTAATTGATTTGCATCCATTAAGAAACCAGACAACGGGGCTTGCTTCCCTCTATCGGTGGGGCCCACTCTTGGAAAAAAAGGGTTAAGAGAAGGCCATTGGGATTTCATCCAATACTGGAGTCCAATCTTGAAATATATTTAATACGAACGGGTGCCCACTGCTTGAACCATCCATTTGGGGGAAAAAAACTGAAAGGAGAGTAAATGGGCTATATTAATCCATAAGTGGGTCCCACTGCAGAAATAAGTTAAATGTGCGAGGCCCACTAATTGATTTGCATCCATTAAGAAACCAGACAACGGCCAACAGGCTTACCTCCCTCCATCAGTGGGGCCCACTCTTAGAAAAAAGGGGGTTAAGAGAAGGCCATTGGGATTTCATCCAATACGGGAGTCCAATCTTGAAATATATTTAATACGAGCTGGTGCCCACTACTGGAACCATCCATTTTGGGAAAAAACTGAAAGTAAAGTAAAGGAGCAACAACTTGGATTTCATTCATCGGTAGGACCCACAAAACATATTTAACATGGGACCCATTGATGATTGAAGATCTAAGGCAAAGAAAACAAACCGACTGTAAAGATTTGTTTATAATTTAGACAATGGTAAGAAATAGGACTTAAATTCGAATGTTCATAAAAATCTCTTATGAGAGAGATTTTAGGAGAGAAAGAGTAGCCCAAAGTGAGGTGGCATCTTAAAATAATGTGGGTTTTTTTTTTTTTTTTTGCATATTTCTTTTAAAGGAGAAACTTTTTAGGAATGAGGTGGCAAGCCCATGCAAAAAAATCAAAATATGTTAAAATTTAAGAATTCTTTTGAAATATTGTTAAGATAAAATAAATATAAAATAAGTTTTTTTATTATCTTTGAATATTAAAAAACTTTCTATGTATGAAAATAAATATAAAATAAAGTAAATTTACATAACACGATGGTCGCTTGAATTTAAAGGCATTGATCATTACTTTATTTTATAATATATTAAATGTGCGGGGCCCACTAATTGATTTGCATCCTAAGAAACCAGACAATGAGGCTTGCATCCCTCCATCAGTGGGGCCCACTCTTGAAAAAAAGGGGATAAGAGAAGGCCATTGGGATTTCATCCAATACTGGAGTCCAATCCTGTAAAGATTTGCTTATAATTTGGATAATGGCAAGAAATAGGACTCAAATTCAAACGTTCATAAAAATCTTTTATGAGAGAGGTTTTAGGAGAGAAAGAGTAGCCCAAAGTGAGGTGGCACCTTAAAATAATGTGGGTTTTTTTGTGCATATTTCTTTAAAAGGAGAGACTTTTTAGGGATGAGGTGACACCCCCACAGCCCACCTCCCCCTTTGCTTTAATATATATAATATGTTTTATTTTTCATCTAAAATGAATTAAGATGTGTTTTATAGCGTGGGGTCCACCTTTGAGATAGTTGAGACTCCCATAACCCCATTTGATACTGACATGTAGACAAACTTTTGAAGTATATCACAAGCCAAATATGCATGCACTGATCATCCCAAAACAAGGTTTGCAAATATAATTTATACCTAGCTATATCTCTATTCGTGAGAGTAAAGATGTTAACGGAGTGTCGTATCCACTGGGACAAAAAGGCTAAGTTGTGTTGGTTTCAAAATTTTAAAATTAATCTTATTAGAAAATGAAGTATTGATTTGATGAGTTTGATTCCTAAATTATCAAAGACAAGATTTGATTCAATTAAAGAAAAGATGTTAAGGTACGAATCCACCTTAGCCTCGTGCAATGGCGAATATAGATATAGGATTTCACTATCAACGCTAAAAAGGACTTTTTTTTGTTACAAACCTCCACACACTACAACAAAATGCACTATTGGTGACACCCTTTGGTGACAAAAAATCAATGTTGTCACGGAATGCACACAACGGTGACAAAAATTTTTTTTACTTGTCACGAAAAGTCTTTAGCTTAGGTGCCAAATAGAGAGGAGATTTGGTGACAAAAAAATTTGTCACCAAAAGATCCAATAGATTTGGTGGCAAAATTTTTTTGTCACCAATGCAATGGCCTAATTTTTACCCTCTCCCGCCTCCACAGCCACGTTTTCCCTCTCCAAGCCCTTTTTCCCCTTTCCATCTCTTAATCCCTAAAAGGCTAAAACTGTCTCTCGGTATCATTCTCTTGTTGGTAAACAATCCTTTCCCTCTCCCATCAAATTTTAAGGGGTCAAATGTGAAATATAACATATAACAGGATGATTACATTAAAACAAAAACGGTACAAGAGAGAAATACAGCTGCTAGCATCAGTGTGACAACATGCTAATAAAACAGAAAACAAATCAAAACTGTGAAATAAGTAATATATTCTAGAGATTTTTTGATTTCGTCGGCAAAGGTTAGCTCTTTGCTGGCGCATTTATTTTTTCGCCGGCAAAAGGTCATATTATTCCCGGCGCATTTGTTTTTTCGCCAGCAAATGTCACGTGCCAAATCCCCCTCCGTTCGCGCCTTCATTTGGAACATCGCGCTTTTGTTTTGGAAAATTCCCCCATCTGCGTTTTAACCAAAAAGAAAACAAAAATCGAAAAAAAACCCCCACAAAACGCATCTCCCTCATCTCAAACCCCTGCTGCATCTCCTCCATTTCAAACCCCTTCTGCCCTTCTGCCCTTCTGCATCTCCTTTCCTCTCGGTCCCTGGCCCATCTCTCTGCATCTCCCTCTCGGTCCCTGGCCCATCTTTCCGCATCCAGTGCCCATCTCGCAGCGCCCATCTCCGTCTCGTCCAGCCATCTCTCTGACCCATCTCTCTCTCGTCCACCATCCTCGCCGCAGAGCAGCCCCGCAGCGACACCTCTCACTATCTTCAGCGCAGAGTCGCCTTGGGCTCATCAGACAAATACTCATCCAAGCTCCCTATTTTCCTGTCTCTCTTCTTCTCAATCACTATCTCTCTCTTTCTGTCTCCGTGGTAAGTGCTCTGCTCTATTTTCTCTGTGGTTTTTTTTTCTTTAATCGCTATAGCTTTGAATTTGTTTTGAGGAAATGTAGAAATTGGTTGTGGAAATGGTGTTTCAATCTGAGATTTGGGGTGTTTTGATCTGTTAAAAGCCCGATCTTGGGATTTCTTTGTGCTTGTTTGGATTTGGGGTTTCTTGGTTCTTTTGATTAGATCTCTCCATTTTTGTGATTTGTGTTTGCTATTGATCTCTTGGAAATGTCAGATTTGAATGTTTTGGGGTGTTGGGATGAGCTCATTTTGTGCATTTCTTTGTTGAGGATTTGTGCATTCTCCAACTTCAAATCACTTTCCTTAGGAAAAGAGAACCCATAAGCTATTTAGATGGAGAGGTGCTTCTTCATCAGGTGCCCTTTTCTATACTACTACCTACCATCTTCACGGTTTGTTCTTTTAGCATTCTTTTACCTAGCCTCTAATAATGGACAGGGCTCAATATGGGTGAGTACTGAGACCTCTTCATCCAATCCAATGGATGTAAAATTGCAGTATCTGCCCTTTTCCTTCAACAAAGGGGAAGTCAGATATAAATGCAAAATGCATTGGGTGTACGGCTCCGGTGTCTTTTGTCTCTCCCAACTCGAGATCAACAGCCCAAAAGTGTAAAGAGACTAATGAGTTACGAGTATGCAGGAAACAAAAGGAGGGGGAAAAAAGAAAGGTATCTACACCACCAGAACAAATTGTAGCCTTCCAGTGGATACAATTGCTGCATAACAAATTAAAGCATTGAAGGCATCTGTTTTAGTAAAAATTCTCTTTACTTTTAAAAAATCCATTGGTTGTTATGTATTCATTATAAGATTGTACCATCTGAACAAATTTTTTTTTTGAATGATTTCATTGCTTTGAAAATCCAAGTTTGGTCTAAATATTTTTATCCAACGGAAGCTGTACTATTCTTGACTTTGTAGGTGAACAAATATGGATAAGAGTTGGATGACAATTAAGAATAGAATGAGCAAAGAGTACCGAGATGGGGTAAATAATTTTGTTGACTTTTCAGTCACAAGTTCCGGTTCTGATGATAAGATTCGTTGCCCGTGTTTAAAATGCATGAATATGGAACGCCATGTTAGTGTTGTTGTTGTGTCTCACTTGATACAAAATGGGATAGCACCTTCTTACAAGACTTGGGTGCACCATGGGGAACCTATACCTGCAAATCATCAATTCGTATCAAATGAAAGCTGTCAGCCTAGTGGAGAAAGTGTTGGGGATGGAGTGGCAGCAGATGAACATGTGAATCCAGATGATATTGAACGCTTAGTTAATGATTACTATGCGGCAGCAATCATGAATGATGAGGAACTAGATGAGTTGCCTGACAATGTTGAGACAGAGAGTGTGCGGAACTTTGATAAATTGATGAAGGATGCTCATCAAGAGTTATACCCCGGATGCAAGTTTACTTTACTATCGTTTGTCATTAAGTTACTTCACGTGAAGGTGTTGAATAAGTGGAGCAACAAATCCTTTGATACGCTATTGGGGTTATTAAAGGAACTTCTACCTATAAGTGAGCAAGATATTCCGGGCAACATTTATGAAGCAAAGAAATTCTTACGCGACCTAGGCTTGGGTTATGTGCCCATTCATGCATGTAAGTATGATTGTGCACTTTTTTGGAAGGAGAATGCAGATCTTGAGAAGTGTTCGGTTTGTGAGGAATCTAGATACAAGCCAAATGATGGCAAGGGAAAAAAGATTCCTCATAGGATTTTGCGATATTTTCCGCTGACCCCTAGGTTGCAGAGGTTGTTTATGTCGAGCATAACTTGTACAGATATGAGATGGCATAAAGAGAAACGAGTTGATGATGGGGTACTAAAGCATCCGGCTGATGGTGAGGCATGGAAGGACTTCGATCGACAATATCCTAAGTTTGCTCGAGATGCCCGAAATGTGAGGCTAGGACTAGCTACTGATGGATTCAATCCCTTTGGTAACATGAGCAACTCCTACAGCCTGTGGCCTGTGATTCTTATGCCTTATAACCTTCCTCCATGGAAATGTATGAAACAGCCTTACTCTATGATGTCGTTGCTTATTCCTGGACCAATATCACCGGGGAGAGATATTGATGTTTACGTAAGGCCATTAATTGACGAATTGAAGGAGTTATGGGAACATGGTACAACCACCTATGATGCCTCAGCAGAGCAAACTTTTCGAATGCATGCAGCTGTTATGTGGACAATCAACGATTTCCCCGCATATGGTAATTTGTCAAGGTGGACTACTAAGGGTTACTTGGCTTGCCCAGTTTGTAACGAGCATGCATCATCGCAAAGATTGAGAAGTAAGTTAGGTTTTGTGGGAGCTCGCCGATGGTTACCTAAAGATCATCCTTGGCGAAGGAGTCGCCTCTTTGATGGTAAGGTGGACCATCGGTCGGCGCCCATGGACTTAACGGGCGAACAAATATTGGAACAACTATGTAAGGGGACATATAAGCCATTTGGCAAGCATCCAAGCAACAGAAGAAAAAGAGGAGATCCAGTATTAACTTGGACGAAGCAAAGCATTTTTTTTTGAGCTTCATTATTGGAAGAAACTCAAGCTTCGACACAACCTTGATGTGATGCATATAGAGAAAAATATATGTGAGGCTTTGCTTGGAATACTATTGAGCATAGATGGGAAGAACAAGGACACAGAAAAAGCACGTCAAGATTTGGAGGATCTGTAAAATAAGGCCAGCACTGCATTTGAAGAGGCGTGCAGATGGGTCCTACGAAAAGCCCCCAGCATCATACACTTTATCGTTGGAGGAGAGACATGGATTTTATGAGTTCTTAAAGTCAATCAAGTATCCTGATGGATATGCTGCAAACATATCAAGATGTGTGAGTACAAAGGGAGATAAGTTAACGGGCTTGAAAAGTCACGACTGTCATGTACTCTTGCAACGACTTCTTCCCATTGGGATGCGTGGCTACCTCCCGAAGGACATATGTATCACATTATCTGAGTTGGGGAATTTTTTCCAAGAGATATGCTCAAAAACACTACGAGTTAAGGATTTGGAGAAACTACCAGATCGGATAGTGCTCATATTATGCAAGATGGAAAAGATTTTTCCTCCGGCATTCTTTGATGTCATGGTTCATCTTGCTATTCACTTGCCTCATGAGGCCATGCTTGGAGGGCCAGTGCAATATCGATGGATGTATCCAATTGAAAGGTAATTTTCTCCACAAATTTAAATAGTCCATATTACATGATGTAGGTTTAATCATTTAATATTATTCATTAACAGGCTACTTGGTACCTTAAAGGGATTTGTCACCAATCGAGCCTATCCGGAAGGTTCCATTTCTGAGGCTTACATTGTCAAAGAGTGTCTTACTTTTTGTTCAATGTATCTCGGTGGTATGGAAACAACTTTCAATCGCCCAGAACGAAATGCTGATGGTGGTGTCTGTGGAACGGGGTTAGCGGTGTTCACTCAAAATGTTCGTCCTTTTGGCTTAATGAGGAGGGCAAATAATTTTACACAGGAGGAAATAGACAAGGCTCATTGGTTTGTCTTAAATAACAGTTTTGAGCTGGAACAATATCTAGAGTACGTTATTACTTAATTTGGATATTACCTATACTTATATTTAGTATGCGACCTTTTTAACCATCATTATTGTATGTTTGTAAATAGAGAACACAAAAGACTCTTGGAAAATGAAAGTGCATATGACATCCCGAAGAGACAAGAAGAGAAATTTCCAGAGTGGTTCAAAGAACACGTAAGATACAAACTAACACGTAAGATACAAACTATCTTCTGATAATTTAAGTTGTGTGCATATAGAATATTAACATGCTTGCCATGCATTGTTCTGTAGATGAATCAACTACGAGACGAAGGCTCACAAGAAGCAACTGATGACTTGTGGTCTGTAGCCAATGGTCCACTTGTGACTATCAAACTATATTCAGGTTGCATATCCAACGGTGTTCGATTTCACACTAAAGACCGGGATAGTCATCATAAAAGCCAAAATAGTGGTGTCGCCGTGGAAGGGAACAACCATGAAGGGAAAACAGTTACCTTTTATGGGAACTTATGCAGAGTATGGGAGCTGAGTTATATGTTTGGACGCCGTGTAGTTCTTTTCCAATGCGAATGGTTCAATACCAGTAGAAGTAGATTCATTAAAGCAGATGCACATTTCACAAGCATTGATGTAAGAAGACATTGGTATAAAAATGATCCATTTGTCCTGCCAATTCAAGTGAAGCAAATCTTCTATGTCAATGATACCAAATTGGGTGACCATTGAAAAGTTGTAGAACGGCTCCAACATCGAGGGATATGGGATATACCTGTGAAGGAAGATGATTTAGAAGATGCGCCACCTGATGTATTCCAACAGGATGAAACCACTAATGTTGTCCCTAATATTGATATTGATGATTCAGTTGAGGTTCGGCTCACTAGAGATGACGTTGATCCTGAGATTTTTCCATGTAATGTGGTTCTAGAGACAGAGAACCGACAACTTAGCAGCAGTTTCCCTGAAGATGAAGACGAAGATGAAGATGAAGAGCCTAGCGATAATGAGTTTGCTAGTGAATCTGATTCGGATATTGATCCGGACATAGAACCTTGATTTAGTTTTCTGTATTATCGTCCCTTCACCTTTATTTGGATAGTACCTAGTGAACTGTATTTTGATACTTTGTATTTTGATACTTATCATCTATGGATGTGGCTTATGTACCTTTGTCTTGCATGTTTGAATATTTCTTGATGTTTTAGAGCTTTCGTTACATTTTATATAATGGGGCATCTATCATTTCATATTAAATTTTACTTGTTCATATATCATACTAAAATATAAATGTCTTTTCTTACAGGAGAGATATGGTAAAAAAACAAGGTCAGGTTTATCAAACCCGGAATCATGGGCCAGCCACTGTTTGATTATGAGAAGCAAAGGCGGGAGAAAATCGAATTGAATAACCTTAGATTGGTTGAAAGGGGGTTTCAAAGGATGGCGCATTCACTGGTTCATCTGAATAAGAAGGGGAAGATTAAGGCCATTAAGGAGGTGAAAAATATGAGGGCCATGGATGGTGATGACAAGGAGTATCAACCACTTGAGGATGAAAACAATTTGAGTTCTGATGACCATTTAATTTCTTATAGCGATGAGGAAGAACTGGTAATATATAATTGTATTGTGTATTCAAGGCTTACAAATATATCATTAGACATTAATTTTGTGTCACATGGTGACAGATTGATGCTATGAGGAATGAAAGAAGAAAGAAGAACGTTATTGCAGAACATACATCCACTCTCCCTACTGAGATGCCTCCTATGCAGTCTACCGTGCCTCCTTCCTCTACCCAAGGTTCAATGCCAAACCCAACATCGATTGTATGTGTACCAGGTTCTTTAACAACAGAGTCTACAGTGGCTCCCACTCCCGCCCAAGACTTACTAGTTGAACAATGTACTCTATCTACTCCACCAACTTCTTTACCGCAGGATATGGTGAGAGGTACGTTATTTCTAAGGGAGGAAAAAATGGAGAATGAGTTATCTATACAACAGTCTCCTATGGATTTATCAGGTCCAAGTAAAAATCATTGTCAAACTCCAAAAAAAATAAAAATAAAATACATTACTAGCAATATGTGAAATTCTATTATATTTTAATTGTAATATTCATACACTCTACTTTTTTTAAAACTTTTCAGCTTCTACCTCAAAGCGTGTCCGGGGTGCTACCCGTGGAATTAACACCGAACGCTTAATTGCTGCTAGTAATGGCACCAAACTTGTTGTAGAGGTTCCTCTGGAGGTAGGAGTACCCGTTGGGGAAAATGCAACTAGGTTGGCCAATTGGCTTGGTGTACAAATTAGGATGGCGGCACCATTGAAGGATATGGAAAAGTGGGATGATATTCCCTCTGCTATTAAAGCACCCATCATACAGGCTACACGAGTAAAGTTTTCTCTCTTTTTTTATTTTATTTGAGGTTCACTATTTTTCCTCTTTAAGATTAAGATGCAATTAAGATGCAATTTTAACACCTTTTTTGCTTATACTAGAATTCTATATTATATGAATGAGTGCAGGATAAATTTGACATAAGGGAATATGATGAGAAAGAGCATGTGAGGCGTGGAATTGACCGCAAGTGTAACAAATTGTATAGAACCTGACGTCATAATATGAAAGAACACTATGAAGCATTAGTGGAAGCTGGTGCGGACCCGTATATCAAGCCATATAGAGGAGTTAGTGGTGAAGACTGGGCATGGATGATTGGTAACATCTGGACTAATAAAGATAAAGAGGTAAAATTCAATTTGGAGTAAGGAATTCCTTTGATTGATATCTTTACAAGTACATTTATATCATTTTGTAGGAATTGGTAAAAAAAAAGGAAGAAAGCTCGAGCAAATTTACCGTTCAATCATACTATGGGATCACAATCATTTGCAGCTGCTATGTCGAGTCAACAAAAAGAGCACGGTCAACGTCCTGACATTGCAGATTTCTACAAGTTAACCCATTATAGTACAAAGAAGAAGAAGTGGGTAACCCCGATATGTGAGCAAGTACATGTGAGCATTAACCATAGAAGTCGCATCACCAACGTTATTTTTGTATTTCATGCAATATATTGATTCTATATTTTCTTTGCTGTTAGGTACAACTTGAGGTACGCCACCGAGAGGATGAGTCACGTCGCAAAGAGGATGAGGAACTTGGGCTACCAGTCACAATGCCACAAGAGGAGATGCCAATGGAAGTTATTGGTAAGAAGTTTTATGTGAAGGAATATGGTGTTGGTTTGAAGCGACCATCATCTAAGCGGTCTAGTGCTAAATCACATGACGAGGTGCGAGTCCTGAAGAATCAGGTTGAGACACTTAAGGATATGTGCCAAGAGCAAAAGAATCAGTTTGAGTCCTTGAAGGACTTGTGCCAAACGCAACAGGAGACAATACGACTGTATGATGAAAAGTTGGCGCGCTTCGACGCTGTTATGTCCGCTTTTATGCAAGGAGGTCCTGTTGGGGAAGGCTCTATTTCTCGGTAAGTAACTTTCCAAGCATGCAATGGGATGTCCCATGCATAGGTGCTCCTATTAACTAGTTGTAGTTTGACTTTGGTTGCACGGAATTTCATATTAGGAAGTTTCTTGCTTAGGATCTAAGCTATGATGAGTTGTGTGGTTCAAAACATGTTAAATAATTATTATTTTTTTTGTTGCGATTTTATACAGGTAGGTAACTATCGAGATGGAGTTATTTTTTGGCAGTTAACTAAGATGACCAAGATGTAGTTGACGTCTTTTTGTAGTTAACTGCAGAACACTTTCTAGAACAAGGTTTTTTGGAAGCAATGTTTTCTCCATGGCTTCATGGACAATTCTACTTCAACTTCATCCTCATTGTGGCGGTCAAACTTAGGATGTCAAGCTCAGGAAGGTAACAGTTAGTGGCTGGCCTGTGATGACATTCTTTATTTGTTTTTGTTTTTGTTTTCTTTGTCAAACTTAAATGATGTCTTACTACAACCTATCTATATCTATGGAACTTATGCCACATTTAATATAGATACCAAAGGTACATCAACCATGTTCATTAAGTTTGCTAGCTTGAAGTATGCTATCTATCTCCTTTACAACTTTGTTTCTATGATTATTACAACTTTGAAGCTTCATGATTTACAGCAGGAGGACTGATGCAATCTATATGTTGAGCTTTGGATACATAAAAATTCCCATGGTGCTGAAGGGTTTTTTTCTCTTTAGGTGCTTCATTATTGGAGTCGTTTTAATGAAAAGGGTGTGAAAATAGGTAAGAGTAAAAAGGAGGAGACGACTTTTTCATTCCATTTTATCCACCTTTCTTCCACATCCAAACAGCCCCATTCATAATGTACCCAATGAGCAACCAGGAGCCCACTTTAGTTACACGTCCCTTTCCTTTAATTTCTGCAGCTGGGCATTTTCTGCATTCTCTCTTCACCAAGTGAGTGCTTGTGGGTGCACCAGTGTCTCCTATTTTGGGGTTAGTCTAGTGGCACAAGGGCTTGGCAGACGGGAAAGCCTAGGTTACACTTTTCCAAGAATGACATACCTTTTTATCTTTCCAGTCCTTGGCAGACAATGAGTCGGTATATGTTAGGTTTATCAACGTACCAAACGGTAGATAGGTGGAGTTTTCATGTCAGTGAACACAGCTGATCAGCAGGGAGATGAACAGTGATTATGGTCCACCATTTTCTTAGACACCTGGGCATGCATCTGTCTCATTGGGTTGTATGTTTCAGCTGCCTGCATTATTGTGCTTTAATCTAGTATACTTTAATCTACTTTATTAGAGTCACAACTTTGTTGCATTATTATGCTGTTTCATGGATGGATACTTTAGGTTAGCACTATGTTTTGCATAAATTTGCACCTTTATCAAAAAACTTGAATTTTGAGCCACCTGTTAATGACCTGTGTGCTTGTTAGTAATTTGGTATGCAGGCTTACTTCTCAAGTTATAATTCTTTGATAACAGGTAGTATGCTTCCCTGGGGGCGGTTTTTGAACATTCTGTTTGGACCTTCCAATGGTGTTTAATGGTAAATAACTTTTGTGGATGTGTATTTGATGGCTTTAGTAAATTTTGGTTGATGTCATGATTGATTACAATGGCCCCTTTGCCCTGCAGGTTCCTCCTTTTGATCCAATCAAACCTCTGCTTGGTCTTTCACATATCAAGACTCTGACTTTGTCGAGTGAATATCTCGAGGTATAGTTTCATTCCTAGTTATAATAAGTAAATGCAATATATCGTCATTCTTCAAAAAACGAAAAAAAAAGTTCTCAATAAGTAAATGCATGCAATATAGTATAGATGTCACATTTATGTACAGGGAAGAAAGCTCCCAATTCTAGTGTTAAATAATTACATTTTTTTGTTGCGATTTTATACAGGTAGGTAACTATCAAGATGGAGTTACTTTTTGGCAGTTAACCAAGATGACGAAGATGGAGTTGAAGACTTTTTGGCAGTTAACCAAGATGATCACCAAGATGCATGGAGTTACTTGTTTTGAATTATTTTTGTAATTAATTTGAACCGACACACCTTGTATGGTTGTTTTGTAGTTATGTTAAAGCTATTAACTTTGAAGTGTTTATTGTTGAATGATGAATATTTTGAAGGGCTGTGAACTTGGATATTAGAATGTTGACTTGTTGGATATTTGATTTGAATGATAGTTTGCATCTTTTGTGGTATAAGTTTTGTTAATGTGTGTATCTGGATATAAATATTTGAAACTTTGTAAGCAGGTGTGAAATGATAATTTGGGTGGCACAAATATTTTGATTGTATTTTTTTGTGACAAAAAGAGTATGTCACCATTGAGTGTCAACCTGGTAATATTATTGGTGACACTCATTTGGTTGTCAAGAAAAATACTTTTAGTGACAATTTTTGTCACAAAAGATATCTTTTCTATGACACCTGTACTTTTGTCACCATTGCTTTTAGTGACACCCTACTATGTCACGGAAAATCTTTCTTCCGTGACACCATATTTTTGTCACCGTTGACATCATTTCGTGACAAGTGCAAAAATTTTGTCACCATTGACTTTTAGTGTCATGGATACAATGACACCCCATCCCGTGTCACCAAAGATAATAGGTGACAAAAAATGGGCCTTTGGTGACATTTTTTCATGTCACCAAAGGTGTTTTTTGTTGTAGTGACAGAGTCAACAAATAAGGAATGTGAGTTTAGACCGGGGCATAACCTATCTCTATTAGGGGTGTTCACGGATCGAAACCCGACCCGACCAGTTTTTTGCGGGTGAAAACCCACCCGAAACCGACCCGTTTGCGTCACGGGTCAGTCGGGTCATGGGTCAAAGGAGTCACGGGTTCAACAGGTCACGGGTCGGGTTCGGGTCGTTTTTTTTTTCCCCCATGTAGAAGACCAAATTGTTTATGAAAATAACTTTCAGATAATTGTTAGAGAACTAAAAGTGATTAGATGAAATGTAAAAAGTGGTTGCAATTGTTTGCTGGCCTTCTTTTGTACCATGGGTAGAGGTGTACAAAAAAAAGTAGTTGCGGTTTGACCCGAAACCCACGTCCAATTTCAACTACTAATCACTCTCATCTTGATCATTAATTCAGTGGTCACCGATTAAATGATTAAATACAATCAACAAGATATTCAAGATTCAAAATTCAACAAATCTAAACAAATTGATGTCAAATAGATGTAATAAGGCTTCAAAACGTACCGTGTTTTCCATGTGAGATCACCTTAATTTGTTGATAGGAATAAAATAAATGTTCCTCGCACTAAATATATTATAGTATATATGGGTCTTGAGTTCATAGACATGAGACCAATATAATAACTCAAATATTTAGAAATTGGTCGGTGAACTACATCTAAGAGAAATTAAAACCACATCCTGACAAGTGGGCATCCCTCTTGGATTTTTATCTTTGGTCTTCTACATTAAAAAAAAAAAATCGGTTCACGGGTCACCTGGTAACCCGACCCGTGAGACCCGTTACCCGTACCAACAGTCACGGGTCGGGTCGAGCACAGAAATTCTGGGTGGAGTGACCCACCCATTGACCCACGGGTCGGGTCGGGTCGCGGTTAATTTTGTACACCTCTAATTTCTATGGTATAGATTATCTGAGATCTAACAACACATTCATTCAAGCATCGTTATTCGAATCTACAAGATTAAAATACTAAGGAAAGATATTGCATTAATAAAGAAAATCCAATCAAGGGATAACATTCATGTCATATAACCTAAGATAGAGATTTAGTTATTCATGGGGAAAGATTGACGAAGAATCCTTGACGAAATTCCCATTAATGCTCATTCCAAAGCTCTAAAATCAACCTCCAGATCTTCTCCCAAGATGTGAATCTATAAAAAAATAAGTTTGGCATCCTTTTTATAGATTTTTCTCAAAAGATCTCTAAAAAAATCTCATCAATTCGCGCCGGGAGGCGGAGTCACCGGAGACAATTTGGTCCAGTTTGTGTGCATTGGCGCCATTTTTCTCAGTTTAACTTTGAATTCCTTCATCTTCGTCTAAAAGACTGCAAATATTAAAATAACATAAATAAATAAATAAACATCTATACTATCATTTGACAAAGTCATCAATAGGCACAATTTAGGCTCTCATAATGCACCCTTCGAAGTTCCTCGAAGTTCCACTCGTTTTTTGTTTTGAGTGATAGAGACAGGCCACGAAAAAGACTTGAGAGACGTGTTGATCTTGTGTTTCTGTTCTCTGCCGCGTTTGAGTGTCCATCTAACGAAATATCTAATATCTTCAACTCATTCTTCATTCACTCTTAAGCTTTTCCCAATCATAATCAAACCATATTCAATACAAATACCACACTCAAAGGCCAATGGGAAACCTTATTTAGGATACGCAATATCAAATATAGGATTAAGAAAACCATCCAAACGCTCCTCCATCCAGTCAATGAACGACTCAGCTTCTTGACTGGTTGTTTTTGCGTTGCAATTTGCAAAGCAAAGTCGTTCTCCTTCTGTCCATCTTCCTCCCCCACCTAATCCCTACACGTTGTGTAGTGTACAACGCGCTAGTCAAGGTCTCTCTTGTCAGTTTTGTCCCTCCACCCTCTTGACTTGCTTTATGCCGGCCCCCACCTCCGGTCTTCACTGAGTAATTATTGGAGCATTAAATCCAGGTCATGGATCTCATTGTCTGCCAAAATGGCTTGGACAATTTTCTACTTTGGGGGTTTTCCTTTTACCTATGCCATTAGAAAATAAATTATTGCTTATGATTTCTCTTGCATATGGATGTTTGTAGACTTGAGAGTCGTCCTCATGGTCGGTGACGTGCATTTAGAAGAGTCCCTACACCATACTTTTTTGTTTTTTTGTTTTTTTTTCTATGGATGAATGGAAATGTCCGTAGGAGAAAATTTCATGTAAGAATACATTCGAAATATCACAAATATTAGTAGGATATGTATTTCAAGTACATGTCATGGTCTTTTTAAATATTGGTTACACACAGTGCATGTTGAGTATCCAATGTTCTCATACAAGCATACTGCATATTATTTACATGTAGGGGCAGACCCAAGTATTGAATTTTATAGGCAATCGCCCCGTCAAGATGGGAAAAAAAGAAAAAAAAAAACCATGAAAAGAGCTAAATGGGCAAAGATTGCCCCATGCCCTCCCCCAACCCAATAGAAATTTTGGCTCCGCTGCTGCTTTCTTGCGGTCTTGCTCATGGGCCTATTTACATGCATATCTATCAATGGAAGAAATACAAAATGGAAGAGCGTTTTTATGAACAAGGGTGATCTAGAAAAATCATCCTTTAAGGATTAGATTATCCTAGAACTTGATTTAACACCCTTAAAGTTTAATAGCATCTTTAATTGTAAGTATTTTAAAATTCAACCCAACAGTGAGTGAAGGTTTAATTTCGCATAGAGTCTGGCTGATGTTAGATAATGGATGATAAAATAATCAAAGGGATTGTACTAATTAAAAGTGAGTCCAATCGAGCCAACCCCCTAGACCCAAAAGGAGAAGGAGAAAATGGATATCCAAAGGTGGGGTACGCCTGGTCAAACTTCTGGTCACACAAATTTGGTGATGGGCCATAACGGTTGTCCAATGCTACAGTTTATCTTTTCTATATTTATGTAACTTCTCTGAAGTGGAAGGAAGACTCCTCTCCACATCTACCTCCAATTCAATTCCACAACACCATCCAAAACCCAACAGGAGATGGAGAAAATGGATATCCAAAGGGAAGAGGTTTCACTGTAAGTAGTTTCCTTGATCCTTCCCTGCCATGAATGGTATTTGAATTTCCATGCATCTGAATTTTCACGCATTTGAATTTTCTTATGGCAGTAGGAATCACAAAGTTATTAATAATGAAAGAGATCCTACGTCCAGATTTGAAACCAGCCAGATGCTAGCTGCTTTCTTGGCTTCCACTCCTCTGCTCTCCAATGCATGGAGGCAGTGCCATGCAGCAAACACTGCCGCCCCGGGAAGATTTGTTGTCGATTGCATTGACGGTGTGGCTTACATCGCCTTCTCTGGCATCCAGGAAGTGGCTACTGGGTTCGAATTCTTCGGTGAGCTGCCCACTGGCGGCAGTAATGGTCTTTTCTCATCGTTGGTCGATCATGCAGGGGAACCTGCACTTTTCCAGCCCGGATTTCTGCATTTGTTTAGTTCCATATACAACACTTCAGAGTTTCAGAGCCAGGTGAAGATTCCTTTTTAATGACCCTGGATAGTTACTAATGAAAAGTAGAAGAATTCCTTAAAATTTAATTTTGATTCGATATTGTTTGCATTTATTCTTAGACAGTGTTGAATTGAATTGTGTTTTTATGGATTGTATGTTGGAAAATTAAAGGCTTATGGAGTCATCTAGTGAGATATAGAGAGAACATGACATTTCCCAAAACTAGAGCCTCAAACATCCTTTCCAATCGTCTTCATGTGAATAGGCTTTGGGTTTCTGATTTTATCATCTCACAGGGCTTTTTGGTTTCCTATGAATCCAATTTGCTACCAACCCAAGTAGGGAAAATCTGTGTTTTTCAGACTACTCGGTTCGATTGCCTATATTGACCAATCAGAGGATGGGTAATTGGGTTTATGCCAGTTTTGTATAATCAGACATTTGGGATTAACAGAGTCATTGGAAAGAACTGTGTTCTGGGACTTCCTCAACCAAAATTTCCATTCTTCTATTTCAGGGTAATTGACTTAAAGGCATAAAGGGTGTCAAGTTCAATGAATTCAGTCTACCATCAACTTCATGCGCTTGAATTTAATTATGAAGTCCATTTGAATTGTAAGACATGTTTGTATTCTAGTCTTAGGTGTATTCTAGCCTTCTTAGGTTGCTTTGATCTTTTGCCTGATTTCCAAATTCAATTTATGCAAGTTTCGAGTTAGCAAGTAAAATCTTGCGTATGTGAAGACTGGGTAATGAGTTTGATTCTCCCAATTTCACATCAGCCTCTTGCCATTGTATTCGACGAACAAAGTAAAAATGTGTTTCTACTGAATTTATCCTTCTATTTGCTTTACACATTTGACAATACAATCAATTGATTATAAGATGCTTTATAAGAGTCATCCATGAAGTAATCTAATTACCATTTCCAACCACATAAGATGGTATAAGAATTTGGCAACTTGTATTCAAATTCCTCTTCTTGAGGAAATAATCAAGTCTGCTCTATACTCGAATGAAACAGGGGAAAGATTTGCTCCTGTCTCAAGAATGTTACTCTTTTCTGGAAAGGATGATTATTACATTTTGAAGATCTTTAAAGCTGTGAATTGGATTCTTAAAACCATTCCCTATGTTAGCAAGTTCTTCTGTTTTTCATTTTTCAGTTGGACACATTTCCCCTATTTGATAGACTGAATTCAATAACTGATGAGTTGGTTATATTGGCATGGTTGCAGATTTTATCAGCTGTGAACAGCAATAAGGCTGTAGTTTTAACAGGCCACTCAATTGGAGGAGCAATTGCATCTCTCACAACACTCTGGTTGCTCTCTTCTTTCCCAACTCTCTCTTCCACCTGCTCACTCCTCTGCATCACCTTCGGGTCCCCGCTGCTTGGCAACGAGGCCCTCTCAAGAGTTACTCTGCGTGAGAAATGGGGCAGCAGGTTTTGCCATATTGTTTCCAAACATGATATCATGCCAAGGCTCCTCTTCTCTCCTCTTCGTTCCATTTCCGTACAACTAGGCCATTTGCTAGAGTACTGGCAACTTTGCATGAGATTTCCACAGCAGTTTCAAAAACCAAAGATCGGCTTAACTGAAAAGGAGATTGCTGAACTCTGTCTCTTTGTTTCGGTTCATGTGTCCAAGGCAGCAACGGCGGCAACAGAACAGGAAGACTCAGTTTGTCAGAGTTCATATAAGCCCTTTGGCAGCTACCTCTTCTGTTCCAGGGAAGGTGCAGTCTGCATTGACAACCCAACTTCTGTTATTCGATTGCTGCACTTGACGCTGATGTCATGTTTATGGAATTCTAGCATTGAGGAGCATCTTGCGTATGGGGACTGTATCCCAATAATATCCAACCAATTCTTGAACAGGAGAAGCCTAAAGCAAGGAGTTCAAAATTCCAGTTACGAAGCTGGAATTTCTATGGCATTGGAGGCCTTAGGAATGCAAAGACAGGTAACATTCGGTTTCTTAACACATCATCTCCCTCAAAATATGAATACAGTAACGTTAATGTGCATTTTTGTAATAAAAAAATGACTAGTTTGCTTATTGGAGGTTCTTTTACTTGAAACAATAGGACCCAGCAGCGGGAGTGACTGGAACCTGCTTGATGATGGCAAGGCAGTTGGGTTGTAGGCCGAATCTCAATTGCGCTAATCTAGCAATCCGTCTCTCCAAAGTCACACCTTGCCGAGCACAAATTGAGTGGTACAAGGCAGCCTGTGATGATTACTTGGGATACTATGATTCCTTTCAGCTGAAGAGATCTTCTAAGAGAGAATTCCAAGTAAACATCAACCGCAAGAAGCTTGCTCTTTTCTGGGATGATGTCATCGACATGATCCAGACGAACCAGCTCCCTCACGATTTCCACAGGCGGGCTAAGTGGGTGAATGCATCTCTATTCTACAAGCTCCTTGTGGAGCCTTTGGAAATATCTGAGTACTACAGAACTGGAAAACACAGGACTCAAGGCCACTATCTGGTGCGAGGGAGGGAGAGGAGATTTCAAATTTTTGACAAATGGTGGCAGGATAGAAATGTTGATGAAGATAAAGAGGGTAGTAACAAGGCGAAGAGGACCTGCTTCGCGGGGTTGACGCAGGATTCGTGCTTCTGGGCGAGGGTGGAGGAGGCAAAGGAATGTGCAGCAGTGGCTAGGAGAGAGAGTAACATCAGTAAGTTGGTGGTACTATGGAATAACATGAACAAGTTTGATTGTTATGCAAGAGAATTGGTTGAGAGAAAGGAGGTGTCAAGGGATGTCTTGGCAGAGGATTCCAGCTATGTTCTGTGGGTAGAGGAATGGAAGCAGTTGAAATTGGACTTGGCAAAGCGAATTCCTCCCCAGCTACCAGGTTATTTGGGAGAGATGGTTTCTCACCTCCCTACCAAATGACAAAAATTAATCCCTACTCATGATCAGGTAAGAGAATGAGTTCACATTCATCAACAGATTGTCTGACTGAGAGCTGTTGGCAGAGGTAGTTTAGCAATAAGATGAAAAAACCCAGCCTTCCCTCCTTAGAAATAAAGCCCAGTATTAGTTGTCTGTAACTCTTGTAACTATGAAATGGGAACCAAGAAATTTACTATTAGGGGGGACTAGTTTCCTGCTAACTGTGAACTTGACAACGTATGAATTCCATTAATGGTAAATAAAAGGAGATATGTATAATATGTTTTCATTTCATGTTACAACTTGTGCTAAAAAATGCATCGAGAAGAAAACAGTATGCCTAGGAAAAGAATCTAGACTTTGCCATTCTGAGTGTCAATATTTCTGACAGGACCCTTGAACCACCTCCTTGCATCAAGAAGCCACCACATAAATATTAGAGTTAAGCCTATTCCCAGTGCAATGGGTGCATAGTTAAAATTGTTCCACTTGATGGGATAGAAAGTTGGCAATAGGAAGACTGAACAAGTATAAAGGATCCACAAGAAGGCTACAAAACAGATTGGCCTTCTTGCTCTTCCCAGATAGAAGGGTCCTGGTTTAAAATTCTTCTCTTCCATGACCATCCTTGCGAAAATTGGAACTGCATAGCCACCAACCCATCCAATTGTACAAATGGAAGTGATTGCGGTAAAGACCACATTAACTTTCAAGATGGGAAGTCCAAGGAGAATGCAAATTGCTGCACATAACCACACTGCATTTGCAGGAACCTTGTGCTTAGGATGAATACGTCGCCAGACGGATGAAAATGGAATTCCTCCATCCCTTGAAAGAGCATACACCTGAATCATGAAATGAGCATAATTAATGGGATACTTATCCATAGTATGATAATAGATAGTTTACTAAGTTAATGAAATATAAAGTTCAGAAATGACAAAAAAACACACTGTTTCGTTAGAAGGAAAAACAAACACTTCTTGGTTTTCTGAGTTAACAGAGTATAACCTGGAGTGACCACATTTGTATAAACAATACCTTTAGAAATTTATATTTGTATCATTGATTAATTTTGTAGATCTTTTCCTTGGTGAAAGCTAAGAGTAATCTAAAAATAAACTATTAAGATTATCATCAATTTATCATCCAGATTATCAAGAATAGTGGGGATATTTTTCATCAAATAAAATATGTCCATGTAAATGAATTATGGCACAGAACCCACAAGTATTGAAAGTATCATAAAAGTCCTAACTCAAAACAAAGGTATCAAAAACTTCTAACCAAAAACACAAATACCTAGAAGATGCAGGAAATATATAAATCATGTCTGATAGCTCTGGAGTTACAAAGTCACCTTTAAAAAAAAAAAACTCTAGCATATAGAAGTACTTCTTATAAAAGAATTTATGGTCATCATTGCAGAGCTCTTTTTCAAGTTTGAAAGCGCAAGGAAAAAATCTTATAAATCATCAAGTAGGGTTGGACCAAGAATCAGCCCCTTCAGATTATCCTATTCTTGATTTAAGGACCTCAATGGCAAACAGATCTTATTCAATCCAAGTATGCAAATAGCTTCGTGAGTGTCGAAATTGGAGACTGCCAATTCATGGGGGTCTTATGAGTGCGAGGGGCTATATCGGTCACATGTGGGCTCCATCCATCGATAAAAATGAAGAGTATGAAATTTTGTCTACCCACAGCAATCTTAGCTTTAGCTTAGAGATTTAGTTCTCTCGGTTTTTTATTCTCCAACGTACTTTTCTATATTACATGCATTTAGGAACAAATGATTGCAAAATGATATATCTTTCCAAGTTTCATAAGTTCATAGAGTCATGGATAACCTCATTAGACTTACCACTCTGGCTGCACTAGTTGTGATTGAAAGGCCACCAAAGAAAAAGGATCCCCAAATAACAAAGAGCAAAACTATTGCTCCAGTAGAATTATGATACCTCCCATGGAATGCATCATAGAGTATCTGTGCTGGAACAAATGTTCCGGCGGTCTCATTTGTTACGTCATATAAGTAACTGAAGTCCTGCATGAAGTTTGTAGGTACTATGTCAAATAGCTTAAGAGTTAACTAAAAGTAAGATTCATATAATAGCTTGACACTGATACCTGGATGCTGAAAGTAAGGGCTAAGATATAAGCCCATCCAAATAATGAGATGATTGCTATACTAGAAAGAATTGCAATTGGACCATTTCTGTCTGCGCCTTTTGTTTCCTCTGTTAGATGGGCCGCAGCGTCATATCCATACAGAGAGTATTGACTAACAATAATAGAGAGAATGACAGCATATGGTTTGCTGCTTATTCCCGTTGACTCCGGTGACGTCTCAAAATGAGTGAACACATAGGAAGCAGATTGCCTAGTCAATGAGACGAGGGGCAGCATTATAACTATAACCGCACCTCCAATAACCTGCATGTTGTTTGAGTCAGAGATGAGAAAAAGAGATTGATAGAACAAACCAAATTACCTAGAATGCAAGTTGTTCAGTTGTAAGATACAAATGGACTAGGATAACTTTTCTTTTCTTTGGACAGTTGTAAGCATGCAAATTGGCAGACCAAACCAGAGTCCTGAACATCTACCACAAGCTGTACTTAAATTTCAAGAAAAACAAAGGAAATATATAATTCAGCAACATAGAGTGCACTTGCCTGTGCTTAATATTGCAGAACTTGGGAACCATGCTATTTTAATATAGTTGCAGATATCCATCCAAATGCAGGGGCAGAAATATAACACGTTTTAGTGATGAGTATCCAATCTATTTTCAGTTGAAAAACTCAATACAATAAAACATATGAAAGATGTGAACAACATTGAAGTGCTAGAATAAAAACTAGACTACACAAGTTTTAATTAAGAACAAGAGCATAGGTTAGGTCTTCTGTTATGGAACTTGTTTCTGTCCAAGAAAAAAAGTGTGATTTTCATTAAAAGACCAAAATATGTGTGGGTGTGTTCATATGCCATTTTATGAGCTCTGTGAGGCTGCTGATATGACATATAAGGCTTTCAAATTGACAATAAAGAGGAACATTTTATGAATTTGATTGAAAGGGGGTCACCAATCTTAATAAAATTTTGAGGAACACATGAACACCAACAACTGAAAATGTTACGATGAACTAATTAAGTTATTCCATTCAAGTGGGAAAACTTACACTTGATAATTGATTGAGAGCAACAACAATAAAGCAAAAAGTTACCTGCCACCATATTGAAATTGTGTCAATGAATGCAATGACTTCCAAAGCAAAAGTGTTGAGTACAGCCCATATGATGGTTAGACCCATGTACATACATAAGAACACCCATTTAGGAGCTAAATAACCTCCACCTTTATTTGTTCCAGTGCATAATAAAATGATACTCTGCAATGTTTGCGATCCTGCATAAGCCTACCAACAAGAAATATGATAGAGGCTAATGTCAAAGTCTGAAAGTATAGATAAAATATTTGAAGACATATTAATAAGATGAGATGATGCACAGCATATGATAAACAAAGAAAAATGAACAAAAAGTTTCAGATAGAAAAACACCCAATAAGCAACTCTTTATTGTATTGTTCTTATGCAGCAGAAATTGAGATTACAAGTTACAACTTTCAATCTGTATAATTTTCCAGTCACTCATTTTCAGTTATGTACCAAAACCAAACTCAATTATCTCAATGTCAGTAGATGTTGCCTTGAATTATTTAGGATGAGCAATAAGAATCAGAGTATAAGAATGGAGCAACTTTCTTTAGAACAATGATAGAACAACCAGTAATTAAGGTTTCATTTACAAAAATGATTAATTATATCTGCTGCCATAGAGTAGAGGAAAGAAATGGTACCTGTGTACCTATTCCAGCAATTAGCCCTATCGTCTCTAACCAAGCGCAGCACCATGATGCAAATGGACCCCACTTTGGACCAGCTAGATGGGCAGCCCAGAAGTAAAGAGAACCTGTTGTCTATTAAATGCAACACCAATGATGCTTCAGTTCCATGAATTTGCCACACGAAGTACAAGGGCGAAATGATATATACATGCAGAAATGAGCAAATGAGCATTTCCTTAATCCTCAAAGACAAATAATCAATGCATAACGAAGAACACTAAAGATGATAAATGAACAATTTATTGAAACATAAAAATTTAAGACTTGTAATCTGACCATGACAAGTAGGACAGCTGAAAAGGTTGAAATGACCAATACGTGGTGGAAGAATGCTGGAAGTTACTGTAAAATTAAATGTGAGAATAGTGTTCTTCAGAAGTTGAGATTTCATCACTAGAGTGTCTGATTTTCCATTTATGTGTTACACATTTTTAGGTCACCCAAAAAGTATGTTCCTAGTTTGTAAATTCTGTGTGATCCTTAATATCATGTTTCAAGAGGCTGTAACTTGGATGTTTCAAAACTCACTAAGTGGTTAATATTGCCTTGTTGGTTCTGCTTTGCAAAAAGTATACAGCAAAGAAAATTAGAAAACAGGGACAGCTACATATTACAGGTCTCCCTTCTAAAATTTAGAGTAAATTCATTTGGGTGGAATAGCATCCTGCCAAACTACCTTTCTATGGACAACTTCATCCATCATAGATCTCTCAAATCAAAGAAAACGCAAACAATTTCAAGTTCTTATCCAGAACTTCCATCAATTGTTACAGACTAAAATGACAAACTAATTGAAATAAGATGTCAAAACTCAGAAGAAGAACCAAAATGATCCAAATATCTCAGGAACTAAACCTTGCGCTACAAATTCAACCCAACCAAGTCTTTTGCTTGCAAAACTATCATGCAATTTCATTTATTTATTCTTTAGAAGAATTGTGAATTGGAACAAGTTATATTCTAAACAATTAGGAAAGGAGACAGACCGGAAAAGAAGAGCAGATCTCAGCCATTGCGATTCCAACGAACCACGTGAAGAACGACACAACCACCCAACCCCAAACAAGACTTGCAGGCCCTGCATATAGCAGGCTGGAGCCATAGAGAGGAGTTATTCCAGTGAAAAGCGTCACAGTCGATACAGAGATCGCAAGCGTCTTGAACAGAGTCTGCAGCAGAAGCAAAACCAAAAGCACCCCAATTGAGACAACCCCACCATAGTTACACACCCAACTCAATTCAGCTCAAATTCAATTCAAGAGACAAGAAACTAAAAAAAAAAATACTAGCATGGGAGAAGTTTGTTAGTAATAAGAGATTGATACCATCTCTCTTCTGAGCTCTTGCTTGTACCCCAGTTCGTTGAGGCGCTTTTCTCCGGAATCCATGTTGGGCAGAGACAAACTTCCAGAGGAGAAAGCAGAATCCTAGCAGTTGGATTATGTAAAGCAACTGAGAGAGGAAAGAGAATAGTATGGTATCTTTGTTATTTTAAGGGGCGTTTGTTCTGTTGACTTGTTCGAAGATTCTCGTATCAGTTCAATTGTTTTTTTAGCTCTTGCTTGCGAAACAGAAGGAGTTGTAGTGGGAGAAGTTTGAATTTTGAGCAGCCATGCAAGAATAACGGACTCTCATTTATTTATCTGTTTCTTGGGATGAGTATGATTCTAATGTTGGTCTTCCACCCAATATTGACCAGTGGGAACTGAGAACACACCGCCTAGCCGTTTGTATTGTCTGAGAAAGTGAGCAAGGAAAGAGATAAACAAAAATGTCAGCTTTCAGTAGGGCCACCTGGATGCATGAGAATGAGACAGCACAATGGATCCCTTGATTTTTTAGTCTCTGTTGATGGGATCCACCCACATGTGGGCTTCAAGAAACAGAACCCTTCAGTTCATATTGATGAGTTGTTATATGGTGTTTTTGAGTAAGAAAGGAGTTTGGATCTCCTCTCAAAAGTATCTATTTTTTCTTAAGAGGAGATTTTCTGTCTTTATCTTTCCTATGTAAGATGTTGATGGACCATCTGTTGCTATAAAAAGGAAGCAAGGGCTAATTTATATGCCCATAAAGTGGACTAATTTATATGCCCCTATAACAATCCCAGGCTTCCAGCACTCTACCAGTGTATTTCTGCAATAGTCTCCCACAGTGCACTAATGTTTTTTTTTTTTTTTTTTATAATACAGTGCACTAATGTATTATTCTCTAACAAATGTCTTATTGTAGCTTAAACTGCTCGCACAAAGATACCTCTTATTTGCTTTACTTGCATTGATCTTAATCAAGATAGATTTTTAATTGATAGTAGCAAACACATGTAGTAGAAGGTGTAATCAATTAGAACCTTGGTTTATTGGTTTGAACTTGTGTTGGATTCATCACTGTACTCTAATGATAATGATGATGATAATGTTTTTTTTTATCCGTAACAATAACTTATACTGAAAGATAATAGAATACAAACAAAGAGTACAAGAAGAAAAGAAAAAAAGGGGGAAAGAAACACATAGGTACAAGAGTAATGTACCCCTTCGCACCACAACTACATAATAAAACCCTCCCAAGGGAAAACTCTCTCAACACCTTGCTTGGCTAAAGCGTCCGCCATAATGTTTGATGACCTACTCTTATGCTGAAAACTAACATTAATGGAGGTGAATGATACCCGAATTTCATTGAAGAGAAACTGAAATTTCCATGGATAAGCTTTCTGTTTCGAAACCCAACTCAAGAATCACTCGCCACAATAAGATTGCTTTGGTAATACCTCGAAAAACATCGAAGAGACTCCAGAATATATAGCTAAAACCTCAGCTTCATTAGAGTCAGAAACCCCCACATATTTGGAGAACATAAATAAAACGTCCCCATTGCAATTTCAAAGCACCCCTCCAATACCAGCTGGTCCAGGCTTCCCTCTTGCGGCCCTATCAACATTGAACTTAAACAAACCAATAGGAGGAGGAGACCAAAGAATAGATTTTCTTACTTTGACTGGGCCACACCCCATACATGATTCCCAATGAATAAGAATGTCATGAAGACAAAAATTAGAGAATTCCTTTCTACCCAAAGCCTACTTCGAGATCATTAAAGTGATCTTAGAAATCAATTCCGCAGAAGTTGAGGAGGACCCCCTAAAAATCCTATCATTTCTTTCATTCCAAATGGACCACAAAATAGCAAATGGAGTTATCTTCCAAAGAATACGTCCGCATCCAACAAAACAACCTCTTAACCAAGACTCTGCCGCATCAGCAATCGTCCCAGGACAGCACCAATCTACACCACACCTACCAATAAAATGGCCCTAGACACTGGAAGTAAACTTACAATGAAGAAGAAGATGGTTCACCGACTCCAACTCCTTATGACACATCACACAAGTGTCATTAATGGTGGATGATGTCAATCCTCTTCTCCTCAAGTTATCCGCTGTTAAGATCGTAGCTGTCACTGCTAACCAATAAAAAGCCTCCACTCGGGGAAGAATCAAACCCGTCCGAACAAGGGAAGAAGGAGCTCTAAGGAGATGGTTCCCCTCCAAAGCTGAGTAGAAGGCTTTCACCGAGAATTCTCCGGATATGGATCGCTTCCAAATCCTAAAATCCTTAGAATCCCTGCACAAAAAAATGTTAAAGAGAAGACTCAACAACTCCCTATACTGGACATCCTCAAACAAACGAAGACTTCTTCTACAGGTTACACCCCACAAAGTACAACCATCCATCACCTCATAACAATCACTAACAACAGACTCCTTATTAGACACTACTCTAAAGACCCTTGGAAACAAATCACATAAGGGACCCACCCCAACCCAATTATCTAACCAAAACCTAAGAACCCTCCCAGACCCGACCACAAAACCCACCCCTTTGGATAACACTTCCCCACTTACAGAAGACGAATCCCCAACTGAAGCAATTGCACCCCACAAACTCGATCTACGAGACCTATGACCCAGATTAGGCCACCACCCCGAATTGTCCACCACATACTTGTCAGCAATGACCTTCCTCCAAAGAGCATCCCTCTCATCTCCAAACCTCCACCATCACTTCACTAATAAAGCCACATTTTTATACTCCAAATTACCAAGGCCTAGACCCCCACACCACTTTGGTTTAATCACCTCACTCCACTTCATTAAATGCATATTTTTCTTATTACTCTTACCTTCCCAAAGAAAGTTCCTACGAATATGGTCTAGTCCTTCCACCACCGCCTTCGGCATCTTGAAAAGCAACATATAGTACACCGGAATGTTTGACAAGCAAGCTTTTATCAATGTGATCCTTCCGCCCAAAGATAAATATTGGCGTTTCCAAGAAGACAACTTCTTCTCAAATTTGTGAATGACTAGATCCCACAAAGACTTAGATCTTGACTTCACCCCTATTGGAAGGCCCAAGTATAATAGGGGTAATCTCCCCCATTTGCAATGCAACATGATTGCCAAAGACTGAGTGGTCTCTTCAGAGCACCCAACTCCCACCAAATGACTTTTGGAAATGTTAACATTCAAACCTGAAACCAGCTGAAAACAACGCAAAATTCTCTTAAGAGCCATGATTTCCTCCCTTTTAATTGAGCTGAAAATAATTATATCATCTGCAAATTGCAAGTGAGTGATAACCTCTCCATTTCTACTAGCCTCAATCTCACTTATCACTCCCATCTCTCTAGCTTTCACTAAAAGTGAACTTAGAGCCTCCACCACAATCGTAAATAAAAAAGGGAGAGGGGATCCCCTTGCCTGATGCCTCTGGAACTTGTAAACAACTTCGAGGGAGAGCCATTGACCAACACAGAGAAAGATGTAGTCGAAATACACTCATGCATCCATCGTCGCCAAGTTTCCCCAAATCCGAATCTGAGAAGCATGTAATCAACATGATCATAAGCCTTCTCCAAATCAATCTTTAAAAGGACCCCATCAACTTTAGACCTTTTTCTTGAATCAATTAGCTCATTCGCAATCAACACGCCATCAAGAATCTGTCTTTTTGCCACAAAGGCCCCTTGGAAAGGACTGATAATGAGAGGCATAACACTCTTCATACGGTTTGCCAAAATCTTAGCTAACAATTTATACCAACACCCCACAAGACTAATAGGTCTATAATCACGTAGTCCCATAGGATTAGGCACTTTAGGAATAAGGGTTAAGAAGGTTGCATTCATCTCTCTATTAATTCTTCTCCTCCGGTGAAACTCGGAAAGCATATAATGTCATCGGACAACTTAACCTTTTGATGACATGAGTGAGCCACCTCACTCTTTTGATGCGTGCAAAACTAGCATACTAATCCTTGCCCCTTGCAATGAATAGGAGGGGGATCTCTTGACCTTCTCCATGTTTGACTTCTAAGTTCTAAGATATTTTCTAATATCTAAAGAATGCTTATTTAATTAAGATTTTTTATGTGACCCCAAAGGCCTCTAGAATTTGTAAGCAGGCCTTGTAGTTTCAGTATTAAGTGACACATTCATATTTTTTTCATTTTAATATCTTTTATGTCCCTAGAACTAAGTAGCCTTGGGCCACTCTAAGTTTTTATAGGGGAGTGACAAGTATCCTCATCTCATTATCTTTACATGCATATTTTCAAAAGCTTGGACTCATTTTTCTATTTATACTTGTAATATTGATTGTTGCTCTCATTTCATTGAATCCAAAGCGTGCAAATGACAATTGACAACCAACACATGTATTCATAGTTGGTTATAATTGATCCAATTTATGCACGACCTACCATTGTATTGATGTCAGTTTCAAAATGCATGATTAAACTTCATATGCATTAGAGAGTTATGGGGAGAGAAACTGGTAGTGATTTGAGATAAATAATAGTATTTTAATAAATAATGATATACTTATTTAATTTAATGGATGCAAAGGTAAAGTTGTGATTTTTATAAAAATTCAATATAAATGTCATGCGATTGCCCATTTTTATTAGGAATTATGATTTTGAGGATGCGGAAAGTATTTAAATGAAAAAACAAAGAACGTATCATTAAATGCTCAACCTACAGTGGGTATTTATAAATTCTATAAACCTTCTTTAATTAATTCATTGCTGGCAATCTCCATGGAAGTGGGCAAATGTTTTTTAATGTCCCAAGTACATTTGGGACATTGAAAGATAGTCTGAGCCCAAATGACTAGACCCATGCCTGCACTGAGAAATGAAATGAGACCAAATATGCAATTTTAATATCTGAATCATTGTGTAGCCGACCCAACATGGTCTTAATCAGATGGTTTGAGACCCACAATCATTAAAAGGAAGGGTCTGCCAGCAAATTTGAACTCTGGTACCCTTAAATCAAGTGTTAAGATTATCAGATGGGCCTACAAGTTTATTTTAATGTGACCCATAAGTAAAACATGCCTTGGACCCTTGGTCCCTATTCTCAATGATAAAAAATTGGATGGTTAGGATGATCCAGTAGGGCCCATATATTTCCACTGATAAAAGGCCTGCACTTCAGCAGTTGGTTTGAGAGGGAGACATGGAGATGATGCTTCAGAGATGGGTGTGTGGTAGCCAACGCCATCACCATAAGCTTTGGGTAGAAAAATCCTCCCAATTCATTAGACCCAAGGACAGAAAACTGGTTGTCTCTTCTTCTTCTTCTACTCCTTCCAGGCTCCTTTCTCAAAGCAAAAGGACCCTTGGCCTCTCTCTCCTCATCTGGGTCTGCTCTCCCAGTCCTCCTTTCCTCATAGCCATGCCACAAACACAGCAACCAGAACTTTTGGACAGATACACAGACACCAAGGAGGGTTTCTCTCTCCTCATCCCTTCCTCTTGGGTCAAGGTCCCATCTTTCTCTCTCCCTCTGCTGTTGTTTTCTCTCTCTGTTGCTTCTTCTCCTTCAAAGTTTGAATCTTTTTCTTCTTCTTCTTTTCTGTCTCTGTTTCTGTTTCAGGTTGAGAAGGCAGGGGCTACTGTTCTTTTTGAGGATGCGAGCAGCAGAGGCAACAATGTGGGAGTTGTGGTAAGCCCAGTTCGCCTCAGCTCCCTCAAAGATTTTGGGAGCCCCCAATTTGTCGCGGACAAGCTCATTCAAGCAGAGAAGCGTAAGGTACCCTTTTCAAATTGTGCAATAGCAGGCGTCTTTTTTTTTTTTTTTTTCACTTCATTTAGTAATCTGAGAAGAAGATTATATATACTATGAGTTAACAATGTCAATTTGTAATTGTCTGAGAAAAATCATTGCCTGTCCACCATGATTCTAGTTGCTAAGATGCAATAGATGATATTATTGCAATACTTAGATTTGTAGATAACACCAATACTACCTTGCCAGAGACGACGAACTCAGTACCCCAATAACAAATTCACGTGTAATGAATGTATGAAATAACCCAAAGGGGTAGCTCAGTTGGCCTAGACCGCGGTTTGCACCCGGAGGTTGAGGGTTTGAAACTGCACTACCACACGGGGGCCACGGGGGATTTACGCGGCTCCCCCTGGCCCATAGGGATTATTCTTGCTCAAAGGCCTGGGACACCCTCCGTTATCAAAAAAAAAAAAAAAAAAAATTGTACGGAATCAAATTTTTTTGGTTCTATCTGTAGTTGATTGGGTAGGTCAAAGATGGGTGTCTTTGAGAGTATGGTTACGAGACCCATTTGATGAAAGATGGTCCTTTTTGCAGCTCAGAGCTGGGAAAGAGAGAATGTTGTCCCTTCATGAACGTTTAACTGTTCCACATCTCTATAATTCAGAACATGTTGGGAGATGAAGGGGAGGAATTTTGTTTCATTGCAATGAAGTGATGTTGCTGCTGTGAATGACCCCATACGTGATGTCATGGGATATTTTATCTGCAAGAGGTAAAATTGTTCCAAAAGAAACCATGGAATTCTATTAAGGCAACTATCATATCATTGACAGCATGAGCATCAGGCTTCATACTGATAAATAGTGGAAACATGGTTAATGTTGCGCTCAGGGTGTTGACTACAATGGATTATTGTATTTGAGGAAAAGTTTATCAGGATTCATTTAGAAGTGACTTGATGAATAGCGAAATAGAAGCTATTACAATGCATCTTGAGGTGCTAAATGAGGTAGTATTGTTGATGGAGGGAAAAGAGAAAAGGGTTTGGATCATAAAGAACGAGCTTGAGTCAAGTATCCAAAAAATTCAGTATATTGAAAAATCTGAAATACCAAAAGGGTTGATCACGAATCAATCCTAATGATGAATAAGTCCCAACACAGATTTCAATATAAGTTTGGGGAAGAAGAAATCTAATTTAATCAATCTAATAATCACCCAGATGGACACTTCAATTTTATACGTGGAAAACCCTGAATAGGGAAAAAAACCACGGGACCTTACCCTGGTCCGAAAAAGATCAAAGCACTAATAGAAACGAAGGTTACAAGATACTCACTACCCCTTTACAGTTGAACACAACCTAAGACTGTAGTAGATCTAGTCGACGAACACGCCGTTCACCTTCTCCAGCACTTCGATCTCCACGCCTTAAACAAGACGAATCAGCAAATACGTTGAGGTTGAATTTCCAGAAGAGATGAAGGCTTCAGCACATGATTTTCACAAAAGCTCTCTGGAGGAAAGCCATCTCTCAAGAAATAGTTTTGGGTTTTTAAGTTCTATCATAGATACATTTCTTGAGAGGTTTAAGCCTTAAAAAGGCTTTCTGAAACGAATGGGATAGATCTCGTTTGAGTGGGATACGGATAAGACAAGATGAGATCCACTCAAATAGGCTGCAGTTCGCCGCTGTCCGATCGATCGGACTGAGGGTCCGATCGATCGGTCTGTAAATAACTGGATGCATTTCAGTTCCGATCGATCGGCCAAAGGGTCCGATCGATCGGACTGTAAATAACTGAGAGCATTTTTTTGAACGATCGATCGGACATCAATCGCCTGTACATAACTGAGAGGTGTTCAGGTCCGATCGATCGGCCAAGAGTTCCGATCGATCGGACTGCAAATGTTTGCTCCCTTTCTCTGCTGAAATCCGATTGAGTATTCCAAGTTCTTCATCTTCGGATTTTTGTTCATCAAGTTACAGTCCAATCTAAAAGATATAAAATTACATTATTCCCATGTTTTGTCCATCCACATGAAGTAGCCAACTCTCAAAAACTTACAATCTCCCCCTTTGGCAATTCATGGACAAAACATCTAATACATGAAAATCTACCCATAAACTATCTAAAAGAAAAGCTTCAGCTCCATCTTGATAATACCTGTAAATCCTGTCACAACCAATCTTGACCAAGGATCATCAAAAATCAAAGATGATAAATTAACCAAAAAGACTATAAATCATCAACCATGATCAACTGTTCTCCCCCTTTTTGGACATAAATTGACAAGGGTAAAGAAAATTCTATTAACCGAATGATGCAAATAGGAGAACAAAATGATGCATCAATACCAGTCCACAAATAAATTAGAAAAGCACAGTAGCATTATAAAAGCAAACACAGAAAACAACCAAGAAGCAACTACTGCGGAGGAGGAAAACGATGAAGGAGAGTATCAAGCTTGCCCTCAATGCGGTTACTACCAAGGTTCAGCTGTTCCATCTGTGCAAACACATCTTGAAACTGAGAATCCATTCTATGTTCAAGCAATTCAATCTGAGTCGATTGATCAAATAAGCGGTTCTCAAAATCCTGAAAGTAGGATGGCATCGGTGTCTCAGACGGAGGTTCAAAATCTCTTGCGGCAGCACGAGGAGCCGGATCTTCTTCATCACTATCAGCGACATGGGAGGTAGACTGAGTAATAGTGCGATATGTAATTGGTCCTCTTCCTTTCGCAACATCATCATGAGGGCTAATAGCAACACCATGCGAAATTAATATCCTCGAAATAAGAACCCCAAAAGGAAGAGATGTAGTTGAAGCACTTTGAAGGGCATCCAGCATATGCTTGAAAATAACAAGTGGAACATCAATGGGCTTCCCAGTGCCAATTACATATAACAGATAACCAGTTTCCATTATCACTTCAGAAGTCCTCCCCTTAGGTTCAAGATTGAAACAGACAAACAAGTTGAGCATTCGGAATGAGGGAGTAAGATATTTCTGTTTAAGCACTCCTCCAACCCAATCGCGTCGACGACCACCAGTTAAAGTGGTAACTACAGCACCCGAGTCAGTGTCATCCACCGTATCCTCCATATCATCTGAGTCAGGTTCAGGTTCAGGATAAACGGCATCTAAACTCCGGTCAATTTGAAGGAATTGACTGAGAAAATTTGGATCAACTTCAATCAGAAAACCACGAACAAATGTTTTGAATGATTCGTTCCCAATATCATGAATGTTGTTATAAAACTCCCTCACCAAAGATCCATAAGCAATAGGTGAAAAATCATAAAGGGAGTTCCATCCTCTTTCAAGAAGCCAATCCTTGAAATCAATATCCATTCTAGCAAATTTAACCTGTCGTTCCACAATGACTTGTTTTTTGGAAAACACATTATTAAAGGAGGATTCTCTCGAAAGACTTTGAAACCTTTGAGCATCAAATGGTGCAGAAGAAGAAGAACTACCACGCTGAACAGTCCTCTTGCGAGGTTGAGATGTTTTTGGAGGCATGATGTCTTTAAGGCAAAACAGCAAACACTTGGTGTGCACTACATAAATATAGCAACCCAACTTTCATCTCAGCAATGTAACAAGCAGGAAGTAGTGAAACACAAAAAAAACACAAAACACTATCTTGCCAAACACATGAAAAAGACCCATTCAAGAGATCTTGGACAACCAAACCAACATCCAATAAAAGAGAATCACATTCTAACAACCCAAGACAACAATCACAACCAAATAATAGGAAAGAAGGAGATTGAAATAGATTAAAGGAAAAATTACCTTGGAGAAGCTGGAAACCTCTAAGGAAAATCTTGGAAGAAAGCTAGAGAATGAGGGGCTAGGGCATAAGAGGTAAGAGTAAGAAACAAGAGATTCACGGTTTATTTATTCTGGTGACTGAGACACTGTCCGATCGATCGGGCATCAAGGTCCGATCGATCGGACCTGGGTAAAATAAAAGAAAACGGGCCTAGGTAAAAAATGTTGCACAAACTAATAACAAAGCCATAAAGAAATCCCTTAATGATCATACACCAAAAAATATTCTACCAAGCATTAGAGAGTGATTGAATGTGCAAAAAAAATTTTATTTTTATTTTTGTTTTTAAAAGTAGTTTGTGCTAGGATGAATGATAGAATCACACAAAAAGAGACAACTCCCCTGGCAAACTAGAGTAGCAAAGCTCCCCCTAAATTCCTTTTTTTTTTTTTTTAATGTAAAGCTCTTTGAGCATTGCAAAGAAAAACCATCATAGGTGACTTTCACACTAATGAATATGGTAGCCTTTTCCAAAGAAAATTACCAATCATTTGGTGGCTATCACTCATACTCGTAGGTAGCCCTATTCCTCCGGTTTTTTTTTTTATAATGTTTTGTGAGCGACTCATAAAATAACCAGGAGAGAATATCTGAAATCATGCAAGAAGATCATAACCATCAAACTGTGAAATTGTTTTCAGTAAAATGTGTATCTCTAACAAGGCAAAAAAAAAATTCAATGAATCACACGCTAGGAAATCAATAATGAACAATGAAAAGAAGGTGCAAAAAAAATTAGGGGTAAGAACAGATACCTAGAGACTTACGAAGGGAGTCAAACCTAGTTGGGTCCAAGGGTTTGGTGAGGATATCAGCCAATTGATTTTCCGTAGAGATATGCTCCAAGCAGATAATTTTTTCTTAAACCAAATCTCGGATGAAATGATGCCTGATGTCTATATGTTTGGTTCTTGAATGTTGTACTGGGTTTTTAGAGATGTCAATCGCACTTTTGTTGTCACAATAAACTACCATTGTAGTTTGTTCAATGCCGTAGTCAGATAGCATTTGTTTCATCCATAATAATTGTGTGCAACAACTTCCAGCTGCTATGTATTCGGCCTCAGCAGTCGATAAAGAAGTTGAAGTTTGTTTCTTGCTATGCCATGCAACCAAGTTGTTACCAATTAGGAAACAGCCACCAGATGTACTTTTTCTATCATCAACACAGCCTGCCCAGTCAGCATCGGAGAACCCCACAACATTCATGGTAGAATCTTTGGAAAACCATATTCCAAAGCCAGTGGTGCCACTTACATATTTCAAAATCCTCTTTACAGCTTGAACATGTGACTCCTTAGGTCTTGCTTGATATCGAGCACAAACACAAACACTAAACAAAATGTCTGGTCGACTAGCAGTTAGGTACAACAGACTACCGATCATACTGCGATACAATCTTTCATCGAAGTCCTTCCCAGAAGAGTCTAAACTCAGTTTGATAGTGGTGCTCATATGTGTATTGGAGTGCTTAGAGGATTCCATCCCAAACTTCTTCAAAATGTTCTGAGCATATTTAGTTTGAGAAAGAAATATCCCAGTTTCACATTGTTTGATTTGAAGACCGAGAAAAAATGATAGTTCTCCGACCATGCTCATTTCAAATTCTTTTGACATACATGTGGCAAAAGATTTAGACAAAGTTTCAGATGTGGATCCAAAAACAATATCATCCACATAAATTTGAGCAATTAGGATATTATCGTTTTCTCTCTTGATGAATAAAGTTTTATCCACACTTCCTCTACGAAAGGAATTTTTAATCAAAAATGTTGTCAATCTTGCATACCATGCTCGCGGAGCCTGCTTCAAACCATACAAGGCTTTATGCAGTTTGAAAACATGGTTAGGAAAATGAGGATCCTCAAACCCTTTAGGTTGTTCAACATACACCTCCTCATTCAAATAACCATTCAAGAAGGCACTCTTGACATCCATCTGATATAGCTTGATTTTCAAGGAACAAGCTATTGCTAAAAGAATACGGATGGACTCAAGACGAGCAACAGGGGCAAATGTTTCATCAAAATCAATTCCCTCCACCTGTGTATATCCCTGGGCAACGAGTCTGGCCTTGTTTCGAATGACTTTACCAAGTTCATCGGTTTTATTTTTGAAAATCCATTTTGTCCCGATAACATTGGTATGAGAAGGCCGTGGTACAAGTTCCCAAACACGATTACGCTCAAATTGACCTAGCTCCTCATGCATGGCATTGATCCAGGAGTCATCAACAAGTGCTTCTTTGACATTTTTTGGTTCTAAGAAGGAGACATAACATAAAAAAGTTACCTCATTTTGTACTTGCTGTCGAGTCTTCAACGGAGCCTGAATATCACCAATGACTTCGTCAAGAGAGTGATCTTTGAGTACTTGACCTTTTTGAGATCGAGGATGTATGTCCTTGCTTGAAGAAGGCTGATGACTGGATGTTCCTGAAGCCGATCTCTTTAATTTTGCTCCAGATATTTCAATTTCAGATTCGGATTCTGAATCAGGTACAACAATCTCTTGAGCTGGTTGTGCTTGATCAGCTGGTTCCTTACTTTGATTTCCGTCTTGCTCAACCTGCTGAGAAGAAATAGGAATTAGGAAAAAGTCATCTTCATCATCTGAAAAATAAGAAGGTCCAGCATCATCTATGACTACATTGATAGATTCCATGACAGTAGAATTACGCAGATGGAATACGCGGTATGCTCTACTATCTAAAGAATACCCAAGAAAAATCCCTTCATCACTTCGGGAGTCAAATTTGCCAAGATGCTCTCGATCTTTCAAGATATAACATTTACTCCCAAATGTTTTGAAGTATTTTACAGTGGGTTTCCTTCCATTCCACAACTCATACGGTGTATTCTTTGTACCAGACCGGAGATAGACTCGGTTGATCACATAGACAGCGGTGTTTATTGCCTCGGCCCAAAATCGCTGTGGCACTTTCTTACTATGAATCATAACACGAGCCATTTCCTGTACTACCCGATTTTTTCGTTCCACAACTCCATTTTGCTGAGGAGTTTTAGGAGCGGAAAACTCATGTTTTATGCCATTCTCAGTACAAAAAGAATCAAAACATGAATTCTGAAATTCAGTTCCATGATCAGATCTGATTCTGGCAACTCCACCAAATTGAGCTCCCTTACCTGCAAGAAGTTGAAGCCATAAGTGATAAAAAACTGCAAAAGTTTCAGATTTATCTCTAAGAAAACGAACCCATGTGAATCTTGAAAAATCATCAACTGTGAGAAAAATAGACTTTTTACCACCAATGCTTTCCGTTTTGGATGGACCCATGAGATCCATGTGAAGCAATTCTAATGGTCTGCTGGTAGTAAGCATTTCCAATTTCTTATGTGGTACTCTAATTTGTTTCCCCAATTGACAAGGACCACAAACATGATTAGAGGGCTTTTGAAGTTTGGGGAGACCTCTAACCAATTCCTGCTTCGACAATTTTTCTAAATAGGTATGGTTAATGTGACCCAACCGTTGATGCCACAGATCAACATCGTTAATGATTGAAGAATTGCATTGTAGATTGTTCTCATTAACAACCACATAACAGTTATCGGAATTCCTTTTACCAGAAAGTACATTTTTTCCATTTGCATCGACAATTGTGCAGTGATGTAGTGAGAAATGAACTTCATTACCAGATTCACAGAATTGACTTATGCTTAACAAATTTGCCTTTAAACCATCAACCAGAAAGACATTATGAATTGGTGACATACCTGGTATGTTTATTGAACCTTTACCAATGACTTTTGATTTACTCCCATCGCCAAATTGTACATTTCCACCATTGTGTTTTTCAAGAGAAGTGAAAAGAGATTTATCACCTGACATGTGTCTAGAGCACCCGCTGTCTAAATACCAAACATGTGAACTTTGTGCTCTAAGTGCAGTTAGAACCACATTACAGTAAAGGTCAGTTTTGCGAATCCAGATAGATTTTTGTTGCACCTTTGGAGGAGTGAAATTTTTGTTCCTCCGTGCATTGCGAAGTCTGTTACGCAATTTGTTGCAATGTGGCCGAATATGTCCAATGATACCACAGTAATGACAAGTCGGGACATATTTGCGAGGAGGTATAGTTTTTTGTAATGTGGAATGTACATGTTTAGAATGATAGACTGCAGGTTCAGTAGCAAACAATGTATGTCCTCGAACAAATTTACCTTTGGTGGATGACGTGGATGCACGATAATCAAATCCAAGGCCATGCTTGTTGTTTGATATGATTTGCGCACCCAAAATTTTATCAAGTTGCTTTGACCCTTTGTTCATCCGATTTAAATCAGCTTTGGTAGAAACTAGTTCAGAGGTAGCTACCTTCAATTTCTCAGATATGACAACCTTTTCAGCTTTGCAAAAATCCATTTCTTTCTTTATGATTTGTATCTCTTTGTCAGCTTTGACAGATTGTTCATGCAGTATATTGCATTCATTTCCTGCATCAATCAGCTTTTTAGTTAGCAATGTGCACTGTGATTCAAGTTGAGATACTTGACCTTGGGCTTCTTGAAGTTCATTCTTAAGCACAAGCTTTTCTTTTTCAGATGTCTTCCATTTTCCTTTCAGAATGTCATTTAACTGAGTCATCCTCCTTGAGTGTTTAAGAAGACTTTCATAAGCTTCAACCAAATCCTGCTCATTATCTGACAAAGAATTTTGATTCTCTGAATCATTAACAACAGAGTTTTCCTCAACATCCTGCACAGATGAACTGTTAGATTGTGCCATAAAAGCCATGAACTTTCCATGACCAGAGAAAGTTTCAGATTCAGTATCATTTCCATCTTGATCTGAATCATCATCCCATGTAACATTGAGAATTTTACCTTGAGTTTTGAAAGTTCTATTAATGCATTGAGATGCATAGTGACCAAACCCTTTGCATTCAAAACAGTGAGTATCCTTTGAGGGAATTTTGGATACAAATTTCTCAGATTTTGTTCCAGAATTTACTTTGAAGGAAGAAGTAGGATTATTTTGCCCTTTAAACTTTTGGAAAGATTTTTTAAAACCCTTCTTATCATCTTTTAGAAATTTCTTAAACTTTTTAACAAATAAGGCATCAAGATCTGGATCCTCAGATTCTGATTCTGAGTCATCATGTTCTAAGCGAGACTTGGAAGAAATTAGAGCCAACCCTTTGGCTTTCTTGTTTGACCTTAAATTTGCTTCAAAGACTTGCAAATTTCCAACTAACTGATCAGCCTTGATCGAATCCAAATCACTGGACTCTTCTATAGCTACTACTTTCGGGTCAAACCGCTCAGGTAAAGATCGTAAAATCTTTTTGACAATTTTATGTTCAGGAATGATCTCACCCAAGTAGAAGCTAGAATTCACAATAGCAGATAATTTATCATTAAAATCATCAAATCCTTCATTTTCATCCATTTTCAAAGTCTCAAAGGCTGTGGTTAAATTCTGAAGTTTTGCTTGCTTAACTTTAACAGTACCTTCATGTACAGTTTCTAAAATATCCCATGCTTCCTTAGCAAGTTTGCAAATTGATATACGACGGAACTCAGAAGGGGTAACACCATTGAATATAGAATTCAAAGCTTTACTGTTAAAGTTAAATGCTTGTTTATCTTCCTTAGTCCATTGAGCCATGGGTTTTTCAATGGTTTTGTTGTCATCAGTAACAACAATAGGCTTAGTGTAGCCAAATTCCACACAATTCCAAACATCCACATCTATGGATTGAAGGAATGCTGTCATTCTAACTTTCCAATAAGGATAGTTAGATCCATCCAAAAGAGGAGGTTTGGAAATAGAAGTCCCATCTCTATTAAAATCCATAACAGAAAAGCTGTAGAGATCTCACACAATAAGTTAGTGTGAACAGCTCTGATACCAATTGAAATACCAAAAGGGTTGATCACGAATCAATCCTAATGATGAATAAGTCCCAACACAGATTTCAATATAAGTTTGGGGAAGAAGAAATCTAATTTAATCAATCTAATAATCACCCAGATGGACACTTCAATTTTATACGTGGAAAACCCTGAATAGGGAAAAAAACCACGGGACCTTACCCTGGTTCGAAAAAGATCAAAGCACTAAAAGAAACGAAGGTTACAAGATACTCACTACCCCTTTACAGTTGAACACTACCTAAGACTGTAGTAGATCTAGTCGACGAACACGCCGTTCACCTTCTCCAGCACTTCGATCTCCACGCCTTAAACAAGACGAATCAGCAAATACGTTGAGGTTGAATTTCCAGAAGAGATGAAGGCTTCAGCACATGATTTTCACAAAAGCTCTCTGGAGGAAAGCCATCTCTCAAGAAATAGTTTTGGGTTTTTAAGTTCTATCAGAGATACATTTCTTGAGAGGTTTAAGCCTTAAAAAGGCTTTCTGAAACGAATGGGATAGATCTCGTTTGAGTGGGATACGGATAAGACAAGATGAGATCCACTCAAATAGGCTGCAGTTCGCCGCTGTCTGATCGATCGGACTGAGGGTCCGATCGATCGGTCTGTAAATAACTGGATGCATTTCAGTTCCGATTGATCGGCCAAAGGGTCCGATCGATCGGACTGTAAATAACTGAGAGCATTTTTTTGAACGATCGATCGGACATCAATCGCCTGTACATAACTGAGAGGTGTTCAGGTCCGATCGATCGGCCAAGAGTTCCGATCGATCGGACTGCAAATGTTTGCTCCCTTTCTCTGCTGAAATCCGATTGAGTATTCCAAGTTCTTCATCTTCGGATTTTTGTTCATCAAGTTACAGTCCAATCTAAAAGATATAAAATTACATTATTCCCATGTTTTGTCCATCCACATGAAGTAGCCAACTCTCAAAAACTTACAAAATCTATTATTATTATTATTAGGGCATAGTGTAGGGTATTTTGCGAGAGTCCCAAAAATCATATTGGTCTTGTTTGCTACTTCATCTTAAACTGTTAAAACAATAAAGTTTGATACATGAACCAAAAGTGTTTCAAGGGATTGTCACTCTAAGCTAGTCTTCTTTTATTTGAAATGATAGCCAATTAGCCACATATTTATGAGCTTTTGTGGTAGTTTTAAGTTTTTCGGATCCTTGATGTCTTATATCCATGTGCTCTTCCTTTCATTAATTATGGATCCCTTCCATTCCATGTTATACTACAATTGGTGAGATTCTCAAGTAGGCCCCACAATGCAAATCCCATAAAAAGAACCACACCATAATTGGCATTATCTTACAGTAAGAGCATGTTTGCCTATTTGGTATCGAGTTCCTAGTACTTTATCGTAAAGATATTTATCATAGTATCAAAGAGGTGAGGAGTGAAGGCTAGTCCAAGTCTAGATTTGGATGGAACCATCACTTCCCTAGGATTTAATTTACTAAGACGTTGGTTAGGTAATCATTTCATATTAAATAGATTTCCATTTGATGGTCTCTCACATATCTTCTTTAATGCTTTATTTTTCGCCACTTTGATATAAGGGCGTTGTTCATTAATTCTAAGAATTTAATACCTATTAAATAAGAAAAGGCCCTAGAATTTAGATGAAGAAAATCATTTTTTGCAGTTGTAAAATCTGATAATATCACTCATAAATGTCAGAGCAGCCAATAATATCGGCTGATATTGGCAAGACAAGCTGATATTAAGTCAAAATAAAAAAGAGCATGTTCATTGCGGCCGATACAAAACATATTGGCTGATGTTTTAAATCACAGCAGTGGGTAAATGGGAACCATCGAGATTAGGGGATATGCTAAAGAATGATAAAGAGATATTAGTTTTGGTTTTCAGTGACTGACACAATTAAGGATTGTAATGAGCAGAAATTTTATCCATTAAAGAAGGATTTTCAGAAGAAATTCATTTCGGTCAATGGAAATTCAGATCTTGAAGGGAAGTAATTCATAGAATGTGTCAAGGGACCTGAATGAGGCAGATACTCTTGCTAAAGGGGAGCAATTTGATCTTCACTGAGAGATGCGGATGATTGTGCATCTCTGTAATGAGTCCATAATCTCATTGGGCTCCATCCTTTCATAGTTCTTGTAATCTCCATTTTTAAACTACCGATTCATTTTAGTTATCTTTCAAAAAAAAAAAAAAAAAAGAAAAAAGGGAAAAGAAAATATCAGAGTTTTGTACTCTACATTTCGAGAGATCATGCACGAGTGGCAAGATATGGTCATATGGGTTTCTGATGGAGATCAGTATTGTTTTTCTCGTTTTAAGATTTTGATTCTGTTCTGACTATGTTGATTTTTTTTTCTTTTTATTTATTGATATCCATAACTCATCTCCACTTTCTTTGCATTTGAATATTTTTAAAGATGCTTGAAAATCCTAAATCCAGAATATCTTTTTGTTCTTTGTGGATTGCTTGCATGGATTAATTGATGGTTGGACCTATATTTTTGCCAAGGACATTTAATCTCAATGCAGGTGGATATCAACTGGGAGCCTCTTTTCTATTATCCATGTCAAATTGTGTTGGCCTAGTTCTGCTCATGGCTTGTTGACTATGCACTTGTTAAAGGAAAAAATAATGAAGAGATGATCATTGACATGTGGATAGTCTGGTAAATGTTGATGCTTCGTAGCATAATCTTCCAACATGGTGGGTCAATAGGAACGTAGTTGAGTCCATCCAACCTAGTCTTATACTAGGTTGCATTGGGTTGAATTTGGTCTAGATGAGTTTTAGCCAAAAACAGCTGATTTGCCTGATCAACTAGCATTTTTGCTTGACTCATTCTTGTCTTGTCATGTCAGTTCAGTAGTTTTAAGGCATTTTGCCCTTATATATTAAAAAAATAAACAGAAACCATGTATAAGTATGGCACTGGCAAAATGGTAAAAGTTAAAATATAATTAAATGACAGCTGAAAATTGAAATCACCTTAGATTTATCTCAAAAACATGCATATTTTTAGTTATTTACATATTTTAAAATATTTTTGTATTATAAATGTTTATATTTATAACAAAAATACACAAAAAAAATTAAGATACTGAACTACTGAGTTTCTTGATCAAACTCAACCTAGTCACTGGCTGGCTCTGGTTGATCCATTGGGTAGAAAACTATACCAAATTAATGCATAGAATGTTTGGTACTTCAATTTGGTCTTTGTTTTGTATCTATTGGATATATTTTGGACCTTATATGGGAAAAAACATATGGCTCCTTGCTGCTTGTTTTCTGGTTAAGGTGAGTTCCTATTTGCAACTGGAGCTTTTATTATTTTTAGGATTAACACACCCCTTTTGGGAATAAAAATGACAGTTCTCTCTTTATCTGCACCTCCTTGGTGCTGATATCTTTTTGCTTTTTATTCAATCATTTAATTCCTCTTATGCCAGTGAAGTGTTCCTAGATTCCTCTTGTGCTGCAAAAGCTTTCATTGATGAATTTGCTCTTCTTATAGGAAAGTACTAAAGAGGCTGAGGTGATAGCAGTTGCTGAAAGATCTAGTGATGGAGTCTTACCAGTTTACGAATTTGAGTACAAAGTGGACAGCACCAGAGGAGGGATGAAGAGGATCTTTTCCGCTGCATTTGTAGCTTCCAAGAAGCTTTATCTCCTAAATATTTCCTACTCCGATCGTCCAGAAAATCCTATAGATCCACAAACAAGACTGATGTTGGAGAAAGTTCTTCATTCTTTTGACATGGCATCATCATCAACAACATAACTGGAAAAAAGAGTTCTTATTCTTTAATAAAGATTTCGTTATTCTTCCAATTGATCAGCTTTCTGTAGGTAATGCCACTAACTTCCACTTTGGAGACTATTCCATTTAGGCTCCTTTCCTATCACTAGCTTGATGGCAATTTTCTATGTTGTGTGTTTTTGCCTTCTGTATAAACCTGTGGAAAATAGTTCTTTACCTCGAGTTTTAATCAGCTGTTGTCCAAAACTGTGAAGAATCCCTTAGATGTATTACTTTTACCCAATCATAAAAATGTAATCTGGCACAATTGCTTATTGAGAGGGATTGAAATTCTTCTTGATGATATAGAGATCTGTATACATTTTAAACATTGCGATGGTTATGTCAGATTCCAACAATATCCAATCGAAGATTTTAACAAAAACAATTTGTATCTTTGAAATTCTCTGAAATCATTTGGAGTGAGATATGTATTGGAGATTCCTTAGAATCGAATAGAGATAAATCTGCTGAGGACAAGGGCAGCCTGTGATTGGCTAATAATGAGAACCACAGAAGTTGTTAACATGAGATATGATAATATATTATTCTTTGAATACCATTTTCATTTTTCTCATAAAATGCTCTGCATAAACATATCCTTAGTGGTGGTAAATTACAAAGCAATGACATTTGGATATCAACTAGCCCTGTCAGTTCTGTGGAACATGAAAGGGTTGTTTTGAAACAACTACAACAGGTACTTGTTGATTTGAAACTACATCATGATCAGGTACTTAGCTAACTTATCCTCGTAAAAGGTTGTAAGAAGCAACCCAGTCATTGCTTATGCTTTTGGGGTTGGCATTTCTAAGTAGGAGAAATGATACAAAACATCTATGCCATACATCAACTCCTGATCACAGGGACCCCACAGCTTGGAACCTGGGCCCCTTGGGTTGAAACTTCTGCTTAGCATAAACTGCCATGTAATCACCAAACACAAACTTTGGATATGCTTGATCATCTGTTTGATCAATCAGCTGAGGTGCAGGAGCTATGGTGGCCTTAAGAGATGGGTTGTAGAAGGATGCAATGGATCTTCTGTTGCCAGTTTGGGAGGCCAGCACCCTGTGCCACACGCTTCTGTATCGACCGTTGCTTATGACTTCGATCTGATCGCCCATGTTGATCACAATCGCATTGGCCAATGGTTGGACGTCGATCCATTCGCCATCCTTGAGAATTTGTAGGCCTTTTACTTTGTCATCTTGGAAGAGTAAGATGACCCCACCTGCATCGGTGTGGGACCGGAGCCCAGGCACTAGATCAGGCCGTGGGCATGGTGGATAGTGGCTAACCTTGGTCCCAAAGAAAGGGTGGTGCTCCAGATCATCCCCACCACAGAGTGCTCTCTTTATGTATCCTTCCTCCAGACCCAGATTCTCATCCATAATCTCCATCACCTTCTCTGCAAGTTTCTTCAGTTCTCTCCTGTATTCCATCATGGTCTCCCTGTTGTTGACACATACAAACAATTAAGGAGGTACCTGTTAGTAAACTCTCAAGTCTCATTGAATGAATACCTTACTTGAAAAGAAAAAACTGAACTGTTAGGATCATTGGATCCATGCATTTTCAGTTTTCTAGGCAAAGATCAATATAAGACAGTCTGGCCCTTCAATTGGACGGTCCAGATAGATCGGCGGCCCCATCCTTTTTCACTCGCATTTTGGGTTTATCTTAGACTCAAGTTAAGTGTGTATTAATGTAAGTGAACACGACAATTCTAATTGAATAACACTTTATTAATTGGCATCTCAATCTTTTGTGACAGGTTTAAGTAGATAATCACATGGACAATTGGTGGGGTCCAGATGTTCTGAGATCTACAACTTACTAATTGAATAAGACTTAAAATAATCAGCTACGTAGAGAATTATTGATTGAAGTATGAGCTACTACATGACCCAAAGCCGGAAAGGCCGGGTCCAAAACTGTCATGGACGATTAAATAATAGTCCATCTTTGTTTCCATCCTTGTAAAGCTCAACTTTAAACTGTAAACCTTACACTCTTTGATAAAATCAAAACTTTTACACGATTAATCACACATATAAGAAACCAAACTTTCAAGTTAATCTTCCATTCTGGTGTCAATACAACCCCATAGCCAAAAATATAGGATCGAAATATGGTTAAACATATATTAGATGTCGAAATGCTAAAAAAATTAATCGATGATTAATCGATCCTATTGTGTGTTAAAAAGATGAATACATATATATATATATATATATAAATAAATATTTACTAAGAATTGGAATTGTTCCCTCTGAAGAGCAAAAGTTTCAACAGCATGTATTTTTCCGTGCCTTTTTTTTTGTTGGCTGGATGAGATGGAGAAAACAGGTTAAGAAAATAGACAAAACATGATTAGAGATTGATGTTAACACCAAAACTTCTTAAGGTGATAGCCATGGCTGTCAACAGGCCACACTCAGGCTAAACTCACATGGACCAGAATCTAACCAAATAAGTCCTTCAGGACCCGAGTTCAAGTCGAATGGACCTGGGAAATTCAGGTTGGCCTGACTCTATACTCCTTAAAAGGATCTAACACGATAGGAGCCCAAACCTAAAAAAAGATCCGAGTGAGTCCAATGTGGTCTGATAACTTATTTGTTGATTGTTAGAAATCATGTGGCCTGCCTGCCAAGCAGCCCACATCAGATTTAGGAGTCGGTTAGTTACCAAGAAATCATCTCCGGCTTAAATTGTTATTCAGTGAGCCTAGGAGAGTTTGGGTTCAGTCTCTGCCAGATCTAGACCAGACCCAAGACCAGGCTTCTTATTCTGGTGGGGTCTGCCCTTTTTAAGACATAACACAATTTTTGGAATTACTGTCCAGAAGCTGTAGTCCCTTACTTGAATTCTTTGGGCTGTGATGGCCATTCATTGTCGTCTTGAAGGATAAACACGTCTTCCCAATCCAAGTTCTGCAGTTGCTCTCTCTTTTCTTTCCCTTCCTTCAATCCATTCAATAGCTGCACAGCCAATGAATCCTTGAACCCTTCCTCTCTTTCCATTTTATAGTACTGGGAGCACACTTTCTTAACCCTCTCCAGTAGGTCCACTGGTATCCCATGGTTCACCAACTGCAACAAAACCAAAACAGTACTTTGTTCTCTCTCTTTTAAATGTTTTAATATAAAGATAAGAAAAAACATTTCTGATCAGTTACCTGAAAGAATCCCCATTCTTCGCAGCCATTCGCTATGCGGGCCATCGTTTCCGCCTTCTCTTCACCATCGAGCTTTGAGAAGTCGATAACTGGAATCGCCATTGAAAGGAATGCAAGCAAGAAGAAGCAGAGCAGTTTTAGTAGCTTGTTCTAAAGAGTACTAGATAGAGAGGAGGAGGTGGGGGTGTTTCTCTTTGGCAGGAGAGTTGTGGGGTTTTATAAGAGAAGCCCACGTAAGATGTGAGCAGAGTTTGAGAATAAAATAACGTGTTTGGGCTGGCCATTGGACGGTGCTAATGCATTAAGAAATTTAAGCAGTGTCGAATGCCTTTTGTGGAAGGAAACCCACGACGAAAGGCATTGTGACACAGGTGATATGTTTAGGTGCAAGAAGAGTCTGTCTGGCAAAAATTAAGAAAAGATGGTCACCATCCCATGTGAGTGTAATTCTTAGCTGAGTTTATACTACTAGAAGAGAAAGAAAAAAATTAAAGAGCATGGACTGGACTCATGCATGTTAGTCAAAACATATTTGTGATCGCGAGGACCACTTGTGTATGCCCGCACATGTGAATATATGATTGAAACCCTTCGGATGTAAGAGCTGCCCAACCAAATGATGTAGCCATCTGATAATTAGATTGTTGAAAAAAAGGAAGATCGACCATCAATGGCCTATTACCATACTATAATTGGACCCTCTACACATGTGAGTGTTAGAAAACAAGATCTAGATCTATAATCCAGAAAACTTTATTATCAACCAAGATCCTCCATGTCAAATCATCGAGAGATGTAAAGCGGAGAACATACCTTGATCCATTGTGGAAGTTATTCGCAGGTTGTTGATCTTTCAATCCAATATGGCTACCCAGAGAAACTTGAATCTTTCTGATGATGGGATGTCAGAGAGAATAGGAATTTACCATATGAATATGAATTGGGGACCATAACCCTAATATATAATAATGAGATTTGCTAATTCTAATTTGTCCCCTCATCAAATTAGAATTAATATTCTGGTATCTACACATTAATCTCATGACAATTATACCCTTAGCCTTAAAACTTTAAATCTTAATTATATCACTTTAATTAGGCTTAACCAATAACACATTTAATGGTTACATGTGTGGCCCCACATGATGAAATTTTCCAACAGTGAGTACTTAGAGAATAATCCTCAATGACCAATAATTAACTATGGTTGTTGTGGACTATTTTACTGAGGGTTGCTGTAGAAGTTGGTTGCCTTATTCAAATTCACTGTTCAATTGGTAGCCCCATTAAATGGAAGAGAGATTATTTCATTGCATGGTTATTAGTAGTGGATCATATCAGATGAACAATCTCGGTCGTTCAAATGCGATTCTGAAATGTGATCAACGGTCTTCTTACCACTTCACAAGTTTAACTTATAAAGGATGGTCCCCCAAATTTAAGTGTCAACTCAACTGGATCCATGAATCTCATCATATCCTTTCTAATTATGACTTCAATAGTTAGAATTCTTATCTTTATATCTTTACAAAAAAAGGTTCTCACAGTCTAAATTAAATATGGTAAGACTAAAACTCTAATTCTTTTCATGATACTTTTATCTTATTTTAGGATATTGCCAATGTCAAAGTCACATTAAAAGGTCAGTAAGAAAGGAGAGATTCCTATTAGATTTGAAGCTTCAAACCCACTGCAGATTGCCTTTTCTTTTCGAAAGAAGAAATTACACTGTTAAGATATGTAAAAGAAGTGTGGCTAAAGAAATCAAGAGAAGGAAAAGTTAATGACTGACGCAGAGGAAGCTTAAGGCCTAAAAAGCAAGTTGCTATTATATTTTATCAAGTAACTGTTTCCTCGACAAACACAAGATTTAAGGTGCTTTTCTCAACATGCAGACCTCGAAGCCCTTACTTCATGGTAAATTATCCCCTTGTTTTCTTTATTATTCCTGCCTCAGTCCCTGTACAATAACTAGAAACACAAAGCCCATGATTAGAGCTATTTTATTCTTCTTTACTTTCAGTTCTATGACCAAGTTAGTTAGCAACTTCTGCCAAACTCGAATCCCCTTGAGTTGACTGCTTTCAGTTTTATGCCTTGACATTGGCATGCTTCCATCTTTTTCTAAACAAACAATTACTGAAGTCTAGGCATCCTTCTAGGGTTTACAAATTTTATTATATGACCTTCATAAAGCTTCCAATCTAGGCAAAGTACTTCCTTATCATATTCAGCATCTTTTTGCAGTCCACTGGTGCAATTATCCAGGTCCATAGACCCAACAGATGCCATGTTGGAATGTGAGCCCATTAATGATGGGTTCAAATATCGGAAGTGGACCTTCGGAGCTGTGCTATATGGACAGGTTTTTTGGACAGAATTTGTGACAGACCCCTTGATTCCTCTTGAAATATTAGATGATATTCAAGGAGAATCAAGGGGTCTATCACAAATTCTGTCCAAAAAGTTTGTCCATGTAGACTTTTTCGGACCTTTATCAGCGAAAAACACACTGAATATTAAGAAAGGTGCTTCGGCAATAAAATAGTAGTCTGAATCAGTATGTATCAGTAAGTGTTGAAGATAATCATTGTCCATATCACCCGTAAAAAGAATATATGAATTGGATATTACATTGATATTTTGTATTGACTTCTTAAAAAACTAATACTTATCAACTAATATGTGATGTCAAAGTGTCTTGGACTTTATTTTACCTAGTCATTAGGATCAGAACCAGTTTTTCGTTTTTGTTTTTCCAATATAAGAAGATAGTGTCAATCATTAATGATGGCTTAATGTCTTTTCATCTCCCTTTCCATAAAGACAATCATGGATCAATCACTGGTTGTATATGTGTTGGTTAGCGACTTTTGGATAGTATGTGTGCATGGGTGAGTGGGTATATTTGCCAGAGTAAAAACATCCACCGAAAATGTTGCATGTATTCAAATTGGAAAAGGAGTTTAAAAATACTACCTCATGACAGCTCTCTCTAATAATTCTAAAAACCTGAATCACCAACCTCTCGGGGATCTCTGACATCCATTGTTCAGTTGGATGTTGTAGCGGTCCATCTTCACATTTTACACAGATGGTTAACATGTAATGAAAATTTTCAGCTTCATCAACTACTGGGGCATTTAGATTTATGGGTCTGTATGACTGTATTACTAGTCTACACATGTTCCTGTCTGTAGTAGGGACTAGGAAGTGTACTTGTTTATGAGAGGTTGTGTAGCTGGCCATATGAAGCAGAGTAGGCCATATGAAACATAGATAATATTAAAACAGTGCCTTCTCTAGACGGTGCCGTGGCCATTGGTCACAGGAAGAACATAGTGATCTGGGTGCGGATGTGTTAGAATATTATTAGGGTTTTGAAAGCAAGGAATTGACTATTGGGTCATCATCGTTTGCATGTCTCCCATTCATCCCCCAGTGTCAGGAAATCCAGATTGGGAGCCTTGAAGGCAGTGATTTTTTTGAAGTATTTTGCTCATGTTACGCGTCTTGAGATTCCCTTGCAATCCAAGTTCTATCCTTGTTCTTTTGGGGAAATGTAGTAGCTATGTTTATAAACTAGTTGCCATCACATGGAGAGAGAGAGTGTGATGAAATTCTTCTGCTCTCCAGGGGTGTTTGCCATTTCAGAAAATGGAAAGATGGTAGAGGGTGTATGTACCAGGGAACCTGTTTATGTGTTTGTTAAGCCACATTTTTTTTTAATATAATAACAAAGCACTAATCATTGGTTAATGATACAGTGTGGTCTAGTAAGTTCAAATCAAATGTGGCCATGTGGGCTCTACTTTCTAAGAATCTAAACCATTCAAGTCCAAGGCCCATCTTAGTTATCCCTTTTTTTTTTTATATGACGTGGCTATCCCCGACATCTTTGACCCAACGGGACTAATTCTCTGAATAACGCTCACTAAACCTACACAAATGCACACTGAGCAAATTCAGGTCGGTTTCAAACACAAAATGTGGGGAGTAAACCCACGCCTTATGCCACTCCACCAACTCGTGAGTTCCCTCCTTCGTTACTTATAGCGTGTCCGTTTGCATTAGAAATTCCAATTCAAATAAGCTTTACAAAAGGATTATTATAGAGGTGAAGAAGAATATCATCTGGAGGGTGAAAAATACAAGCTAGTGATGTAGATGAGACCTTGATTTTCCTAAATTCTAAATTACTATGTGATGGTTGTGTAATCATTGCCCATCTTCCCTTTATTTTATTTCCATAAAAAGAAAGGTCATTTGAAACTCATTTTTTGAATATTCACATTTGATCTTCCCTTTATTTTATTTCCATAAAAAGAAAGGTCATTTGATGCTCATTTTTGGATATTCGCCTTTGATCTTCATTTTTAACCACTTAATCTTACGTATTCGATGCAAACAAACTGGCTTTAAATAAAGTTTGTTTGATTCATGGATTATACTATCAATGAATGGAATTATCCTATTTGACAATAATTCTGACCTTTGTGTTCATGTGAATTTCTCCTTCTCAAAATTCTATTTGGTTTACTTAAGTATAAAATTTAGAAAATGGATGTACTTTGTGGGGAATTTTCACCTACAAGCAGACTATATCCTAAACATATGATGTCTAACTAGTGGGGACCACCTAGCTGGTTCGTAACAATGAGGGTAGCTAGGTGTTTGTGAGTGTGAAAGGGGTGCACTAATCTAAGGTGAGAGTGCTGGTAGGAGGCCTTTCATTATATTTCATATATATGGTAATATAATGTATGTACTTACTTACTCATGGAAAAATGATCATATGTTCATGTCCACGTGAGAGTTTTCATATAGATGAGTTACATTGACCCACATACACTCCACCTCTGCGGTTCAAGGCATTCATATCACAACCCTTCTCTCTTTTACACCTTTAGTTTTTCATCGCATTCCAAGTACGCCAATCCACTAGTAGCCCAATGGTTGGGCACCTCCCTCCCACAAAAAACAGCCAGAGACTAAACCTTGGTTACATTTCTAGTGACGAAGGACTTGGATGAGTGTACGTGGGTGGGTGTATATTTAACAACCCTCTTTTAAATGTAGTACCACCCGAAGTTTAGTTTAGTCAAGATCGATTTAATCAACTACGTTTAAACATATTTGATCTAATCTAACAACAAATATTAGTTCCTGCTAGTGTGAAATTTCTGTCACTGCATATTCATTATGAGGCATGCATGTTCTATTGGGGCCCAAAATGTGTCAGACCCTATCAAGCACAGGATCGAAGAATCCCACGGCTCATGTGGTGGCATAACCAAGAGAACTGTTTAAATCATGGATTCTGTATTAGAATGATGCTTACTATTCAGAAAACCACACCAATTTCTACCTTCACCATAGGAGAGCTAATTGGGCTTAGACTATTCTAGGTCATACCTTTAGAGAAGCTCACATCCACAAGCCCAAGGCACAATAGAAAAAATGAAGGTAGAGAAAACCATCTATAGTTCAAATTTATATTAACAGTTTTTTTTTTCTTCGGCTCCTTGTTTTCTCCACATTTAAACGGCCCTTTTGAGTTTTCTCTAGCAAATATTTCTAAAGCCAACGTCATATCTAATGTTCTGTGCCCCTTTCTCCCCTATTTGGGCTAAAACCCTGTCTTTAGAAAACCATGGCCTTGAATCCAGTTCAATATTTGACCACATCTTGTCTTACATCCTCATCCACAAGGCACTTGCGTTATGGGGACAGGTTGTTATTATTGACATCAGACTGTTTATATTATTGAAGTAAACCCGTACACAAGTTGACATTACAAAGATACCACCACTCTTCTTTCAGCATGACAACAAAATGAGCGTTTCTATTTTGCATTGAAAAATAAAAGTGCTTTTCTCATGTCAACTAACTTTTATTTAAACCTTTTTCTCAATCCCATTTATTTTGTACATGAGGCTCAGCTTGGATTGGCATCCCAAGTAGCCTAAATAGGAGGAAGTCACTTTCTATAAAGTGCACCAAGTTAACAAGGGTACACCCCCTTCAAAACTGGCATATAGAATGGAAATCTGAACCAGACCTATATGGTTGAAAATCATTATCCCTTTGAAAGGAACCAAGCTTCACTCTATTTGCATGTGGGCTCATTATTAGATTGATCATTAGTTAAATATATGATTAGATTATGAGAGAGATTCTTTCAGGGGGTTGTTGCTTCACCATGGGCCAATGACCTGTAGTAATCTGGATACTCCACTGTGAGTCTGCCATCTTCTTGGAAAAATACTGTGGCAAATTCTGAAGGACCTAAGGTGCAACTCTGGCAGGTCTAGTCCTGTTTTGGGCAGACTCTTAAGTCTTATGAAGTCCACTTCCAGAAGAGCCAATCTTATTTTGATGTAGTCCAAACTTGACTGGACTCGAATCTAACTTAAACTGACTTGACCCTTGTTTTACTCAGTTTAAATTACTTCGGTTATAAATAATTAAAACTCGAAGCAAGTTTAAGTAAGACTTTAATTTTCAGTCCTGCTTTGAACTTGTTCATGATTTTCACATCTTTCCTAGGATTTCAATTTGCCGGGAATGTTCTCCAATGAACAGACTGTTGACTGATATGCAGTTTAGCTTTGAGGCTCTTCTCATATGCCTATTTATCAATGAGGGTAGGGTGAGGCATATGGAAATCTCTTTATGAATAAGGATCAATAAAAAAAGGTAATTGATATAGGCACTCTCTTTTCCCCCGTTTTTGATGGAGGCACCCCAAAATTTTGTGAAGGAAAATGAGTGCATTCATAAAAAAAAATGAGTGCCAATATCACTTCTCTAAAAAAATCAATCCAGGTAAATCATCTTAGCACTTATATTAACAGCAATAAAGTTAAGTGATCTTTTAATTATAGATTTTTCTGATATTCAATCCAATAGTTGATAAAGGTTTGATAAGAATGAAATTAGACTAGTCCCAAATCACAAGGAATGAAAGTGTGAAAGCACCTGCACTGAAGAAAGATTGGCCCAAATTGACACCACAGAGCTGGACTGCATGTAGTGTTGCTAGGAGGAGAACATTTCTCCTCAATCCTCTCCAGCAAGAGAATGTCACTGTCCCCACAGAAATCCCATGGTTTAGCATAGCCTCAAACTTCCTCAAAACTCTGGTTTGGACTTTGGACGACAACCTGGACTCGTACCCGTTCGTTTCAGGTTGAGTCCTTGGTAGTTGGTACTTGGTAGTATATGCCCGCTTTGTGGAAGACGCACATAAGAAGCTTCATGTTTTCAACTCTAGCCCCCTGTTGTTGTATATATTTTCCCTCCAGTCCTCTCCCTGTCTCTGCACTCTGCAACTCAACCACCCCCACAATCGCCATGAAAGAGAAACACCTACGCGCTTCCCTCCTCCTCCTCTTTCTCGTCCTCTCTTCTTCTCCTACACTCTCTTCTCCTCCCCCTTCTCATCGAATCTGCGTAATCGGCAGCGGAATCGCAGGCTCCTCCCTCTCCCATTTCCTCAAAATCTACTCCCCCAATCCCAGTTCCCTCCAAATCACAATCTTCGAGAGAAACCGAATCGTCGGCGGACGAACGGCGACCGTCACCATCGCCGGCGACACCTTCGAGGCCGGCGCCAGCATCATCCACCCCAAGAACCTCCACGCCCTCAAGTTCACCTCTCTGCTCAACCTCCCCATCAAGACCCAATCCAACAAGAGCGATTCATCGTCCTGGTTCGGCATCTGGGACGGCTCTCGATTCGTCTTCAAGACCCTCCAGCCTCCGAATCCGAAATCGGGGCCTCCTTTCTATGCAAAGATCGTATCTTTCCTCAATTCCCTACTCGTTTTCGGCCGTTACGGGTTCTCCCTCCTTCGAATGGAGCGATTCGTCGATGTTTGTAGCTGTTTTGGAGTTCTTTGTGGGTTATGATTAATGGGTCTTTTTTTTTGTTTTCTCATGTGTGTATTGGGTTTGGATTGAATTGCAGAAAACTGTAGGGAGTTTCTTGCGTTTCTATGAGAATTTGGAGACCCGTCCTGTTTTTTCGACGGTGGAAGAGATGCTGAAATGGGCGGATTTGTATGGGCTTACGAGGCGGACTCTGCAAGAGGAATTGGCCGATGCTGGGTTGTCGCAGAGGCTGATATCGGAGCTTGTTACTGTAAGTTCACGGCTATATCACACATCGATTAATTCGAGTTCGAACTAGTACTTACTTTGCCAATTCGTAGGTTAGGTTCCTTCATGTTGTTTTTGTTTTTCAGTCTACCCCAATTTGTAGTTGTGTGTCTATGATTAGCTCCTATAGTAGAGAAAATCAAAGGATATAATTTTCATAGCTTTGGCGCATTGAGAAAATATCATAATCAACTTAGTATGAAGTGTTACAAGTTGAAAGAACTTAAACAAATGTTCAGTTAGGCTCAGAATTGAAGTAGCCAAAGCCACATGTTAGATTATGAAGTGATATAGGACATGACTTCAAGAGGGTGTGTGGAAAAGTGTAACTCATAAAGAAGATCCTAGAGAACTTAAAAAGAGGGCTGAAGCCTGAAATTGAATGACTTGACCCTGGTTTTTTTAATTCATGTACTAACTCATAATGAACCGGGGAGATTTGGATCAGAGACGGTTTTCACTTTTCAGGCCTGTTTGTTTGCATTATAGGACTTCATAGTCAAATGAGCTCGGCCAGGATGATTATAGAGAGGCAATGTGTGAACAATATATGGTGAGGTGTGCAGGATAAGTAAGATGGCAATGTAGATGGAACCTTCTAGGACTTGAATTACTAGGATGATGCCTGGGTATTCATTTTCATCTTCCTTGATTTACTTTCTTTTGAAGGAGAGGTTATTTCATATTTTCATGGTCATTTTTATAATTTTCACCTTGAACTCTGTTTTTAGCTACTTATGGCATGAATTCCTATGTATTTAATGCTAACAGACAGGCCCTCAACTGCAATTCTGTGAAAATTTTCCACTTCATTTTTTTTAATGAATCATGTTTATGTTGTGTATGAGAAATATAACATATTGGTGAATTTTTAGAGATATCCATTTGTGTGGCTTCCGTTTCTGTAGGTGATCACCAGAATCAATTATGGTCAAAATGTTAGCATCAGTGGACTGGCTGGGGCAGTTTCCTTAGCAGGCTCTGATTCAGGATTGTGGTCCGTTGAAGGAGGCAATTGGCAGCTTGCTGCTGGGTTGATTCGTCATTCAAATGCTTCGCTGCATCTCCATGAAGAGATTTCTTCTGTTTCGTATGCTGGAGGCTTATATGAACTCAACTCTACTAAAGGAAATTCTTACAGCTGTGACATAACAGTAGTTGCCACACCACTAGATGAGATAAAGATCAGCTTCAACCCTCCAATTTCAATTCCCAAGAGAAAGTTACAGCATACACATGCAACTTTTGTGAGGGGTCTCTTGAACCCAGTAAGTATTCAATCAATAATTTTCTTCCCACTACTTCGCTTGTATCTTTTTAGCTGTCTTATCGTCTAATATTCGATGGCTGACTTTTAAAAATTGAAAGGCATCTCATTTGTGATTTGGCCACCAGAACAACAAAATAACATCAAATCATTCAGTGCTTATGTTCAGTTGGCGTATCAGGATCCTATGATTACTCTCCTTTTTCTTCTTGAGTAATATGCTATGATATCTTGCTGTTCTTACATCTAATCCTTAATTTCTTCGAGTGGGAATATAAGGAAGTTTGCATGATCTATAGGACCTTTACACAGCATAACATGCTTTTTTATTTTATGATATTAAAACACCTCATGTGGTAATATGTGAATGATAACATTTTAAATCATTTTATTATTCCCAAGGCATACTTCGGCTTGAGTTCCGCATCAGAAATTCCAGAGCTCGTTGGCACAATTGAAGCTCCTGATCTTCCATTTTCCAGCATCTCCATTCTCAAGAAATACAGCATAGATGATATGACATACAAAGTTTTCTCTCGAATTGCAATGGCAGATGAGTTGCTGGATCTGATCTTCAGGTAAGCATTATGCTTGTTTGTCCAAATTACTTTGTGAGACTTTGCCAAATGCTAACAGAAAACTTGTAATCCTCAACAGCACAAGGAAGGAAACTATCCGAATAAACTGGGGCGCATATCCTCATTATGAGGCTCCAGAAGTATTTGCACCTTTCTTGTTGGATGGGCTGCATTTATACTACATAAATGCATTTGAGAATGCAGCGAGTACCATAGAGACAAGTTCAGTTGCGGCGGAAAATGTTGCTCGACTTATCCTGTCCAGAATCGGTCCAACTTCACATTCTGATACACCAACTTCGGAGAGTACTGCTTCTCATGAAAGGGAGAACTTGCATGTTGACCTTTAACAATGTCAGTAGCAGATGTGGCCATTTCAGTCTCAAATCCAGGATTGCATCAATCGTTTGATATTGATGTGACAGCTCTTTACTGGATCCCCTCCAAGTCTCTGTATACTCTTCAATTAAAGTTTGAGAATGGAGAGTGAAGAGTGTGAGGACTGCGTGGGCTTTTTTTCATCTATCTTATCAAGAGAGTGAACTACAGAGGGTGGTTGTATCAATTGTCATGAGACTATCTATATAGCATGTTGGTTATACTAGTTCATGAACTATAGCATGTACATTTGTTGTGCAATTTGGCTCCTCTCGAGGAAGCATCATTGAGAAGCAAGTGTATTGTGGGCATACTATTTGGGGAATGAATTCCACAAGTTAAATGCTTTGTTTACAGTGAGCAAATTCATTCCTTTGAGACTGCATTTGAAGTGATTCTTATTTCACTTTCCACTGTCTTTTTTTCCTCCTCCTTTGGGGTAAGAATTCACTTTCCCCTATTAAAACTTCAGCTGAAGTTTTGCCAGCTGGATTACAATTGTGGTAATGAGTAACTCCTCAAAGAGGGATATATCACCAATTGTAGTGATGAGTAACTCCTCAATGAAGAGGACAAAGAACCCTCCTTTTGTGTTTTTTAGGCTTTGAATTGCCTATCTGCTGCCTATTTCAAGGGGTTCCCACCATGATGCAAAACTATAATGATCTAGAGCAACAAATTCTTAAGATCTAATTTCTCTGCTGGTAATTCACTAAGAATAAGCAAGCACTCAAGCCATTTAATATTTGCATTTGAATCCATTTAATGTTTTCATTCTTAAAATCTCATTTTTCATAAGTTTGCATTTGAAGCCATTTAATAGGTAAGGTAGATCTAATTTTAATCAATTAAAGTATACTTATAAGTAATTATGCATGAGGAGCATTTTAAAAAAGATGACTGGAATGTAATTTGAAATTTATTTTTGGTATTTTACATTTCATATTTGGATAATAAATTATGTAATATGCAATATTTCTTCTTTTATTTTCCTTATTATAGTATCTTTCTTGCATATATAAATTTATAAATTTAAATTGATTATCATGAATGTATGTAAATAAATGTATATTTCTTTTTTTATAAGTAATGGATTCGTTTTTGGATATTATTTAAGTTATTTAAAAGAACATGACTTTACCGAGTCTCTACGTTGACTTTATCTGAGTTGAATTTTTTTTATTAGACGAGTCAAGTCCTAATCACGACTTGTAGCACGAGTACATGAAAAAAAAAAAGTACCACTACCACTTCAAAGGTTTTTGGATATTTAAGGTCATTTTTTCGGTAATTGTCTTGGTGTCTAATTGGATAAGCATTAGAAAATAAAAATTGATCTGGGCCTATGGTAAAGTGAATTGAGGTGAGCTAAAGCTTCCATTGACAAAGAAAGATCAGGGGTCCTATCAAGTCCCCCAGGTGTATTTGGATGTATAGTGAATTGAAGTAACGTGACGTGGAGTATCAAATCTAGAGAGAATTAAATTTAGAAGTTAATAATAGTCTTTTATTTTTAGTTATTTAATAGGGAATCTTTTTTGCTAAAAATAAAATTTTTTTTTGTCATTAAGTTGAGAAAGGAGGTTGTTTTGACCTTTTTTTTTTCAAAGTAGAAAATTTAGAATTTATATACTTTTGCTAATTGCTATGACCCCTTATCCTTTTTTGTATGGATAAAATGGGGGGCTTCATTTCACTTTTAACTTTACTAGTAAATTGCTGAACACGCCAAAACAAAAATAAAAAATAAAAAAAAATAGGTGGATTCAGGATGGGTAAAAAGTGGCATCGCCGAGTTTTGGGTCCCACAGTACAATTGAAAATTGCGTTGGAATTCCATTGGTCCTTTTGCATTTATACAAACACATGGAGCGCAAAATCCAGATTCCAGACTCGTCTGGATTTCCCGCCTCCGCCAAAAGACAGTCACAAGAAGAAGAAGAAGAAGAGCAATGGCGTCGAGGTCTTCGATGCTGTTCAAAGGCGTGAACGTGTTCTTGTCTCGAAGCCTGGTTCCACCAGAGGTGTTCGACGCTGTTCACGACGCCCTCAGACTCAATGGTGCCAGCCTCTTCCTCTGCTGCGATCCTTCTCGAAACTCCCCCAACGATTTCCATGTCATATCCTCTCCCGATCACGTATGTGATACAATATCCATCATCAATCTTTTCTATATTTATAGGTTTCTTTCTCGATCCATGTCTGATGTTCCCCTCACTCAACAATCTGCTTCGTTTCTTCCAGGAGAAGTTTGAAGATCTCAAGGCCAAGGGCTGCAATTTGCTCGGTACCCTATTTCCCAGTTTCCCAATTTCTCAATCTGGTTTCTTTTTGTTGTAATGCGTTTTTTTTTTCCTTTTCATTTCTCAATTCTTCCTTTGTGAAGAGAATTAAGAATCTGGATAATATTATATAAATCCTACGGTTTTTGTCAATCTTTTATGTGTTTGGATGTACCCCAATTTGTCAATGTGGTTGGGTGTTTAGGTGGTCGTCTGTTCTGCTTCCTTTGGTTCATTGTTGGTATTGGAATGGCTATTTGGTGCGGCCCGAAGGGTGTTATTTTGAGGCTAAGGAAACAAAGGAGAATAGGATCTTATTTATATGAGTTGTGCAGGGCAGTGACCAGAATTCCTGCTGGGATTTGGGATGCATCCAACAACACCTTTAAGTGCAGTCGAGTGGATGTGTGATTGTTGTGTGGATTAGAGCTTAATAGGTGGAATAGTGATAGCACTTAGGAGTTTTGAGTACGAGCATTGTCCTCGTCTAGACCCACATTGGATAATGGAGACTCTTGAAGAAAAGGAGGGAGATTACTCAATTTCTTCACTTTTCTTTGATGTTGGGGTTGGCCCGGTTGGGTGTGAAGCCTTGAGAATTTGCACTTTGGTGAGGTGATACATACAACAGGGACATGAAGTTTACGCATAAAACTGAAGTACTTGGATATAATAGATTGTGGATGCATTCAACATTGCATTTAATAAATTACCGTGGGTATCATAATCCTTTTATGCTAATTGCTAGAACCGTCCAAGCACCCATCCAATGCATTTGGAGGTGAAAAAAAAGAAAGGTGGAGTAAATCATGGTTTGATCATTCCAGAATCCTTGAACATTTTAGCCATTGGGACAAAAGAGAATTTATTTTCACATCGGCAAGTGGACCGAATTGTATAGATGTGGGGCATATGAAGCACATTGTTCAGAGGTTTAGACCATTGATTTAGTTGGCTCGCCATGAATGGAGAATGCACCAAAAGCCTAGTTGGCTCGCCATGAATGGAGAATGCACCAAAAGCCTCCCAGATCAGAAGATCCTCACAGTCTGATCTTCATCTTTTTTTTTCCCTTAGCTGTTGACCAAGGGCATCAGGCATCTGAAAATTACAATGGGGCCCAGTAGATCAACAGTCTTGATCACTGAAACATTGTTACCTCAGAGGTTTCACATTTTATGTGGATGCATGGTCCTATAATTCCTCTTGATATATTACGATTTGACTCCCCCTCCTCCTGCGCAATTATTATTTTGCATCTTCTACTGTTGTTAATGAATGGCAGTTCCTTTGGTAGCTGTTGGTTGTGGTTGGGTTTTGGGCCGGGTTGGCTGTCTGGATGTTTTGGCTGGTTTGTTTGGGTTGATCTTTTTTGTTGTGTCCCTTGTGTTTTGTTTCTTGTGTGTCTTTGCTCAGTCCAGCAAAAAAAAAGAAAAAGAAAAAGAAAAAAAGATCATTTTGTATCTTCTTGCTCTAGGTACTTCATTTCTTATATAGTTCTAAAATAACTCTTTACTTTAAATCTTTTATTGTTGGCACGACAATATCGGATATTGATTCTAGTTTTCATTATGATGTTTTACAGGCCCTCAATGTATATTTTCTTGTGCGAAAGAGCGTAGACCTTTACCAAAGCAAGGTTATACCTGTTGCCTTGCAATGGATGGTGTTAAAGTACTTGCATCTGGTTTTGACATGGATGAAAAGGTATTGCTTAACACGTGGCATCTTTATCAAATAGAATGGTTGCACAAGTGTCAGTGATCCTTTTAGACATTGCAAGAGGCTGAAGCCTGAAAGTATTACCTTCTGCTGGTGATCTAAAAATGCATATGGATAAAATGTTTCGCAACTAACCCTAGTCTCAATTGGAAGATGATTACTGTACTTTTTTGGGAAGCTTACTGTGACAATTAACTTTAAGGGTGTGAAACGTGTAGGGATAAAGTAACTCTAGGCTGAATGCCTTTTGCCTTGATGACGACCATCTGATTCTTTCAATATTTGATTAAGTAGGCTCGTTTTGGAGCTATTTTGGAGACAAATGGACTTCTTTCTAATCATTTTTCTCCCCTCACCCAAGATTTAGCCAAGTTTTTTGTGGTCCCTCTAATTTTTCAACAATTGACTGAATATTATCAATAGAAAACAGGCTGAGAGAGTCAGTAATCCCAAGGCAAATCTATATCTGTCCCACTTACACATCCTAATAATGCGATAGTAATTCATTTATCTTACGTTCCGTTCTGTTTCTATGTATGATATTTGCAGTGAGAACTTGTGTTAGAATTATTTTCCAATATCCTTGTGTCGTGTATGAAAGTCAGTAACCTAATATCCCTATGGACTGTGTATAGATGGTCTATCTAAAGAGATTTGGATGCTTACTCTGAATGTTCAGTTTTTTGGTGACTGAGACTTTATCTGTGCTGCACTATTTTTTTTTTTAATGTTATCTGTGCCACACTATTTTGCAGGTTAAAATTGAAAATCTAGTGACATCAATGGGTGGAGTTTTCCTTACAAAGGCATCTCTGGATGTTAGCTTTGTGATAGTCAAGAATGTTTTGGCTGCAAAATATAAGGTGCCATCTCTTGTGAACTTTTAGTAAGAGCAGATGTTTGTTACTATGTGTAGTTTTAAAAGCTTGTATGCATTTGAAAATCCTATTTTCTCATTTCTATGGATTATTTGGAAAGACAAGCCACTTTAACTTCTTCCATGGAAAATCAGTTACTGTTGTCTTGATTAACTATTGACAATATTATGCAGATCAATAAATATGTATCATATTCATAGAGAATGGCTCGAAGTATGAAATTTTTTCTCTAACACCATACTGTTGTACCAGTGCAAGTTATCTCGAGGAACTAAAAATTGTTAACTTCCATGTACTGTCATATGTTAGTATTATATGTTTTTCAAAGTTATGTTTTTATTGAAAGAAATGGCAACTTGTTATGTTGGTTTATCTGTGAATGATGCCTCCATTAGCTGTATTTGGGAGGTGAAATGTTGACGATTATGAAGTCTTACAATCTTACTTAGTCTCCTAGCATTAGTCCATTTTGTGGTCTAATCAGTTTCTGTTTCTTCAATCTTCCTCATTGTTGCAGTGGGCTCATAATGTGCTTAAAAAGCCGATTGTTACCTTGAGTTGGTTACAACAGTGCTGGATTGAGCATCGTGTCGTCCCTCAGGAGCCTTACAGGATTCTTCCTTTTACTGGCCTGACCATTTGTGCAACCAGGATTCCAGCAGGTTGAATTTATTAAATCAAGTAGTTTCGATAAACTGAATTACATAATCCAACACCTAATTGTTTCTACTTTCTGGAACAATTGTATGGAGTGCTAACTGCTAAGATGCTGACACAGATGTGCGGAAGGTGATGGAGAGTTTAATTATTCAGAATGGTGGCCAGTACTCTGCGGATCTTACAAGGAAGTGCACGCATTTAGTTTCTGATATATCCTTAAATAAATTTATATTGTTATTGAAGTGTCGCAAATCTTAATTTTCTGTTTGATTTGTGGTATCATTGCAAACGTTATGCTGTATATTATTATATTAAAAAAATCATCACTATCATCTTATTTAATTTGTATTTCTTGAATAAAGTAGTCAGTTACTTTATATATATAAAAATTAATTATTATGGAATAGCAGTTATGACCTTGACATTCTGTACACTCCCGAAGGTGACAAATATCTGGTTGCCCGAAAATGGGGTCATATCAATATTGTTAGTAAGAAATGGTTCGATCAGTCTGTTGAAAGAAGAGGTATTTCCTGGATTTTCTAGTACTCAGCCATCCCTTTCTAATTCCTATTGAATCTGTTATACTGTGTCATTTCATTTTCATCTTTTGATGAAGTGTTTAGATATCATGTCAGTTATCAATTTTTCATTTGTTTGACAGCTTGCTTAGATGAGGAGTTCTATCCTGTTAATGGTGCTCCTAATTCATCTACTGTTGGGAAAAGTGGATTAAAGAGACCACAAAGCCAACACCTCAGTTCCACAACTTTGCAATCTGTTCCATCAAATATGATTACAGAAATGGAAGCCACCGCATCTCAGAGCACATGTTCATTTTCTGATGCCACTGTATTCATGAAAGAGGGGAGTGAGGCAGCTAGCTTACAGAGTGGAGGTGATGGAAACTTAGGTGGTTGTGTTGCTCATGATTCCCAAAGTGAAGATAGTGACCTGTACTTGTCAGAATGCAGAATTTTATTTGTTGGTTTTGAAGCTACAGAAATGCGCAAGCTAGTCAATATGGTGCGCAAAGGTGGTGGCACTCGTCATATGTCATTCAGTGAAAAGCTGACACACATAGTAGTTGGGAAACCTACAGAGATGTAAGTTTCTCAAACCTTCTGTAATATCATATTGCACCATGCTTGCACTGTCAGTAATTACTGTGCTTGTTCTTCTAACTTTTTTTTTTTTTTTTTGTGATCTTCTATATACCCAGAGAAAGGAAAGAAGTCAGGAGATATGCATCTTGGGGTGTCATTAATGTGGTCAGAACCATCTGGCTGGAAGATTGCGATCGAGAAAGGAAAGAAATTCCAGTGACAGAAAGGCACATTGTTGCTGATTTACTTCTTCCAAAAGGTGTGGGTTATATCTATAATGATATAGTTGCTATGTTGCTCCAATATTTTTCACTTACCATGCGTTGTCATTGTGATTGACATGTTGATGGTAATTTTTAGTTCACATTTTTCATTGCTAACATTCTGTCTGTTTGCATAGATGGTGTATGCTCCAATCAAACAGCAGGTATTGGCATTTCTAACACCAGACAGGAGAAGAGTTTCATTTCTACTTCTAGTGAGCCAACTGATAATGGATTGGGAGATGCAAATTTTGAACGAGGATCGTCGTTGTATAATAGTGGAGAAAATTTGAGACTGGAAACAATCTTAAAAACAAGCAATTCTGTGGAAGCTGTTACTAAATCTGACCACCTAAGTCATTCTTATGCTGTAAAGAATAGTAACTGCAGATTACAATGTGATTCTGAAATTGTGGATGCTCGTGATGGAAGATTGTCAAATATTTTCAAGGGACAACTATTTCGGTTTTCCCGTTCTTTTCCTGTAGATCGGGTGAGTTAACTGGCTTCTCTGCCCTTTATTGGTAATTTGGTATTACTGAGTTTGCTGTTGAACTTCAATGTATTTGTTTACTTTTGATACATAGCGGAGCTGATTGACTGGAGATCAAGTATGACTGGGGCACAAAGAAATAAAAAACACACACGCAGAAGAGGATGACATATTTAGGATAGAATGGTGTATGAGTTAATATGACAGGGTTGCTAAATCGATTCATAGTGATTGATGCCAAGTGTGGCCTGATAGCGGTGAATCCTTGTTGAGAGTCTTCAGTTTAGAGGATTGAGTAGTTGCTCTGATTTGGAGGGCCTGGTGGATTACCATATGTTTACTAAATACCCTCATTGGAAGTGGTTAGTTGTCTGAACAAAGGCACTGATTGCAAACCATTTACTGCTTTAATATCCTCCGTCCACTTTCTTTTCCTTTGATTGACAGCAAGCAGCATTGATTGATCAAAACCTCTTATATATGGTGGGATCAGTGGCCCTCCCCTACATCCCATGTGCTGAGACCTTCATTGTCCAATCCAAACCCTTATTCTATTTGATTTCCAAGTATTCATTCTGTTAGCAAGCTCTTTTCTTAATTAATTTCCTTTTCTATCTCTACTTTTTATTAATTGCCTTTTTTTTATCTCTACCTTTTGCTATCCTCTGTATTGTTGAATATGGTTGTTTTGCATGTTTGTGGTCAGAGGGCTGAAATTGTTGAGTGGGTAATCCAAGGGGGAGGCAAGATGGCGAATGATCAAGCGACACAAAATGTGCAATTCATAATTGAGTGTCACGGTGTGACATGGAGACCTACTGATGTTTCTCAGTCTACTACTGTTTCAACTCACTGGATTCGCTTTTGTTTAGAGGTAAACGTGATTCTGATTCTTGGCTTGGTTAAACTCTTTGCAGCTTTCTTTTGTCCTCGAACTTATTTCATACTATATAAGTTGATTCTTAATTTCCTAGTTTAACTCTATTAAAGTTTTCTTTATTCTATAATTTATTTCTTACTACATAAGTTGAATTTTCACTTTCTAGTTGTACTCTGTCACAACTTTTTTTTTTTTTGTTCTTTCAAATATTTATGTCACAGCTTTTGATTCTCTATGTCATTTCATAATTAGTTGATGCTATCAACTACTATTAGTGTTCTTCTTTGTTACCAATTAAATAAAGGTATTTCTATTAGTTTGAGTTTTCACAATTTCTAAAGGTGTAGTGTATCCTTTGTACTATTGCATCAAAATGTTAACTATCTTTCCAATATTCTAAATTTTTAGCATCTTGTTGTTTATTGAGGTCAACCGTGATGGTGACTGTGACCGCAATTTTGAACCATGTTTTTGATAGAGACTTGTATGGTGCATGTCCACTTTATGTTATTACTTTCATTAATGTGCCATAAATTAACTTGATTAAACCTGAATGCTTAATACTTTAGATCAGTTTACTAAGAGAAGTACTACAGTTGGTGACAGTATAGTTAAACAGGGACCAGAATCTACAATTTTTATTATGGCAGGAAGGAATTGTATTATACTAAAAAGAAACAGCACATCTGCTAGCATCTGAATAGTTATACTAGTCTATCTAACATTAACACTTCTAATTTGTAAGGGAAGATTTACAATAAGCTACTTTATCCTATTCTATTAACCTAAGCTAGATGTACAATTCACAACAACTTCACATTGATATCCAAAGTCTGCATCCATTGCTTCCATCTCCTTCAGTTTCCTATGAAGTATTCTCTAGATTTTGCTGTTCCATGTTGGCTGTTGGGGAAATTGTTGCTGCAACAAGCTCCTGTTTGTAGAATCTATAGTTCATTGATCCAAAAGAGATATTCATGTACCATTAGGTTACCTGTATCACTTGTGCTGATTCTCTATGCAAAAGCATCTTTCTGTATTTGCTCATTTATTCTTTTCTGCCAGTTTTAGTGGAATTGTATTCTATACTGAAATTTATTCAATTCTCTTCAGTATATCTGGATATCCCCATTCCTTTATCCATTACATGTTATTTGATTCCCTCTAAAGTGACTGAATAAATTATGGTAATTACCTTTTATTGTTGTCATGAGATTAATCATCACCATTGTTTCTCTGCTAATTTTAATGTGAGTATGAATCAATGAATCATAGTTTAATTATGGGAGTTGAAAACCGTTGAATGTATCAATCAGTTTTTCCCCCACAAATCGTACACTTGCAACCAATTCTTCAATTTTGGTGCACTGCTGTGGCTAGCTTTTAGTGTACCCCAAGATTCAACTTTACATTTTCTTACGAAATCTTGATTTATCCCTTGCTTAGTCATTGAGGCTTCAGAACCTCTTGGTTTCTCTTGAGAAGACAGTTTTACATTTTTCCCTTGATCGGTTGGTAAAAAGCAACATGAATATGGAGGCAGAAAAATGAGAGACATTAGGGAGGGCTGTCAAGCACAAGGCTGTGGGGTTTCCCCCATGCTAACTTATGGGTATTGCCATCCCTTTTAAACTGACCAAAGCAATCTAACATATCACAGTAGGCACTAATCATGTTTTCCACTTGGGAAACTTGCCCTTATATCTCATGCTATGAACTTCATTCAGCCAAATTTTGTGTTCAAGCCTTGAGATGCATTAGTGTTAACAGGCGGCCACACAGCTTGTGACCAGTGTGCTTGTTGATGGGAAAAGTTTTTGAGTCCCTTTCTGCCCTATGTGTTATTAGTGGCAAATGAAGGGTTCACAGATTGAGATTATTTTATTGTGGATATGAGCAGAGTTAGGTCATTGCTGATATCTCCAAAGAAGAAAAGGACCCAAGCTACAAGTTTCTAGAAATGACCATGATCCAGAAAAGTAAACATCAGACAGGACAAAATGTAAATAAATTGGACCAAGTTTCATAAGTGAATTTATATTTTTAACAGCAGTATGTTTTAGAAGATAACAATGTGACAAGTGCAAGGACAATGTGGCATAGAAGGATAACAATAATGAAATGATTTGAACATCACATTTAAAAAAATGACAGTATCTTATGAATTTATATATATATTACAAAAGATGTTAAAGTTGGACCACGATTTCAGGCCCATTAGGCCCAGTCTTGTAATTTAGTCAAAGATTCTGTACATAGTTAATTGCTAATCTTTAGGATCTTAATTTGATTAGTTGCTGTAATTAGGGATCTGATTAGATATTGTTAGTTGCTGTAATTAGGGAATTCATTCCCTATATATGTGTAATACAATCGTCCATCAAGGACTAAGTCATTCAGCACATTTGTATGCTCGTCTCTCATCTTGACATGGTATCAGAGCAGAGAAAACATTTTTTCTCTTCAGCCCAATCAATCAACCATCTGTGATTGCGCCTCGGTCATCTTCCAAGCCTTGGAAGCCTATCAGAGATCATCTGTGATAATCTTCTTCTGTCAGATTCTCTTTGATCTTCCCTGATCATTTCAGATCAGGCGTGGCCCACCTGTGATCAAACGTGACCCATCTCAGCGATCTGCTACATCTTGGTCGTCTGGATGTTCTCTGATTTATGAAGATTTTTGCCATATTTATTGGTCATCCGAGGTAGGTTTTCTACCTAGTTTTGTGAAGATTCAATTTTTGGGTTTGTTTTCATCTCAGTCGTTCAAAATCCTTGATCTGGATTTGATTTGTTTGCAACCACTTCCATTAGTTGCGTATTTTATCTGCTCAGCCATCCCCACTCCCTGATCTATCAAGAGATCATCATGTGGGGCCCAGGTCAGATTCTTCTACCTGACGACATGGACGATTCCTGTTAGTTTTTGTTTGTTGTCATTGTGTTTTCTTCTGTTACCTGTTCAGTGTGGATCTCTGCTAAGGTTATTTGGCTGACTACTGTCATCAATTTGTTGGATCTCTGCTAAGGTTATTTGGCTGACTACAGTCATCAATTTGTTGCTCCCTCTACATCATTGTTACAAATGGAGAAATCAGAGATCACCTTAATAAAGTTTAATGGAAAAAATTATCCCTCTTGGTCTTTTCAATTTGGACTTTATCTAGAGGGTAAAGAGTTATGGGGCCATATCTCTGGCACTGACCCAAAACCAACAGAAGATGAGCAAAAAATTATGTCATGGAATACAAAAGATGCTAAGGTCAAAACTTGGATTCTCGGTTCCATGGAACCACAATTCTTCATGAATTTGAGACCTTATAAAACTGCCAAAGAGATGTGGGACTATCTTAAAACAGTGTACCATCAGGGAAACTCTGCTCGTCAGTATCAGTTAGAATTTGAAATTGCGAATTATGTGCAAGGGACGTCTTCCATTCAGGACTATTACTCTGGTTTTCAGACTTTGTGGACAGAATTAAATGACATCAAATATGCCAATATTTCTGCACAAGCTCTTCCTGAAGTGCAAGTAATTTTAGCATCTAGTCATCGGGATCAATTTCTTATGAAATTAAGGCCTCAGTATGAATCTGTCAGATCTAATCTCATGAGTAGGGTCCCTTCTCCTTCACTGGATGTCTGTCTCAATGAATTATTGCGAGAGGAACAGCGACAATTGACGCAATCTGGTATTCTCAACCAAGCTAGTTCGGGTGCTATAGATGTTGCCTATAGTGTACCCACTGCCTTTCAATCACCGAACTTGTCAGAAAATGCTTTTTATTCTTCCAAAGGAAAGCAACCGAACAGAGATCTGAGTAAAGTACAGTGCTTCAAGTGTCAAACTTTTGGCCATTTTGCAAATCAGTGCAAGCAGCGGATCTGCAATTATTGCAAGGCATCTGGACATTCGATCAATGAATGCCGCAAACGTCCTCAAAACAGAAATCCGAAAGCTTACCAGGCGATTACTGCTACTGGCACTATTGATTCTTCTTCCACATCTTCTTCGGCACCTGCTTCTGCTGCTCCTGTCTCCCCTGAAATGATCCAACAGATGATTTTCCAGGCTTTGTCCACTCTTGGTATATCTGGTAAAATTCAATCTCCATCTCAATGGTATTTTGATTCTGGTGCCTCCAATCATATGACATCATCCTCCAAAAATTTCTCCAAACTTAAACCATATGATGGACAGATTCAAGTCCATGCTGCTAATGGTACCACAATTCCAATTACTTCTGTTGGTGATATTACTCATTCTCTACCTTTACATGATGTTTTTTGTTCCGATAATCTTTCCACCAATTTAATTTCTGTTGGTCAATTGGTTGATAATAACTGCAATGTTTCCTTTTCCTCCTCTGGTTGTGTGGTGCAGGATCAGGAGACGGGGAAGGTAATAGTGAAGGGGCCTAAGTGGGGGCGTTTGTTTCCTCTTCGGATAATAACACCAAATCCAGATATGTCTTTGTTTGCTTTATCGGTTGTCTCTAGGAATAATGTGCAGTTATGGCACAATAGATTAGGTCATCCCAATTCAGCTATTTTGTTATCCTTGTTACAATCTGGACATATTAATAAAATGAAATTTTTATCATCTGATGTTGCTCTTGATTGCACCACTTGTAAGCTGGGAAAGAGTAAAATCTTGCCTTTTCCTTTACACATTTCTTCTGCTACCAAAAGTTTTGATTTAATTCATAGTGATGTGTGGGGTGTTGCACCAATTATTTCTCATTCACAGTATAAGTATTTCGTAACCTTTATTGATGACTATAGCCGTTTTACATGGATTTATTTTCTACATGCCAAGTCTGAAGTCTTTGATGTGTTTCAAAAATTTTTGAATTATGTTCAAAATCAATTTTCCACATGTATTAAGGTTCTTCGAACCGACTCAGGGGGGGAATATGTGTCCAACCAATTTCAGGAATTTTTACAAAACAAAGGGATTATATCCCAGCGGACTTGTCCCTATACTCCCCAACAGAATGGTGTTGCCGAACGGAAAAATCGTCATCTTCTAGACATGGTCAGGTGTCTATTATTAGAATCCTCCGTTCCACCTAAATTTTGGCCAGAAGCTTTAACCACTGCTACTCATATCATCAACCGCCTCCCTTCTCCAAAACTTCAAAACACATCTCCATATTTTCGTCTTTTCAAAACTGGCCCACAATACACAAATCTCCATACTTTTGGTTGTGTTTGTTTTGTTCATCTTCCCATACATGAACGTTCCAAGTTATCAGCTCAATCTGTAAAATGTGCCTTCCTTGGTTATGCTTCCCATCAAAAAGGTTTTGTTTGTTATGACCCCACCTCCAAGCGTTTTCGCATTTCTCGGAATGTTGTTTTTTTTGAACATCAGTATTTTTTTCCGTCTTATTCTGATTCTTCTCCAGAAATCTCCTTCTCTAAAGTACCATCCTTTGATGATGAATGTCTTCCTTCACCTTTGAGATTTCATCCGGACAAGGTGTATATTCGTCGACAAGGAACAAATGCTAATACTTTGCCTCTTTTGCAAGAACCGGTACCCAATCCTGCTTCTGCATCAACTTCCCCTCAACTTACTGTTCGACGTTCTGCTCGTATATCTCGTCCACCGGATAGATACGGTTTCTCTCATTCTTCATACTTTGCTACTTTATCATCTGTATCCATTCCTACATCTTATTCACAAGCAGCAAAACATGAGTGCTGGAGACAGGCTATGGAAGAAGAACTGAGTGCACTACAGCAGAACCAAACCTGGGTTACTGTTCCTTGCCCCGCTTCGGTTAAACCTATTGGGAGTAAATGGGTTTACTCTATCAAATTAAAGGCAGATGGTACTTTGGATCGATACAAAGCTAGGCTTGTGGCTCTTGGCAACCGACAGGAATATGGCATTGACTACGAAGAAACTTTTGCACCTGTTGCAAAGATGACCACTGTTCGCACTATCCTTGCCATCGCTGCATCTCAATCCTGGCCTCTTTTTCAATTTGATGTGAAAAACGCCTTTCTTCATGGCGATCTTAAAGAAGAAGTTTACATGCGATTGCCTCAAGGTTTCCCGAAACCATCGGCAGATCAGGTTGCTCTTCTGAAACGATCATTATATGGACTAAAACAAGCACCTCGGGCATGGTTCGATAAATTCAAAGATGCTTTACTCAAGCTCCAGTTTCAGCAGAGTCCTTATGATCCATCTTTGTTTTTGCACCATACATCAAAAGGAATCACCATCCTTCTCGTCTATGTAGACGATATCATCATCACTGGCACAGATACAGCCACGATTCAAGATCTTCAATTGTCTTTGCATCAATCTTTTCATCTGAAAGATTTGGGACCTCTGCAATATTTTTTGGGATTGGAAGTTCATCACTCTGAGAAGGGGTTGATTTTACATCAACATAAGTATACTATGGATTTGATTGAATCTGCGGGATTGTCTAAATCCACGCCAGTGGATACTCCTCTAGAACTAAATGTTAAACTCCATAGTGACAGTGGTGATCTCCTTTCTGATCCAACATATTATCGTCAACTCGTTGGTAGTCTTATATATTTGACTACTACACGGCCTGACATCAGTTATGCAGTCAACTTGTTGAGTCAGTATATGACCAAGCCTCATCATCTTCATTTAGCAGCTGTTCGACGTATCATTCGTTATCTTCTTGGTACTTCTCACAGAGGCTTGTTTTTTCCTGTTGGCTCGCAGATGCATTTGTCTGCCTATTCTGATGTTGATTGGGCAGGTTGTCCTGATACTCGCCGGTCCACTACGGGCTGGTGCATGTTCTTAGGGGATGCTCTTATTTCATGGAAAGTGAAGAAACAAGACAGAGTTTCAAAATCATCCACTGAGGCAGAATACCGAGCTATGTCTGCCGCCTGCTCCGAAATCATATGGCTTCGTGGTCTTCTTGAGGACCTTGGTTTCTCCCAGAAAACTCCCACACCATTACATGCGGATAATACAAGTGCCATAAGGATTACTGAGAATCCGGTATTTCATGAGAGAACTAAACACATTGAAGTGGCTTGTCATTTTATAAGGGACGAATATTTACGCGATGTTATTTCTCTTCCATTCATCTCTTCAAGCCTCCAGACTGCTGATATTTTTACCAAAGCACTTCCTCGACCGCGTCATCAATTCTTGGTTGACAAATTGATGCTTGTTGACTCATCGGCATCAATTTGAGGGGGAGTGTTAAAGTTGGACCACGATTTCAGGCCCATTAGGCCCAGTCTTGTAATTTAGTCAAAGATTCTGTACATAGTTAATTGCTAATCTTTAGGATCTTAATTTGATTAGTTGCTGTAATTAGGGATCTGATTAGATATTGTTAGTTGCTGTAATTAGGGAATTCATTCCCTATATATGTGTAATACAATCGTCCATCAAGGACTAAGTCATTCAGCACATTTGTATGCTCGTCTCTCATCTTGACAAAAGAGACTCCTAACTAACAGATGTTGAATGCCCATTTTGAAGTCAAAGTTGTGCCCTACAGGCTTCTATTTTATGATGTCTAAAAGTACTGCTAAATTTATATCATATCGTTCTTTTATCCTTGGTCATCATTTTTATTGTCTTTTTTCTGTTATAGTTGCTTTCACTTTGCCAAATGGAGAATTTGCTAATGCTTGTGGGTTTTTTCTGTGTTTAAGGAGGGTTACATGCCAGATGTCGGAAGCCACATCCTTTACTCACCATTGCCCTGTCAAGTTCCTCTACCTGGGTTTGAATGCCTTAAGTTCTGCATCTCCCAGTATGAAGAGAAAGACCGTATGCTATTAAGAAACCTATGCCATGTTCTTGGAGCTAAATTCACAGAAAAGCTGAGCAAGAAAGTGACCCACCTATTGTGTAAATTCACCAGCGGACCAAAGTATGAAGCTGCTTGTAAATGGGGAGTACAATCAGTTACTGCAGAATGGATCACTGAGTGTATCAGGCAGGTAGATTTCTGATTTTAATTTCTCTTCAGTTACTTTCACATTTAATCTAGGTCACTTAGCTTGTGGGTTTTACACTGGATGTGTGATGGGCCATATCTCAATAACAATCTGAGCTATTCTAGTTAGTAAATGGATGGTGAAGAAGAAACTGTGGCCAATAGTCCACATGCCACAAGTATACCAAAAGCAGAGATTTTTCTGGTTTTATTTTGATACTTTTTTGAATGGTGGAGGCTATTTTCAGTCTATTATCCTTCCACAATGGGGCCCACCAGATGATCTAAATTGGTGATGGATGACCCAAGATGTATGAGTTTGCTTTGCTTGAACAAAATCTCTGGTTAACAGGCTGGGCAGTGTACAATACGTCTTATTGACAGTAAATTATCTGTAATTGCCACACTCAGAACACAATGGTTGCTCTGGATCCATTTCGACCAAAGGCAGCTAGTGCTCAAGACCGAGATGCAGGTTTATGCACTATGACTCAGTATCCAACACAGGCGACTCGCATGGTATCTGGAGATGTTCCACCATCTCAGTTGCTCCATGAATCCCAAAGCCTAAAGAAATTACCAGCACTGACTAATGGTAATATCATATCAGAGTTTACAATAGTCTCAACTATCAAGCATCTGCCAATGTTCAGTTCTCTATGATGCCTATTTCTGTACATATAGATCTAATGGCATACAGATCCTTGAGAAAATGGCCCAAAATCTCAAATGGATCATTTGTATCGTTAGCAGTTCTTTTTTTTGGTATTCTTTTCTTTGTAATTTCTTTAGGCCACTGATTGAAGGGTTAGAATCTTCCAAAATAATCTTCCTAACCTTTAATGGCGAAACACATCATTCAGCTGCCTGTTGGGAAACTATTGCCCCGTGTAAAGAAATAAGCATCCCATAAACTTGTACATTGGCTTGACTGTTGATTCCTTACAATTTGTTGTCACATGGTTTTCATTTCTAAACACATATATGAAGTGCACAGGGATTAAAAGTAACTTGATTGAAGAGGAAAAGCATACAAGTTCTTGCGGTAAAAGGGCAAGACATCCAGAGGATGACTGCAGCAGGGATTTACCTCCTGCAGAAGTATCTGTTGAACGAAATGCTATGGCTTGCAAGATGCGTTCCACCAGAAACAACATATTAGAAGATCGTGTGGAAGGTCCTCATGCTGTTCCTGATGTGGCTGCTGCAATTGAAGACTTGTTAGCACAGTCGAATAAGGTATGATACGGAAACAGAAAATCTTTTGTTTATTCAGTTTTCACTATTTCACTATTTACTTGGATCTTTTTTTTTCTTTTTTATTTTTTGGGAAGATTCAAGACATGAAGTCACCAGGGAGGAGTTGCGATCGAAGTGTATCCTTAAAATAAGTTTAGTGATATTATGTGTACTTGGGGCTCGTTTCTTTGCATGGGAATTGAATACATAGGAATTCGCAGTCAAATGGGCTCTAATGATTTGAAGAGGTGAGAGGTGAAATTGAAGCTAGAAATGCAGGTTGGGTCTTAACTTTTCTATGACTTGAACCACTGGGGCCGCTGCGTATTCATTTCCCATCTCCTTCATTCATTTTCCATTACACGGGAGATTATTTGATGCTCATATTTGGATGCTCACCTTTATTTTTGTTAAGTAGTTAGTTCGCCACACCTTTAACGCCTAGGCATTTTGGGTGTATTGGTTTGCAACTTGAGATGGCATTTAGAGCCAGCACATCCTGGATTCGAATCCGCATAGGGCAAAAAAGGCCTCATGCCTCATCTTGTGTACAGGTGCATGTGCGCAGAGCAAAAGGGCCACATGCAGCGTCTTGTGCGGGCATGTGTTTCAAGGCCGGGTAGTGTCCCGTCCGAGGGGGGTATTAATTAGTTTGCCACACCTTTAACGCCCAGGTATTTTGGTGTATTAGCAAGATGAGAATTTCTTCATTTTTAACCACTTTTAAATATACTAGTCTTAGAATTCCTCAGAATCAATTGTATGAACAAACAGCCCTTAATGTTTTTCATAATGGACCGGTGCTTTTATTGTTTCATAACTGCCGCCTGACGTTACCATTATGAACTACTGTGGCTAACAGTGGTGGAAATTGTAAATTTTTGTTTTCATATTGTTCTTTCAACTTTTTAATTATCAGTTACCTTTCTTTAATAAACTTTATCATGATTTTAAAATTTGGAATGATCGACTCATCACCCACCCAATCAACCAAGTTGTACGAACCTGGTCAAGTCCATGTGACTTAAGTAGGGTCCAAGTATGATGTGAATTGGCTGTGTTGACTTGACAAAGGCGATTTTTAAAGCTGTGACTGTTATAAATGGAAGTCATTATGGAATGGTTGGTTTCTATAAACTTCGTTACTGTACCTGTTAAGTTAGCATGCATAAATTAGGTACCATTATTTTAATGAAGATGCCATAAATTTGAACCAAATTAGCATGATCACATGTCCTGACATTTTCATAAGGAGGCACCGTAAGGGCCCTTGTGTCCATATAATATTTGTTTTTGGTCTGCAATTAATTGCATTTGTGGTTTAACAAATTTTGTTGCTGCTAGAACCACGTATAATGGTCATTGGCTGAAGCATGGTTAGCTATTACATATACATTCATGATGCATCTATGGATCTTTGACTATTGAGCTACAGATTTTCTCACCCGATCGTTCAATTCTTGGACAAGATCACACAGAACCCCGCTCTGGCTTTGGGATCTCTAAGCCATGGTTGAAGAGGTATTCCTCACTTGACTTACTCAAAATTGTGATAGAATAACTGTTAATTATTGGCTATTTACTTGATATGGGTGGAGCTTATCTAAATGTTTTTTGAGCTTTTTGTATATAACCCCCTAAGGTTTGTAGGATTTGTAAATAGACTCCTGAGGTTTAGTATTTGTAAATAGGGCCCTGCCTTTTCTTTTTAATACATTTCATGTCCCCAAAATCAATATTCCTAACAAGAATGGGCAGCCCACCCTGAGATTTGTCTTGATTTTTATATAAATGACTGCTTTGCCCTTATATCCATTAAACAAAATAAGTATATTATTATTTACAAAAATACCATTATTTTATCTCAAGTCCCAATATTGATTTCTCTCAATAACTCTCTCTTGCACCAGGGTGGACCCAGGTACAAGGGCCTAGGGACCGAAGCCTCCACCAATATTTGAGAAAAGTTTAAAATCCCCCCTCCCCCCTCAAATTCTAAAAATTAATATTTTTTTAACATTTGCCCTTTCCCTCGATATTTCTTTTACGTAGAACCATACCCCACCCCACCCCCCCACCCCCCCGCGCACAAATTCTAAAAATAACTTTTTTTTTTTTTAACATTTGCCCATTCCCCCGATATTTCTTTTACACCCCCTACACATGAAGCGTAATTATGTATTTTGAAACTTTCATCAATCCAATGGTGGGTCATGTATGGATTGGATATATCATAACCGATTATAAGTATATTTGTTGATTGTCGTCATAATCAATTTGGATTTAATGAAATGAGCCCTGTATTGATAAAAAAAAATGAATTAATGTAGGGTTGTTTTCTCCCACTAAGTGCAATTGTTAATGTTACATGCTTTATTAAAAAATTGAGTCCAAAGCTTTGAAATTATGCATATAAGGATTAAAGAGATGGACAAAAGTGTCATTTCGCACTAAAAACCTATGGTGGTTGGTAGTCTATTGATTTTGAGGACACGAAAGGTATTAAAATAAAAATACAGGGGCCTATTTACAAATACTAAAACCTCAGTTGGGTATATACAAAGAGCTCATGTTTTTATGGAATATCCTTGCACCATTTGTTTTCTCCTATCTTGGGCTTTGCCAGCATACTTGTTGCTGTTAAATACTTTTCCATTGTTCTTTCACATTCAGCAGATGCATGAAAGAACATTTATGAACCATGGAGAATGTTCTCCTGCAAGCGAACTGCATGTACAGTCCAACTCTATAGGCCCCACCTTTGATTAGTGCAGCTCCTTTCACACCTGTATCCCCCTTAGGATATAGCACCATGTCCAATTTTATGCTCATCGAAACTTTACTTCATGGTATAGATTGAATCTCAAGAAATCTATGATTGAAAGATCATTAAAACCCAAGGCTGTTAAATCAAGGGCTATGATAATCTAATGGGGCTAATTTTTTGCATGACCTTATCGAGTTCCATCTTTCCTACCCCCAATGATGGAATGCTTCCAAGTGGGCCTCACAAGCTGGACTGTATAAGCATAGGATGCAGTTTGCTTATAGGTGAAGACTTTCTTATGTACCATTACTGTGGTATAATCATCCAAGTCACTGCTACTTTTTCATTCAGCCTAAGAATTTTTCTGGACCATGCAAAACATTACGTTGACATTTTACCATTTCATGTTTCCCCGCCCAAGTTATGTAAATTCTTAAAAGCTTGGTATACTTTAATAGTAGCTAACTGTGAGTTAGAATTTAGAAGAGGAATTTACGGTGTAGAGCCCTGTAGGACCCTATACCACTTCGTAGGTACCATAATCACCATGGACACAGATAAGGTCCTCAAGGTACTCTTTTTTTTTTTTTTTTTGTCGTTTAGCGAATGGTCGTTATCGACCACTTTTAGGGTTGATATCGACCATTTTCTCTTTTTTTTTTTTTTTTTTTTTTGTCGTTTAGCGAATGGTCGTTATCGACCACTTTTAGGGTTGATATCGACCATTTTGCGGGAACCCAAATAAAAATACAGTGGTCGATATCGACCATTCTGCGAGAATCCAAATAAAAATTTGATGAATGGTGGAGTAAAGGTCATCTACAGCTGCACAAACTTTGCGAAATGCTCCATTTCCTCGCCCTGTGGTCAAATTCTTCTGTTGGATGTAAGAATCCGGGAGATTGGAATACCAAAACTCGTCATTCAAGTGGAAAGAAACATAAATCTCCAAAACAGCCCTTTATGTATTGACTGGAATTTGAATTTCCTTGGAATGAACATCCGACTCGTTCTTAATTTGAAACTAGAAACCTTTTCTTCCTTTGCTCGAAATGGGGATAATCAAATCTGCAGGTTCTCCATATAAACGATTTGCCTTTACCTATTTATCCATTAATCCAAGATCTTCTGATTTTAGCCACAATGCATTAACCAAAGGAAGTTCTTTTTTTGACAACCCATGTTGTACATTTTTTTCTCCAGTCATTAAAGAGGCAGAGGCAGTCTCTTCAGATAAAAATCCAATCTTTTCGTCGTCCTCTACCAGATCGAGCGGCCCTTCAGACGAAAGATGCAAACTTTCTTCCTCTCTACCCTTTTCAACTCCTGACCCAGATATCAACCCTAACTTTCTCCCCAAATTCATACTCTCCTCCTCCCAACACCCTAATTGAGCACTCTTTTCATGCAAAAACCCAATTTGCAGTTATAGATGGCCCTATGCAACACCACCCTCCTCCCTCCTCCTCCTCCTCCCCTCTTCTTCATCCTGAAAAACCCAATTTTTATTTGGGTCCCCGCATAATGGTCGATATCGACCATAAAACTCCCCTCTTCTTCATCCTGAAAAACCCAATTTTTATTTGGGTTCCAACAAAATGGTCGATATCGACCATAAAAGTGGTCGATATCGACCATTCGCTAAACGACAAAAAAAAATAGAAATGGACCTTGATGACCTTATCCATACATACGGTGTTTTCAACTCTTCAAAAGTTGCATGAGGTCCTAGGGGGTCTTGTGCGGTAAATTCCTCAATTTAGAAATATCAAACATAGGTATAGGTAGTAAGGTGGCAAGGGGGTCACTTTGAATTTGGCCTTGCTCTTGTAGCACTACTATTCAACAGTGCTTTCCATTTTCTTTTAAGGAAAAAAACAGAAAAGAATTGAGTGTTTGTTGTCTTCATTCTTTCAGGACGGAGAAACAAGATAACCACTTCAGCCCTTCTGAACATGACAACCAGAGAACTTTCGACGGTTTCAGTGAAACACAGACAGAATCTCAGGTTTTCACTCGCACCATTTTGGAATTGCTTGTGGCAGTTAGCCGCTGGTGATGCTCACAACTTTGTTTTGCAATGCAGGTTGTTGGATATGAAGAAGACTTGTCAGGAAGGCAAATGATAATCGAGCGATGTCGGACACGAAGCTCAGCTTGAACCACTGGCAGTGAAATAAACGATGAACTGGGATCAGAAGCAGACAAATCAGAGGTGGTGATGGTTTTGATATTCATCTGGAAACTTCATTCATATTTCCGATTGTTTATCTATTGGATTAAAAAGCTTTGAAGATACAGGGAAGAGGAGCAGGTTAAAGAGTGAGCTCTTGCCATGCAGTCGTACATTCAGTTCAGTTGCTGCATTCAATTGTATAGCATTTAAGGATCTGTGACCATCTACCCTGGAATCTTTTACAAACAAATGTAACAGTTGCTTTCCAAAACTAGAAATCCTGTGACAATTGTTACTGTAACCCTGAACAAGTGAAGTTGGTCTTGTTCCATAGAAGTTCTCTAGTGTGGCAGTGGAAACACTCACTTTGGCCTGATTGACTGGCTTTCCTTGTTTTTCTTCCTAGAACCTTTTGGTTTTAAGGATAACCACTTGTTTGTATCATTTGGTTTATGTCATTGACCAAACGAAATGAGAAATGAGGTTTTAGCTTTTGAAGGAATGTTCAGCCAGCTGCTTTTCATGTGAGCCCTTCCAGTGCGTCTTAGCAGAGCCACCTATCACTGCAGTCTATGGTGTATACAACATTGAATTAGTAGCATTATAAAGTTTATTGGGGACATGTTTTATTTACCTGTGTTCCAGTCCACTTCTCAGTTGGCACATGTATTATACATGTTTCTTTAGAATTGGATTAATGTTCAATTTTTCAATGAAACTACAATATGCAAAACGTACATACATGAATAAAACACTTTCTATGACAATTTCATGAGAAATTTTTGTATAAATTCAAGGAAAAATTTTAACATAAAGTTTTACTTAATATGTTTAATTAAAAAATATTAAATGCTTATCAAAATATTTTTTTTTTATCCCAGCCAATTGCGCTGCGACCCATGAGAGCACCCACACTGGTCGAAGACACCGCTGGCATTACATATAGATCATATTAAAGAGTAAGGCTCTCTTAAGCTTAAGCTTAGGAGAAAATTTCGTAAGCACATGCTTGTGGGGGCCACCTTTGGTCCATCCAAATGGACCAAACACATGAACCCTCTAAATTGCACATGTCCACAAACTTTCGGTTAGATCCGAATTTACTGGACCGTTGGATTGATTATGTATCGATCCGAATGGATTATTAACCATTAAACTTTTGGGCTCATATGGAGATGATAGAAATCACGGTTGGGGCTGATTTTTTGCAGAGATAAAGATCCTGGGGAATCCTTGAAATCCCTCCACCCCTATCCCCAAGTGGGCCCCACTTGAGCTTGTATTGTCCTACGCTTGAGCATAGGAGAACTGGCCCTATAATAAATATGCTAATTCTAAAATCTATGTTTAAAAAGAAAATTGTCATGCCACTCGCAGGTAGCGCCTAACAGCCCTACCGGTGCTTGAATCCAATTTGAGGGACCCATCTAGATGCATTCCTCTCCATTTGGTGTATAATAGATTGAAATGTTTCATTATCGATAAGGGTCATGCCAAAAATAGCCTTATCAAATTGTCCTAGCCCTTGATTTAATGGCCTTAAAGTTTAATGGCTTTTGACAATAGATTTTTATTAAGATTCAATCTAACGATGATTAGTAAAGGTTCAATGATCATAAAATTGGGTTTGTAAGGTCATGCCAAAAATAGCTTCAACAGGTTGTACTAGCCGTTGATTTAAGGCCTTAAAATTTAATGGTTTTTAACCATAGATTTTTATTAAAGGTTCAATGATCATAAAATTGGGCATGGTCCCCTATTATGGGGTAATACGAGAGTGAAAGGAACTACGCTAATCAAAGGTGGGCCCAAGTGGGTTCCACAGAGCTGAGCTGAAAAGTAGATGCAATCCGCTGGTAGGAGAAAATTTCCAGTTCGATAAGACCTTTTTCATTCGACATCAATGAAGTTTTCAGCTCCTTTAAAATTGTCATTAACCCAGTGATTGAAACTGAACTTCTCAATGTGCTTGACGAAAGGACTCATCCACATGCTTTGGATTTTTCACAAATAAGAGGAATGGAGTAGTGATTTTTCCCCCGAGTTCCAAGGCTATTGGCAGCCAGTGCTCTTTTCAGGATTCAAGATCCCATCTATTCTGCCAATATATACAAATGTATGTGAAGTTGAATCTCATTAGAATGCAGAAAATATAACACACCATTAAGCATTCAAATTGCTATAGATGGATGGAGATTCCTTCACCCAACTTGCTTATTTTATGGCACACTACAGAATTCCTCCCTCTTCAAAACCAGCAATAACAAATCCACCATTGTCCATCCATTATTTGGACATCAACTCTTTTCATGCATCAAACCACAAAAACTTTCTACATTTTTATGTAGCCAATTCAATTGCACACAACTCCTGCTTCTCTCCACATTAATCATACTCATCTTTAGATTTCCTTTCAGATCACCTCAAGGAACTATCAGTACCTTCTAAGAATGCTTCTTACGCAAATAAAACACCAGGTCTTTAAGAGTGTTTTGTATTTTCTCCACCCAGAGAAATACTTCCCAATTACTGCTCTGTAGCTTGGCCTAAGCTTCACAACCTTCCAGTACTCAGCTGTTTTTGGCCTGCAGTTAATGTACTCATCCTCCAGATTCAATAGTGCTATACGCGCCAGCACCGGAACGAGCATTGAGTCTGCCATGGTAAAGTCTTCACCAGCCAGATACTGCGTCTCGTGCAGCTGCATCTCCACCTCATCAAGAAGCCTGTCCAGCTGCTCCTCGCTCTCCTTCAAAACTACTGGATCTTTCAATTTATCATCTGTTTTGTATGCATCCTTAAGCTTCAAGTGGTAGACACTGGCAAGATCTGGCGATTCGGCCATCCGGGCAATCACTACCCGCCTCATGAATTTCGAAACAAAAAGCCGGTACTTCTCAGGGGTGTGAGCGAGTGTGAATATCTTGGAGCTCCAACCTTGTATCTTTTGCATCCATTCCATAACTTCTGTTCGATCAACAGAAGCATTATTGTTGCCATTTGAAGCAACAGCCACTCTGTCAATATACCTGTTGAAAAAATAATAAATTTCCCAAGACCAGCCTCCATTGAATATTTCTAAGGAAAAAAGAAAGAAAGAAATAGTTTCAGTTGTATGGATATAAGATTTACTGGATTATGGCAATAGTCTCGAAGATTATGTGAGCACCATTTTGGAAGACGGGTAGCTTCGCAGATGGATTCATACGAAAGAACTTGGAGTCCATGTTCTTGCCTGTCAAAGGATTCACATGGTATGATGTGTAATCGATTCCTTTCTCCTCCAATGCAAGCCGCACCTTCTGGCTGTCCAAGGAGAATGGGTGATGATACAGCTGCATGGTTTTCTATACATCAGCTCTTTGGATTCTACTGGTTGTTTAAGAAGTCGAGGGATTGCAAGGTGCTTGTGCTATCTCTCATGCAGTAAGATGAGCTTCATCAAACAAGGTCTGATGTTAAGACCTGATAAACAACAGAAAGGAGCTAACATCTGATTAACAAAAGGAAAGGTTAATGACTCAACCATATGCTAGGCCATTCAAAATTGTAGATAGCAACATACACATGTTTGTTTGTATATTAATGTTAAAGCTGAAGATATGAAAAGATGACATGCCATTCTCTAGGCAAACAGGTAAGATATGACAATGCCGTTTTAAGTCCCCACTAAGGGCCTGTTTGTTACATGAAATTAAATAGATAAGAATCAACGGATTGTTAAAAGAGGTGAGAGGTGAAGGATATAATAACGCAGAGAGATGTAGATGGGACTTTAACTTTATTAGGATTTGAATTTAGAGGGCGACCGCCGATTTTTCATGTCCATTCTTCCCCTTGTTCATTTTCCATGAAAGGGGGTCATTTTGGGATATTCACATTAGTTTCTTCAACTTTAAACACTTTTAGAAATATGAGACTTGAAATTTCTAGGAATTCAATTACATGAAATAGAGGGCCCTAATAAACTTGTGCCAATTTTGGACTCTTGACATGTTTCTTAATGATCAAACTAGAACATCTAACCTCTGTCTTAAAATAAACTGTTCAAACTTTCCACTGGTGAGTGGAGATCATTGACACACCAAGTACACACCATCTAAAAGAATCACCCATACAAATTGCCAGTTTGGCCTAACCTTTCTATCTACAGTTTCAAAAGGGATGACTTGGTATCAATCAAAGATTTCCCAGGCAACATACACACAAATTCTTTCACAAGAATTGCATGTGATCAATGACAGAAATCAACATATTAAGATAGCTAAATCAAAGCATAGATCATTTGATGAAAAGGCAAGAGGAACATGGAAAAACGTGATAGTCAAGTTCTCATCTGAAGCAAAACCATCAAGATTTCAAGTAAAGCAGATGCAATAACATTGAGAAACAAGAGACAGTTCTTACAGTTATCGAAATCCAACTGAATTCCATGACCCAAACGCACTGATTGGAATTTTAGCAAGCCCTAGCTTTCAACTGCAACAAAGACTTTTTTTTTTTTTTTTTTTGGGGTCTCCCTTTCTCCAACAGGTCACTGAAATTGAGGCCAGAGAAACTGAATTTCACGGAAATTGAAGTGGTGAAAACTAATGATGGATGGGAATCCGTTTCTCTGACAATTGAGAAGTAGATGAAAGGTGATAGCTTTTTAGAGAGAGAAAAAGAGATTCTTCGATAATCACGAGCGCACGATCTAGAAAATGCCGTTATGGAACGCTACTTTTAGATTGGAGAGAGAGGGAGGGAGAGGAGCACACGAAATGTTGGGGACGCAAGACACAAGAGTAAGGAAAGTAGTGGAAAATAAAAGGAAAGGGACTTTCCATGGAAAGTGTCGGTTTGTGCCGTAAAGTGTAAACTACCAAATCCACCTCACTTTCCCCGCTTTCCAAGTTGTCACTTGGAAGTTAGACCGGGAAAGAAGACTGTAAGAAAAAAAAATATGAAAAAGTAATACTGCTTTTGGGGCATCCAAGTGGGCCTAAAGAGAGGCCGGACTAGCCGAGGGGCTTCAAAAATAGGCCCAGACCCGCCAAAGTCCTCGAAAGTTGAGGGTTTTTTTTTCTTTTTTTACTTAAAGTCTGAGGATGGGATATGGCCTAATTTTGAAAAGCCGACAACTTTGAGGACTGGGCTACGAAACCCCGCCCCCCCACGATAGATTAGGATATCTGATATATTTCATATAACATGTATGCATAATTGACAAGGTGATCTTACAAGTGATAGTGTTTGTCTCTGTTTGATGTGGCCCCATTACTGATTAGTGATATACAATAATCCCTTTTTTTAGTGTGGGTGTCTTTAATTTATTGTTAAGAACATAGTTCAACTGGAGTCAGTTTAAAATAATATTGAAGTTAGGTTGGTTGGATTAGGTTAAGGGCATTTTAGTAGTTGTGTATATGCATTTTATACCTAGCTAGTGAAAAGGAGTGAAACTAATTGGATAGTGGTTTTTCGGCCATTCTATATTGGGAATATGTTAATACATACTTATTTACTAATCTTCTTTAAGAAAAAAAAAAAAGTTTCTCATGCGAAGCTTACTATTTATAGTAAGTGTTCGTTGGCATATTTTTGCAAATTTTGAGTTTGTTTGAGTTAAAGTTTTGTGATAAGTCTGAGAAAGTAATTTAGAGTTAGTCTGAGGGTCTTGGTGTAATTTCGGGTCTTTTACTATTGTTAGTATCCTTTTATATTTCAAAATGTTTGGGTTTTGGATGTTATATAAGTCTTTGTTATATTTCTGTTGAGAAATAATACAAATGAGGTATTATTTCTGAAATGATAATTTCTCGATCGACAAATTTGATAATGCTCCCACTTAATAGTAACAGCCCCACTAAAAGGACTCCTACAGGCTGCATTAATTAAAGTGCATTTGAAGGACCCGGACAACAACATCCATGAATTATAAATGAAAATTAATCAGGTGAGAACTGTTTTCACGTTTCAAACCGTGAGAACAATGGGTGGGGCCCACCTATCACCCAATCCAAATCTTGCAATGGACAAGGACCCCCTTATAGTCACACGTCCCAGGTTTTGACACCAATGTGAATGAAATGGACCGCTGGATCAACTATATACCCATATGAATGGATTGGGCTTGTCTGCCATGAATGAAGGGGTTATAAGCATTGGATTGGGGCCAAACTTGATATTTAGGATAGTCTTATATACATCTTTCAATCCCCACCTGTCCCGTTCCAAAATGGGGCCCCCAATGGGCCTCACAAAAAAGTTCTCACGGTGACTCCGTGAGAACAGTTCTCACTGGATCACATCCCATTATAAATAAACGGATTGGAATTTGTATAATATGCCACAATTTGTTCAAGTGCATGGCCCCACATTTGGTCCACAAATTGAACATTAACACCACAAATGACTGTCATTATCAATCCCATCTAATAAATTAGTATATAGTGGTAATCCCATCTAATAAATCAGTAGATAGTGATGCTAGAAAACAAGCTAATTAGGTGACTAACGATTGAAATGTCAAATTGTCAATTCTGGGCCAGTGGAATTGACCATATTAAATTGGTCATATGGCCTCACAGTGATAAAAACAGGTGGGGTGCTCATTTGATGTTGTCCCTAACAAAGATGGCTAAAAAGAAAAGGAGAGGGAGAAGCTTAGAAAAAGGATGTAATCTCTATTCGAACCACACATACTAAACAGTTTATTATGAAAGATGGCGTAATTTCTAAGCATAGGATTGAGTATTGCGTCGGTCTAGTCATTAGCTTGGATAAAGGAGGGATTAGCATAAGGTTTAAAGTCGGTGGTGGCAGTATAAAAATATTATATATAGTACATAATCAGAAAAAACTAGAAAAAGACTTCTAATTGCGTGGAAGAAGATCAGCGGGATATTAGGCTCATCATCTTGTGTTGACTAATACATCTTACGAAAGAACTAGAAGGCTTCTAATTGCTTTGTAGAAGATCTAGAAGGATAGAAGATCCATTATCCTGCATTTCCATCAACATAATCGGCAACTTTAGCATCATTTACACGACATCATTAAAGGTTTTGATCTTTTCTCTCTAGCTCTCGTTAGGGCTGAAAAAAAATAGTAATCACGTGTTCAGTGTGAAAAGGGGTTTTTAAAGGCCTAAGGTTTTAAGAAAATGCGTGCCTACAAAGTTGGGTTCCTATGCAAGTCTTCCCCAACTTGACTAAGTGGAAAACTTGAAAATTATGTATTTCAGCTTCTCTCACCTGCGGAAAATCGGAATTTTTTGGTTTTCCGTAGCTCGAACCTATATAAAACCGGAATTCTATAGTTTTCGGCTTGGTGGAAAACCTGCATTTCATGTTTTGCTCACCTAGAAGCAGCGGAAAAGCTGTTGACCCAAATTTTCTCAAATTTTGGCTCGGGTCCTCGGGGCTAGCTAGTATTTCTCAAGGCCCATCCACACCTTCTTTTAACTATATAAGACTTTAATGATGCTAATAGCAAATCCACTTCTAGCTTGGTGATGCACCTCCCATTTATGGAACCAACCAGGGATCAATGTCTGGGTGTAGCACTGACGGTGAGGAGCTTATTTGAGGGTGTGTGTGACTGTGTGAGTGCTTGGCTCTGTGATACATATATGTGTGTGTAATATCAAATTATTAATAAAATAAGAGTATGATATATGAAGTCTCACGTGAAACTAGGTGAGATGGTCTTGTAAAAAATTGCAATATTCATTTTGATGTAATCATCTAGTTTACTCTTTAAGCCAACCCCCAATTGATGAGTCGCTCTTGTTGATAAAGATGATGGGCCTGGTTAAGCGATCCAGGCCGTTGAACTTATGGACCATTTAATGGGGATGGGTTCCAAAGCACATTCCAAACAGGAATCTACTAATCCTTCTTTGGGTTCTCCCTATCTGGATTCCTGATTGTTGTGAGGTTGTCTTCTTAGCCATTCCATGCCACAAGTTGGAGAGATAACATCTTTCTTGAAGTAAGATCAACGGTCTAGATCAAAACAAGGTCCTCATGTGCCTAATTCTAATATTCTTTTGGATGGGACTACTTGCAAATAAAGGTGAGACGTATAATTGATTTTCAAATTTTGGCGAGAGACCGACAACAGAGACTCAGAGAGACAATCAAAACCTTCATGGCAAATCTTCATCTTAGTCTCTCCTTTTGTTTTTCTTTTGCTCTATTGTGTGGGTGGCCGAGGATGAACCATAGGTATACCTCTTTTTTTCATGTGCCCCCTTTCCACTTGTACAGACTCATTTCTTACTTGAGTGGGATGTTTTTCCTTATGCGTGTAGGTTCTCTGGGGTACCAATATATAAGATCCGCAAGGAGTGGATGAAATGTTCCCTTGCGACCTACTATTTAAAAATAAAAAATTCTTTGCGGGGCTCATTTCTAAAAGATTAATTGAGTTTTATTTTACAATCGGTCTATTTGGTAAAGCTATTTTAAAAACCTCTTTTTTTATTAGGTAATTGGTGCTTACCTTTAGGAAATTGTGGTAATTGGACTTATTTTTTAAGAATTATAATGTAGAACCCACCATGTGAATCATTTTGAGAATTTTATGGGGTCATTCTCATTGATTAAAACACCTATAGATGTTGCATTTCACCTTAAAAGATGAAAAAAAAAAAAAAAAAAAAGAACCCTTGGCTTCTTTTTTTTTCTTTTTACAAAAGCTGTAACTTGTAAATAATCAATAAAATATAAAATATAATTAGAGGTTTAAGAAACATTGTAATATGTAAATAAGCTCTAAATCATAAAATAAGAGCAAAACGCCCCCTAATTTAAAGGCCTCTTCTTATATCACAGGCTTTATGCCCCAAAGAGGGCCGAACTGAAAAGGATACTTGTACTGGCTTGGCCCATTATCAACCTTTCTTTCTTGCAGAGAGTTTTGATATACTCAGTTAAAACAATAACTTGTTGAGGAATTTTCTTACAGTAGGCCAAGTAGGTAAATCAACGTCTGAAGCGATCCAGATTGAATCATGGAGGATCGGACCCAAAACTTTGAACTTTGAGATTTGAAAGGAGACCCATTTGTGAGATAAAAATGAATGGTTGTATCTACGCAACTCATTCAAAACAATGATTTATTTCATCTTAACTAAATTCGAGCTTAAGTTATAACTATTCACTTACATGTGTGGCAAGGACAACTTAAAAGCAACTCAACTGCACAATCTGCAAGTTGAAACGAAATAGGTCCTTTATGCTGTGCAATGGATAGTGTCAACACTTATGGCATGTTTTGTTCTTCTTAAGGGATGTTTTATGCTTAAAACAACTTGAAGTTGCTTTGATTAGGAGTTTTGTAAATTTAAAAGGTGGCAGTTTTGAACTTGTAAATGAAGTTTTCCATAGGATGTGTGGTGCAAGTAGTCGCCAACTTAACATTGCAAATTTCAGTCCTGATAGGGAGAGGAGTAAAAGCTAGCTGCAAGAGTACAAGAGGGTTTTATAAGGCAGTAATTGGAGATGTCATTGATAAAATCATATGCTTTTCGGAACAAATTCTTACTAAATAGTAAGATCTGTATTGAGCCTTCAAGAAAGGAGAGCCCAGTGGACAAAATATAGAACACCATCACTACCTTGGACCTACAAAATTAATGAAGAGAACCTTCACTTTGGCTACAACTCCATATAGTTTTGATGTCAGTTTCACGTCATGGGGTACATGATAGTCCCTTAATATAAGATTGTCCATTGGACATGATTCAAAATAGAAAAAGAAAGTGAAAAGGGAGGGAAGAAAACTTTAAATAGGGGATTAGAGATACTAATGTAAGATTAGAGAGTGAGTAAAATAGAATATGGTGGACCCTCTAATCTGGTGATGAGGGAATCATGATGGGCTTTACCTGTCTAATGATGAAAATGTAAAAAACCATATACCAACCCAAAAGTTTAAACTGATAGGTTGAAGCTCATACAGGCATATTAAGACATGTCAAGCCGTGGGATGTAAGACTTTCCAACACTCCCTCTCACGTGCAGGCAAGGGCGGAACGTACGGGCCCCCCCTCTAAATTACAATAAGGCCCTTTAATTTTAAAAAAAAAAATTAAAGTAGGCTTTACACATGCCCCCCCCCCCCCCCCCCCCCCCCCCCCCCCCCCCAAGAATTTCTTTTTTCACAATGGCTCGCCATAGCTTGGATGCTAGTTCCGCCCCCGCGTGTAGGCCCAACAGATTTCATGGATGGGCCTGTAGCTCGCTCTGATACTATCTAAGAAACTATATACCAACCCAAAAGCTTAAGCTGATAGGTTGAAGCCTATACATGTATATTAAGACATGTCAAGCTTATTACTGAGGCGTTGTGGGATGTGAGACTTCTCAACAGGAAATACAATGAGAGCCACTAGTCAAGTGATGTAATTACAGGGGCCTATTAGTCTAATGATGGAATTATAATGGGCCCACTCATCTCAATGATTATATCATGATTGGAAGGATAATATGATGATGGGATATCAACAGGACTCACCCACCCAAATGATCTGATCAAGATGGGCCACACAGATGAAACTATACTAAGCCCAGCTGCACAATGAGCACCATCCACCATGTGATATAAACATGACCCACATGGTGCGCTCCTCTTTACAAACAGTAAATAAAACATAATCAAGATGGCCCAACCTCTAATGACCGATTTGACAAAATCATAAAAGAGTGGCCTGTGAGGCTGATCTTTGCAAGATGTTTTACTACATCCCTATCTGCTGGAGCCCATTGGATCCACCAGAATTTCATTTGGTGGCCCCTATTTGAACTTGCAGGAGATAAAATTCTAAGAAGCCGGCCTTAACTATATGTAGGGGTTTGGGACTCTGTGGTTGTTATGATTAGTTTTTCCATAACAATATTGTCCAAAGCATGCTCAACCTGGCATATGGAGTTGTTAGGCTCCATGGTTGCATCCAAATCCAACCCAATGGCCCACTACAATCGAGTGTAAGTCAGTTTCCAGAATTATGAGGCCCACTAAGTTTGCCAAATTAAGTTTATACGTGGGCCTTTTAAGCATTTATAGGCCTGGGTCTCAACCTGTCAGCTGATAAGGGTCATTCTTTCTAACTTGAATGTCAACCAATTGGCTAAACCAATAATATCTGCCTACAATTGATAATGTAATGACGTAAAGCCCATGGTAGATAGGTTTGAGCACTAGTTAAATAGAAACGTGTCCATGTATACTACTTTTATTAAAATTAAAGTAAAGATGGTTGGGTGCTTAGGTATCAACAAATATTCGTTGAATTTTGACCATATGGTCGTCCTGGGAGTTTGAAATGCCCAGTTGGTTGGGAACCCGCCCCTCACACAAGGATCGATCCTTAGGTCTCTCCCTCCTCCCATGTGAAATTCTTCGATTCCTTACTGTATTTGCTGGTGTCCTTTCCTCACATGTGCAATTGCGCGCTCTCTTCTCTTGTGTGAGTGTCCTTGTCTTGCATGTGCACAAGTGCCCTCATGGCCCCCTCTACTGGGGTTTTAGAGAGAGAACCCTCCACATGCTTTACAAAAAAAAAAGGGTCAGTGATGCTTTAATTATTTAACAGTAATGTGAAAAGACCAAAATGCTTAATTTTTTGTAATATCAATATCACATGTTTACTTTGTCAAAATTTGATGATATCACATTTTTTTTCAGAGTTTTAGAATTTGACACTCTTTCATTAATGGTAATATTGGGTTGGCTGTTGACTAAAGAACCCAGAAAACTTAAAAGCTACCTACTGATCAAACAATGTGATTTACTAAACTTTGCTAGATTCTAGTCTATGATTCAAACCTTTTTCTGAATTTGTGCAGGAATACAAAAGCTTTTAGGTTTGTTTCATCATAATTGAAGTCAATAAAATAGCAACTTAAAGCAGACTTTTTTCTTAAATATCACCTGCACTGCTGCAGGGTTCTCAATTGGGCAAAAACCAATCAGGATAGCTATTAGACCACAATGACTTGCAACATTAAATAAGTCTAGCCTAGCCAATCTATGAGAGCCTTCATTAAGATTTTAAGAAACATAACAGGAGGCCAATTTTATCAAAACCACTTGAGATTTCAGAAATGCCCAAACGAATGAAACTGATAGATGATTCCTCCTTGCCTTTGCTTTAATATTGCTTCATTATCATCTAATAAGATTTGTCAAATTAGCTCTTTTAATGATAAGACATGACTCGATTTTGTTTCCTCTTGTAAATACGTACCCACACCCCTATACCCGCACACACTCACGTAAATCTCTCACCGTCAACACTACAATCAGAAACGAGCCATGATCGATTGTATGGAAAGGAGTGCTACCAGTAGATTGGCCCATGGTCTAAATCTCATACATGTATATTGGACGAATGGAGATGATAGGTGCCACGATTGATAATTGCTATCCACACCCACTTAGTAACACCTGGCACATGTTTATTCAATAAACGCCTTCTAAAGTTTTAGTCCTCCTTACTTTCTCTGCCTTTATGTCTAAATTTAGTGTAGTAAATTCATATCTAGTTGTTGAGACTATTTGATTTGGGTTGGTGACCCTTTTCCTCTTGTGAAATGTCCATATGGTGGCTACCAGTCACATGGCCAAAAGTAATGTTGAGGCCTGAGGGTACATTTTTTGGGCCATGTATGTCAACAGATGGGCCCACTATTTGGACGGTTAAAAGTACTATACTTGAATTGAATCTCTTCTTACATATAATGTATGAGTGAGACTATCCAATCCCCCTAGTCTTTTTCATAGTGGGTCGTATTGTACCTTTTGCAGTGGGCTGTTAGCCGAGGTCATCAACAATATTGCCCATGAAGATGACAATTGAGGAAATTTAACATCAAGCAGCCAGCAACACCGTCAATGTGGAGATCATTGTTGGTGCTAAGACTCAGGAAAATACAATCAAGGAGCCTACTATCGATGAGGGCCACTAATTGTTGTCTCTGTCTACAGTCACAATCTCTCTGATTGGAGATCTTTATCTCATCGTCGACAAATCTTATTCCAACTATGTTGAGGTTGTTATATGAATTCTATTTCTTCATTTCGATTTATTATAAACCAAATTCTCAATTGGAGATCAAAAAAAGTAAAATAAATAAAGTAAAAAATAAATAAATCTGATAATAAGAAATAGTTGAATGACTCGGACTTTTTAATAATTGGGCCTCCACTGCTTCAAGCTTAGGACCATATTTTGCTTACAAAGGTTGAGGGTTTGAAACTGCACTACCACAATGGTGCCACAGGAGATTTACGCGGCTCCCTCTGAACCGTAAAGATTATTTGGGCTGGGATACCCTCCTTTATAAAAAAAGAAAAAAAAAACTAACAATTGGTATGAAAAAAAAAATAGTTAGGGAAAATTTGTGTTTCCACCTAATAATAGAAATTTCCACTTTCTTTGTAAAAGTAATATTTTTTCTATGGAAAAAGGTTACCCAAACATGCAAAGTCACTTACTCAAAGGATCAGACTCGTCTAAGTAGGTTAGTTATACATACAATAAAAATGGAGTAGATGGATCAAGCCTAGCAAACGGGTCAAAACTCGTGACACGCCACAATCCACGAACGAACGAAAGTATAGTTTCACTTTTATGACACAATATGCCAAGATTCTATTTTTTATGTAAAGGCAACGTAGAAGTGCCGTTTACGGCAGATTAATGTTGAGTCAAGTATGCGGGTGCAATGAAATGTCATTGTATTTTTTTTTTCTTTATTGAATTGTTGAAGTTTAAATATTTTTTATAAAATTATTCGTATAATAAATATGTGATATTTTATGAACGAAGAATAACGTATAGTATGATATATGTAATATCGCACCGTCTTAGAATATCATATAATACAATATGTGTGATATTGCATGGATGTAAGATATTGCACAAAAAACTCTTTAGAAATTTACTTTACTTCAATCTTTGATTGGCGGATCTCAAGTCTTGGACAACTATACCGGCAAAATCCATTTTTTCAGCTCCCACTGAAAAGTTTTTCCACAAAATAGAAAAAAAGAATTAATATATTTTTGCAGCAGCCACACCAAATGTAGATTTTGTTTTAGCGCGGAAAAGCGTTTCTTCAATCCTTACTTTTTTTTATTTATAGAAAATCAGTTCCAAAAACGCGATCGTGCCAGCGAAGAATTCCATGGTCCTAATCTTGTAATTCATTGACATTTGTGTTGTTTATAAATTTCAAACCGTTCATTAGTGGGGCACACCTCCACTTTGAATCCCTCAATTTATCCATTTCCTTGCCCCCTTGTTGTCATGCATTCATGTGGTGTATTTTCTGATAAAAATCTTCATGCTGTATGAAGCGTTAGTTTTTCGGTATAGAGCCTAGCTTGATGGTTTAAATTTGTCTGAAACCATATGAGATGTGTGATACATAGGGGTGTAATGGTTCAGTTAACTATTTATTTTGGGAGAACTGTTAACCGAACCGCGAATCACGGTTTTCGATTTTAAAAACAGTAACCTAACTGGAAAAACCGTGAAAAATCAAACTGCGGTTAATTGTTAAAAACGTTAAAAACCGTAACCGAAACGTATCCGGAAAACCATTAAAAAACCATTAAAACCGTTAAGATTTGTATACATATTTCATTTAGGCCATTTATTTATTTTTTATCAGTATAACGATACCGTTAACCGTGTGCCGGTTAACCGAACCGCACTTCACGGTTCGGTCGGTTAATAATCGCGAGTCAATATTGAAAGCTGTAACCGAACCGTAAAGTGCGGTTTTTCGATTTTAATAACCGTAATCGTAACCGAATTTTATTGACCGCGGTTCGATTCAGTTTGATTACATAGTTAGACGGTTTTCTTTTATACCCCTAGTGATACACATGTAAAATCCTCATAAGATGGTGAGGGTTGGAGAATTTTAATAACCGTAACCGTAACCGAATCGTAAAACACGGTTATTAACCGCGGTTTGGTTCAGTTCGGTTACATAGTTAGACGATTTTCTTTTATACGCGTAGTAAAATCCTCATAAGATGGTGAGTGTTTAAGCTTGTTCCCCAAGTCCAAGCTCATTGTGTCCTTATGCTTTGCATGAGTAGAATGAGTGGAGGAGCCCACCATAGAAGATTTGAACTACTCAAAATTATATCTTTTGGCACCTCAAATTTTACCCTAATAGAGTCGGTCTCACCATGGAATTGAGCATATGATTAAAAATGTGATTATTACATATGATTAATCTTCATAAGATTGTCTTAGTTATGTTCTTGATTGTATGCTCACTTTTACGGTGGGATCAACTTCTATTAGTGTAACATTTGACAACAACATATAGGTAAAGTGGGTATTTATTTTGAGCTGCTCGAATCTTCTACATACACATAGGTGGGCCCGTCTATGAGTTCCACTACTTCCACTAATAGAAGTGCAATAGGGAGACACTTGGGGGATCCGAATTTGTACTCCCGGATTGATACTACCTCTTGATAGATTGTGAGATCACGAAAAAAAATAAGGAAGAGGAAAAATATCCTCCTCTTCATTAGATAGCTTTATTCCAACAATAATCAAAGCCCTTAGAGATTCTCAATGATTAAGCCATTACTAAGGGGCGCCAATGGTCCTGGCCCTAGGGATGTAAATGGGTCCCCGATTCTCTGATTATTTGGAGATACCGACCTGTTAAAAATTGACTATGTTTTTTTTAATATCATTCTCTACCTAGACCCAAATCCAAATCAAGATCCAGACTCGACCCATATATGGCTTTGGTTCCAGAGCCAAGAAATCGGTTCCAAAGCGGTCCCGAGTCTGTATCCGATTCCACCTTCTTCTTAACGGTTCTGGTTTTGGGTCCACCGTGGATCCGGACCCGAACCCGAACCGCCGTTTACAACCCTGCCTGGCCCTCGGTGTTAGGTCCTCAAAGGTCATTGTCAGTTCATTGTGTTAGGTCCCTTTTCTTTTTAATTAAGACCATAAACATGTTTACCCATGTCATGAAAAATAAAAAAAAAATTATTAAAAAAATAGAAAGAGAGAGAGAGACTGCTGAAGGGCAGACCCTTTGAATCCATCAGCTGCTAAAAATTAACTTCTTTCTAAATTTACTCTTATCAAAGTTTAACCCACCGTCAGATTGACGAAGATAAAAAATAAAAATAAAAAATGTTGGCACTTATGGAATCATTATGGGCCTAGCACATATTCTAGTGGAATTTGTTCCAATGGGTATACTCGGTGATTTTGAACGGTTTATATTCACGATTTGAGTTTTATTGGTGGATTTGCACGGCCTGAAGATATTCCTAGGGTCTCATTCCTATCTATTGGGCCTCAACCCTTAAGTCAGCAAGTCATGCACATCCACTAGACTTTACTTTATAGCTGATCTGAGTTGACCCACAAGTCATTGTAATGGTAGCCCCGCCCACGTGTGAACCACCAAAAGGGCTGTACACGCGACGAATAGATCTACTTTCATCGTGGCCCACCCAATGTGATGCAGTAGCCCCCCACCCCACGGCTCTATGCCCTTTTCTGAAAGGGTCACTGTCTAGTCTCTCTTGTGTATTGAATTTATTGTTAAACAGCCAACCTAATTAAAGTAGTAAAGGCATTTTACATGCCTGATTAGAACTCTAACTCAAATTCTATTTTAATTCTAATCAGAATTTTTTATTACAAGACAAGTCTTTCGGTGAGAACTTCTCTCACAGAAGATTTATGTGAAGTCGTTAAATTTATGGAATTCAGTAAGAACCTCTCTCACAAAAGATATATGTAAAGTGTTAAATTTGTGGATCATAAATCAAGGGATTAGAAGTATTAGATTTAAGCAAGATTTGATATTTGGGTCGTAGTTAGGATCTTTGCTTTCCCTCCTTCATCCCATCGTCGGTGGGGCCGCATGTGGGCTCCATCCATGAGAGAAGTTCTCACAAGAATATATCTATACAATTAATCAGGGCAGAGGATGTTGTTTGCTCGATGATGAACGGCTGCGATTCCCCCACACGTGTGGCCATGCCAAAGAGTGCAGTTACTATTGTTTCTCAACAGCTGACGTCGGACGCACATGGTTCGACCCTTCCAACTTGCGTGGGACGGGTCACCGTTTACTTGAAAGCTCCTGCCACTACAATAAAACCTTATCTTCAGTTACTTTTCCAGCAGTCAACTGGAAGAAATCACGTACCCGAACAAAACTGTTATGGTATGAGTTTGCTACCATTATCGTTAATGAGAGGTTCATTTAGACTTTACAACCTTAAAATGGAAAAGTAATGCCCTGTTCATTATACTGCTATCTTTTATTGGGCCTGTCTGGTGCTTGTATGCAATAAATTTAGGATTGGATATTGAATTTTGAATAGCTACTCAAAGGTAAGGTACTAGTATTTAGCTCAAAAAGAAAAATAGGTGGGTCGGGCCAACCTGGTTTTGATAGAGTCCAGCACACTTTCATTTAGGTTTTCGAACATGTTTACCATCAAATACCTCTCTTTTGAGGAAAAGTTAATACGGAAAGGTGAGAAATGAAAACTACATCACCCTTTTAATGTCATTCCTAAAAAAAAGCCCATGTACGTTGTCACTTATATCCATGACCTCTCAATTGGTTCACAATTTCACTTCTTTAATAATTCTTCATAGAGGTCATTTGAGGATTAGTTCATACTCAAATAAAATCAAACAAGCCGATAAAAGGCTTATTTTTTGGTCGATAACTTGTAGATTCGACTTTAGGGGTCGTTTATTTGTAGCCAGAGTTCTTTTACAGCAGTATAAGTTGTGATTTATGAATATCCTGGAATTTCTTATTTGACCATTAAATTTTAACACGGAGACTTAGAAAACTACTATGAATCGCATCTAAAAAAACTTTTATTATTCTCTCCAACAGGAATTCTCCAAAATTCCAGATAGAGAAGCCACCCACCCACCAATGCCCTAAAATGGTCAAGTAGATGGGATGGCCAGGCCAGAGTGAACTGAATTCAGCAACAATCATCATGGTCCCTATAGGCCAAATACATCACAACCCAAAAATATCAAAGGCCACACAATCATATCCATCCACCTGGCCTAATTTTCTTTCTTTGAGTTTGACCATTGACCAGTTAGTCAAAATGGGTCCCACCCCCCATCCCACGAAAATTAATATGATACAAGAAGCAAGAAACAAAGGCCGTGGAGAAGATTGACTCTCAATAGTGAAAAAAAATGGAGAAGCGCGCAGGCGCAGGAGTTCCCTACAAAAAAAAAAATCCTTCTTTTATTCCCATCTCTTCTCATATGTTTTTCTCTTCTGGCGGGCAAGAAAGCAAGATAAAATAACTAAAACAAGCAACTGGGTCGGCTTTTAAAGACTTCCATTCAATAAAAACACATGTAATCGAAGCTATCTGATTCTATATTCATTAAACAAAGGCATGCTGCAGTAAGTACATGGCGTCTCTTTTCAGATGTACCAACATAGAAAAGAATCACAGAAATATATGTTGATAGTTAGGCAGCATATCTTCCTCTTCCCCCATCTGCACCTGCTTTTTTTGTTTTTTTTTTTCCTCCCCACAAACACATGCACGCATGAGAAACATAACTGCGTAAGTTTTTCTATCCAAAGAAACTGCATATGTCTAATATAATCTCTTTGATGTTGAAGAGTATGATCTTGAGAGAAGTCTAGAAGCAGTGAGATATCAAGAAAAGGAGGAGTACAGGAGGAGATGAAGATGGGAGGTTTGGGTATGAAGGAGGAAGGAAAAGGAAGAGATGGTGTTGGTGGGTTTGGCAGAACTATTGTTGTTGGGGTGGAGATGGATGCTCTGAGCAAGGAATTGCTAACATGGGCTCTTGTTAAAGTCGCCGAGCCGGGTGATCGAGTGGTTGCTATCCATGTCCTCCACAGAAGAGGTAATTATTCGTACTTGCTGCTGCTGCTTCTACTGAAACAACTACCCATGTTGATAAGAAGCCCCCGTTTTATCATCTTCCTTTTTTTTTCTTTTGTTGTTCAAGCAGAGCTTCATGATGAGGATGGGAAATTCTCACTTCTCTCTCATTTAAAAGCGTTTGAATCTGTGCTTTCGGTCTATGAAGACTTCTGCAATTTGAAAAAGGTTCTTCTTCACTGACCTCTCTCTATTTTCTCTCTTTGATTCTTTTTTCTTTTTGGAGGGGTGAATTGTACCTTGTTGTATTTATTGTGATCTTTTATTCTTATGATAGATTGATCTCAAACTCAAGATCTGTCGGGGCTCATCGGCCCGAAGAGTACTTGTTCAACAGGCAAAATCCATTTCAGCAAACATCATTGTCGTTGGAATCAGCAGAAAGAGTTGCACAATTGGGTGAGTGTATCAAAAAAGAGGTGGTGAGAAGTTTGTTCTTTTAAGGTATATTCTACTTGTTATTCATTAAGGACTTTTGAATTCCATGGAATTCAGGTTTTCGGCTTCGGTCGCCAAATACTGTGCAAGAAAACTCCCTCTTGAGTGTTGGGTGCTGGCTGTGAATAATGGGAAGGTGGAGTACCAGAGAGAATCAAAGGCTGCCTATGCCCTATCAGGTTTGCTTTGAACACTTGAATCATCACCAATTAGATAAAAGCTGAACTTCTTTGATAATTTCTATCTCACTTTCTATTCTATGCCAATTGACTTAAGCTTCAATCGATGGTGCGGACCTCTGCCCTCTGCCTAATGGCTACCTTGGTTCGCTCCACCGTTCACGGAGCAAGAATTCGAAAGTCTGCCATGGGGGAACATTGAAACAACCATTGTTAAAAGAAGAAAGGACAGGAAAGAATGAAGGTCGCCAGAATTATCAGGATTTGGGGTCACAGTCAGATCGTTGTGTGATTGGTATTGATAATAGCTTGCCACGCAGTACTTCAATTAGAAGCTGTTCAATTTGTGCACCTGCCTCTGTTTCGCGGGAAGAGGCCTGCTGCTCTGTGGGCCTAAGGCCTAGTGCATTACACTCTGCTTGTTCGACCGAAGATGCTGGTGATGACTTCTCGGATATGGTTTCGATAGAGACCTCAGATTCTGAGGCAGCATCAGGCTCGAATTCTTCATTGATGTTAGAGTTGCCTAAGGTGAGACCTGGATGGCCTCTGCTTCACAGGGCAATCACACATAGCTGGCAAGCTACAGAAAGATCAATGGTTAGAGAGGTCTCTGTTGTTGAATGGGCAATGCAGCTGCCAACCCGGCATTCCATGGCAGAAGTTGGCCCTGATCATAAGCCTCTGAATGCAGAGCTCACAACTAGGACGCCAGCAACAAATTCCCTCCAGGATGGAGCTAATTTGAAAGGGGATAGTGGGGCAATAGTTGGGATAGGAAATGCCACCTCTCCTCCCCTACAAAGTGCTGAGCCGAATAATACGGCGAATCAATTGGAGCATCTACACAATAAATATTCATCTACATGTCGATTATTCAGCTATCAGGAACTACAGTCTGCAACATCCAACTTCTCATTGGGTTTGTTATCTTTCTTCACCTCCGCAACTCTGTTCGATTACAGATGCTGCAATTTCTGTTATGTTCTAACTTCCATCTTTTTGGATGACAGAAAACTTGATTGGGAAAGGAGGCAATAGCCGGGTTTATAAGGGGCGTCTCCCTGATGGAAAAGAACTGGCAGTAAAGATCTTGAAGTCATCAGAAGATGCAGTGAAGGAATTCTGCTTGGAGATCGAAATCATTAGTTCCTTACATCATAGCAATATCATCTCTCTGCTTGGGTTCTGTTTCGAGGAGAACAAACTTATCTTGGTTCATGATTTTGTGTTGAAAGGAAGCTTAGAAGAAAACCTTCATGGTACATTAGCCTTGTTTATCTAATAAATAGAGAGACAGTGAAATTCTAATTTTGAAGTCCTTACCTTTTGTCCTATGTTTATACCATTAGGGAGGAAGGACAATACAGTTCTCACCTGGGGTAGGAGATATAATGTGGCCACCCGCGTAGCTGCAGCACTGAATTATGTACATAGTGGCACTGCTCAACCCGTGATCCATAGGGACGTGAAATCGTCAAATATCCTTCTCGATGATGATTTTGAGCCTAAGGTCTTTTGTTTTAAATATTTGAAATCTTTATACTCCTTGGATTAGCACAAAATCTCTACGTAGTCTCAATATCCTCATAACTTTCTTGTGGATTCAGTTGTCAGATTTCGGACTAGCTATATGGGCTTCAATGTCTTCAGCACAAATAGCATGCAGTGATGTTGCTGGGACTTTCGGGTTTGTACCTTCCATAAATTTCTCCAGTGCTTACAAAACATTCCATCTGATTAGTTGAACACAAGCTGACTGTATCAATTTGGTCTTCTTAGATACTTAGCTCCTGAATATTTCATGTATGGGAAGGTGAGTGAAAAGATTGATGTCTATGCTTTTGGCGTCGTACTACTTGAACTACTCTCTGGAAGGAAGCCTATCAGCAATGAGTATCCAAAGGGCCAAGAAAGCCTTATCATGTGGGTAAGTCTTTGGATGCTTTGATCACTTATTTCTCTCCAAATTCCACCTCTTGACATCAATTATTGATGGTCCTTGATGGCCAGGCGAAGCCACTTCTACAAAGTGGGAAACTTATGCAGCTGTTGGATCCAAATTTGGGTGATAACTATGATAACCACCAATTAGAGAAGATGGTTTTAGCAGCTTCTCTGTGTGTCAGACGGGCCCCTCGGTTTCGTCCACGGATGAACCTAGTAAGTCATACATTTGCTTTTGTGTGCAACATTTCCATATCATTATCATATTGCAGTACATTGAGCCATTAAAACTAGGGCATTCTGATACAGAGACAGGCTGATTGAATTGATTGCGTGGTATCATTATATTGTCAATCCATTCCTGTATTATCATATGCATCATTGTTATGTATCCAATATGATTTTTGTTCCTCACAACTCAAACTTCAAAAATATGAAATGTAATGTAATTAAGTATCATTAAATGCCCCAGTGGATTTACTCAAAATTTTCAAAGTGTTCTTTTGGTTTTTGGTCCAAGCACATATTTCCTGATTGTTGAGAGAAATGTAAAGTGCAGTACAGACGTGAGACTTATTTATTCTCTGTTTATATTTATTCTATTCCATTAATCTAACTTTGCAACTGCAGATATTCAAGTTACTCCAAGGTGATGATGCAATCATGAAGTGGGCTAGATTACAAGTTATTGCTTCAGAAGACTTTGATTTGCTTTATGACGAAGTGTCTCCAGCTTCCGATATACAGTCTCATCTTAACCTTGCTTTGCTTGATGTGGAGGATGATTCCCTTTCTGTCAGTAGCATAGAGCACAGTGTCAACTACTTAACCATTCATAAATCCTTTGACGATTACTTACAGGAAAGGTGTAGCCGTTCGTCAAGCTTTGATTGACTGTTCTTGGCAGAGTACAACATTCATCAAGCTTTCATTGACTGTCCTTGGCAGAATACATGTAACCATAAACCATTTGATTTTTGTATAGCCTTTTTCTCATTTATTTCATCTGTCAAGGGGTCTTGGATGGGAGGTAGTATGCAAAGCCAGCGCCCTCCTCCATGACAAGATATTTTGATCCCTTTTTAGTCGTTTTACTTTATAGGAATGTTATTCTATAAATTTGATTCCTCTTGAGTCTTTATCAAATTTGAGGAAGAAATTGTTAGGTTGAGGGCTGAAGTTAAATTCCAAGAAGTGTTGTTGTTGAATCTTGTATGGTAATGACAAGTTTATTTGAAAATGTTGTAACAATTTGGTAGTAGAAAAGAGACTAGAGAAGGCCATAAACACATTCTTCTTTGTTTCACTGTTAATATGTTTGACTTCAGCCAATTCAACAAATACATGCAGTTTAATGATAAGAGGTTGGCTATCTTTGCTTGTAATCCAAAGACAGGCAGAGATGTTTCTGCATGTTCTGAATGAACAGACGGATTGCATATTCAATGCATTTAAACATTTAGTCACAGCAAACGAATCAACCTTATGTTTATAGTGTTGACGACCATTTACTCTAAAAGCTTAAGTTGATAGAGAACGGTGCAACAATGTATATCAAGCTTAAAGCACCCCTTCGCATGTGCGGGCTCCTTCATGGGAATTACACCCTCCATGGGATCATACAGGGGTTCTGCATAGGAATCACACCCTCCGTGGGAGAATACAACGCACAACAGCTTAGGGGATTCGAACACTCAACCTCCCACTCTGATACCATGTTGATAACCACCTACTCTAAAAGCTTAAGCTGAGAGAATGATGTAACAATGTATATCAAGCTTACAATATATAGAACAATAATTTATGTTGAATATGTGTGGTTCATAAAGAAAAACAAACAAACAGAAGTAGAGGGCTTGGCTTGTATTTGGTGCTTTGCTGGTTGTTTTATCAGTCGTCATTTTCATCTAAGCCTCAAACCAGTGTCAATGTGGGCTGTTGTATCATTGCCATAGTATAATTGCTGGAAGTCAAAATATATCATGACAATCTCCTTGTTACCAGGAACATGTAGTAGCTAAAGGTTTCTATATTCCATTTTTATCTAATTGAAAAAGATGCTAACATTAAGAGCTAACATGGCATGATTGGTATCTCTCTTCATTCATTCGTGTGTATATGAGCTATTTCCAACTCATTCATTTGATGTCATCATTTCTTTTAAAAACAAAAAACAGAGGAGTTGTACCTTCAATGGCATTCCCGACTACCTTCATAGGAGAAGATAATTGTGTGCTTTTCAACAGACAAAAAGAAGATGTCAAAACCATGACTTTATCCCTATAACAAAACAAAAATCGATGAGATGGGAGTTGAAGCAGATTTATAGATAGAATTAGAAATGGAAAAAAGAGAGAACCTGAGAGAACTAAAAAAATTTAGAGAGATAACATAAATCAATCTAACTAATAAAACATTCTTCCTCATCAAAAATACTATCATGGGTCTCTCCTTTTCATTGTTTGAAGAATCCTAGACTCCGCACAACATTGCACCCCATCAGAAGGTTAAAAATCAATCACAAGGATAATTAGGTGCTCAATGATATACACAGAGGAATCTGAGACCATTTCAAGATGGTGGTGACATAGAAAGAGCTAACGGCAATTCAGACTCATGTGAGTGGGGAGAATCTCCTTCCTTCTCCTCTCCCTCGCCCTGCTCCTGCAGACCCTGCCCTTCTTCTTCTTGGGGCTCCACCACGGCCGGCCATGTGCCATCAGGACAGTCCCTCGTCGACTCGGTCGGTCGAGATGTGTCAGGACTTGGAGACTTGGGGGAGAATGTGGGCTGCCCGTCGTCGCCCTTTATACAGCATCTGTACAGGAATGTGAGGAGCCAGAAGAGCCAGGGGATGGCCACCAACACCATTCCAGCAATGGGGTACCAAGCTGTATCCTTGGACTCTGGCAAGGTCATGTACATTGCCAGGATGATTCCACCAGAGATGATGAATAGCAGAAAGAGGAAGGCGACGATCCATACGCGAATGTCGCTCCTCCTCTTCTCTACTGCTGGCATCGGCATTTGGGAAGATGGTATTAGACACCTGGGCGAGTGAGTAGAAGAAGCATTCGCCTCTCTCTTTCTCTATCTCTTTCTTGTTTGGAGTTGTGTTTATGGGGTGGTGTTGTCACAGCTAGCATGGTAGTAGGAGGAGAAGGATGATGTTGCTAGCATGGGGAGAGGGGGAGGAGGAGAAGAAACATGTTGTGGGATTGTTGTGAGCTTTGGAGAAGAGAAGGGAAGGGAGATGGGGTTCTGTGTTGCAGTAAACCAGAGGTTGTGGCTGCCAATCTTTCCATTTTACATGTTGAAATCTTCAAACAGGCCTCAACGTAGAAAACGGTTTCTGGCTCAACGAACTCAGAATCTAGAGAGAGAGACAATGAAATTTAGAGCAAATTTAACCACTTACTGGCATAATGCCCGTGCAATGAAGGAGTTAAATTTCATTAAATTAAAGTTAAAATTCAATAGAAAGTATTAATTAATAAAAAAAACATGAATTATTAAAATGTCCTTTGATTGACAATCAAATCAAATATTAAAGTGGGGGCCACCTAATTAACATAAACATTGTAGGATCATGTAAATAATGTAATAATATCAGCAATCTTAAATGATAGGCCCATGGGAATAACTGGGTGGCCTGGTGGTTACAGCCCCCGCTCCCATCCCTTCCACCAGGGGTCTAATCCTCCTCACCTTGGCCACTGAGCCAAACAGCCAAAAAAAAAAGAAAGATAGGCCCATAGTAACTGTTAGATCCAACTAATATAGTTCACCAGATTTACTTAACTTTTGATTTAATATTAAAGCAAGCCAAATGGTTCTCTTCTTAGGTGGAGAAAACCACAGGAGCTTGGTGGAGCCCTCAGGTGAGGGAAACATGGATCAGAAGTACACCAAAGTGTGCGAGCTGATAGGTGTGTGACTTTCCAATACTCCCCCTCACATAAGGTGGGCTACACAAGAACCACGTGATCGATATCCGCTCTGATACCATATAAAAGCTTAAGCTGATATGTGGAAGGCTCATACAGGTATATTAAGACATGTGATACTATTGCTTAGGCGATGTAAGATATGTGAGTTTCCAATAGGCCTACCTTTTTAATTATCAAAGTTTCAAAATGGTTTTCACACAAATTTTACCTCGGAGTAGTCTAATGGTTTGTACACGGTAAGATATGGGACTTTCCAACAGGCCTACCTTTTTAATTATCAAAGTTTCAAAATGGTTTTCACACAAATTTTACCTCAAAGTAGTCTAATGGTTTGTACACCATGCAAAAATTCTGAAATCCAAAAGCGGGTTTTGTCTTTAAGCAATGTGATATTAGGACCAATGCCACAATTTTTCAAGGGGATTTCGGTACTTGTTAGTGCCAAGATAATAAAACACATGCTTTGATCTCATCACATTATAAAAAGCTTTCGAGTATCTCACCAAGAGAAGGGTTTTGAGATTTCCAAAATAACTTTCCAACATCAATTATAGAACATCAATTATCGAAAATAATTCATGTGATTGCTTCTTCTTTTTTGTTGAAAGGTAAAGATATTTAATTAAGAACAGGGAAAAAGCTCCCGGAAAGGAATACTATCTAGTAAGAGAGCCAAAAAGATTAAGAAAGACAGAAAGAAAACCAAGAAGAGCTCATGTACATGTGTGTTAATGGCTCCCAAATTAAGCAATTAGGAGGAACGGATGGACAGGGGCAACTTTAAACTGTTTGGAGGGATGCATGATTTTGTTGTTGAGGGTTGACTGATTTCTAAAATACCATATAGAGGAGTTGACTGATTTCTAAAATACCATATAGAGGAGATGAAGTGGAAGATTATAGAAGGTGTTGTTTTTCTTCCAATATCATCTCTACTATGAAGAATGACAATCCAAATGGACCCTAAATTTTTCTTCATCTGCTTTACAAAGATAAGGTGGCAAAGCCAAGTTGATTCCAATCATTAATGTATGTATATAATATGCAATTCTTTTAATTAACCCTATAGTGAATCGTATCTTTCTATTTAAATACAAGGAAATCCTAAGATGGACACTTCAGCAAAATTGGCATGCACTAGGAAAGACAAATAAGAAGGGATCTCTAACCCTGACATATAGGAGATCTAATGAGATCGAGTCTGCTTGGATAAATCTCAAAAGACATACATCCAAATCAATGAGGGTAAAATAGAATTTGCTAAATGCAGCCATCTGATTGGTTCGTTTCTTAATTTTTTTTTTTAAATGGCTTTGTTTTGCTAGCATTTCTCACAATAAAAACACTAAAAAAGAGAGGAAATCAATACATTAATGACTCCTATCTTAATGACATTGAGTTTAGATTTATCTTAAGTTCGTTGGTTTATCATGATAAGGTTAAATCTCCAACTTTGCAAAATGCATTAATAGCTCTTCAACTTTGCAAAATGCATTAATAGCAGCGACCTTCTCTTGGTATCTCTCTCTCTCTCTCTCTCTCTCTCTCTCTCTCGAGTATGGATTTGGATTCTAATAAGGTGCAGTTAATTTTCACTTGCATCTTTGATGTCTCTTTTATATTATGCTTGTTGATTGTCCTCACCTGCATACGAATCTTCATGTCATCAAAATCTGAGCAACCGAACTCTGAGCCACCACCATATTACCTTAAGGGGGCCGAGCTCAACTTGGACTGTGCAATTTGTTTGGAGGATTTTAAAGATGGAGATCGATGTCGAGTTCTTCCGAGTTGCAAGCACATGTTCCATGATGACTGTGTGGATGCTTGGCTGAATCAAAACCAAAGGTGCCCAAGATGCCGCAGCCCTTGTTCTACACAATCCAAGCAGATCATCCATTTCCAAAGGGGAATGACTATTTCAAGTGTAGACTTTAATTGTGTGTAAAGTTGGGTTTTTTTTTTTTTTTCAATTCCATTGAATTCAGCTGTTTGGTTCTTGAATTCCGCTGTTTTTTATTTCAACTTGAATTCAACTGTTTGACGCTTGAATTCATTAGGGGAGTTGCTATTACAAAACCATGCAACTGCCGAATTCTTGTAGTCTTTAAGGTTTAATTCATTCTTAATTTCTTCTTGGTTTCTATTGGACTGATTTGCATTGAGCTTTATATTTGTATCATAAGATTAGTACTGACCCAAAATTCAATTAAGGGTGGGTTTATATGGTTTGTAAATGCTTTTTAAATTCGACTTGGATGAATTTATTGGACTCTCTTAAATTAGTATTTGGATGGCCTTGAGAAACAGTGGATCTCTCTTTCACATGTAAAGCCTTTAAATATCTCAGCTAAGAGAAGGATATTGAGAATTCTAAAATAACTTCACAGTATTAATTATCCATAACAATTCATGGGGGATTGTTATTGCATCCATTTATATGCAATTCTTTAAAGCATTTAACCCTACAATGAATCCTATCTTTCTATTTAAACCCAGATAAACACATTCTTAAACAAAAGATTCCTAACATGGAAGAAATAAAAATGGAAACTTCCACTAAAGAGCCCTAAATATAGAAAACCCAAAGGGGATATCCATCCCCAACACATGGATATCTTATGAAAAGGGAATTTGAGCACTCCAAAGTTAGTGGAAATGGGTTTTGCTATCTATTGATAATCCAGTTCATTCTAAATAAATGCCCTCAATCATACGGTGTATCTCCAAATTTCATCTTAATTGAATCGAGTTAGTCCCACTATAAAGTTTACCATTTGATGAGAATATGCATACAATTGTATCGATCACATTTTAATTAAGCTGTCAGTTTTTGGTGAGACCAATTCCTTTGGAGGTACCCATTGCACAGCTCTTATTTTAAAGAGGTGGGTCAAGGACTCATCCAAACCTTCTTCATCTCTATCGACTATAATATATATCCCAGTTTTTTAGTTACTAGTTTCAGTGCAAGAGACCTTAAATGCCCCCATTCTTGACCCAGGCTTCGTTCTAACTCATTCAAATAATAATAAGGAAAATTACACTTTATCATCCTAAATTATCACCCCTTTTTCACTTTATCCCATAAACTTTAAAAATTATCAATTGACTCCCTAAACTAATCCAATTGAACAGCTGTTACCCCCTGAGGCCAAAATCGAGTTAAAATAGACGGAATAGAGCAACACGTGACACGCAATTGGATTAGTTTAAGGGGTCAATTGATATTTTTTAAAGTCTAGGGGATAAAGTGTGTGTCATATGTTGTATTTTAACTCGATTTTGGCCTCAGGGGGTAACGGCCGTGCAATTGAATTAGTTTAGGGGGTCAATTGAAACTTTTTAAAGTTTAGGGGGTAAAGTGAAAAAAAGGTGATAGTTAAGGGTGGTAAAGTATAATTTTCCCATAATAATAAGATAACTGCATGCAAGGGCAATGAATATTACATATTGGAAATGCCATCATTGAGATATTGGTACGGATATATAATTTGTCATAAGAAAGGGAAAACCCCTTAAGAAAATTTTGGAAAACCCCCGCTAACAAGTTTATTCTCGCCCCCAAGAAAAGATTTTCTTTTTCTTTTTCTTTTACCGTTAAAAAATTCAAAATTATAAAACCATGCTCTTATTTTTTTTTAATTTAGAGTATATATAGTTATTAGAATACTTGGAAAATCTATTATTGCATTTCTCATTTTATTATATATACTAGCACCAAACGCCCGTGCTAAGCCCGGGCCAAAAGTAAAAATATATTAGAAATTTAAGAATGATTTTAAAATATTATTAAGATAAAATAAGTATAAAAGAAAGAAATTTATTATCTTTGGATATTAGAAACTTTTAACATGTGATGAAAATAAATATAAAATGAGAAGTAAACTTACATAACATAACGCCCTCTTGAATTTAAAGGCATTGACCATTACACAGATATGGATGTGTGTCTATATAGGGGTAGCTCTCCTAAGCTAAAGCTTAGGTTAAGGGTAAGCTCAAGTTTGTGGTGGGGCCCACCCAGTGACCCAAATGGAGGTGGTGATGTGGGGATTTCAAGGAATCACTGGGATCCTTCTCTTTGCAAAAAATTAGTCTCAACCATGATTTCTACCATCTCCATCTAGCCCCAAAAGTTTAATGGTCAATAATCCATTCGGATCGGTACACAGTCGATCTAACGGTCCAGTAAATTTGGATCTGACCGAAAGCGAGTTGACATGTATAATTTAGGGAGGTCGTGTGTTTGGTCTATTTGGATGGACCAAGGGTGGGCCCCACAAGCGTAAGCTTACAGAATTAAATGGAGAGGTATGGTGCCCGGGCTAAAAAAATATAATGAAATATGTGATTCTTTTCTGAGATATTATCGGAAAAAAATAAATTTTATAGAAATAAATAAGTAGTTTATATTTATTATATATATATAACTTTAATAAAAAAGAAAAAATAACTTGGTGGGGTCACATGATGTAACATCTAACGGTGAGGCTCATATCCTAATTCCTTCAAGGTGTGTCCAATTGGACAGTGAGACCTTGCTGATGAGTCATTTTGAGGATCCTTAGTGGGGTCACATGATGTAACATCTAAAGATATTCCCATATCCAAATATCTAAAGGTGTGTCCAATTGAATATTTGGTCAGTAGGCCCTTGTTGATGTGGTGTTCCAAGGAGCATTCGTGGGGTCACATGATGTAATATTTAAAAGTTAGCCTCTTATCCTAATTCATTAAGGTGTCTAGTCTTTAACTTGAAAGAAATATCCCACGGTATTATCAACTTCTTCGTAGAAGTGGAGAAAGGATAGGTGTGATAAGGATGGAAAAAGTTGTTTAGAGAAATTGTAGGAGATATGATAAAGATGTGAGTTTGTTATCTTTATAAATTTTTTTGAATGAAATGGAGAGATTTTGGAAGGTGATTTGGAAAAGATAATTGAAATGGAGATTTATGGAGGAGATTTGTTTTAGATGAGTGTGGTGGCCCACTTTTTCTTATATATTTCTTTGAAAGGAGAGACTTTTTTGGGATGACGTGGCACCCCTCACAGCCCACCTCTCACACCCAAATCTCTATGTGATTTTATAAGTATTTTTCTGAGATGAGAGACTTTTTAGGGATTAGGTGGCACCCCTCACAGCCCACTACCCCCTTTGCTTTAATATATATAATAAGGCTCTTGCATCTAAAAAAAATTAAGGGAGGGTGACTTTTTTAGTGGATTTTTTAAACTAGAGTTGGATACCTAACTAATCACTCACACAATTCTTGAGTGGGAATGAATGGAGCCCACAGCGAGAACCACCTAAACGGAGAATTCGAGCCGCTCAAAATAAAAGTCTGCACTATATGTATGATATTTTCAAAACTTACTACAAAATGAGTTGGTAGGACAACTCATTATGGAGCAAATTTCAAGAATATCTCATAAAAAGGGTGGGCCTTCATTTTGTGCAGGCTCCACTTTGGGCTCCACTCCATCACTCATGAAAGCTCATGGGAATCAGGAGATAACTTAGAAAACCCTTTTCCATGTTTATGCCCTGTTTACATTAGGGGTGCAAATGGGATGGTCCGGGTCGGGACCATATTGGACCCAGACTTGGACCCATTTCTAAAAAATGATTTTGGTTTTGGGTCCAATTTTAACTTGGACCCTATTTTGTTGGTTTCAAACTTGATTCTAATAGGAAAACCCGAATCCAGTGCCGGAACCGGATCCACTTAGAGGACCGGAATATAGTTCCAAAACTTATTCTAATTTGTCTTCATTTTTTTACTTTTTCTTAAAATAAGCATATCATTAAGATTATAATATTGCATCAAGTTTACTACTTGCAGGATTGTACATAAAAATGTTAAAAAAAAAAAAAAAAAAGAGCTGATTTTGAGCTATAGTGTTCAATATCAATGGCTCATATGCTGGGTCCCGAGTCCATGGGATGAAATCTATATGGACCCAGAACCAGACCTGTTTATCAATCGGAACCTTAATTAGATCCCCGATCCGGACCCATTTATGAATTGGAACCTAAAATAGGTTCCAAACCCCCCACCCCCTCTTTTTTTTTTTTTTTTTCTATCATAACTTCCGTATAATTAGATAATCGGATACTCATTTGCAATCCTAATTTACACCCCCTCTATTTCCTCAGTTATCGCTATCCTTGGCCTAGATTAGTTCTCCCCACCCGGTCCTTGACTCCTGAGTTTCTTGGATAATCCATTTTTGTTTGGAAAAGCTCCATTCAGAGTTGCATATTAGCTTTTCACACATGAATTCAAATAGTTTTCCTAATGCCTACTTTTCCCATTTCATATTATCATCATATTCATTGTTATTTTTATTTTCTTACAATTTTCTCCATTTCACATTCTTATTTTCTCAAGTTTCTTTACAATTGTTAAAATAAGAGCTTCTTTAATAATTTTACCAAACGGAATAATTGCAGATTAGAATATAAGAATTAGACCCTTTGTTTTATACTTATAATCCAATTGGCTCTTATTAGATTAAACTAGAGTTTCCCAATTGCCCATACCATATATGTGATATGTTTGTGCTCAAAACAATCCCTGGAAAAAGGTTTCCATTTCCAAACGCAGCAGCTAAGATGGAATTTCGGTGTGTGCATTGCGGATGTGGAGTGAAGACACTGTTCGTGCAATATTCCCCTGGAAACATTCGATTGATGAAATGCGTAAGCAAAATCCCTCTCAAGATTCCCCACCCTTATAGCAATACAATCCTATGTATTCAATTACTACTCTCTTTTACCCCTTCTTCAGGAGAATTGCAAGGCTGTAGCGGACGAGTACATCGAATGTGAGATCACAGTATGAAAAACCCTAGAAACCCTTTTCAAAACCCTAATTCCCCTCACTGTTTCAAAACCCTTTTTTTTCTCACATTTCATGGAATCGTTTCATCTGCAATGCATTGGTTTTGGGTTTGTAGATTGTTCTGATTGACTTGATTCTTCACAAGAGGAAAGCATACCGACATGTGCTCTACAATGTGCTGAATCGTAATACTGTTGATGCGGAGGTAAGATTTTGTCTTTCTGGGATTTTCTTTTCTTCCTGGTTTTGTTTGGATCTCCATGAGTGGAGTGCAGGTGACTCGGTTTATGTGCAAAATTGAAAATTAGGGTTTATGCGTTTGGACAGCTTGAATTAGTTGTAAGTGGTAGTTGTTTTGTTCATTGCCCTAACTAATTACAGGAAAGAACAGAGAAAGAGGTAATTAGATTTAAAGTAAAACTGAGTTCAGAGCATTCAAGTTCAAATGATTGCATGGGGCCTTTGGGTTTTTGTTTGTATACACTTTAAAATGCTGGTGGAGCAGATATTTTGGGGGAATTGCTGACAACAGCTCTGTACATTTGGGGTGGCATGGAAAATAGAATTACATTGTATGCTGATACCAAATTTTCCACCTTTTCTGCACCAAATCAATTTCGGAGTGTAGCAAATATTAGTTTGGATGGAAAAGCATCATGCCCACCTTTATGAATACGAATCTAAAGGCAGTGGCATGATTCTTTTTTCTGTTTTCCTTTTTATAGCTTGAAACTTGAAAATTGAAGGCAATAGATGATTGACCGGACATCTCTTGAGGAAAGGTTACTTAATCAAAGTCATATAATGGACGGGGAGAGAGAGAAGTTTGGATCAAATTCACAGTTTGTTGCCCCTCCCTATTGATTTTATGAAGGACCCCCGATGTAGGGATGTGGCTTGTTGATGTTATAAGCCACGCTGCAGATGGAATGATTATAAAGCCTCAACCAGTTGCATGTATTTTGAACTTTTAGTTGTAGACTGAAGGATGCCTGATGTCCTTGCCTCCCATATATTTTCTACATAAATACTATACCAAAATTAAGCAAAATGTGTCGCTACACGTTTTATTCTTCTATGGTTCGCCCAATCTGTTTCTTATTCTGTCGACTGTAATTAATTTAGGATGTTTAAGTCTGGGAGATTCTTAGGAGACCATCCCTTCTCTAAAGAGGATATGTTTTGCAAAGAAGAGTGGTTATGTTTCACTGGAAGTTTAGTGAGACAACATGACAGATTAGAATAGTTTTCAATGGATTCATAAAATTGTTGTTTTTTCTGAGCTCAACGAAGCCGATCTTATTTAAACATTTGCATTGGATAGTGTTATGCTTAGTTACAATGAAGGGCCAAGTTTCCTGAGTCCTGACCCAGAAGTTGTTTTTAACCTTGGAACTTTTTCTTCCATTTTGCAGGGCATATTGTGGAAGTCAATTTTCATTTATCTATTTACAGATGCCTGTATCCGAATTCCGAATACCCTTTTTTTTTGGTAGAACAGACCTCTTAGTTCAATTATTTCTTTTAACTCTGATAAATCTCTTGTCCATCAGCCGTCTATAAATAACCTTAGCAATTCAAGACAGGAACTTGATCTTAATTAACAGCAAAGGACATTGGGGGTCATCAACAGGCTCTTTCGCGTCAATTTGGGCAGGTGGAATGGTAACTTCTTTTCTGAGGTGCACTAGTTGTGCATATGCTTGACGTGCAAGTTTGTAGTTCTGGTTATTCTTTTTTTTTTTGTTTGTTTTTTACTTATTTCTAGATATCTATGTTCTACTTTTCCTTTCAGATGATGATGGAAGTTTTGGTGGGAAATTTTGCATTTTTTGGTGTTCTCCTTCTTATGAAAAGGCTTTTTATGAAGTCATCCTCTCAAGTTACTAGGTAAAACTATATCGTTTTCTTACTGCTTTTCAAGTTATCATTCATATTTCAGTATCTGAGTTTCTTCTCTTCAGCTCAGTTTAAAGAGTTTCCTCTGCTCTACAGTAGCTTGGCCACAAGAGAGCATTAGTAGATCAAGCATGGAGCTGAACATGCATCCAGTGTCATTTAATACCAAAATAAAATAAAAAGACCCTTCCGAGGGTTATAAAAGTCAGATTTGTTCTGTTATTCTGCAATAATAATAGTGTAGTTAGGGCTCCTGTTTTTCCATATCCTAGAATGCAATTAATCAAACAACCCTTTTTGAATAATAATAGTGTATTTAGGGCTTCCAGTATTTTTTTTCTTATATTTTCCTTCTGTTTGTTATTAATTTGTTTCCTCTATTTTCAGTAACAAGGACATTTTTGTAGCCATCCTCGTGTCAAGCTACTTCAAGCTTTTTGTTATAGCCATGATGGTATAAGGTTGCTTAGTCACAGTAGTTTCCTTTTTTCTCTTTGTGATTTGTTAGTTTCTCATTTCAAAATTAATGGATCTCTGGATGAACATTTTATAGGTATGGGAGTTCCCAGCATCAGTGCTTTTCATCATTGATATCTTTGCCCTTTCATCTAATGCAATGGCTTTGACAGGTTTGATGTCCGCTTTTGCACATTCTAATGCGATATTATATGTGTTTATTATTTGTTCATTTGTCATGTGACGCCACGGAGTCCCACATCAACTATAGAGAGGAAAGTGAATGGGATTATATGTAGATCTCACATCCTTACCTGGCATGAGGCCTTTTGATGGGTTGAGGCCCATCAGAAACAAAACCATGTATGCGTATAGGGTGGGGCATTAAAAATGGTATCAGAGCCGACTCTCAACTAGTTCGAATGTGGTTCTCCTGCCGTGGTCTGGTGCAAGTGGGCGGGCCAAGAGGGCTGGCAGGCTACTGCACATGGACGTGCAGCCCTAAGGGGGGGCCCGGAGTCCCACATCGACTATAGAGAGGAAAGTGAATGAGATTATATGTAGATCTCACACCCTTACCTTGCATGACCCCTTTTTGATGGGTTGAGGCCCATCAGAAACAAAACTGTGAGGCTAGTGGGCCAAAGTGGACAATATCATGTATGCGTGTAGGGAAGCCATGATTCTGTTGCTGGATTATTATTTGTTTAGAGGTTGGATCATTCAAGTTTAGATCTATTCTGAATGTTGTTGCCATTTTGCATCACCAATGGGATGCCCATTTTTACTTAATTCATTCACACCCAATTACTTAATCGGTGTAGGGAGTTAGCATGGAGTAAAACCTTTTTGATAAAATGAATATTATAAAAGCAAAATAAGATCTAGAGGTCTCATTGTCTAACTTGAATTCCCCAACCGGCATGCTATTTATGAGTTGCTACTTGGAGTATGTTTCTCTATCCATCAAAAAGATTTTCTTTTGATGGGGATTTATTTATTGGTGTTAGCCTTCTATACTTACTGGATGTGTGAGAATGCCATATAATCTGATGACACATTTCTATGGAGCAGTACTGCAGCAGGCAACAATGACTGGAGGCATGGGAATGTGTCTTAGTGCTCATGCTGCAAAGGTTGTGGCTAACCATGCCCTGGAGTTTCTTCTTGTCCGGGTCTTGTAGAATATTAGCATTCTGTGTGTCCTGAGTATTGTACATGCATTTTTCTAAGCTTCCAGCCTTTTTCCCTCCCCCTTGTATCATATATCATACATGTAAACATGTCTCAGGGATCAAACAGTGAACAGAATTTATTGTGTTTTTTTTGTTTTCTATTACATTCACCAATATAACTAGAAAAGTCTAATCTACCCTGCCAAATAAAGTCCTACTCTAACCCAGAAACACAACCACCATGAAAGATTACCATAAATCTCACTAACCTAAATAGACTGTGACCATACCCCATACCCCATACCCGATTAGAGTTTAGGGTGGAGCTACAATGCAGGGACACTGCACCATATTATAGTGCAACGACAAGCTCCATCCGGTGGTTATATTAGTCTGGATCCTCTGTTTTATAGAAACAAGGAGACACTATTTCATCCAATCCACATTTGCCACCTAAACAAAATTTACGAGACAGGAATCTGGACTCTTCTTTTTAACGCATATTGGAGAATTAGAAGTGGCTCTTTCCTACTTGCTCTATTTTGAAAAGTGACTTTTTATTGTCTCCTCAACTGCACATCTTATTTTATGGTATATGGCGAAAATTTATTTGGAATTGGTCCCACCATATAATTTAGCCATTTAAAAGGATAAATTAAAAATAAAAAGAATTCATGTGTTTAATATATCAGGCCCACTTTCTCCAGCATAAATGAGGCGTATTCCATTCCGACTCAGCCAAATGTTTAAGGATGGAAAAGGCATTGCAAAATAAAAATATGAAATATATATTTTTAAAGTTAGTTTTACACTTGTCAATTTAAGAAAAAAAAATCTCTTATGATGGCATGCGTTTTAGCTGTAGGATCAACCTGACCTTTACACTGGACGTGTTTGGCAATTAACTAGTAGAAGTGGAGTTCAGTGAATTCAGACAAAAAAATGACAAGGGTTATATCAAAAGTACATAATTTTAAAATTTCCTCCTAATTTTTCAAAAAAAGTCAAAAAAAACAACATCCTTTCTCCACTAAAAGACAAAAAAAACATCACTTTTCTATATAAAAGTCAAAAAGATTCTATACCAAACAACTAAAAATAAAACACCGTGATAACACCTAATATTTTATTGTCTCTTGATTTGATGTTTCACCTCACCATACTTCAATTCACCACACATCCAAATAGGCTCTAATATCGAAACTTGGCTTTTTACGTAAACAAGTACATTCAAATTGGTTCGTTCGTTGGATTGGTTTTAGATTCAAGTTAGAGTTCTCTGTTTACTTTGATGGGGTATGCCCCATTTGAAGGTTCTAAGAGCAGTGTTGGTGACTTAGACTCCTTTATGTATTCTATTCTTTTTTGAGAAATGAAGAACTAACTCACTCTTAAAAAAAAGTATATTCAAATTGAAATTTTTTTTTTCTTTTTCGGATCGCATAACTTGAACTACAAATATGAGTCTAGTTGAAAACTAACCAAAGTCAAAACTGTTTTTTTTTTTTTTTCAAATCACACAATCCAAATTAAATTATGTCAAAATATTAAACATGAATATGATTTTCTCAGTTTTCTTAATCCCAATTATTTATAATTAAGGAATCATTATTCTTTTTATTTAAGCTAACATATGTATAAAAGAAGCGCAGATTGAAAAGTATATTCTTCTATTTTCATAGAAAAGGAGGCCACTTATTAGCAACCAACAGATCACGGAGTTGTATGTGGACAGAAGAATTGATATTCATTTGAATTTGGGTTATGTAATCTGAAAAATAAAACTTGACACTCGAGTAAAAATTAAGTTTGAGTATGAGTTTAGGTAATTTGGGACAGTTCCATATGAAATAAAAATCGCAAAAAAGTGTTAGAAAGGGTATTGTTTACTTGGTAGAGAAGAACAATACTACAAGTACCTTAGACTTAATTAGAGAAAAATATTAGGTTTGTGTTCAATATTTAGTCGTATTTTAATTCAAATTTTGCGATGCAAATAAAAATCAGGTTTTCATTAAAATATAGGTAGGATTGGATGTTCGAATATTATATTATTGTGACCCCACGAGCTAAATCATATCTCATTACAAGAGAAAAAATTTCATATTCTTTGCGGGTTGTGGATTTTTAATAAATCGGGGCATTAGAAGATTACTTATTCTTTTGAGTAATTATCTCTCAATTGGTATTTTATTTGTTTTGAGAAAATGAAGGTCACTAAAAAAAATGAATTGCGGCGGACTATGTTGGCTTTAGCACAGTTATTTTTACAAGACAAAAAGCCCTATTTTATGGCTAAAAATTCCACCCAAATCTCTTAGACGGTATGTAATAATTTTTTTGGCAGACGCAAAAAGGACTTTTAACGGTGGAAAAAAAACGCTGCTAAATCAAATCTCATCCGCCACTAAAAATCTAATTTCTTGTACTAACTTATCTTTAAGAAAAGCTATATATATATATATATATATTTTTTCTATTGAAACATATGTAAAATCAACTTTTTCTTTGAAAAAAAAAAAAACCTTATACTTATATGCATGGCAAATTGGCAATCCCTTTTTAAGTCTTTTAAAATTTGAGCTCCATAAGCTCAACGTTTTAGATTGTAATAAATGCAGTCAAGACCTACTCATAGTGGAATTGGAGTAAATTCAGCCTGTCCGATAAAATCGGAAGGTATATATTTGGAGGGTTCGGACCTCCAATAGCCAAGATCAAAAGGATACCTTTTCGAAGTGACAATAAAGGGATAATACTTATAATTTTTTAGCTTTTATCTTTCTGAAACAGTTCCATACGTTTCCTTCTTCTAAACAAATTCAGTCTCAATGCTACTACTACTACTCTCTCCTGATCATAAAGTTCAATATCGTTTCCTTCTTCCAAACAAACTCAGTCTCAATGCTGCTACTGCAACTCTCTCCAGCAGATATAAAGCTCAATATCTTTCCCAAGATCTCTAGCGCGCTCTCTCTCTGGGTGTGATGTTTGTATGCTCAAACTGATCAATATATGGATGCTCTCTCTGATCTTTGGGTAAATTTTATGGTTTTCTTCTCTCCCTTGACATGCTACAGACCATATAACCAGCGATGGAAGGAGCTCATCCGTTTTCGCAGAGCACCAACTGTTTCAGATATTACTGATGTAAGGTCTTAATCACCTTGTGTAATGTTGGTTTTGATTTTTATTCCATTGGGTTGAGCTCTTTTGGCTATTGGTGTATATAGTTGAAGAGTAGTATATATGTTCTCCTGATTGATATTAAGAAACCATCCAACAGTTGTCTTCTTGTAATACTTTTAATGATGGATGGTAAGATTTATTCTTTCTTTCTGCTTCGATTCTATATACTCTACTAATTGCATTTAGTTTGCAATTTGGAAATTGTTACTTGACTTGATCGGAAAACTCAATGAGGGTAGTTTTATTTGATTGATAAATGCTTTTTAGTTCGGCTTGGACGCTGAACTTTTATTTTTACGTTTGAGATTATATGTTGTTTTGGATGTTAATTAGTTATTATAGGCAAAACTGTACATCCTGTAGGACTCAAACAGGAAAAGAGAGAGAAAGGCAAACAACAAATATACCATTCATGTAGGACCACGGCTTGCTTTCGAAAGTTGATGGTTCGAAACTGCGCTACCACATTGGAGCCACAAGGAATTTATCCGCTCCCCCTGGGTCATAAAATAACACTTTTGTATTGGAGTTTACTGCAGTGTCTTTTTCTGTTCTGGAGGTTTTCTCGGTTGCGTGGCCTGCATTGCCTTTGTGCATTTTTTGATCTCTTGTGCTGTTATTAGCTCTTGGATCTTTGTTTTCTCTTTTTCCTTCTGTATAGCGCGCTTTCTCAGCTTGTGGGTTTTTTCTTTTTTCTTTTTTTTTTCTCTTTAATTTTATTTCTCTCTTCCTATCTGCTTTGAGGAACTACGAGGCATTGCTGACAAGGGAATTAGAAGTTAAAAAAAAAAGTATATATGATGTGAACCAATATTACATAGTATGTAAGATGTGAACTAAATTTAGTATGTATTATCATAAAAACCTAATTTTATATGAGGAAAAGGTAATCATTCATTTACATGCTTTTTTCATACAAATGATTACTCAGGTTTTTTTTTTTTTTTTTTGGTAAAAATGATCACTCAGTTAAGATTGCACTTGTTCACAGTGGCAGACCTATATGTTACGACGCGGGTGCGACCACACCAACGAGATTAGAGAAATTTCTTAAATAACATCTTTAAAAAAATATTTTATTATTTAATTTCTTAACTTCACCATTGCCCGCGCGCACCTCCCAAATGAAAGTCTTGCAGGGTCTGCCATTGCTTGTTCACCCATGTAATTTAGTCTATACCATATATATATATATATATATATCAACAAGAAAACCCTATACTTTTGTTGAGTCAACAAGAAAAAAAAACAGAGCAAAGTTAAGTCTTACTCTTAACTTAATTCCCTTGTCGCCTAACTTTATTATAATTCGTCTTAGCTAAAACAGATGGACTTATGTTATGCATTTTGATTGGAAGCACACTTTTCTGTTATTTTTGTCGAATTTTGCATACAAAATGAAAAAACCTTTCTAATGTATATCAATATTTGGAATTGTTCAGAAAACACAGGAGATGATCACATTGGAAAGAAAGAAAGTAAAAGGAATGCCAGCTATTGCAACTACTTTGGGATTCTCTACCTTGACTTTGTGGCTCATCTATCAAATCATCAAATCTGATTTATTCAACATTGTAAGTTTCTCCCCCATATCTTTCTTATTCATATCTTTCAAAATTAAAAAACATTTAATTTATATGTAAGTATGGGAAAAAGAAGTCATCGTCATAGTCATCATCATTAACAACCTTATCCCATTTCTACTAAACAAAAGCTAAATAAATAAAGAGAACAACCTCATCCAATTAGAATACAAAATAGAGTATAGGCATAAATCATAATTACAGATATCAATTTGAAGAAATTATTATCTAAGAAATAACTAATCTTGGTGTTTTTAGTTTTTGTGTTTGCATATGATTGGGAAAATCATGCAAAAGATAAATTATTGTTAAATAAATAAAGTATTAAAATATAATATAAAGCAATTATAAGTGAATGTTAAGATTTATTTTTGAAAATTCAGTTTTATTTAATCTATTTATATATTCTTTGGACGCTTTGAAAATGTAAAGACATTTTTTTGGACTTTAACATCCTATGATAATATTGCGATATTCTTAAAGATATTGTGTTTTTTTTCCTTTGGGACATAACTCTTTATAAAAAATAATTAATAACAAGAACTTTTACTAAAAGATGCAAATACACCATATATGAAGCTGCCCCACAATCAGAGGTCCTAGGTGGGATGGTTATTGTTTATTCAACGAGAATGGTGAGATGGTGGGATGGTATGAGATTGATCAATGATAGGTGAACCAGGTTGAAGGGGAAGAAATGAAAGATTTGCACTTTTCTTAAGTTATCCACCATTTGCACCTTGATTATAATTCATTTGCATACACCTCTCACCGTATTATGATAAGAGGCAGCTTGATAGGGCCCACATAAGACCCCACTAATCATAGGCCTAGGGGGATGGAAAGAGCCATATTAAATGGGTCAGATATCATGTTTGGGGTCAATTTCATACATCTAGCTCATTTTTATGTGGCTCACAAATTTAACGACCTTATAATAAAGAAAAGAAATTTGACTCTCGATCCAAAGGTTCAGTACATTCGGATGGATAAAACCTCAACAAATCCTGTGTAATTCAGGGGGTCCAATATGTGGAACAATTTGGATATATAATAAGGTGGGCCTATTATGTTGCTCTCACCGTAATACTGCGAGAGGTGTATGCATATGAGAATCTCCCACATTTATAGACACACATAAAAAAAAAATACAAAACAAATCTAATAAATCCTAGACCTTGATCTGGCACATGTGTGTTTTAGACCTGAAACATTTATTCACGTTAAGCCTCCTAGGCCCAATTATGGATGTAATATTGATACTATGGATGGTAGCAGGTGCTTGGGTGCTGTTGTATAGGAGCTACACAACTGGTCATGATGAATGTCATTGAAAGGAGACATAAAAAAACTGATGGCATCTTAGATGAAGGTGATAATATTGCATCAGAAGGTGATCTTTCCAGCGATTCTCTGCTTCCTGAGGACACCTTATCTGGCACATCTTCTAATGTGTTAGAGAGAGATGAACCTCCTCTGTTTAAGGTGATGCCCGAGCCTAATGAGGCAGAGATCAATGCACCTCTTCAGTCAGAGGTCATGCCCGAGCCTAATGAGGCAGAAGAGAGTGATGCATCTCCTCAGTTTGAATCCATGCCAGAGCCTAATGAGGCAGGAAAGATGCATCTCCTCAGTCAGTGTTCATGCCCAAGCCTAATAAGGAGCAGAGAGATGCATTGATGCGGTTGGAAAAATTTGTTATTGCCATCAAGAATACCCCGCCCGCGACGCTTGCTATCTATGGTCCTGCAGTCACCGACATGCTTGATGTGATTCAGGCCACAGACTATCCGACGGAGCTCTTTAAGGAATCATTTACAAATATCGTATCCTTGAGCATTCAGTACGTGAGGGCTTCTTTGATAAACAGTACTGCTCCTGAGCTAAAAAATGACATTCATTACATATCCCCTATTGAGTGCAAACTTGGAAAGGATTCCAAGCGCTTGATGAAGCTCAAATCACACAATGCAGAAGCTACTGAGAGAATAATAAAACTCCAAGCTCAGCTAAAACAGTTGCTAGATGTTCGAAATGCTTTAGACGCGGAGATCAGTATCTTGACAGAAAGTATAGAGGATTTGCACATCAGTCAAGAGAGATTCTTGCATCGTATGGATGCATTGGAGCGTCGGATAGCAGCAGAACTGAAAGAATATCAGCAGGCTGACATTGATTTTGAACTCCATGAATCTGATTATTTAGACAGCATCAATTCCAGCATTGAGGATTTGATTGCATCTTTGGAATCTCTACTCTGATTTGGATCATGCAGTTCTTATTGGATAACCCCATACTCCCTAATTAACGTACATCAATCATCTAATTGTAATGCTCTTCACTTTCTTCAACTTTACCAGGAATGTTAGAATACAGTCTTTAGCTAAAACTAAAGCATTTGGTGTAAAGGTACAAAAGTGTGCCTTTTATCTTTCACAATCAATCTGGTTTTAGTTTGCCTTGTACATGATTACAATACATCAACACAAATGTTTCATTTATAGTACAAAAGAGGGAGAAAAAAAGTCTTTCATTTAGTAACTTGGATTGGCTCCCCTCGTTTACATTTGAATTGTTTAGATTAGAATGGCACATGAGCCAAAAAAAAAAAAAGGCAAAAGAATACGTCGCCTGAGAGATTCGAACTCTCGCGGGGAAACCCCATGTACTTAGCAGGCACACGCCTTAACCACTCGGCCAAAGCGACGATGTTGATAAGGTGTTGAAGATTAGTTATTAAAACGGAAGACTAAAGTCTTCAATTGTCACCCAATAGAGGAATTGTGTCATGTGAGCATTCTGTATGAGTATTTCTTTTCTTGAAAGTTTAAAAACATTAGATACTGAACCTGCCATTGAAGTCAGGGGGCCCAAATTGATCCTAATCGTTAATCAAGCCAGGTCCAAGAGAGATTGATCATCTTGAAGGATTTGCATTGGTCATGGCTTGCATTTCACACCCCTATTCATGGAATATGACTTCTTGATAATGATGATGATGAAGAAGAAGAAGAAACATCCAAATTAGAGACTTGGGTCCTGTTGTTAGATCTAAATGATGAGGTAGGCTGGTTGCCTCAAACTAATATAGGACCTCACGCACAACAGAGCAGGTAATAGGTCCAGGCCCTGACTGACAATTGGGTTCAGGTTTGTATTTGCATTTATTAGACCCCACGTGCCCATGTATAGGACTCAGTCATGGCTCCAATGGGCCCAATTTGACTCATGCTCATCTCTGGGCTTAACTACAAATCCATAATCTCAAAAATATATAGATGGCCCACTTCTCTGTTGCAAGTTAAATTTATCAAACTAACAAACTTGAACAGGCCAAACAGAAGAAACATTTTCTTTCTGTCAAAATATAACAAGTTAAACTCTAGAAACTAGATATACAGGAAATGTGACGGCTCCAATGAAGAAGAGGGAGGATACAAAAAGAGATTCATTTCATCATCAATGAAGGGTTTTAATTTTTTGGGCTGGACTAATCCCTTCGAATCCAGAGAGAAGTTGGGTAAACTCCCATTTACCCCAATGTGGTAGTTTAATTTCGCCCCATAAATCAGTGGGGCTCAAAGAAAGTCCCACACCCCCATTTTTTGGGTCTGATCTTGCATCAAGGTAATTGGGGCCATGATCCATAAAATGAACAGAAGATATGCAATGTAAATTGGAAAGCTGTCTCTCACATCCCTTTGATTCTTTTACATAAAGTTGGTAATTAATCAAAACTGCATGTAGATTTCAATTATTGACATATAGACACCAGATTTACACGTGGCGGCTTCCCCGGCCTCCGGACATGTTGGACACTCAGATTATCAACCAATAAGATGTCACCTTTCTGCCAACTCAGATCGAAGCAGTTCTCATCCAAGATGCTCTTGTAGGCATTAGTGGCCTCTATTGGAAAAGGGCTTCCATCACTGAAACTGACTTCCACATCTCTCTCATTTCCAGGGTAGTTCAAGATAGTGTGGAACCATACTCTCTTTCCTTCCAATTCCTTAATCGGATTCATGGGTCCGAATATAAACTCAGCACCGCCATCTCGGTTAAACACGACCGAGTCACAAGCTATCATGGCTCGAGCCCTACCAATCAACCAACTTAATCTATTAGTTTGGTCTCTTGTTTTTTCCCCTGCAATATCACAATCTGAACAACATAGTTCTAAAATTGCCTACCTTTTCTCTGCTTCGACTTGGTCATCAGTTTGAAGAAGAGTTTTCCATGTTTTGCTTACTACTGCACCTGAATCTTCTTCTCTGGGGTCTTGATGATGAAAATGCACCCAGTTTCTGATAATCTCCTTAGGAATTCTGGCACTCTTTTCTCCATGCATCTTCTCTAGTATTATGTGGCTGGGGATTATTGATGTCTCTCCACCTTCTGGAGATGGCACGGAACAAAAGAAGAATATCTTGGAAGGAAATTCCTTTAGCTGCATCCATACAGAGTTTAAAATCTCTGTCACTTGTGTTTGTATTTGTTATTAGATGATCCAACTCAGGGTGCAACACCCATGACCCGACTGGGCCAGGACCGACCCAACAAACAATGAAGTTCAGCTTGGGCTTGTTTAAGTCTGGGTCAGGCTCAGGTAGTGCATGTGGAATTTGGACCGTTAGGGCTTAAGAGACCTGAGATAACATGATGAGGGACAATATAGTGGGGCCAACTTTTTGATCTATCCAAGCCATCCACACACATGGGACCCCTTTAGGTACACTAGACCCATTGGGTTTTTACTTATTTGAATGGAATGGACCGTTGGATCGAGGGCAATTTTTTTTCTTTACTATTAAGTCGTTAAATTAGTGGGTCATGGATAAAGGGATTAGAGACATAGGATTGACCTCAAACTTGATCTATGATCCCATCTAAGATGTCTCTTTTCATCCCCCACAAGTCTCATGATCATTTGGTCCCTTAAGTGGGCTCATTAAGTTTGTCGCTCACCATATGGTGAGGGACAACATAGTAGGGTTGACTTCATAACACATCCGAACCATCCACACACATGGACCGTTGGATCCAAGGTCAAGTTTTTTCCTTTAATATAAAGTCATTAAAATTGTGGCTACTGATGAAGGGGTTAGAGGAATGTAATTGACCCCAAATTTGATATATGGTCTCATCTAAGGTGTCTCTTCTCATCTCCCACAAGTCTCATGATCAGTAGGTCCCTACGTGGGCCCCATTAAATATGTCCCTCACCATATGATGAGGGAATGTTGCATAGGAATATGGTCGTTTGTCTATGTGTAGGCACTTCATACTTGTGAGAGAGATGTTGTATCAGTATATGCGTAGGCACTTCAGAGTTGAGATTGATACTGAGATTTGAGATTTGAGAGAGAGAGTGCCAGAGACATCTCATGATGAAAATTGATGAGCTGATGCAGGGGGGCATCATTGGCAGTGTGGACCCTGTGGGTCACCTTAACACGTTTGGTGGCCCCCATGTAACCCATCTCGTCCCACTCGAATGACTCAACAACACGTGCGAAATCTTCCGGGGAGAAGACTTGAAAGCCCCTGAAAAGAAGAGCCCCGTGGCATTTCAGCGGATCCGAGAGCCATCCATGTTCGCACCATATCTACTAGTTCACACGTGCCACTTTCATCCGTGCAAGATGGGTACGTATAACACCTTTGGGAAGACAGTCCCTCCCAAAACCGTCCCTCCCAAAACCGTCTCCTCTGCAATCTTCCCTTCCAAAAGCCCCATCTCTCTCTCTCTCTCTCTCTCTCTCTCTCTCAAATAACAATGTTTCAATGCCGGCTCCTTCAATGCATTACTAATGCAAAAACGATAACATCAATACTCTGTTTTTTTATCATTTGACACTAGAAAATAAATATATAACTACATATAAAAAATAATATATTAAATACGACACGATATATTATCCATTTTGATATGGTAGTGTAATTTATCTTCTAACTTATTAGGATCAAAGGATACCGTTGCTTCAGTCGATTGCCTATTGCAGCACGGCACTGGGACAAAACGAGGAGCCTACCATTTATATGTCATAATGACTCATGGCAGCCCTGTTTAAAGTGGCTAATCATCATCGTTAAGTAGCCTATTTGCTAAGAACGGCTCCTTATTTATTGGATATGGAATCTTATCAAGGTTCGAATTCGAGTACGTCATCTCTTTTCGTCTATATAGGTTTCTTTACCACTTGAGTGGGCTATCTTTCAAAAAGTACCGGGGCTCTTGAGTCCGACTTGATTGGCTGGGGTGTTTAAAAAAAAAAAAAAAAGGGGGTAGGCTATGGCTATTGACCTCTTTTAAGGTGGAAAATTCAATGTAGGAAGACTTTGGAAGCCACGAACTTCGATGTGCATAGATACTTAACAAATATAGATTGCCATGGCCCATGGTACTGCTAGTTTATAGATGGCTAGGATCATCGATCCAAGGCATTAAAAATGGCCAAGTTCAGGTCAGGTTTAAACAGTATACAGCCTCTTAACCCCGAATAACTAATAGGGGTGTTCATGGGCCAGGTTGATCCGGCCTGGAAGCCTGGACTTTGTCCAAGCTCACCTTATTCACTTATTGGACCTTAAAAACTCAACCCCAAAAAACTAGTGGTGATGCTCATGGACCAAGAGCAGCCCATTTATTTATCATGTCTTAAATCCAGGCCCATATACAAAACCTCGAAGTCAGGCTCAGGCCCAGGCTATTTGCGAAATTTTTAAACCTCATTGTGTTAAATATGTCAGGCCAGAATGGGCCTTAAGGATACATAGGCCAAGGCAACCCATTTAACAACGGAGTTAACTCAGATACGGTCAAAACTAATGATGTAATAATCTAACCAGAGAGAAGACTAGTGAACTCAAAGTAGTGACAATAAATTAAGAAAGATTGTCCTCCTTTTTATTTAATGGGCTAGATTATTAGATCTCCCACAGGCTAACATACATTTAAATGGGCTGGAGCAGACTTGCTCAGCGGATATGGGCCCTGCCATTGCAACCTTAGTTTGTAGTTAATTATTCCAAATTAAGGTATGACTTTGGCGTAGCGGAAGTACGAAAAAAGAATAGACCAAGAAAGAAGATCACCGTTTTCAACCTAATATCAACACCTTAAATCTACAAGGAAGAGATAGGAAAACTCTAAATGAAACTGGAATTTATATTATTCCATAAAAAGAAACATTACATCGGTTTTATAGAGTTTCAAAACCCGAAATAACAAAATTACTAAAGAAAGTAAAAAAAAATTACATCAAAGCCCCTTTACTATTCCTAAATAACTTTCTAAGACCTTTGATAAAGATCCAAACTCAAACGGACTAAAAAAAAAACCCATAAAATAAGCAAAATGACAACTTACTAAAAATGGTAAGTTTTGCGCTCGTAGATAGCTTTGAAGCGCATGGTTATGGGCCCGTGAAGATACTCGGATCAAACGTTATAGCCGTTTGAAGTCGACAGGTTTTTTTTTTTTTTTTTGGTACCTCAGTCAACGGTGGCTAGGACCTAAGAGACGGCAGCCCATACTAGTGGAAAGGAAGCCTGCACGTGCAGAAGATGTGACGTGCCTGGAGTTTGAATCCGAAACAACCAAATAAAAATTGACCCTCATTATCACTAGGGTAAGAAGCTGTTATTGACCTACCAACAAGTTGAAACATTTAAAATTACACTGATATGGATATGCCGCGTTCTGTCAACCACTACTATGCAAATGTGAAGGCCTGGGATTAAATTGTGGGGTCTAAAATGGAGCAAGGAAATGGTCAGACATGTTTTGGATGGAATTTCCATCTTCTAATACAAATAAAAAAACCAACTAATACAATAGTTTAAGTCATATCATGACAAAATCCTTGGAGTTTCTAGCCAAGAGGCTTTTATCTTCACATCAGCAGCAGGCCCCAGCCCCAACTGCAGGTTGACCGTGTTGGTGCCTTATCATTTATATTAAGAAAAAATATACATGAGCTTGGATGTCTGCATGATGTTTGATCTGTATTTGGACCAGGCCAGGGAGTCTTTAATGATGTAAGGGTGAAAATCAAGGGGGTCTGGTTGGATTTTTGGCCCACCAAAACTCCAGAAGAGCCAACCTGAATCCAACTTGACCCATGTTCATCTAGGTTAAACTTACCTTTCTGAGATATATGTAACCGTTAGACTTCAACAAAACCAGGGATTTGCTTGTTCCAGAATAATTCTTTTAGAACCACTTAATTCTTATGGTCAAAGGGTTTTTTTTTTTTCTCTTTTTTTTTCTTTTTTTGAATGAGTATTAAAAAGGTGACAAGTGAAGGATCTAAGGTGAAGACATATATGAGAATATCAATTTTCTAAGGTGTAATTTACTAAGGGGATGCTGGGTAATCATTTCCAATGGAAAGGGAGATTATTGATGGCCCTCTTTGGAACTTCAACATTTCCTTCACTTTTAGCCCCTATGGTAGAAAATCATTACTTAAAATCTTGGGGCCCTTTTGTTAGAATGAAATTGAGATAGGAATTGCTGGTAAAACGAATTTCAAGAAACGATTATTAGAGGCAAATACAGATAGATAGGATCTTGATTTTTTTAAGATTTAAATTACTAGGGCGATGGCTGAATATTCATTTTGCATCTTCCTTTAATTCATTTTCCATTGAAAAGGCAGATTCCTTTATTTATTGTTCCATTGAAAAGGCAGATTATTTTTATTTATTTTTTCCATTGAAAAAGCAGATTATTCTATAGCCACTATTGCATCTCCTCCTATATTTCTTCAATTTTAACCACTTTCAGAAATATATTTTTCTCAGAATTCCTATGAATGCAATTTAATGCAAACAAGTGGTCCATTAGGTACTAAAAAAAATTGGGCCCTCGCGGAGGCTCCAATTGGACATCTAGCCCTTATGTACTAAACAAATGGAGTCCCCCCGTATAGTCTCCGAAGTATGCTGCATAGTAAGCTCAATTGGATCAAATATACAAAGCATCTGATAGGTAAGCTCTAGCACACATGGATACAGGCACAGCACCGATAGATACACCTATATCTGCCTGATTGCCAACCTGAGGTCTTGGGTCAAGTGATACACACAGTGCCAGTGAATCCCATCTAAATACATGGTTGTGCAGCATCATCAGAAACGGCAATGGAGAGTAGGAGCCATGACTGATACTATCAAAATTAAACAATGCAAGATGGAAAGCTCGTCTATAATTCCTGCAATCAATACCCTGATTTCGATTTAAAAAAAAAAAAAAAACAATACCCTGACTCTGCTATACCCTTATTATCAAACCTCAGGGTTTTTTCCCCCCCTTTTAAACTAGCTGTGCTAGAGCCTTTTGTTGCAATGGACATGTTTTCTGTCAAATTGCAGTTGTGAGCACAAAAATCATTTTCCAGCAATCCTGTGTTCCCAAGTTCTTCAACTCTGAATCAGCAGCATGCACTTAGCAATGCAATACACAATTAATGTTGTTAAGTGAGAAAATACAAGTGGACAATACTGGAAATAGGGTTAAGAAAATACAAACACTTGTTAGAGAACACAACAGATAAATAAACAACAAAGGGGCTACAGCTATCACCTCCGATGAGTCACCTGCTGGAAAAGGGACAATTCCAGCATGACCACCAGGTGCGCAGAGATATCAGAACATTAAAAAACAGAGATCGTTCACCTCCATTTTGGTGTAATAATAAAATCCTTGCTTGGGTCCCACTCACCAAAAGCAGCTTTTTTCCAGTTGGGGTCCTGTTGGAGTTAGCAAGGACACAACATTGCTCCAGCTCATAAAACTTCAGCCGCTGACTGGTTCCCTGCCAGAACTGGCTTCCTTGTGCTTCAATGAGAGATTTGCAAAATGAGTATCTAGATCTCTACTGCTACTACGTCTGTGGCGGGTAGAGTGAGATGGTTGTGATTGCTGCTGCTGTTGTGGATGTTGTAGTTGCTGCTGTTGCTGATACAGCATTACTTTAAGCCGGGCAATCTCTCTTTCCAGTACCTCCTGCTCCACTGCATCAAAACCACGAAGCTTTGATTAAGCTACAAAATTAATGCTCATAATGCAATATCGTTTCTTTCTGACAAAAAGAAATGCCTGATTTTGTTTACTGTGGCATTAATAAGAAAGTATCATAAAGTGACAATGCCAATGTGATGCTGAAGAGGGGCCAGACTCATTTGGGCACTGTATTTATAAACATTCGAATGCATTTCTATTTAATTTATTCATGCTCTTCTATAGATCATGCTTTGCAACTGCACACCAGGAGCAAGTCCAGATACCCCAACATGCAGAAGCTCACAGACTTTAAATGGCCACATAAGAGCATACACAAAGGTCAAGATGAGAGGAATCTAATGAGGGGGGTTTCTGAGTACTAGGCTGCACCACATACCTTGAAATCATCTAGATTTTAGCTATCCCCTAATGCTTTAGAAGCTCTATTTAAATAATAATAAGAAGAAGAACATTACAAATACAAACGTCAGGGGCCTACCTGCTTAGTCTTTTAGAGAAATGATCAAGTCCAACTGGTCGTACCAACCCACCTGTGGGGCCTACCTTCAGCCCCTGTTATATATACATGGTGGGTAGGTTATGTATAGGAAGCGCATTCCATACATTGCATATAGTCAAGCATCAGTGCATCACCTTAATTTGATGAGCAGAACAATTACAAGAGTCCTCCAAAATACTGGTGGGTAGAAGTTAGAACAATTTTATTCAACCATTCATTTTGCTTTGTCTTGATTCAGCAGCAAATCAAACTGAAATGAGAGCGTATTTATCTGTAAAATTCCAAAACTATCCAAGCACCCACATGCAATGGGCCCCTATGATGTAGTTCAGACTACAGGAATTGATTATTTTTCTTTCTTCTGACCCAAAAGCAGACATGTTGAATACATATCTTGGAAGGTGCAACTATATATTTAAATCAATGTAGGCAGTTGGAAAGAAAATAAGCAATGGTTCATATTCCACAAGCACAGGCCATTTAACAGGAGAAAGAGGAATGTTATTCAGCCGTGGCCCATCAATGGTACAGCCACAGGCCTTAACACATGGGCAAACTGGTCAACGACCAAACTAGCCATGTGTACAGAATGATTAAACATGTACCAAGTGGGATCATTCCTTTTCATCCAATAATGTATCTCAATATTATCAAAGAATTTATATCACTGCAAGTCAGATTTGCGTCAACATAATCTAAATTAACTAATATAATCTGCAAGACTCTTATTTCAAGACAGTTGTAAGAAAAATAGTGTATCTCATAGATATCTGAAGAATGAAAAGGTGTCATTTCGATTTTCTTCCAAGCCCACAACATGAAGATATTGTTGATAAATGGCACTAGAAAATAGTACAAAAAGAACTACGCGGAAGGTAGTGAAGTATACTTACTGTACTTTATAAGATGCTCCTGGGCCAAACTGTCCAACCGTTGCTTCAAAGCTTTATTCTCCATGCTCAATATTAGATTCTGCTTGCCCAGAAATTCCAGCTCGGCAGAAATGTCCAATCCATCCACCTATCACATAATATAGAAAAGGTAAAATATCAGTTGCAATTAGAAGATTCTTCAGAACTTCCTTTTTATGTCAAATATGTAATCACTTAAACCTAGTTCTTGGTGTGAGTGAATCTAAAATTGTGAAATCTGAATAGCCATCTGATAGCACACATGGATCCCCTATAGGCTGGTACGGCCAAAACATTGGAGCAATTTCTTAATGTCACCCCCAAGTGCAACCACGTTCAATTGGCTGATCTTGAGATTGGAACCAAATGCTTTGAATACTTATTAGGTGTAACAAATTGCCTTCTTTCTAGTCTTTGCTTAGGGTCTTTTTCTTCCATTTAACATGTGTTTGTGTGAGTTTTTTTTTTTTCCCTTTTTTTGGTGGGGATGATGAATGGTCTTTGGTCTTGACTGGGACTTGCCTGCAAAGCTTGGACAGCCCTTTCCAGCTCAGCTATGTATTGTAGCTTCCGGACCCGGGACCTCTGTGCAAATTGCCTGGCACCAAAAAATAGATTTCATATTTTTATAAAAAGAAGCCTGGTAAATTTAACGGATAGAAAAATAGTAAACTAAAAAAAATGCATTTTCTTCAAAATGAAGGCTTGAAAAACATTATCGCCTACAGTGTCTTGATTATCTCAAAACAACCAAGTCTTCATCTATCTTTTTATTTGAAGCAAAAGGGCATACAAAGACAGAGATATAAGAGTGCTATACCATCATTCCTACCAAACACAAAATAACCAACTCCAGCCCAGTAAAACTACACAAGAGGCTCGATATATAGGACATCCCTATCAAATCCCTATTTAGCAAGCATACCCACAACGCCAAATCCTCAAAATTCCTCAATGGCCAGCCTCCACTTCATTAGAATTCTCGCCAATAGATAAAGATAATCATAACAGTATCAAGACCACCTACTTAGCATTATGAAGAACACTCCTGATACCGCCAACCCTACCCTTACCGTCCTGTCGACATTGAGGTTCAGCTCACCAAAAGGAGTGAAATAACTCTCCTCATCTTTTCTCGATCCTCAGTTACAAACCTTGCAATTCTGGATAACATCAACACTCCTAAAATGCTTGATTTTTTTATCAACACCTACTTCCCCACCCTCAACATGACAATGCAAATTATTTCATCAATCAATTTTCCTAAAGAATTGAAGAACCTCTCATTTCTCTGTTTCCAAATGGACCAAAGGATAGCACTTAGAAGGATCCTCCATAACAACGAGTTACATTCCTAGAAGGGACCTGCTGCCAACCAAGCATCTACCACCTTTCAATTGAACCAGAGCTGCTTCATAAAATGCCACACAACTTTAGAAAATGGCTACAAATGATGAAAAAAGTCACAACAAATGATCCACGTGCTCTCTCTCCCTATTGCACAAGGAACACACATCAGAAATGGCATCAAAGTAACACATCGGAAATGGCATCGGAGTATATGCCCATCCTCCTAAGATTATCCACCATAGAAACTTTGTGCATTATAGCTAACTAACAGAAAGCTTCCACCCTTGGAGGCACCATTCTCTGCCAAGCTTGCATGCAAGGTAACTAAGAATAGGAATAGGGAATGAAGACCTTACAGAAAGACTTGGACGGCTTTCCAAAAGGATACAGATTCCAAATCTGAATGTCCCAAGATAACAGATTCAACAAGGAAAAGAACTTAAGTCTTCGATGCAAGATGGAGATCTCACTTAGATCCCATCATCATCCATCTAGGAAGCACGGACACTTCTTCGGGGCGAGAGAGTCGGTGTCCGACACTTGTTGGACATAGACACGCTCCGGACACGATCCGACACGTGTCGGACACGCAAAAAAGAGTGTCCTGTTTATTTTTTAATGTTTTATATTTCGGACACGCTGGGGACACGCTGGCCTCTTTTAATTGTGAAAAAAAAAAATAGAGTAAAAAATGAAAACAAAAGGGGGCTGTTTGTAAAAGGTCATAACTTAAAAGCAAAGGGGCCATCCTTCCGCTACCCTAATAACATTCGTCCGTCCAGCGAAAGAGAAAAGGGAAGAAGAAAAGAGAAAAAATTTGATATGTTTGTTAGTTGGTACAGTGGTACTTGAATTTTTATTTATTTGATTGCTAAATTGATTACAAAGTTAAAATGATAGTATCTTTTAGTATATGATTAGATATATTATTATTATTATTAATTATTAACGTGTCCCGAACGTGTCCGTGTCCTACTTTTTTGAGAAATGCCGAGTCGGCGTGTCCGTGTCGTGACGTGTCCGTGCTTCTTAGATCATCATCAAAGCCTTGTCCCACCAATGTTGGGATCAGCTACGTGAATTCTATTTTTCCATTCTAGCATGTCCTCGGCCAAAACCTCAAATTGATTGCACTTCTTCATATCTATTATCCCTACTACTTCCATCCATGTCCTCTTCAGCCTACTCCCTTTCATTGAGGGGCCATCAACTTGCATAGAAAGACTTTACCTCACCTGCGCAATTGTTGGACTACATCGAACATGTCTTGATAGATGTCCAAACTATCTCAAATGAGTCTCTCTTAATTTTTCACCCATTGATGCTACCCACAAATTCCCCCAAATGCACTCATTTCGGATTCTACCTATCCTAGTTTTACCACCATCCATCTCAACTTTCTCATCTTTGCTACTCTCTTCTCTCTTTTTTTTCTGCATGTGTTGTTTCATGATTGGCCAACATTCTGCTGCATAGGTCTAATTGCTATCTTGTAAAATTTTCCTTTAACAACAGATCACCGGCCAACCAGTCATAGTAAATCTTTCATTAACAACTTTCTGCTACGCACAACACTGAAGACCTACGGAACAAGGAAGGAGCCACCCCTAAACCAGTCATCATACCAGATTCAGACTTCTATTCTCCATCCGTCCTTGAAACCAACCCCTTCACTGAACACTTTCTCCCACCTTACAGTACACATCCGCAAAAGATGAATACCTTCTATTACCCGAAACACAACCCCTACTCATCCACCTCTAATTTTGAAACAATAATTCTCCTCTAGAAAGCTTATGTATTCTCCCCAATTCTCCACCACCATTTGACTAATAGCTGCTCAATTCTTTTTTACCAAACCTCTTAGACCCAAACCACCTAATTTGTTAGGTTTCACCAATTTGTTGCACTTCAACAAGTGCATCTTCTTCCTATTAGAATTCCCCTCCCTAGGAAGTTCCTTTGGATGCACTCTGAGCTTCTTGTCACCCCATCTTGAAAAAGACATAAAACACAATGGAAAATTTGATAGGGTTTACTCGACCTCCATTATTCCTCTTCTTTGAAAATAGCATTGCCAAGCACAGGTTTCTGACGATAGTTTGAAAATACAAATAAAAAAAAAAAAAAAGAAAAAGACAAGGCCTCTTCACAAATCTCAAATGAAAACTAGTTGCGGAAAATATTCAAGATCACAAAATCCATAATAGGTTCACGGCCCTAAACCTCAAGACAAACTGTCATTCTCCAAGCAGGATCAGTCCATTGTCCCCTTGCCTATCTCTACCACCTCAACAAACTCCCTGCCACTAAGAAGACCTTATCCCAACCATGATGTGCGACCACTTAACACTTACCGGACCGACTTTGCATGCGTAAAGATGCTCAGCCTCCTCTCCAAAGCCCAAAAAAAAAAACCCTCAAAGAAATGCACTTCAAACTCCTTTGTAGCAGCTGGGGTTATATCTATACTATTAAAATTAGCATCCCCTCCTAAAATAGCTATTTTGGCATTTCCAAGCCATGAGCTTGACACAGACCTATAATAAAGGTTATGAAATCTTCTACTCTCACCCTCCCCACCAAACTATTAGACAGCCATTGAGAAGTTGCGTGAACCATTTCACTTCCCACATAGACTTCTATCGTTATACAAAATAGACTCCATGACATTAGCATATGAAAGATTACCACTTATTCTAGAAGAGGGTCTTCACATAGACTTCAGGACATTAGCATCTGAAAGAAGCTCCTCAACAAGAGATGCCATGTTGGAGAAGCTCGTCTCCCCCAATCTCAACCAACTCAATATTATGCTGCTTAGACGTCACCTCATCTCAATCACTCCTTTGAGACTAGCCAAAAATTGGCAACTTCACTAGAAACCCTCCTCCCTCTCAAGCTGATACCATTCAAAGCCCTGGGCTTTCAAACAAGCTCACTTTTCTCTGAAAATGGCCAAAGCCAAAACAACTCGTCCACCTCTTTAAATAAGGGATGAAATCATGCAACAAGCAACTACCTTGCCAAAATACAAGAAACACTCTCAGACACATTGTAGGTGTGTCTTCCAACATTTTGTCCACGAACACTGAAATCAGGTCATCCAACTCTACAAACTTCCCCTTACACCATCTTTTCCCATGCTTACATGTGCTTCTCTCTTGCCCCTCTTAACCTTCTGCCCTTTTCCTTTACCCATCTTCTTCTCTGAAGAGAAAAGATACATGTCCTAGTTATTCAGATAGATCCTCTTTTGAAGAATTGAATTTTTAGATGTATTGGAAAGAAAAGACTTCTGTCCATTTTCTTCAGCCATAACCTCAAATTATTTAGCTATTCTCAAACAAAATTCAACGTTAAACTAGTTGCGAAGAAGAAGAGAACCAAAGGGATACAAAACTGAAAATGGATAACAAGTAGACGTCCCAGCTTTCATATTATATTTTATGCTACACTGCAATGAAAGAACAGTACCAGTTTTTAACCATACATATCATATTTTATCATGATAAGTTTGTAGCAAATGAGATGCAAAGTGTCAAATAAATCAGAATGTATTGAAATTTTCGCACTTTACCATTCATGCATAGCTTTATCTCTAAATCAAATCATGAATTTAAAGAACACATTTAATTGACAAAAAAATCATTGTAAATGTGTTTTCTGATAATAAAAAAAATGTGTTCCAACAGAAGAAAATGATACAAAGAGAATCATGAGTTATCCATCTAACAAAAACTCAAAAAAAAAAAAAGGGAACAAACAAACAGAAGATACAAAATATTTACTACAAACTGCTCTCTCGTTGATGGACCTGTAATTGAACATACCTAATGTTGTTTAACTATTCAATAGTTTTCAGCTTTTTCAATCTTTTTGTATTCGATTTATATAAAAGGTAACAAAATACAAAAAAGAACATGATGGTCAAAGTATAAATTGATTATATCATATAAGCAAATTTAAAAAAGCCAGTGTGTAATACAATATAATAAACAGCTTTTTTCTTTTTTTCCCTCTTTAATATTATACAAGATAACAAATAAGAAAGCAAGCATAATAAAGATGCCAACAAGTGAGCAACCACTAAATGATCCCTAAATTACCATCACTTGGTTGAGATTAAGAGGCAGCATGTTACATAGACAATGTAGAAATACAATTTGGTAACATTTAGTAACTAAAATATTGTCAAATAAGCAGACTGCATACTGTTTGGTTCGCTTTGGATCTGTTTCAGATGCAACAGACTTAGCAGGGTCCCTTCTTTCTGAGGAACCTTTCACATCATGCGAACCAGATTCCTCTGGGTCTCGCTTTTCAGTGGCTGTATATGGGATCCCATCTGGTTCCCCTGAAGCACAAGATGATCCTGGACTTTGAAGGACTATGTTGTTCCTTGCAAAAGAGTAGCTTGTGTGGGCTGCAGGATTCAAGGATGATACCCATGACTTGTTATGATGTCCAGAAGAATCTTCCATGAAGAAAGAAGTTTGCTGCACATCTCTAATGCGATCAAAGTCTAAAGAGCCCCACAAAGGTACAGATGCTGTACTGTACTTGAAGTCCTCTGGAGCTACGCCAATGTTGGAAGAATTACTAGATGCTTCTAAGTAGGCAAAAGAATCACTTGATGAACGCCGATGAGAACCTCTCCTCACAGGTGTCTCTGGCTCATTTAGGAGGTCGTCAAGCCAGGAAGGTTGCTCCTCCAAGAGAAAGCTCTCAGAGGGAGCTCGCTGACGTTGCCTGTGTCCTTTTGGCTTTGGAATGCCACTTGGTCCCATTGATGAGGAGCCATAATCTGTGTACACTGGGGATATGCTTGGAAAAGGACTTTTAGGAGGAAGAAGTGATTGTTTTCCGGCACACTGTATATTTCTGTTGTTTGTCGTCACTTTATTATTCGCCATAACATAAATACAATCCCAACCTGTTCCAAAAGGAAGATTAAATTTTCATAATTGTAAATATAAGGAGAATGAAAAAGTACAGTGACGGTTGTTCTTTACAACATAGAATTTGTAGTAACAATGTTTATTCACTAGAAATAAGCAAACTATATAAAAAGAAAAAAAAATTATTCGTTTATTTCCATCTCTTCAAATGCCAGCACATTTAAGAAATTTTGAGTAGAATTGTTTTGTGTCATTCCATCAAAATAGGGTTAGTTTTATCCACATCCACCACCATAAATTGGAGATAATACCATACATGTAAGACCTTGGAGAGGCAAGTTAATTTTAAAGGCTGTTAGTTGATAAGAAATGCTTCATGCAGTTATAGCTACACCAATCTACCAATAATCATCATCCATGAGAAAAGACATTACTAGAGTCAAACTTCCAAATAATACATAATTAACAATTATAACAAAAGGTTCAGTTTTTTAATAGCTTAAATTCTCAACTGAAGTTCAGAAGAATTATTGCATCACATAATGTTTATTTTAGTACTGACAGATAAAGAGTGTAAGAAAATGGGGCCCCTGGGCCAGTGCTCCAGGGATGTCATTTGCCCCACAGTGGAGATCTCAGACTATGATTAAGAAATAAGAAGGAATGAAAAAGAAGAAAGTCATATGATTGTACTTTGCCGGATAATCTTTAGCTATATAAGAAGAGTAAAAGAAAACAATTAATACTACCAAGTGCCAAAGTAATTGACAAGCAGATGATAAAGTAACTACATATTAATGAGAAATGCAGTCCCACTAATGCTTTAAAAGCATCAATATAAGCCTTGAATTCTGCTGGAATTCCAGATTCCCAGAAGGCCGATTAAAATAAAACAAAACAACAGTTGGCACAACAAATGGGGTCCCGCAAAAATTTACCAATTGTAAGGTGCGTATCGTATGTTTAAGATTCCGAGCATCTGAATGCATCATTCCATTAATATCTATTTAAATCACTCCATCCACACAAAAAAAAAAAAATTGGTAATGATTGATAAAGTAACTACATTTTAATGAGAAATGCAACCCCACAAATGCTTTATAAGCATCAATATATGTTTTGAATTTCTACTGGAATCCCAGAAAGCTCACATTAAAAGAAAACAACAGTTGACACAACAAATTGGGTACACTGCAAAGGGGGGCCCACGAATGTGCCAATTCTGAGGCATCTATCATGTGTTTAAGATTCCGAGCATCTGAATGCATCATTCCCTTGCTTTCTATTGTAAATCACTCCATCCCACAAAAATATTTCAAAAAAAAAAAAACAAGGGGTAATGAATATTGATAGAGAATTCAAATCTTGAATCTGACAAGTAAAAACTAAATTAAATCAACGTGTGTATGATAAAGTTACGAAATTTTGATTTTCTGTTTTGAAGCCTTTAAAATGATCAGAAAACAATGTCAGAATGCTCAAGTTGAAAGAAGAAAGTATACAAAATTACCGATTCCGAGGTCCCTGCAAAACTATGAAATCATAGACGAGCAACTGCAATGCCAAAACATTGAAAACTAATCAGAAACCAACATCAATCTCTAGAAATGTAACCAACGTGACAACAAAAAAAAATTAACAAAACTCAAAAGCTTCATCTAATCATCTCTAATGATCTGACGGAGAAATTGAAGTACAATAACAACCCGAAAGAATCTATTACAAACTATCCACATCTATGTCATCAACAGAATAATTGCACGAGTTCAAAACTAAAAATCAACCACCTGCAAGAATCCCCAAAACCTAATTCATGAACAAAATCTACGATTTCTCAAGAAACAAATTTAGAAACTAGTTTCGAAAGCAGAATGAGAAAACGAGAAAATGCTCGTACCAGATCGGAGCAGAAATTTCTACCTCTCTTGCGTTGATTATCAGATAAAAACCCTAGAAACCATGGATTTCTAGGGTTTCTACGTGCGAGAGCAGGAAAGATAGAGGAAGGTGGGGAAGGGAGATGAGGAGAGGTTAGCCAGAGAAGATGAAATGAAAGACGATGATGGCTTTTTAATACCAAACCATCAAAACAACTCGCCAAAATATCGCACGATATCTTTTCGAGGAAAATACTGCGATACTGTTTTTTGTTGCGTCCAAATCCCCAATTGGGGAGTTTGTTTTTTTTATCTATCTCGCGATACATGAAATTTAACGATGGTAGTAAATATCAGTCAACTTGAACGGGCAAAATGTGACAGCTATGTTCCATGTATAGCATATATAAAATATTAGACTATGATATGATGAAAAGAGGTGTGAGGTTTTGGCTCATGTCAGGCTTGGACTATCCATCGTGAGGACTAGATTAAATACTCCCCTCATGTAATACATCAAGATTTGTTTCAATTCACAAGTAGGATTTTTATGTCTAGATCAAACTACTCCTAATTTATAATATATTTTCTATCCACCATCTCAAGATTTACCCGTATATAATCTGTCCTAACTCGCTTTATCAATTCTAACTCGCTTTATCAATTTGAGGCTGTGATGCCTCACCAGTAGTCTATTTTCCTCAACAAAAAGTTAACAATGAGGTATGTTTGAGTGGTGCAGTTCTAAACCTTTTGCAACAATTTTAGAAAAAGTAGAATGAGGATAACTTAAATTTTGCGCTCCCCCTTCCTCTATCTCTATAGTTTGTGATATCATGAGTTGGGGGATTTTTTTTTTTTTTTTTTTTTGCATAAACAATTTTTTGAGATTTTTCAATACACTTGTGGAGTATATGTTTAACAAGATTTTTTTTTGATAAAATCCCAATAAAGTTTGTTCTAATATAAAATTGGGCATGTGTAAAACAAGTGAATGAAATTATGAGTCATTTGATGGCGAAGTCCTTCGTTCTGACCCTCTGCTTCGCAATGAATTTCAGTCATGCGTGAAAAAATACAATGTCATGGTATCAAAATTCATGTTTTCTTTTTTCAAATTACAATGGAAAACAGAAAACTCTTTACTTTTTTATTTTTTTAGGGGGGAAGTGCTTTCAATGAACGGGCTCAACCCAAGTGCATAATTTTTCTTTGTTTGTTCCTTACATATGATCCACCTTGCTTTTAGGTGAGGTTGCCTTTCTACCATCTTAGACATGTTCCACCTCTTTCCCCATTCCCACAAGCTTAAATACGACATTCATTCAATCATTTGGAGAAAAAATATCTTAATTTCAATGTCAATGATCACGATAAGAGCCTATTTCTTTACGAGAATTCTTGTATGGAGATTTCTAAAATTCTTCAAACGTTATCATCCTCCATTAGAATTCCAAAATCCTCAATGCCCCTTCAGCATTTTAGAAAGGCTAAAAAAATTGAGATTATGAGAGTTTCAAAGGCCTTTTTTTTTTTTTTTTTTTGCTTTTCAAAGTAGGTCGGGGTTATTAAAATTTACAATAATAAGGGAATTTGAAATGAGAAGGGGACAAACTGTCATGTCATATTGAGAATTCCCAATCTATAAAAATACTTACAAAGAAACAAGCCTAACAAGTATGGGTAGCCTGAATTTACCTATCTTTTATTCTTAAATTCCCAAGTTGGGCAAGCTACTCCTGACCTTATTCATCTAACTAGAACAGTGTCCAAGTTGGTTTTACAAAATTATTCCACTAGTGTTTGAAAACCCAGCTCAATTCACCATGGGAAAAAATGACCCTCTTTCCACTGTGACTCGATTGAGTCAACCTGATTCAAAGGATATCAAAGTCGAGTAAGTTTGACTTGGTCCTAATAAAGGTGTTGGCTTGACTTACTGTCTTTCCAAATCCCTCCTGAGAGGGAGACAAGGATTAGAGTTACGTCCCAGTCAAAAATTTTCCAAGTCTGCATGTGCTTCCTTCATTATTAGTGATCTTGTTATTGAATCTATCTCATAATTCTCACACTAATGGAGGCATTATTTTAAAAAGTGTTAATTCTCTACAGATGAGAATTTATAAAGACGAATTATGACTCTTAATAGAAGGAAGAATAATAAAGAATTCTAATTAAACGTTTTAGTTTATGCTTTCTTCATAGGGCTGCCACTAATAAATTAACAATAAAAGCTTTTAATTCTTGAAGAAGTAGTTTATTTAAAGATCAAGTACTTTACTTTATCAATATCCTTCAAAAGTACTTTATTTAAAGATCATGTACTTAATTATTTCTTTAAATCAACATTTTCTTTTTCATCCAACCATAAAAAGCGTTTTCTCAAGTTATAAAAAAAAAAAGCCTTTTCTCAAGGATCATGATTACTATTTTCATTCATTTACTTAGTTTCACAATTAAAAGAGGTATCATGTATTACCAATAATAGACCATTTTCAACATAAAATGCATTGAAGATAATGACCAAGTCTCGTAAAGTTTTCATTTTTTATTTTTATTTTTTGGTTTTCAGATATAGCGTTCATATATAATTAACCCAATCTATTGGTGAACATCATTCACTGTTGGGAGACCTGATATATATATATATATATAAATTATGGGCGATGTAGATTTGGTTTTTCCCATATTTAGTTGTGTTCAAAACGTGGTGCGCCGTGCCTTCAAGCACGGACAATAACTAGTCATTCACTGTTAGGAGACCTAATATATATATAAGACATTGAACTTTGAGATTACATCAAAATTAAGACCATTTAATAGCATTGACATTTTGCCAAGTTCACCGCTCTATCCTAAGCTTCTAAGTGGGCCCACAATACGTAGAGTCATATCAAGTTTTCATATGAGCACGCCACTGGCCCCCATCCGTGTGTCTCATCTCACAAAGCCTCTTTAGGGATTGACCTTAAAACCAATAAAGAAGAAAAAAATGAATATGAGCATGAAATTGGACATGGTGTCAAATCATACGTGATGATAAAATAATATAAAAAAAGCTATAGTGATCAAAGGTGGATCCAAATGGGGCTATAAATCTCCCACGAGAAAATCCTCTAACTTTGATCACTCATGTCCCAATCTCTTTTCTTCAGGATCTCTCCATTCCATACCCTTAACCAAAATCTATGGTCAGGACCTGTCCATCTTGTAACACTTTTTTCCACTACATGGTGCCCACAAACGTTTGAGCTGAATTTTCCTTTGACACAACGGCTGCATCAAAGTGGTGGCTGGCGCTCTCCATTCTCCAACCAGCCACAGGCCCACCCAAGGCCCACCCACAAGAGTCACCATCAAAGTCCTCCTAGTATGTCGGCACAGCACACAAACATTGGCGTTGGGCCCCACCCATAACGTTTCTAGGTTGGGGTGGTCCACACATCCGACAACCAATTCAGGTCACATGTGGACACTCACGAGCCCAATGCCTGCCCAGTTCCAATATTTTAAAGACAAAAGCGAAAAAAGAGGCTCGCTTTCTTGGTGACATATGGCATGATCTTAGAGATTCTAAGCGTCGCATCCATCCACGCTGTCCAAATGATTTTGTTGATTTCTTTAGATAGTGGTTTCCACGTGGTGGCTTCTGAGTGGAGCCACGTTGATAATTGCAAGCTAACCATGTCAAGTCGTGTCTCCGGGCGATGTGGTGTTTTTCTTACGTGTTTATCTTACGTTGGATGGCTGTGGCAATCGTATGATGTGATGTTTGATGCTATATAAGTCCACAATCAACAGAACGTGCCTAATCGTTTCCTTCAAACATCACATCCCTGCGTTGAATTGAAAGACTAGGATATGGCAATGCCAATGTCAGTGGAAATTTTTGTAATGATAGAGCATTACATACTTTGTACGTACTTTCAAGACATGTCACAATTACATGATAGGTTTCTATTGGTACAAGTAGATCTTATCTTTATTTTGCTTGGTTGGACTTGGGCCAATGGCTTGATGATAAAAAAAAAAAACACTTAGCTTGAATAATTGCATCATCGAATGTCAATTTCAGAGTGCAGTATTAGTGTGGCAGAGTTCAAGCTTGCATGAGTGATGAGTTTTGGTGACTCTTGGGTAAGGTTTGAAGTTTAAACTCATTTTTGCGGTATTTTGGGCAGCTCTTGTGTTCAAAATTACACAATTGAGTTTTAGGGACCAAGGCGGCTTAGAGAATTTCAACGTCCAATACATGACACACCAGAATCTCGCACTATGCTATAATATCAAAGAGACCTGTTAGAATATTATGCTGACAAAGTTAACAGAGCCAATTCTGCCCTTTGGCAGAGCGAGCTTGGACGGGAATGCCCAGTTCGAACCAAACTCTTTAAAGAGTTTGATGCTAAGTGCTATTCTGATTGGAGTCTAAGTAGAATACTTATGCACGAATTTAGGCCTATAAATTGGGTGTTTCTCTCAACCCAAAGAAGACACACAAGACATACAAGAGTTAATTATCTCTCTTGATCTGAGATTAGAATACCCTATGAGAGATTCTCTTGTTTCTCTAGAGCCATTGAGAGATTGTTCTGAAGGACTGCTTTAGAAGGTTTTGTTGCTTCTACTCTCTTGTAGAAGATTGATCATCTTGGTGGACAAGGTGCGAGGAGATCAATAAGGAGAACGGTGCACGGTGGAAGCCGTGTTAGTGGATTCTGTGCAAGAACAACTACAGTCCTGAGGTTGAGGTACAGACTGAGGTACATAAGCTTGTGAGTATTCTTGTAAACTGTTCGTGAACTCTTGATTTCTGGTTCGTGGTTTACTCCCGGAAAGGGTTTCCACGGTAAAATTTGTGTCTGCCTTCTTGTGGTGTGTGATTGGTAGATAGCTAGTTCTATATTGTTTGATTGGTTTATTCCGCTGCATTGATTAGTTAAATTAGAACTAGTAATTCATTCTAGTGGGTCCGACCCAATTTAAAGTATTTCCTTCCCCAACCAAAGTCGCAATGTGAGCATTTATGTGTTATATTATGCTAAAAGATACATCTTATGACTTGCATGAAAGGTAACTTTTTTATCGTCACATGTGACCCCAGTTGATCAATATTCTCGTAACAGTCACTCTAGTTTGATATTAACCTAAATTATATTCATCGTTAGATTGAATTTCAAGGGAATATAATTTGAAAAACAGTTGAACTATAGGGCTCCTAAATCAAATTGTGAGATGATCTGATTGAGATTGTTTTTTTTCTCCTAAAATCACATCCACATCGAGAACTTAAGTTGGCAGTCTTTTAATTTGTACTTGTGTTGGTACATATTTGATTTATGGGATTTTTACCAAAAAAGTGTTTGTAAATATGTATACGCCCATTTTAAACATAAATACATCAATATATTCATTTTGGTGTTCGTACAACATTTTTGGACGCTTTTACCCCTTGCTGTGCGAACGACATTGTCATGTCATTATAGACCTTATACCTCAATCAATTTTGTTCTCCCGTTTTCCCCAAAATCGAACTTCTCCCGCCCTTTCTCTCTTTCTCCGTCGCTCCTGCTCTCTCGTTCCCTCTCTCCAACGTTCCTCTCCTTCTACCCCACACAGAAAATCTAGGGTTTTAGTCATTCCAATATTGAAACACAACCAGCAGCTTCAAATCTAGTGTTGTTCAAGGGTATGTTCATATCAATGGTGGTATTCCCATTGGAAGAATAGACATGATTTTATTTGTGCTACTTTGGATTGGTGGCCTCCTGAGAAGTGTGATTATGGGACTTGCAGCTGGGGTCTTGCTTCCCTTCTCAATCTGGTATTGTTATCAGAATTTTTAATCTTAATGCATAATACAGATTCCTTGTTTTGGAAAGTGTCTGTTTGGTGATTTTGGTTGCCGAAGATGAAATAGGAGTAGATTTGGATCTGGGTGGCTTTTTTTTAGTGTTGGATTTATTGGTCTGAGGGCTCATTTGCATGTAGCCCAAATGGCAGGTGGTTTTTATCAGTAAAATGAATTGCTACCCATTACATAATGCATCTCAATCAGAAGGAAAAAGGGTCTCATTTTCTGGGATATTTTTTTCTGCCTTTTTCCTCCCCTGACTATTAGCATGAACTAATTAATTGATACTGATTTGGTATGGAAGAGTTGGGTATAGCTACAACCAAACAGAGGCTTTTTCCAATTTCCACTTCCATTTCTTTTTTTTTTTTTTTTTTTGAATGATTGATTTCCATGTTACCCAAATGCTCAGAAGAATGTTAGGATAGTGGACCACCACAAACTACACATTGATATGATATTGTCTACTTTGGGCCTAAGTCCTCATGGATTTGTTATTGGGTTCTACCCAAAAGACCTCATATCAATAGAGTACTTAGTCCAACTTATATGCCCATGATCTTTCCCAATTCTAGCCGATGTGGGACTTTGGTTGCACATCCCCAACAATCCTCCCCTCAAACAAAGGACCATATCTCTTTGGATATTTTTACCGGGCCTCCCCTCAAACGATCATCCATCCGTCCGCTCCATCGAGAAGAGCCAACTCGAGAGCCTCACCACGGATCCACCAATCGTGAGTACTGCGCTTTTCCTGCGCATCACTAGGCCCACCACCTTTTGTTTGGCAATCTGAGGATTCTCCGGGCTAAGTCTGGGCCTGGGCTCTGATACCACTTGTTAGGACATTGGACCACCACAAACTCCACATTGATATGATATTGTCCACTTTGGGCCTAAGCCCTCATGGATTTGTTCTTGGGTTCTACCCAAAAGGCTTCATATCAATGGAGTACTTAGTCCAACTTATATGCCCATGATCTTTCCCAATTATAGCCGATGTGGGACTTTGGTTGCATATCCCCAACAATCACTTGTTGTGCGCGTGTATGCGGAAACGTGAATCAGCGATCGAACGAACAAATCAACCACACAAGACAAACAATCACACACAAGAGAATTACGTGGTTCGGCAATCTTGCCTACATCCACGGGAAAGAAACTTGACTCTCCTTTAGGTTCACTCTTCTCTCTGTCTGTCTGTATCTCATGGGCTACACATTACATCATATATATAATGTTCTCTTTCTTATCCCCAAGAAACCCTATCTTAGTCAATAAGAAAGTCCCGGTACAATTACCATAAAACCCATGTCCATGAACCTACTTGGTCTGGACCTACTAAGCCCAACAATCTCCCCCTCCAGACCATGGGGAAGACGTGTCTGAACCCCTTACTAGGAGTCCAGTCCTGCCAACTCTGAACACAGCTCCAGCTTTCCCTTAGACACGACCTTAGTCATCATGTCGGAGGGATTCTTGTCAGTGTGAATCTTTTCCAGCTTCATGAGGTTCTTTTCGATGACCTCACGAATCCAATGATATCTCACATCAACGTGCTTTGTGCGGGCATGGTATGTAGCATTCTTGCTAAAATCCATAGCACTCCGACTATCACAGTAGACTACATACTCTCCTTGCTTCAAATCCAGTTCTTTAAAGAAATTCTTCAACCAAATCATCTCCTTCCCTGCTTCATTAGCAGCTATATATTCTGCTTCGGTTGTAGACAATGCTGTACACTTCTGCAACTTAGACTGCTAGTAAATAGCTCCCCCTGCAAAAGTAAATAAGTACCCAGAAGTAGACAACCGACGATCAAGATCGCCTGCAAAATCAGCATCTGTAAAGCCTTCAAGTACTGGTTTTAAGCCTCCGAAACACAAGCAAAAATCTGATGTACCTCTCAAATATCTGAAGATCCACTTCACTGCTTCCCAATGCTCTTTCCGAGGGTTATAAAGAAATCTACTCACTACACCCACTGCATGAGCAATGTCTGGCCGTGTACACACCATGGCATACATAAGACTCCCAACTGCTGAGGAGTATGGAACAGACATCATCCGTTCATTTTCTGCATCTGTAGTAGGACATGATCTTTTACTGAGCTTGAAGTGACTGGCTAAAGGCATGCTAACTGGCTTAGCATTTATCATGTTGAATCTCGTTAGCACCCGTTCAACATATTTCTCCTGTGACAACCACAGCTTCTTGTCATTCCTGTCACGACGTATTTGCATTCCCAAAATCTGTCGTGCGGGACCCAAGTCTTTCATGTCAAAAGTTTTTGACATGTCCCTTTTCAATCTGCCAATCATCTCACTATCCTGTCCAACTATCAACATATCATCTACATATAAAAGAAGGATGATAAATTTGCCATTACCAAATTTACCAAATTTACGAACAAAAATGCAGTGATCTGCAGCTGTCCTCCGATACCCATGACTCACCATGAATGAATCAAACTTCTTGTACCACTGTCTCGGCGCTTGTTTCAGCCCGTAGAGACTCTTTTTCAACCTGCAAACCAGCTGTTCTTTTCCTTCTACCTCAAACCTCTCCGGCTGAGTCATGTAGATCTCTTCTTTCAGATCACCGTAAAGAAAAGTAGTCTTCACATCCATCTGTTCAAGTTCAAGGTCTATGCTGGCAACTAGACCCAAGATAACTCTGATAGAAGTCATCTTCACAACTAGAGAGAATATTTCATCGAAGTCAAGACCCTTCGTCTGCGCAAAGCCTTTAACCACTAGCCGTGCTTTGTGCTTTATCAGTTTTCCACTGTCATCTCTCTTCACTTTGAACACCCATTTGTTCTTCAAAACCTTATTGCCTTTTGGGAGTTCCACCAGCTCATAAGTATTGTTCTTTTTCAAAGAACTTATCTCATCCTGCATAGCCTTCATCCACTCATCTTTATCTTCATGAGTTTTTGCTTCTGGGTAGCTCTCTGGCTCCCCCTCATCAGTAAGCAAAATATAATCTGATGCAGGATATCTTGTTGATGGTTGACGCTCTCGAGTAGACCTCCTAACCTGAGGTTCTGTGGTTTCTGACTGAGGAGACTGCTCCCCCTGCTCAACACCCTGTTCATCTGGCAACCCCTGCGCCTCATCACGATCTAAGTCGTTTTGTCCACCTTCTCCACCTGTAGTCTGCACTGGAGAAGGAGTCGGTGTGAGATCAACCACTCCATCAACAATTTCATTTAGACTTTTCAGTCTTTTCAATATCTCCAAAGAATTGGTCTTCATGAAACACCACATCCCTACTTCTGATAATTTTTCTCTTCTCTGGATTCCATAACCTGTAGCCAAACTCAACTCCACCATAGCCAAGAAAAATGCAACATACTGCCTTATCATCCAGCTTTGAACGCTGCTCCTTTGGTACATGTGCAAAAGCCTTGCACCAAAATACCTTCAAATGAGAATAAGAAACATTTTTACCTGTCCATACTCTCTCCGGAAGATCAAAATCCAAAGGAACTGAAGGAGACCTGTTAATCAGGTAAACGGCAGTCAGAATAGCTTCACCCCAAAATGGCTTGGGTAGCTGTGCCACTCTAATCATGCATCTCATCTTTTCAAGAATAGTACGGTTCATTCTTTCGGCTACACCATTGTGCTGTGGAGTACCAGGAACTGTTCTTTCATGTCGAATACCATGCTTTGAGCAATAGCCTTTAAACTGGTTGGATGTGTACTCACCACCATTATCTGTGCGGAGACACTTCAAGAGCTTTCCTGTTTCTCTTTCAACCATGACATGAAACTGCTGAAATACTTGGAACACTTGATCCTTCGATTTCAACGCATAAACCCAGACTTTCCTGGATGCATCATCAATAAATGTGACAAAAAGCTTATTGCCACCCAATGACTCCACCTCCATGGGACCACAAACATCAGAATATACCAAATCCAACACATTAGATTTTATAGTTGATGTTTTAGAGAAAGAAACCCTATGTTGTTTACCAAACAAACAATAATCACAAGGGTCAAGGGATATACCTTTAGAGTATTGAATCAAATCTTTCTTTGCCAATAACTGCAGTCCTTTCTCACTCATATGTCCAAGTCTCTTGTGCCACAGATTTGGAGAGGATCTGTCTTCAACAGCATTCAACACACCTTTGCATAGCTTCACATGTGTCTTGTACAGTGTATTACACGCCTTCCCTCTTGCAAAAATAAGAGACCTTTTAGTGAGTTTCCACCTGTCATTTCCGAAGTAACTTTCATAACCTGCACGGTCCAATGAAGTCCCGGAAATCAAATTCAACAGCAGATCAGGAATATGTCGCACATCTTTCAGCGTCATTGTGCAACCAATATCAGTTTGAATGCAGACATCACCGATCCCAACAATATTCGAATGACTTGTGTTGCCCATCTTCACAGTGCCAAAGTCCCATGCTTTGTACGTCGTGAACATCTCCTTACAAGGAGTAGCATGGTAGGATGCTGCTGTGTCAACAACCCACTCAACCTGATTATCTGCAACACTCAAACACTCTTCAACTTCACTGGTAAGAATCACTACTTCATGATCCAAAGTAGCAGTAGTGTTAGTGTCATTCTTCTGCTCATTGTTGGTTTCTTTCTTTTCCTTCAAGGCAAAGCAATTCTTTCTAATGTGACCCTCCTTGCTACAATGAAAGCATTTTACAGACTTTTTCTTAGTCTGTATTTCCTTGCCACCTCTGGACTTGCCACGACCCCTCTTTGGTCCCCTACTCTTACTCCTCCCTCTATTCTCAGTAACAAAGGCATGTGCATTATCTGTCCCTGCAGTTTTCCTTATTGTTTCTTCATTTAACAAGCTGCTAGTAACCTGACTCATTGATAACACACCATCTGGAGTAGAGTTGCTCACGGAAACAACCAATGTCTCCCATGTATCTGGTAAAAAATTTAGAAAAAATAAAGCTTGCATCTCATCATCAAGGACCATCTTCATTGTAGCCAGTTCATTCACAATGCATTGAAAATCATTTATGTGATCTTCAATTTTACCACCCTCCTTGAATTTCATATTCACAAGCTTTCTAATCAGAAAAGGTTTGTTTACGGCGGTTTTCTTCTCATATCTTTCTTCTAACTTCATCCAAAGGGTTCTCGCATTGGTTTCATTAGACACGTGATGAAATATGCTGTTATCCACCCACTGTCTGATGTGACCAATGGTCTTTCTATGCATCTTTTTCCAATCTGGATCAGACATATCTTTTGGTCGGGCACTATCCCCCTCAATGGGATCATAGAGGTCTTTGCAATAGAGTATATCCTCCATCTTAGGTTTCCAAATCAACCAATTGGTATGGTTGAGTTTGATCATGGTAGTGTTCACAGTGTTGTTCTCCATCTTAATTTAATAATCAAAAAAATATAAATAACTGTCACTAACCTCGATTTCTGCACCAATCTAATTATCACCACGAGCACGCTAGAAGAAACGGATCTAAAATCCGACTCTGCATGGCTCCGATATCACAAAAACTATTTTCTGCGCTCCGATTAGTCAAACTTTCTTGTTGACCGTCAAACTGCCAATCTTCTTCCACAGTTACGTAGATCTGCTCGCAACGAGTCTGTAGGTGCAAACGGATCTCCGATCTGACTTCGGATGATCAAGATATTGACGAAACAATTTTCAACCGTCAATCTGGTCAAACCCTTGTTGACCAGAACCTTGTGTTGACGTGGCGATGACGTCAGCAGACTGCTAGAGTGGGCTTTCCAGTTCACGGGTCAGGCGAAACTGACCCAGAACCGACCTGACCTGGTCTTGCTGTGGGCTTTAAACCACTGGGCTTGTGCAAACGGGTCGGGTTGACCCGACCTGAACCCAGCCCGTGAACCCTCCTTGCTCCTCTCCCCAAACAGATCTGGGAGGCTGTTCTCTGTAACCAGAGAACACGATGGAGACTATTCTCCTTGCTTCTTCCCTCTCCGGCAATGGCGCAGCGGCACGGCACGCGGGGACCGGCGATGGCGCAGCGGCCGGGCGGCGACGGAGTCCGGCGATGGGCGGGCGGCAGCAGCGGTGGCGAGCGAACTCCGGAGATGGCGGGCGACGCACGGCGCACTGACGGCGTTGGTTCAACTGCTATGATTCCGGCGGCAGCAGCAGCAGGATGGCGTTCCTTCTTCTCCGGCCAGATCGATGAGGGCGGCAGTAGTGATTGATGTGCGCGGACTCCGATCACAGGCGATCGTGTGGCCCAGCGATGATAAAAAAAATCAACCAAAACCCAATCTCTGATCGTCGAACCTTCTCTATTTCGAATTAGAAAATTCGATCCGTGTGGCCCAGCAGAGATCGAAAACGATCTCACTTTTCTGCGACGAAGAACCACGCGCAGAAAATCCGGATACCCTTGATCCGATCCGTCGATCGCAACGCGGCACAATCCAACCCTAGTAAACCCTAGGCTCTGATACCACTTGTTGTGCGCGTGTATGTGGAAACGTGAATCAGCGATTGAACGGACAAACAACCACACAAAAGATAAACAATCACACACAAGAGAATTACGTGGTTCGGCAATCTTACCTACGTCCACGGGAAAGAAACTCGACTCTCCTTTAGGTTCACTCTTCTCTTTGTCTGTCTGTATCTCATGGGCTTCACATTACATCATATATATAATGTTCTCTTTCTTATCCCCAAGAAACCCTATCTTAGTCAATAAGAAAGTCCCGGTACAATTACCATAATACCCATGTCCATGAACCTACTTGGTCTGGACCTACTAAGCCCAACAAAGAATAAGTTAGGTTCTGTTATAACCACAGTTTTCAGAGGCATTTTAATTTCGGATGCATCAAACATAAGACGAGTCTAGAATTTGGTTGATGAGGGTCATGAATTCAGTTGATTTTCGCAATGTATTATCTATTATTCGAAAGCGTCGCCTACTTAAACTAGTTCATTATTCCATTTTTTTTCTTAATTGTTTTTGCTCTGACCGTGTGTTTAATTATTGAAGACAGCTTGACTGATGAATTTATGCTTTTCATTTTAATTATTTCTCTCAAGTTTTCATTTATATTTTATGATATCGATAGCACTGAATTATAATTGTGGAATAAGAAATTCATGGATTATGTTTGTATTTTTGGGTGGTTTGATTTGCTACTACCTTGATAGTGTCACTTTTTCACTCTGTTAATTTGCTTCTACAGTTTAAGATTTATCACTCCGTATAATTTGTTTGATGAAAAATATCAAAACATTTTAAAATTTGAATGCTCTCCTTTGGGCCTCTTTTTCAAATGTTCTTTCCACCTCTTGTTCAAGGTTTGCTTGATTTTCTACTTCGAGAAATGTTTCTTTGGAATTAGATTGTTGGAGTTGATTTGTAGGATCAAATTACAGTTCTTGTTGAATATTTATTGCTCTGATACGAGTAATTGTTATTTTTCTTAATATTAACATGCGATGGTTGAAGACTTAATGTAAAATATTGAATGTTCTGTTTTGAACTGACATATTTCAATCTTTCATTCATTCAGGATCTTAACAATCCCATTTTTATAAATGCAGTCAAAGGTATGGACATTTTTGTTACATTGCTCCATTAATTCAGCACCACCAGTCCTTAGTTTTGTTCCTTGATAAAATAACTTGGATTATAATTTTTTTTTATTATTATAAAGAAAGAAAGAAATAATTTCTTTTAATAGAACCCAGCCCAGATTAGATCCTAGAAAATCTTTCACTAACAATGGAAACTTGCCACAAATAGATCTAGTTCAACTCTAAATCAATCCCCATGCAAAATTCGCTGCACTAGCCACCAAATCAACCACTATCGAAATGGAAACCCTAAGCATTCTCGAATCCGATAAAACCTTAACCCCAGGGCCGCTCAAATGAGATTCCACCAAAAAGGTGTGAAATTTACGTAGTTCCGGCCAAAATCCTACTTACAAGACTACAAGGAATTAATCTAAAATCCTATCAACTACTGTAATCAAGGTAAAACTCCAAAGTATCAAAATCCAAACGAGAACCAAATGAAATGCTCAGATCGAAATGTAACAAGGCAAATCTCTTGAAATCCACCGAGAAAGATGAGATCTTCCTTGGAAAGAATAGTACGCGGCAAATCAACAGAGGATCTTTACCTCTTTCTTCTCCAATTCTGTGTGGAAATTGGGGGAGCAGAAAAATCGCATCTTTAGGCAAAATTTCTCTGTATAAGTCTCTTCTGCTCTCTCTTTGTATTTGGGATCTTTTCGTGTTTGCAGCTGCGTCTTTGAGACGAAGATGGTTCGGAGAGGGAGAGGGCAATGCAGGGAGAGGAAAAGAGAGAGCAACGAGCGAAGAGGGAGAGGGAACGAGAGAGCTGGAGCCGCAACGCAGGGGTAGTGAAGGCGAGAGCAGGTAGTGGAGGAGGAGAGAAAATGGCGGGAGAGGAAGATTTTTTGGGAAGAAAGGAGAACAAAACCGTTTGATGGATATAGGTTTGATATAAAAGACGATGCCGTTCGATACATGGAGGGTAAAATCGTCCAAAATCAACATATGAACACTGACATGGGCATTTGAACGTATTTATAGTTAAATTCGCATAATACAAGCATACGAACACTTTTTTTTTGTAAAAATCCCAATACTAAATGATAAAAAGTAGCTTTACCTATAAAAAAAAAACTCATATAAGAGTAAGGATGAAACAGACTGAAAATTAAAAAAAGCCTTAATAACATAACCAAACAAATTTAAGAGGATAAGAACTGAAAACAAAAAAATAAAAAATGAATAAAGTTATTAAGTTCATCTTTGATTCGTTGATAACCTTGCAAAGCAATCATCTTTTGGCCCTGTCTAACCTGTCACATGGGCTGTTAAAATTTTGATATAAAAATTGACAAACACTCTTATTTCACCTGACACCCCGACTCAACCAAACGAAATGGTCATATCTCATCGAAAATCATAATCCATAATCTATACAACACCAATCATAGAACAAAAGTTAAATTAAATTTAATTCCATGCCATGGATGCACATACTTAATCTCACCAATCAAATAGACAAATCCCATTCCCACTTCAAACACTTTCCGCATCAAAGATAGAAAAATAGAAGAAAAGTAATACTTGATTCAACTTTTTTTTTTACAACAAACTATCAACCAAACCTCAAAACAATTCCAACCAGACACAATGGCCAAGCAAAAGGACAAACCCAATAACCATTAAAAAAATAAAGTGAGGTTTCTAATAATACAATAAAAAAAACCCAATTTTATACTTATGGTAGACATTAAAATATATCTTTCCCTTAAATATCCCTCAAACAAAGCAATGCCAAAATAATCTCAAATATTATGAGAAAAAATAAGCCACGGCATCAATGGCTTAAATTCTCAATAGCGACAAAAAAGAAAAAGAAACTGAGATTCATAATAAAAAAACCAAATGTAATTCATATGTTAGATTGTACAGTGGCACTTCTTTTTTATTAAAAAGCAATATTTGAAACAAACATTAGAATCAGATCCTGGCAAATAAATGAAAAGGAAAAAAGAAAGAAAGACCTTCCATCAACAATCAAGAAATAACCAATTACCTATATATATATATCCTTGAAATCCCCCTCATCTCCATCCCCATATGGGTCCCCGGTGGGCCCCACCACACACGTGAACTTACCTTATCCTAAGCTTGAGCTTAGGAGAGCTTGCTCTCTATATATAGATATATATCTGATCATTATATAGAGGCACATTTCATTGTATGTGCACATTGGGTGCCTCGGTGTGCTTGAATGCGGGTGGTTAAAAGCATGGGAAGGTATCATCTACAAAACTTTTACAAATAAATTAAATAAATATTGACTACGATATACACATAAACTACAAAACTACTTAGCATTGAGTGAATGAAAATCAACTCACCTCCATATACACATCGAGTCCAAAACATGATGGAAGAAACACAACACCAGAGAAGAAAATCCATCTCAAATACAATTAAATTAAAGTGGTTGAATGTAGTGGAGAGAAAACAAAAGGATATTGATAAAACGCGAATCTTATATATGAGATTCTTAAAAGGACAGAAAACACAAAGCAAAAACAATTTAAGGAGAAGAAGGTAAATACCCATTTTGATGGCGAGCTGAAGTGGAAGTATAGAATAACGATGAAAAAAGCAAAGAGTGCCATAATGCCAGAAAAATATTATTAAAAAACTTAACTAACGAGATCCATAATATTTAAAGAATGTTATTTCTTTTGACTCGGTAGATAAGGGGAAGATTGGTATAGAGGATTAGGATTGTTCACCAGATCAATTTGCATTCCTAAATTTGTAGGGGACACATGAGATTTTTAACATTTGAATTAAAAGCCTAATTAATTGTTTGAGTTAAAATCCTAATTAATAGGGGCTCACGAGATTTCCTTACTAGGAAAATGGAAGTCTTTCCTTATTAATTAATAAAAGTAAAATTTTCAAAAAAGCCCTTAACTTTTGGGTGATTTCAAAAAAGGGTCAAAAGAATACAATATTTCAAAAACGTATGAAAGCTTACAAGACCTTTTTCACTTAAGTCCACTTAGGCAATCCATACACACTGCCGGTAATTTTGTATAAACAAAAGCTCAAAAGGACAAAAGTGCCCCTAATGAGTAGTAAGTTGGTAAAAAGAAAATTTTCAAAATAGTCATAAACTTTTTAGGTGGGCACTCTAATTATTAACCTAGTCAATAGTTAATTTCGGTTTTCACGTTATGATCAATCCAATATTTGGGTACTCTAATTATTAAGGTAAATTTTACTACAATCAATGCATTGTGTTAGTGACTTGGAACAAGCAAAAGTGATCTTATAGTTGGTCCAACATTTTGGAGAAGGAATGAAATCAAATGGTTTTTTTTTTTCAATTTGAAATAAAAAAAAAACTGCCAATGGTGGATGGAGTTCTCCCAACATGACCTAGTTGAAAGAAGTCTTGAAAACTTTCATGCCTTTTTAAAATATTCAATTCCTTGGTCCTTTTTTGAAAACCACCTAAAAAGTTTAGGACTGTTTTGAAAATTTCATTTTTACCTACTTTCTACTTACTAAAGGCACTTTTGTCGTTTTGAGTTTTTGTTTATACAAAGTTGCTGGCGGTGGGTATAGATTGCCGGATTGGACCCGACTGAAATAAATCTTGAAAGTCTTCATACGTTTTTGAAATATTGAATTCTTTTGACCTTTTTTTTTAAATCACCCAAAAGTTGAGGACTTTTCTGAAAATTTTCCTTAATAAAATAGAGGGTGTGGACCGGATAGGTGAGAAGAAACTTGATTGAGCCAAAGTCTATTTTGTAGATATGAGGATAATCATAATTAGTTTCTTTTTTTTTTATTCTTACCTTTCAACACATGTTTTAATTTTAATGGGAACTCTTGGTAACTTCACCCGAATATATTTGAATATATTTATGGAGGATGTTGCTATCCAATGGTCTATTGTCCCTTGATCCAAATATTCAAAAACTCAAAAAAGGAGGTTTGCTTGATCAGATGATCTAATTATTCAAAAACTCGAAAAGGGGACTTAACTTGATTAGATTAAGGAGAACTTTTTATTGGAAGGAGTCTTTTTAGAGAAATTTGAAAGTGATAGAATCACAATAGGAACTTCTCTCTAAATTAGACTCTTTTGATTAGTTAAAATCAATTTCAATTTGGAAGCCAATTTCTCAATAGCCGATTTCCTCTCCCATCATAAGAAAATTGGAAACATTGGCAACTCATTTCAAACGAATGAGGCATTTTTGATAAAAGATTCAGAATTTACATGATTAGTTTACTCCTTTTAAGCTCTTTAAATAGAGAAAGAGAGATAAGAAAGATGTAGTTAATAAATGGCCCAAGATTTAAATTCCCATTCGTCTATGCACATTCATGGAAATAAGAGCGTGTACTATAATCCGGACTCTATCAAATCATTGATCTTCATGTTAGCTTTCATTACATAATGGAGGATTGAGCCAGGTGGTTCCATGATTTTTTTTTTAATGACTTTTTTTTTAATGACTATTATTTTCTCTTTTTCGGGCCGGTAAGGCTGAAAATGTTCAACAACCAAAGAGTAGTTTATATGTTGTTGATTTGTCTATCATTAAATTTCTAAGCAGAATGTCTTTTGTAGTTTTACTCTAAAACGTAAGTATTTACTTGAATTGTTGTGATCATTGTTTTCCAATTGACGACATTGATAGAAGCCCTATTGTAATCCAATGGGTTTGGTTTGATGAGTAAGAATGACGATGATCCCCACGATTCTATAAAAGTGCTTGAGGTTAGAGCGACATTTTCCAGTCATGCCTCTTTTTGTATGGATCGTTCTCATTTTGTTTTATTTCAATCATTGACACCTTTAGATAACTTATTTATATTATTTTGCATGCTTTCTTTTTTCCTTTTTCTTCTTAATACAGTCTTAATTAACTTGCTGTTCTACTTAATATATTTGGGCATGGTTAGTCCATTGCTTTCCCTACTATTTTTATTAGCAACTTACACTATTTTTTATTCTTAAATCAACTACAGTTTTTTTTTACAGGAGTGCAACCTGTTTTATGGTAATCACTTCTTAAGCCCAAGTTTGTGTTTCAGCTTCATGTTGTGTTTCAGCTTCCTGAGAGGAACATGATCATAAAGTATGATAACCTCATTTTTGAAGCATTCTTTATAATTTATGATTTTTTCTCGGTGTAGTAGAATTTGAAAAATTGATTTTTTTTTTTTTGAAATTTTCTCTATCATTCTCCAATATTCATTTGGTTGCTGATAATCTCTATTTTTCTCTTTTTCATGGTCAAATTGTAGAGAATCATAACCATAGATTTTTATGATTGGGTTTCCTCATATGGAGGATTTGGCTTCTACCATAAATTGGTTCAATTCGGATGACTTCATTGTTTTCAAAGTGGATAATCTGTGGTTAGTTAGGTTTTTTTTTTTTTTTTTTGCCTTTTGCCGTTCGATAGATTCTTTTCTATTTTTTTCTCTTTGTATTATTTTTGCCATTCGATAGATTCTTTTCTATTTTATTCTATTCGTATTATTTTCTATAGTATTCTTTATAGTTTATGAATTTTTTCTTTGTAGAATTTAAAGAATTAATGTTTTTCATTGATTTTTATAGAGGTTTTTACCCGAAAAATCCTTTAAGACTTGTAAAAAGCCAAAAGCACCATCAATAACTTATAAAGACCACAGTAGTCTCAAAGGTTCTGTTTGGTACTTTTTTTTACTTTTTCGCTGAGCAGGGATATCCCTGCTCGTTATCCTTAAACAAACCCCAAAACCCTTTTTCCCCTTTTTCCCATTCGACTTCTTCTCTCTTGTAGGTTTTCCTACGATTAGGGCTTGATTCAGGCGCTGCTCAGGATTTTGCAACCTAGTTTCAGCGCATACACAGATCATACACAACCCAAATCCGTCGCATCTCCATCGCCACGCAGGGATTCTGTTCCATAAACGAAATAGGATCGCTTAATCTATCCTCGAGTTTCTGGTTGCGCCTCACGTCGCCGGACAGCGGTTCCAGTGGCTGCTTCTCTCTCGTCGGAGATCAAGTGGAACAAAGGCAGCAGGGCGCTGCATCCTGGTTCTGATTACAGAACCAGGATTCGTTTCAGAATGTTAGAGGAAGAAGAAGATAGTGCACGCCAATTAGTGATGTGAACAGGGATATCCCTACTTCTGTTAGTGCTTTGAGCCGGGATATCCCTGTCCACCAGAGTACTGTGGGTGCTGTCTCTCAAGGACTGGTTTCAGTTGGGACGGGGATATCCCCGCCCACCAGAGTACAGTCTCTCACGGTGGTTTCAGTTGGGACAGGGATATCCCAGCCCAAATTAGTGCTGTGAACAGGGATATCCCTGCCTCTGTTAGTGCTATGAGTGAGGATATCCCCGATCACAAGAGTACTGTGGGTGCTTGGTATCAGTTGGGACGGGGATATCCCCGCACATTAAAGTATTGTGGATGGGGACATCCCCGCTCACCTGATACTTGTGGCTGAGATATTACTACTCAAAATAGAGTTTCAACAAACACATTAGGTACTACATGAATGTTACTTATTAGAAATATCCATTAACCCCAAAAATATGTATAAGAAACATCCATCAGCACCGCATTTGACATTCTCCTCAACATCCATCAACACCAAAATATATGTTAAGTAGCATTAACAATTGTGTCATCTCTGTCGATTGTGTCCCCTCTCTTTACAAAGAGTGCAAAATGGATAAGATGAATCATGCGCCCCTACTAATCAGTTGCACAACACCATCCTTGAAAATAAATGGATAAATGGTTATAATCAAGTTGATATAACCTGTTATTTACAATGACAAACAAAAGTAGAGAGTGGAATGAGCAATTTCATTTTTTGAAATCTCATAAAGACGTACCTTATGATATGATATTTGTTAATTGGCGGGGACAAATGTTTAGAAATTCTTAGGCTGGTAAAAAGCTGTGGGCTGTGATGGTTGGAAGTATTTTAGCCCAAAAGACAATCATGTTTGCATTATTTGGGCACTCATCATTCACATTAGGATTTTAATTTTTGAAATGGAATAAAAATGTCATAAACATATAAACCTATAGATTGGGCTCCTTTTCTCTCTGCCAGAGGAATTGATTTTTGCATGTAATTCTAATCTCAGTATTGCCTTTGTGAGTTTTGGTTTTCCACTCAACCCCATTTCAAGCTATGCTCACAGTAAATTCATATTCTTACATGCCTCTCCTTATGATCTTGACTGGTCTCCCCCTTTTGGTACATTGATGATTGAACTACTAGCCTTTCAACCACAAGCCCTCACTATAAAATAGTAAAAGGGCCAAATTACTAACAAAGTCTCTAGAAAAACCCTCATTTCCTAAATAAAACGTCACTCGTGAACAAGAAAGTAATAGTTGTAGTAGTAGCAGTAGGTGTGAGGGGGGTAGTACTCAGGGTTGTGACTAGGGGGTGCAAAGTGTGGTCATGGCTGCTCCCTAAGATCAAAGCTTTTGAAAACACCATGCTAGGGTGGCTCTTCCATTTATAATCTTCTTTATAGCAGGTGGCACTCTGAAAAGGAAAACTTTGGATTTGCCACCGGTACTAGGTTGATCATATGGAGCTCATCTAACAGTTCGAAAATATGAAACTAACAGAGGGAGGCGATGGGACAGAGAGGGAGGCGTCCCCAAAGTTAGACCCGATCGATGGGTGCTCTTCCATTTGCAATCCGATCGATGGGAAGTTAGACCCGATCATTCTGTTCGGTTCGATGAGCCAATCGAAAGGAGGCCTGTTCGTCTTTTGCTTGTTCGTGTCAGATGAGAGAGATTCGGCTGCGGAGAATCTGGGTCGCTGCTGGTGTTCGGCTGGGAGTGAAAAGCAAATTAGGAGAGACAGAGTTACAGCAAATTAAAGAAAGGAAAAGAGGAGAAGAAGAATTGCAGGCTGCCGGTGCCGACTCATAAGGGATAAAGGAGATAAAGGAAGAAAAATGGAGGGAGAGAAATAAGTCGAACATGATAAAGGGCAAAAGGGTTTTGGTGTCTCTTTAAGGTAAAAGGAGCAGGGATATCCCTGCTCAGCGAAAGAATTAAAAAAAATTACCAAACAGAGCCTTTGGGACTACTGTGGTCTTTATAAGTTGTTGATGGTGCTTTTGGCTTTTTACAAGTCTTAAAGGATTTTTCGGGTAAAATCCTCATTTTTATATTAAAAAAATAAAATGTGTGAAATTTAATAAATTTAAATTGATTTGTAAATTATGTAGTTTTACTACGGACACATTCTCCTTTAAAACAAACTTTGATATATAAAATTTTGAACATGATAGATTATGTATTGACTTATTTTGGATTTGTGTTCATCTCATTAATTAGTATCTCAAAAAATAGTCCCAAATCAAAATTTTTATTTGAGGCGTGCTACAGGGCCTCTTTTTATTTATTTTGGGCCCGAGCTTAGCGCGGGCGTGTTTTGCTAGTTTCTCAATTAATTATAAAATTGGAAGCCGATTTCTCAATTAATTTCGCACTCCAATTTCAAAATCGAATCCTACCTCTATAATATATAATAATTGGTTGAATATTTAAAAGCTCTAGTTCAGTTTGTTCAGCGGGTCAAAGTGCAATTAATCAATTTGAATTGGGGTTGCCAACAATCTACTCAACGCAAGCCCAACCCTTCCATTATTCAAGTCAAAAATATCAACTCGAATCCGAACTAACGCTGTGTTTGGGAAGAGGGAGGGGGGTGGAGAGAGAAAATTTGAGGGAGAAGGAAAATGAAGGGGAGGGGAGGAAAAATTAATTTTACCTCATCTTGTTTGGGAAGTTAAAAGTAAGGGGAAGAAAAGTGAAAAAATAAGATTTTATTTATTTGTGTCTTTGTGAGGTTGACGGACAAAGACCATTTTATCTTTACTTTTGTAAAAGTTTTCATAAGACAAAAGCAATTTAATAATTTTGAATATTTTCCCCTCTTTGCGCTCATTCCGGATGGGCACTAGCAGGCCAGGTCATGCATTGCCATCCCAACTCTATTGGGTCCGCAACTGATGTCTCAAGTTAGCTTACCAATCAAACTTGGTGACTTGCAAAGTTACGCTGACATGGCTGTCCCTATCTGACTATGTATATGGAGGGGGTTTTTCGATGTTAGGGTGGGTTTTAGGGTTTCTCTTTCTTAACACTGCCGAAAGCTAGGGTTTTACAATTGTTGCCGCTCAACGTTCGGATATCTAGGGTTAGGGTTTTACATCGTTTGGTTTCTCCATCACGACATTGAAATCGAAATGTGGGCACTTCGAAGAGCTTCTAAACCCATCATCAGGTAATGCTTTGCTTCACCCATGTCTCCACATTTCGTTTTCATTTCTTTGTTGGAGATTGCTTAGAGATATCTCCTGTTTTCTTGTTTATCAAGAATCTTTAGGTTTACTTGTTATGGATTCTGGATTGTTGGAGCTTTGGGGATGTTTGGCTTATCTGTTTTCATTAGGAAGGTGTATTTTTTTTTATTTTATTTTATATTTTTTTTTTTTTTTGTTCTTGATAAGATAGAATACAGAAATTGGTAGAGGGTTGGATTCCATGGTCTATTTGGGTTATCTGTTAGTGGGTTGTCTTTGTTTTTGTCTTAACTTGCGTAGAGATGTCTCATCTTTTCTTGTTTCTTCAAGAATCTGTAGGTTTACTTGTTATGGATTCTGGATTGTTGGAGCTCTGGGGAGATTTGAAATATCTGTTTCTATTAAGGAAGCTGTGTTTGGGTTCTTTGTTAGTGGGTTGTTTTTGTTTTTGTTCTTTTGTTTTTTTTGAAGAAAAATCGGATTTTTTCTTCAAGGTTTTGATAGCGTGAGAGGTTTTTACACTGTATGGGGAATCATATCTGATTGGGTTTTTGATTTCTCAATATTTTTCTGATTTTTTGTATTTGACGCTTGCGCTTTTGGGGGATGAGTTTCCAGAGCCTAATTAATGATGGATTCGTCGTTTTTGTGTGGGGCATTTTCCTTTTTATTTAATTGCTTTTTGGGATTTTGGGTGCAATTGGCTTTACTGCCCAGTTTATGTCTTTGGAATTTTTCTACTCTGTTTCTGTAGTCAGGCTTTTTTTTTTTATGAGCTTTGTCTGGAATTAGAGGCTGCATTTTTTATGGATGTGTTCTTGGACTTTGCAGTGTAATTAGGTTAGAATATCTGATGGGATTTTTCTTATTTTTATTAAATTTTATTGGTTTTGTGCTGAACGGTTTTCCTGCTTGATTCATCTTCTTGCTGTTGTTATGGTGTTGTATTTTTTTTTGAATTCTTTGAATACTTTTTTTTCTTTTCTGAATTTTGAATAACTTGCCATGTACCATTCATGTTATTTTATCAATTGAACTATCTTTAGCTTTTGTAACAGTGTGTGGAGATCGTGTTGATTTTATTTTTCTGTGATTTTAGCTTGCAAGTAGTATTTTTATAGAAGATAGAGCTAAAAAATTTATGTGCTTCTGTTTCATGGTATTTACTGCAATTAATAATGCTATATATGCATGCAAGCATTTTTTTTTTTTGGGTATGTGCGAATCGGTGGGCTTGGTGGGGGGCGCTCGGCGCGCTGGGTTTGGGGTGAGCTTTATCAATGAATGCATGGTTTCCAACACCCCCCACCACCAAAAGAACACCCACCCCTAACACCTACAATAATATTTATCAATTAAAGACTAAGTTGGTAACTCCAATGCTCAATATCAGTTGATCAAGATCAAAATTGTGTGCATCTTGGTTAGTCGCAACTGTGCATTATTTTGTGGGACTTGAGATGCGACACAGGTGAAGCCTTGCACAGGCCCTTTTTTTCCTTTTCTTTTCTGAGAACACTATATGAATTGGAATTCTGGGAGCTGCTCTCTTATATTATATATGATGGGGTATGATTTAGCAACTACGTAAAGAGATTTCCTCGAATAACAAAATAATTTGCCAAGAATTTCTTCCTGTTTCATCAGTAGAATCATACAGTTGAATATTTTTATTCTATTTCAACATGTGGTGCCCTTTTGAGACATGTTTTTGGATCTTGATATCTCCTTGTCCTATTTGTTCCATTCCAGGGGCCATGCCCTCCGCTTTGGAGGCCCTCGAGCTTCTGCCGCCGCATCAGAAGTGTTTTGTGGTGATTTAGAACATGGAGTGGATAATCATGGGCATTCTTCAATTATACCTTTTACAATCATTCAACCAAAGAGGTTCTACCAGAGGCCGTCAGTTCCAACGAAGTTCTTTTTTGGTACCCATTGTCTTTCTTCACAAGCTGGAACCAAGAGTAGTGGTGATGAAGATGACCTAGAAGACGGGTTTTCTGAACTAGAAACTCCCCTAGGGAATGAAACTGCTGCCGGAAACAATGTGGGTGAAGAGGCTGCTGAGGACTTGATCTCAGAACCAGAGCTTTCTGACACCGATTCAGCAGATGACCTGTCTGAAGCTGCTCCCGATGTGCTTGATTTATCTGATGATGAGCCGAGCGATATGAGCAGTAAAAAGGTGGCACGGAAGAAAACCTTTGGCTCTCCATTGTTTAAGGTTATGATGGAGTCTCCACGCCAATCCATGATCAGCGCTATTGATAAGTGGGTTGAAGAGGGCAATACGCTGGGCCGAACAGAGATGTCAGTTGCTATGCTTAATCTTCGGAGGCGGCGGATGTTTGGGAGAGCCTTGCAGGTACCATGACTTGAATCCTTTTTCATAAAGTCTGACATTGTGCCCACCTTTGTTACTGGATGCATTAATAATTCCTACTCCATCTTAAAATATAATCTCATTTGCTTGCTTTTCATTTGTTAATTTTCTACTCGCGCAAAGGGCATTCTAATGGTTCTTGTTAATATAGAATGTCCAGAATGCTAATGCTCACAATTCTATATATATATATATATATATAGGGCTGGGCTCTCCTGAGAAGCAGCTGAGGCTAATATTCAGCTGCAGCGTGCAAGAGACGCGTGTGGTGCTGGCAGAACTGAAGATGAGATCAAACAAAATAAGCACATGGGCCCCTGAGCGATTTCCCCCTTTCATTGCCCACTTTCATTTTTGCCTCCTTTCATCTTTGGTTCAGACCTAGTGTGGCGATTTTTCATCTCTCTCTCTCTCTCTCTCTCTCTCTCTCTCTCTCTCTCTCTCTCTCTCTCTCTCTCTCTCTCTCTCTCTCTCTCTCTCTCTCGCCACTACACTCTATCTCTTGTTGATCTCTCTCTCGCTACTGCATTTCCCCTCGCGTCGTCTCTTCCGCTGGACCTCTGCAAGAGGGTTTCGAGTTGCTTTATATATATATCCTTCCTTTATCAGACTGACGGTAATCCTTTCTCAGAAATCACAACAAAATGGATAAACCATCACCAGACTCCCTTACATCCTCCTCTTTAGTAGACATGGCCGGATTCCTCTTCTTCTGTATAGCCCTCAACTGCATCATCGGATGTGAGGACTTGTATCAAAGTTTCGTTTCTTTCGTCCAACGCCGAGTCAATTTCTGCTTCTTAAAAGCAAACTTTTGTAGTGAAACAAGGCACCCAGATTTCGAAATTGATGAGAGGATCAAGAATGTGTCAGTCTCAAGTGAGCAGTTTTGCTTCGATGAAAAGGGAGACGTGAAGATGAGGAGGGAAGATGTAGAGATGGTGATGGCGAAGCTGGGGTTCTCTTGTGATCCTCGGGGCGACGAGCTCAAGGAGTTTATGGATTCAGATGATCTTTCTGTCCTGTTTGATGAAAAGGAACCAAGCTTGGTGGAACTAAAGGAGGCATTTTGTGTGTTTGATGAGAACAGAGATGGATTTGTGGGCCCCATTGATCAGGGTTCAGATTAGACCTCACCTTCAAGGTCGCCCGGGGCCCCACAACAAGATCTATGATCCCGATCTGAAATCAATGGCCCACATAGCCCCCGAGTCCAAAAAAATGGAATTATCCCCCTTTCTTCTTCATTACTGCCATGCCCCCTTTGGGTCTTTGGATGGTGGACCAAACGAGGTCCACCTCACACGGGTCCACCACCTACTGGGTCGCCCGTGGGTCCTTCGGATCCACAAATGAGATTGGCCATCGGGTGGCCTACCTGGGTCCCGGTATCAACGCAAAAAAATCAGACCTTCTCGTTCTTTATCTCCTGCCCCATCATCACAAATGAAGACGACCAATAAATCAAAGGATCCCATGTAGTCTGTTTGCAGTTTGTCCAGCTATCACTGCAGATCAGAGAGGAGAAATCTCAGAAGGAGATCGGCCATAGCAGAATGGAGGAACGATCGAATTAGTGGGCCGTTGTCGCCGGAAACTCGAAGAAGTACTACTGAAAGGATATTGCTGATCAGATCCGCTGATCATCGATTGGCCACAACCCAAACACGTAGAGAAGACGGTGAGGAAGAAGACCAGAATCCGGTAGCACAGCGACAACCATGATTTGGAGAGAACGGGGCCCTCTGGTCGCAAAAACAGGGAACTGACAAAGAAGAAGTCTACAGAGGATCTTGAACTGGAAAGAGAAAAAAAGAGGAAGTTTTAGAAGACCCAGTTCAGATCGACGCGCGAGAGAGAGATCGAGTTGAGAGAGATCACTGCCTAGGTCGCCGAAGATGGAAGGGGGAAATGAACTGTGGGGAAATGAGAATAGGGGGAAATGAAATGGAGAAGAGAGAAGGCGCCAGTTTTCATTTCGTTTCAGCACCACACGCCTCTCGCACGCTGCAGCTGAATATTACCCTCAGCTGTAGCTCAGGAGAGCCCACCCCATATATATATAAATATATATGAAGGCCAGTTATAGTGATGTTTATTTATGTATGGAATTCCACATGGTGAATGGAGACACATTGACACTCTTTCCCATCAGATGATTCTAGCCATATTTAGCAAATCTCCATTTTAAACTCCATATTATGCAAAAAAAAGAAAAAGAAAAAAAAAGCTTGTTTAATCAATGCTGTAAAAAGATTGTCGGGGTTCAACCAGAACTGCTGCCTTGGATGATCTGGTCCATATAAAACTGGCGACTTAGTAAATAATGGTCAAACCCATAGTTCTGAAAATCGAAATCATATCACAAATAGTTCATACTCGTGAATCAAATCGTGAATCGTGATTCGTATTGCGAATCATAGGATTTTTTATTTTTCTAATAAAAAAAAAAAGGTTTTCATAATCCATCCTTTTTTCCATTCATAGTAGTATAAATACAATAACAATTTACAAATAAGTCTATCATACAAACATATCAAGAATATCACATAGATAAATATATAATAAATGATATGTGCAAAGAGCTAAATCAGTTTAAGATATTAATATATATTATATTTAAATAAAAATAAAACCCAAACCATCAATATTACACAGTGGGATATCTCTTGAAGTTAGAAAGCATTCATGAGGGAAAAAAAAGATTAAAAAAAGATATATACAAGCCCGGTACGTACAGTTGAACGCTTTAATCAACTGCATGTTCTTTATTCATCTCTAAAACCTCCCGGAAGTAGCAAAAATTCTTAGGTTTCATTAACTACTAAATAACATTTGCTAAAATAAAGAAAAAATTATTAATATTAACTTATTAGTTGTAGCAATTCTCGCTCATCCGATTAGCTTGAATCGTAAGACTCAATGAGATAAGAATCAAATCATAAGATTCACACCTGAACCCTAAAATTCATCTGTAAATGGGATTGGTTGCATAGATACGGATCGTTTTCCTTGATTTGGGATACGAATCGTAGGATTTTGACAACAAAGGTCAAACCCATTCAAACCGATAGGTGGACCCCATTGAAGTGGTGGTTTAAATAGTATGAGATTATCCAAAAAATTTTAAAGCCATAGTTTGGATATTTTGAACTGGCTATTGAACCATCTGTAAAGCAGTGTGACCCATTGTTAGGATTTTTACCTTTGTGCATAATTAATATGCTTCTGGAAATTGCCTGAGTGTTTTTTTTTTTTTTGTGTGTGTGTTGTTGTTATTGGGGCATTGAAAACTTCTTTTAGTAGGAATTTTTTTTTCATTTTTACTTTTTTAGAATATAATGTCTCTGATTGGTAATCTTGATCTGGGAATGGATCATATACATCAGAACAAAACTATCTAAGACAAAGGCACGCCATGCATAGGCTGTGGTCATTTCCCATTCTTTTAAAACAATCCAATTCATCAGATTGGTAGATACATAAAGCCATAGAATATCCAATGGTTTACACACATCAATTTTTCACAAAGTCGTGGGGTTGTTTTTTTGGGGAAAAGGAGAATAATCATCTATCGATGGTTGCTCCTGAGGCTGACAACTGTTCAGTTGCAACCATGAAATGTATGGGTTATGTAGATAGCAGATTAATACTGATTAGCTGTATCTAGCTCTTGTTTTTTCCCTGGTGTATTTGTACTAATTTGAACTTTCATTCCTTGACTTGATGTTTTGGCCTTTCTATTATTTTGACTCAGTTGTGCATCTTTCTTATGAGAATCAAATTGAATTGAATGGAAGTCTTTCCCATGCATTTTTTTTTTCTAATTAAGATACTAATTATCTAGATTGGCCCTTAAAAAATATGATTCAGTTATCCAAATAGTTGGATGGTTAGGTCCCTTTGATAGTTGGTAATGTGAGGGATTTTCCATTCTCTATGGGTCCACCACATCACATAAAGTGGGTTGTTCCAGGCTGTCGTTCAGCTGGTCAGGGACTGTAATGTGCATGGGTGTGTGAAAGTTTGTGTGTGTTGCACATCAAAAAGTAAAAAATAAAAAATAAAACAAAAAGTCTGTGGGGCTGAACTCGTAAAACACACATCTGCAGTGACAGTTCTATTAAACAACTTTAGTTTTTTCTCCTTAACTATTGATTTGATAAGCATGCTAACCAGGGTTGCAAATGGGTCCTCGATTCTCTGAGTCTCTGATGTCTTTGACTTGAAAAAAAATCCTGGTTTGGAACCCAATTTAGGTTCTGATTGACAAAAGGGTCTAGATCCGGAACCCAGGACCCGGCCCTTTGGCATTGATGTCTCCTCTAGGGTTCTTCTTCGTTTTTTTTATTTTTTCAATTTAAATTAATTTAATTAATTAAACCCTAAACCCTAAAACTCTTTTGTCCAGTATACACCTCCTATACTGTACAGTTCTTGAGCTTTGATATAGTCATCATTAAAAAAAAGAAAAAGAAAAAGAAAAAAGAAAAAAGAAAGTGCTTTCAACCAAATTTGCCTAAATGATGGGTGGCCTAAGTCGAAGTGGGTTTGACTTAGATTAGTGTCTAATTATTGTGGTGTGTCATTTTAGTGCTTTTGCATCTTTTGTTCTGTTGGAACTTTATTATTTTCATTGGCATGGAGAAGTTTTGTTTAGTGTGATCAAGCCTTTTGATGCCAGAACTCTGGTAGTAGATTTGTCACATGCTGATGTAAATGCCTTTCCAGTTTATCTACTGTAAAGTCTTTAAGTAGATGAATTGATCTACATGCAATGTTAATCTGGTCTACATGATTACAGTTTATCCAATAAATCTGTTTAGACATTCTGAAAAAATAAAATAAAATAAAAGAATAAATGAAGAGACTATTATATGTTTTCCACATGCATTTATACATATTTCTCAGATATAGGCACAGGTGTTACATGGTATCTGTCTCTCGACCCTTATCTTAGGACTTAGGGTCACAGCCACTAATATTCACCATGCTTTTGATGTTCAGTAACCTTTTGGAAGGGAAAAATCTATGTGGGGTTAACAGAGAACATGCTATGGTGATAATGTGGAATGTATTCTTGTTTTCTCATTGTTGTAAAGGCTGTAAATGTGCAGTTTTGTTGGTTTCTTTATGTTAAGTCAGCATTTTTCCATTTGGCTCATAAATACTTTATTTTGTTCTGCAGCTTTCTGAGTGGGTGGAAGCAACCAAGCGGGTTGAATTTGTTGAGCGAGATTATGCTTCTCGTGTGGATTTGATTGCTAAAGTGCATGGCCTCCACAGGGCTGTAAAGTACGTTGAAAAAGTCCCCCAGTCCTTCCAAGGAGAAGTAATCTACCGGACGCTCTTGGCCCATTGTGCTTCTACTTTGAATGTTAAGAAAGCAGAGGAATTGTTTAACAAGATGCGGGACCTCGGATTCCCATTGACACCATTTTCATGCAACCAGTTACTTTTGCTCTACAAGAGAGTTGACCGGAAGAAGATAGCTGATGTTCTATTGTTGATGGAGAAAGAGAATGTAAAGCCATCTTTGTTTACGTACAGGCTCTTGATAGACACCAAAGGCCGTTCTAATGACATAACGGGCATGGAGCAGGTTATTGAGACTATGAAATCTGATGGCCTTGAGCCTGATTTGATGACTCAGGCTATGGTGGCAAGGTACTATGCTTTAGGTGGGCTTCATGAGAAGGCAGAGCTGGTAATGAAAGAGATGGAAGGTGATGACCTAAAGGAGAACCGCGGTGCTTGCAAGCTGCTTCTCCCTTTATATGCATCCCTAGGCAAAGCTGATGAGGTAGGCCGAATTTGGAAGGTTTGTGAGGTGAATCCACGTCTGGATGAGTGCCTAGCTGCCATTGAAGCATGGGGTACTGTTGGACGTGTGGACAATGCAGAAGCCGTCTTTGAAAAGATGCTGAAGACATGGAAGAAGGTCTCAGCGAAGTACTACACTGCCCTTTTGAAGGTTTATGCAAATCACAAGATGCTTGCAAAGGGGAAAGATGTCGCGAAGCGGATGTCAGATAATGGGTGTCCAATTGGTCCGTACACATGGGACGCGCTTGTGAAGCTCTACGTGGAAGCAGGGGAGGTGGAGAAGGCAGGCTCGATCTTGCAGAAGGCGACCCAGCAGAGCTCAATGAAGCCGCTCTACAGCTCCTACATTGCTATTTTAGATAAGTATGCGAAGAGAGGCGACATTCACAATGCAGAGAAGATTTTTCACAGGTTGAGGCTGTCAGGGTATGTGGGTAGGATGCTGCAGTATCAAGTACTCCTTCAGGCCTATGCGAATGCAAAGGTTCCTGCATATGGATTTAGGGAGAGGCTTAAAGCAGACAACATCTTCCCAAATAAGGCAGTGGCGGCACTGCTAACAAAAGTCGATGCGTTCAAGAAGACTGCCATAACTGATCTTCTTGATTGAGGTAAGTTGGTGGGCCTTGAGTGTAGTAGGCAAGCTTCTCCATGTATGAATCTCGAGCTCATGTATGAATTTTGTTTATGGGGAAATGAAGTATGAATCTTAGCACTAGATGCATAGTATTTAGGTGTGGAAGCTGGATAATCTATGAATGAAGATGAGCTTTGGAGCTTTGAACCATTCTTTTCTTTATTTATTTAAATTTACTGCAAGATTATTTAAACAAGACATTAACCTCTTGCGTCTTTTAATGGGATGATTTTCAGGACACTAATCTTATCTCCTCGACACCAATTTATTCCAAGAACAAACATGTCCCAATATTTGATTAATGGTTTTGTGTTATGTCAGCATCTCTGAAATAGCCTTTACTTCTACTGTGCTACAGCAGAAGCTAGCAACCTAACCCTTTTGTGTGACAGTCATTTGTGCCTAGTACGCTCTTAGTCATCATCCTAATGAGGACATGTTAGAGCAAGCAGCAGATCGATCTAACATGAATTTTGCTGACAGCGTCAAAACGAATCTTTTTGCACAATGACGCGTGTTGAGTTCTATATTTGAAAGCTGAAATATGAATATTTCAAAGTTAAATGTGATTGATGTGTTAAGAGTTCTATACTTTGATAGGAAGGCATCTCTTAGAATTCTTATAAAATTCAATTAAGTTCAATTCTATGAAAACATAGGGATTTTCATCATCATTCCTTTCAATAGACACCAAACTTGGCATCTAGTATCATTAACCATAATGTTTAGTTGGGCTAGACCAGTCTTTTGGGCTTTGAATACCAGGCCTGATCCAACCGCATCTTCGATCAAATAAATTTCATTTTAAAGGCTGCGACTGTTCGAAATTGGCTTGGCTGAGACAAGTCCTAGCGAATTGAATTTTAAGATTAAAATGGTTGAGGATGGAGACGCCAAAACTTGGACTGTTTCACTTTTGACAATAAGGTTTTGATGACTTAGCTACTCATGAGTGAATTTTTATTGTGATATTTGTCAAAATGAATTATAAATGCATTTTCGGAGGCTATCATATCTTAATATCATTTTATATTTTCCCTAGTTACACTTCATTTTTTATGAGCGTTACTTCATTCTAACAACTGAGTCTTAGTTTCGTTTATTCAGCTAAGACATTACCTTTTCTTTTTTCCTAGTGGAATCTGAGGTATACTTTTAGTTCTCTCTTATCAGCAAGTTCCATTTTTATGGTGTTAAGTTTTCTTTGGCACTTTTGTGCATCCTGATGTTATTGTCAATGTCGTTTTGCTTCTTTTATATGTTGTCATGTATGATGATGATTGTTTTCACTTGTTTAGATTTGGTCCGAGAGAAAGCAAAAAAGCAATGATGTATAGGGACATTGGTCGGTTGAAATGTAGTGTGAGCTTCACAACCTTTTCCACTCAAACTCGTGGACAGGTGCCATATGATGCAGATCCATGCATTGTAAAGTTAACTTTGATGGTAATTCTATATGCTTTATGCTAGTACTGATGTGATGAATAAATTTTGTGAACTTGAATTCCTACTCATACGAACTTGAATTTTATACCCAACATTGTTTTTTTATAACGATATCGCTACCATCACCTATAGTTTCTTCATCCATTTTTTGTGTCCAACAAGAAAATAATGGTGACTTTATATTGAGATGCATAGACAATAAGAAATACTCACGATTTCACTCAAGTTCTAGTTTTTAAAATTTTCTGGTAACGATATCGTTACAATTATTTATAGGTTCTTCCCCCATTTTTTGTCTCCAACAACAAAATGACAATGACTTTTGCCTCGGCCTCGCACAAGGGCACTGAAATTCCACATCAATCTCCTCAGAGCAGTCGCTGCAGCCACACCGAAAAGCGTTTTCAACCGTTAGAGATAGAAAATCAGTCGGTTTTGGGTGGAGAATGGGCGATGGAGGGGTACCCAGATGAGGGATTGGGGTTTTCAACCCCATGACATGACTGGTGTAAGGGGATTGAAGAGGAAAAGCCGATGATTGATGATGAGAAGTAGATGAAATTGGAGTAGAGATGGGTGTCGAGGGTGTTGAGGAAGGGGATGGTGTGGTGGTTCTCGAGGGATCTAGAAGCGTCTCAGGAACGTTAACGTTGGGTGGTGATGGATTTGTAGGTGAAGGAGATGGATGCGAGATCTGGGATTAGGGTTTTGGGGAGGAGAAAAGGAAAGGGGAGAGTGTTTGAACGAGAGATTGGAGCCGGAACGCAAGGGGAGTGAAGGCCAGAGCAGGCATCAGAGGAGAGAAAAAGAAGGGAGAGGAAGATTTTTGGGAAGAAGGGAGAACCAAATCGTTCGATGGAAATAGGGTTGGATATAAAAATGACGTCGTTCGATAAAGGAGGGGTAAAACCGTCCAAAATAAACATACAAACACTAAAATGAGCATTTGAATGTATTTGTAGTTAAATTCGTATAATACAAATATAGGGACACTTTTTTAGTAAAAATCCCTTGATTTATTTAAGAGAAGCACCATATTCTATCTAATTTCTAAAAATAAAATTATCATTTAATGGCTTCGGAACCGTTGATATATATAGTTCTCTCATATTGGTGAACTTATAAATTAGCAACAATAACAACAGTATAATATCATAATCATCATCAATGACACACATATATATATATATATAATATTAATAATAATCATGATGATGCAAAATTGATATTCTCAGTTGGAGTATAACTCCACCAACTTCAGTACATCCAATTAAATTACATCCTAATGAACTTAGATGCATGCATTTGTGGACATTACTATGCAACAAATGATATTCTACATAAATTTAAATCATTGATGTAAAATCATATCAAGCCAACTCATACCCACCTTGCACCATAATTGATCGACCTCATGCTATGTTTTGACCACCTTGACCTATATTCACACATTTATTATAACACAAAATGACCCACACCGTGCTGGTCCAATACATTCCCGAACATGTGTTGGTGGAACAAGGAGTAAGGACTTGTAAGGCCCAGCATCTCGAAAGTGATATAGCAAAGCAACCACTCGTGCTGGAGCCACACGGTCCCCATATTTGCAGCTTGAGTCAAGCCCAAAACAAGCCGCTCGGCTGGACCCAAAACCTCAACTGTGGGTGGATACTTTGAGCTAGGTTTTTTTTTTTTTTTTTAGTAGAACTTTGAGCTAGGTTAAGATAGGCAACTCCAACGTTTGATTACATGTGAGGAATCCATAGATTTAAGAATTTCTCACTGCCATTGAAATAAGGTTTTCTCACTAAAGGATTTCACATTTATATAGGCGCATATTGATATGTATAGTCGGAAAAGAATGTTATCGATGCATAAATCCTCAAAACTGAAGGTTTCCAATCATATGAGGAGGTTGAAAATGCTTAAAATGAGAATTTATATTAGCCCAAAATTTTGAAAATGTAATGTTGCCAAACATGGGTTTTTTCATGATTGCGTGAAAACTGAATCTGCAAAAATTTAATTGCCTAACCTGACCTAAAACTGAATTCACTCCTTTTGATTGAGGTGATTCTTTGGTACCTCTTTTCTTTTTCTGACAAACCCAGTATAAGTAGAGCCATAAAAAAAAAGAGCCATACAAAGAAGAGACCAAAGCTCTATTTCTCAGCTGCTCACTTTTGAGCATTTGGATTTTATAGGATTTGCCTCTAAATGTCTAAAACGAAAAGAGGCCATAATGTTGTGCCAAACACTCTTATTTTCATAACCTCTGTCCGCTTTAGATATTTAGACAAGTAGAAGCTGGAAATAAAGGTGCCAAACATGGGCCTAATGTTCCAAAACTTGACTCGACCCACTTCATAAGTAGACGGCAGCAAACTATAATTTTGGAGACAATGCCAGCTAATGGTGAACATGATTAGCATACCTTAGATTTGAGAAAGTCATGGTCTCCATCATCACCATTCACACCCAGGCTATAAAACTTATTATATTTGTAACTCCAACATTAATTAGATCCACATTAACATATGGGGTCGGTACCATTTTTGTGTTGGAATGTTCAAAACCATGAACTGGTCTACAACAGACATCTTTATTTGAGACAATCAACAGTAGGGCCATCTTGGTACACTGAATGTGTGAATGTATGGACCCACATGTATATGAAATTGAGGGCATTAGAATACTTCACATCTTTATTTGGATTCTGTATGTATTTTTTAATTGTTGATGTATTAAACAATGCTAGTAGATGGTTATGGATATTATTATAGACAATGAGTAGTGGGCATTGGGGCCTACTTACCTACGCTCGCTGTTATATTGATCATGTATACCTGAAATGATATTTTTATTAAATCAATCTTAGTTTCTAAAATATTGCAAGATTATGAGCATGTCATGAGAAAATAAAAGAAAATCAAGATCAATGCGGGAAATAGGAAAATTATATAAATGTATTTTTAATTTTTTTTATATTTAGTTTTTTAGATATTTAAAAATAATCATTCAGACATTTTAAAATACCGTGACATTTTTTGAGATGATAATTTCCTGAAAATGATAGTTCCAACAATGCTTGGTAAGTATCTATTGGGGGTGGTGGTGGTTATTTTTTATATTTTAAAGTCTCATAAGTCACATTATTTATTTGGTAAAATATGTATTGGTGTTTTTTTTTTTGTTTGGAGAATTGATATATATATATATATTAGTTATCAACATACACCCATTTTAAATCACACCCCTTTTCCCTCTTTAGACAGGAACCACCTATGATTAGTCAATCCCTTCCATTTCTATAGTAATCTAACATTATACACTGTTTAATTATAATATATTAAAGTCAAGCATTCTTGATTTGGGTTTTGCCAGATTCCTTTTAATTATGACTTTTTTTATTAGGCCTTGATAAAAACTAAATTATATTAGCACAATAACCCATACTAAGCACGGTCATGCCTACCAATAATGTTTGTAAAAATAAATAAAAGAATATAAATAGAAAAAATTTAAATAACATTTTCATACAGTAAAAAGACTGAGATATTATAAATTAAACTATAATAAACGACAACTACAAAATAATCACAATTAATAATTTTATATTTTTTTAATATACACTAAAGTGTATTTTATATACATTAGATTTCTATTATGTAAAAGACCTAAGTATTAATATTAGATATCCAGCCAGTGGGCACCTGTAATCTGAGAGGGCGTCTTTTGACATTGTCCCCCCCCTAGATGATAATAAATGAAAGAAATTGTTAATGTTAGTCTTATTAGTTTGAAAATAAAATTTTGATGTTTTCGATTACAAAATCAAGAAAAAAGCTTATTTTGTTTATTTCTCTATGATTTAGCTTCACATAATTAGAGTGGAGCGTATACAATGACTATTTTAAAAGCTTGACTATCTGTGCTTAAAGCACGATGCATAAGCATGAGAAATAAGAAGAAAAAAAGTCGTAACAACAAAATTTACATGGGTTAACATTCTAAACATATAATTAGTTATGAGACCCCATGTAGGGACATTTTTTTAATAAATAAACTCTTACATTAAATTAAAAAAAAAAAAGGTAATGAATTCAAACCTTATAATAAGATATATTATTATAAGATTTGAACTCATAACCTCTTGCTTTTAAAATAATCAACCTAACCACTATGCCACACAACACTTTTGTGTAAATATTTATAAAAAAAAAAAACTCAAGAGTAATTAGATGGAGTGGGACCCTAGCCATGTCGGATATTGTAGCTTCTTTTGAACATTGACATCAATTAGACTTTTTCTACGATATTTTCATAAAACTAACTATATTTTTAGAATATTAAACCCTGTTAATACTACCTACATTGGTCTTTTCTTTTATTTTTTCATGTTAATGCGCCGCGCTTCAAGCATGGGTGTCAACTTTTTAGATTATCATTCTTTGCGATTTCCTCATATAGTCATGTTTTTTTTTACAGTAAAATATGTTTATCATTTATCCTTTTTATTGAAAATTAATGTACTGATTCCATCCTCAGGCTCAACTGTAAATTATGTGAAGCTAAGGTATTGATAAATAAACCTAGTCAACTTTCTTCGTATTTTTGTAATTGGGAACTTCAATAATCTAATTTCAAAAACTAGTAAGAATGACATTAACATCTTTTTATTTATTACCATATAGGGGAAGGAGCGCTCAAAGGATTAAGGCTCTCCCCCCTTTGGATATATAATATGAATACTTAGGTCTCTTACATAATATCAATCTAATGCATTATATAATAACTATTGTATACCCTCAAGTTATACTTGAAAGGAAAAGGAAAATTAAAAATTATATTGCAGTTGTCGTTTGCTCGTAGTTTAATTATATAGTTTTTTAGTCTTTCAATATATGAAAACTTAATTTAAATAATACTTATTATATTCATTTATGTTTATTTTGTATGAACATTATTGATAGGCATGCCCATGCATGGCACGGGTTATTAAGCTATTTTTTTTAATTTATAAAATATGTCTAAATTTTGAGTGTTGGGATCATTTTATTGGACTGAATTAGACACATTTCTATCCTATTTTGTACCTTATTGATTGTCAAGCAGCCGAGAGAGTTTACATAAGATGGGCGTTCTTAGGGAGAAACCAATCTGCTGTTTCTTTTTTTCCTCTCCAATCACTTCTTAGTTATATTCTTTTGCCTTCAATGTTAATTTCATTGGTTTGGAATTATAAGAATTATCATGATGGATTTATCCCATGTGGCGTTGATCGGAGTGCGCAATGATGTGGAATTTTCCTTCTCATAAATCCAGTGTTTGGTTGACACACTGGTATTTTCATCAATCCCATGTCAAGTGAAAAGTGAAATGGAAGTAAAGTAACCCATGTTGGAGAAATTGATAAATGCTTGTGGAATCCATTTTATGATTATATGGTGCCGTCATCAAGCTAACTCCAGAAATGAGGCATAAAGCAAGTTAAAAGTACCTTTTATGATTATATGGTGCCGTCATCAAGCTCACTGTCAAGTGCATATAAGTACATAACTATGAGAGGAATATCTTGGAGGCAAATATGCTGAGATTCACTTTGCTTCTATGGATTGCAAGAGAAATACTTTGTTCAACAGGAGGAATCTTTCATTCCTATTTAAAATCCTCTTTATCAAAAAATATTGTTCATTTCTTTTAATCGTTTTACGCAAGGGGAATGTGTCGCAATAAACATTGTCAAAATTTTTTTTTTTTTCACATTGGAGACTCAAACACACACATCCCCACTCACACGCCCATGTCCAAATCAGCTGACCTAACTCGGGACAGCCTCTTCATCTTTTAAGTTTAGCATGTATTTAAAGGTTAAACTGCATTGAAAATCATCCCTATGGGAAAATGGTGAAGCTAAACCATTCGTTCGGGTCTCTGAGTTCGCTAGTATGGGCCCTGTCCATTTAGAACGGCTCAAATTCATTTGGGTCTGGGCTGAAGAATATCCAGGCTCGGCCCACTCTTGAAAGCACAACCCCATTATGGGCCAAGCCCAACAGGGGCCTTAAGTGACCGACCCAAGCCCTCCCATTTAGTCAATTGGGCTGGCCTGGCCCAGGTTTTTTAACACTCTTTTTGGGTAAATAAGTTGTTAAACTGCATGTTTACTTATTCATGCTGGACTGAGCTGAACTTGGGGCTTTCTATCACTTAATCCAAACCAGGCCCACATATTACACATGCCAAAAATTTAGAACAGGCCCGGCCAAAGGAGGGCTGGGCCCTGGCCGGACTTAGGCTGGCTTGGCCCCTGAACAACCCCACCCAGAGATTGACACAAATTTGTAGAGGATCCAAATCCTGGACCCATTTCAACCCAATGAAATCCTATCTTCGAATGCTTTTTTTGATTTATTTGATGGGGAAAACAATGACATTGCACTATTTTCAAGCCACATTACCAGAGCCAAAATGCAAGGCCCACTAATATAAACGGAAAAGATTAAAAGCAAATGAGGCTCATAATAGTCCACAAAGCCAAGGTTGTCACATTTTGGCCTAAAAATTATCCGTTTGGTTTTAAACAATTGAACAGAATACAAGTCTTCGTTATGATTAAGGCCCAGTCTGTTCAAGCTCAAGATATATAACATAGTTGGAGAAATAGGTCACAGCCAATATAAGACTCAGTTCATGCAAGAAATAATCTAATGCGTTTAGGATCATTACTTCATTTTATTTTTTGCTATAAAATGAATATTGGGCCTGAAATTGAATATTCTACAATGGCAAATTGTAATGGCACAAATTGAATAATTTTTTATAAAAAAAAAATGTTCGTTGACTTTCTATGATTACATGATTGTTACTAAGAACGACTTGTTACTACGACAAGGAATATCTTTCAATTGATAACTTATGTATAGAAATGAGCGACAAAGGATATAAGATAAAGATCTAGATGGAATCTTGATTTTCGATGATTTGAATTAGATAAAATTGATAACTTTCTTATGCGAATATATAAATTTTCCCTTTTGGCCCAATTTCCAGCACTTTTGTCCTTTTTCACATTTCTTCTCTTCTGGGCCCACTCAACTTTCCGGCCCACAAGAATTGCAATCCAAGCAAATCCCACCCAAGTGGGCCCGCGGGATTTCATTTCATGATTCCTTCTCCCGCGAGGGCAAACTCGTCTTGAACTGCATTTTCATCGTTTGTCACTTCTCGTTCCTTTCAAGAAAAACATATATTCCTGGGAAAACCATTTCCCCCGATCTCTTCCTTTCACTTTTAGATTCCGTTCCGACCGATACGCAATCGATCGCAAGCGGCATCAAAAACCATCCCCAACCCAAATTTTAGGGTTTTCTCTCTCTCGCATCGCATCCCCAAAGCTAGGGTTTTTCTTCAAAGTTAGGGTTTTTCCGAATCATACATCAATGGGTTGTTAGGGTTCCGTGAAACCGCTCTAGAATCCAAATTCCATCAGACAGAGATCTAGGGTTTCGATATTGACGACGTTACAGCTGGAGGATTCTTGGTCTTTTGTTCTTTTAGGGCACAGATGGTGAATAGTCAAGAACAGTTGGGGAATATACTAGATCTTTGGCAGCTCGGCGTCGGTCGGGGTGCAGAAGAAGAGATTGTTGACATGGAAGATGAAGAAGCCGTTCCTACGCATCTCAACACCATAAACAGCTCGGGGGGTTTTCACGTGGTGTCGACCGACAAGCTCTCCGTTCAGTACACCAGCAGCAATCTGCACGGGCATGACGTCGGCGTCGTGCAGGCGAATTGCCCGGCTCCGGCGAAGAGGCTCGTGTACTACTTTGAGATTTTCGTGAAGAATGCGGGGCAGAAGGGTCAGATTGCAATTGGCTTCACCAATGAGCATTTCAAGATGCGAAGACAACCCGGGTGAGGATTTTTCGCGCTTTAAAGTAACATTGGTACTTTAATTTCTATTGGGTTTGTTTCATTTTCTAGTTTATATTCAATTTTTTTTTTCTGATGGTTTTGTTGAAGAATGGTGTTGGGTATGGGATATATGTTGAGAAGATGAATCGTAAGTGTCAAATGAATGGAATTTATCAACAATATGTGGAACTGTAGCAATTTTTGTATAGGGTTCCTGTTGGTGGGTGTAACCCAAAATATTCTGATTGGATGGGAAAGTTCTCATCCATAATTCCATCTTATTTTGCAAGCCTAATTAGGGTTGTCAGTTTTGTGCAGTTATTTGCTGTGACCCATCTTGGTGGGTGCCACAAAATGATGAATGATAATTGGCAACACACTCTTTTATCCTTTTATGCAATATTAATAACTGAATTCTAAGTATCTTATAAGGGAGGAAACCATGTTACTTATGTTTGGACGACCCTGAATTGTAAATGGGCCTTATACCTTGGCATAACTTCTCTATTTGTTTTCTCTATAAATCGGAGATGCAGAACAATTGGCAAGTTTTCAGCTATGAACTGAAATGCAGTCAAATTTTGAGTTGTGTATGAAATCCTGGAAAGAGGACATCTGGATGCTGTCCTGTTCTGCACTACAAAATCATGTTAAGTTTTATTTTGCGCTAAGAACTTTGGAGTGTGCCGAAGTTGTTGAACTCTGCTACCATTTGGATGGCTGTGGTCCTCAGAAAATTCATTTTGTACACATTTCCTTCACTAAGTTGGTAAACCTTGTAAACTTCTACTTTAGGAGGAACTCTTTTACCATGACAGCCCCTTTTTTTGGGCTGCATCAATTTAAGACCACACTTTGGCTGGGTTTGGATTCTCCACATAAGGTCACCCAAGATTATTGAATTAGCTAGGAACTTTGGCCCAGCAATATTTGTAATGATTATAATCTAATTTGATAGCGTAAATGGAGTGATTGCCTGTTGTAAGCGGACTACTTTGTGGGAATAAAACTCTAAAACTACACTTTTCTGGACACTACGAACAAGATGACGATAGCACTAGAAAAAAAATCATGATATATAAATCCAATCCAGCTCTCCACTCACGCCGAAACAGATTTTATATTAACCCTGAACAGCAAGTCCTCATGCCCAAGGTTTTGCTTAAACTTAAATGAAAATCCAAGTGTTTCTCCTTTTTTTTTTTCAACTCAACGGCCATCTAATTGAATCCCAAAAGTTTAGAACTAGTAGAAACCTTCTATCTAATGTAAACTTTTATTAGTCTTCCCATTGGATAATTTAAAAATAAAGAAAATTTACTTGCATCAAAACTAAAATTAGAAAAATTGTTGATGCTCTCTTTTCTTGGATTGAATGCTTGGAGTGAATATATGATTGGGATGGGTCCCACTTGGGACTCGATCTCTTAGTCTTGAAACAAACAAAGAAGCGACATTAGAGTTCTAAAACTGATGAACCGGGACTCTCTTCGAATAGTGGAGGTTCGAGTTTCCTAGTAGACATGGATCTTTTCTATGGGGTTGATTCAAAATAGTGTTGATATGTCGGAAAAGGTGGTGAGGATGGCCTGTTTAAGACTTGTATATTGGGCTCTATGTGTCAAGAAGTTCATTGGCTTTTTTGCAACTGATCTTTGGAGATGGAATCATTAAAAAAAAAAAAGGAAAGAAAGAAATCTTTGGAGATGCTGGAAGAGTGTTGTGGCATCATGAAGTGATGCTGTTGGTTCACATTACCATAAAAAAAAATGACTGTCATTTCCATATGGGAACAAAATGGATTTTGGGAGCCCAAGGATGAAAATAGTGTTAGCGGCTTGTCGCCAAAATGCGCTACGTAGCGGCGTAGCAGTGCGTTTTGAAAAAAAATCATAAAAAAATTCCAGAATATTGGAAAATGATAGAATTTTTTTTTTTTTTTTGGTGCGTGTGTGTGTGCACACGCGCAAAAGTAACTAACACAAGGGGCGCAGCGGGCAAAAGTAACTAACACAAGGGGGCGCAGGCCGCGCAGCGGTCCCCTCATTGTATGACGTCCTGTATCGCTCTGCGGTGGGCTTGTTTGGCATCGTTTCAGGGAGACCTGATTCTCATGGGATTGAAGTTGCATGAATACATTTGGATGGGTCTTATTGGCAGTTAAACAATATATTCCACGGAATGTTGGCATGGGAAATTGAAATGATATTCATAGTAGTGGCATGGATGTAAATCTCGCTCTCTCTTAGAAGGCCTCTCCTGCAATATTCTCTCTAGTGTGCCTCTTTCTTGTCTCAAGGATAGTCTCTCTTTCTCCTGGCAATACTGGTATACATGCCCCCCGCCTCCACAAAAAAACACAACCCCTCAACTCTCTGCTCTTCCTCTTCTCAGTACTTTTCAGGTCTCAATCTCAACTAGCTGGAGGAGAGATCCTTGGTCTGGGGCACGGGGCCATCCACCATCTTTTCTTGCATGGAGGCTGGGCATGGGAGGCAGAGGTTCTCTTTTGTACTGTGTACGTCTGTTGCTATTGGTAGTTCTGAAAACGAGTGTTGATGGACTTTCAGCTGCTTGTTGTTGAACGGTTCTTTTGTTTTGTCCTGTGGTAGAAAAGCCATCCAGGTTTGGTTTTCTATCAGTCTTCTGTACCAGTTTTATCCAAACTAGAAACCATGAAGGGACTTAGCACTTAGCAGCTAGCATGGATCCCTACCTAGGCAACTATGATCGTGATTTAAGCTCAATAGAAGATTTTAGGCTAATTAAAGGATCACTAGAAGATGGAAGAAACTTAGAAAACCGATTTAGCTCAATTCCAAGTTATTCAGGAACTGAGAAGTCTCAGTTAGGTGCCCATGCCAGTTGATAATCTTCTAGATTAAGAAATTAGGATGGCCAGTTATATAGGGCATGTTTAGGATCAAATCTTCAAGAAACCGAAGGTTTGACTCTTAATGATAGAAGAGTCATAAAGACCCATCTGAATCTTTTTTTATGCAAATTCAGAAGCTTAGAAAATAGTGGGCACGCCAGCAGCCCTGCCAGTCATTTAACTTAAGCAACTGGTGTGACAGTTGATGATAACAAGGTTGTCTCCCCACAGAACTCGTAACAAGTTCTGCACATCCTATTCTCAGCCGAAGAATCTGACATAATGTAACCAAAGAACTTCTGCTCATCCCAATCTCAGCACAATCCAATCTTAGTACATTATAGAGAACTGCATAGAAACGATGCAAAATAGGTTTATTTGTGTATCATGTGCAAAGTGAGCCCCATATGATCTGTGGCACCCTGTTATCTGCTCCTCATCAAACAAATTTGTCCATTTTTAGCGTGTTGGAGATTTTCTATGTATTGGCACCACCGAAAAATAGGTGAGATAGATTCCCTTATGTCAATTATTAGTTTTTTTTTTTTTTGAAATTTCTGCTTGTTGTATTGCTACAGTATTACATCATAATACCATTGTTGCCCCACTGTTGGATGGTTCAACATGCTTTCTTCATTAGCTTTTATAATATTGTTGCATTTGTAATAACTGATGATCCTTTTGTAGTTGGGAAGCAAATAGCTGTGGGTATCATGGTGATGATGGGCACCTTTATCGTGGGCAGGGAAAGGGGGAAGATTTTGGGCCACCATTTACATCAGGTGATATTGTTGGTGGTGGTATTAATTATGCTTCACAACAGTTCTTTTTCACGTAAGTTAGTTGCCCATTCCATTATTATTATTGTTGTTGTTTTTTTTAATGATATCTTTATTGGAAAAGAAGAAACACTATAGAAGAGATGTTCTGTAAGAAGCCCTAAAGGCACTGAATACAAGGCAAGATCATAAAAGCCAAAAAATGAAGGACTGCTCTTTTTTTATGACTTGGGTATCTCTGAGGCCTTTGACCCAACAAGACTAATCCCTTGGGTGGCGCCCGCTAAACCCACACAAATGCACACTAGGCAAATTTTGGGCGGGTTTCGAACACAAGACATGGGAGCAAACCCGATGCCTTACCCGTTCCACCAACTCCTGGGTGGGTGTGTCTGTGTTGTTGTTGTTATTTGTTTGGTAGGCAGACTTGAACTTACTACCTCTTGATTGCAACCATGAGCACCTTTCAACTATGGTACACACGCTTGTTGTCCTTATAATTATTGACTAGCAAAAAACTGTGTGGATGCACCCACAAATAAGATGATAATGGTTAATATATGAAAAAATTAAGAAACTCCAGAATAAGTTAAAATAGACTTTTATAGATGTTTTTATTTTGAATGGCCTTTAGACTTTTAAACATATTGAGGAAATAGTAATAGGGAAAAGAAAATATAATTAGATCATTCGAAAGGAAAAAAAAAAATGAAAATACATATAGTTAAGAAATAAAAATAATGAGAATCCTATTTCAAAAGAGAATTTTTTTTTGGTGAAAATGTGAAATCTAATAAAAAGCTAAATTTAGTAAATATGATAAAACTATATTTAAATTAAAAAAGTTTCTATCAATCAATGAAAGAATTAATTGGTCCATCACATAAATAAAGATACATAGATTGTCTCTCAACTAAATCATTGTAAACATTTTTTTAATTTTATTAAAAGATTTTATGAAAAACTATCAGATGCAATAAAACAATGTTTAATAATACCTGATGATGATTCTTCAAAGACATTTATTATTGTTCTGAGTGGTGCTGTTGGCACCACACTTTCTTCTCTTCCCACCGCGAAAAAAAAAAAAAACATTTTCCTAAACTACCCCTCCCCCTTTTTTCCCTCCTCCTCCTCCTCCTCCCTCCTCCTCCTCCTCCTTCTCCCTCCTCTTCCTCCTCCCTCAACCCCCCTTCCTCTCCCAGCCTCCACCCCTCCTCTCCCCCCCCCCCCCCCGCCCCCCCCACCCCAGTCGCCGGCGGGGAGGGAGCCCCGGCCGGCAGCCGGCTGGCCTCCCTCCCCCTTTCCCTCTCTCCCTCTTTCTCCTCTCTCCTCTTCTTTCCCTCTCTCCCTCTTCTTTCTCTCCTCTTCCTCTCCCCTCCCCTCCCTCTCCTTCCCTCCCTACTCTTCTTCTCCCTCCCCCTCCCCTCCCCCCGTCGCCGGCGGGGGGGAGCCCCGGCCGGCTGGCCTCCCTCCCCCTCTCTCCCTCTCCCTCTTTCTTCCTCTCTCCCTCTTCTTTCCCTCTTCTTCCTCTCTCCCTCCCTCTCCTTCCCTCCCCTACTTTCTTCTCCCTCCCCCTCCCCCTCCTCCTCCCAGTCGCCGGCCGGGGGGGGAGATCGGGCTGCTGCAGCGCCTGCTGCAGCCCGATCTCCCCCCCCGGCCGGCGACTGGGAGGGGGAGGGGGAGGGTGAGGGAGAAGAAAGTAAGGGAGGGAAGGAGAGGGAGGGAGAGAGGGAGAAGAGGGAAAGAAGAGGGAGAGAGGAAGAAAGAGGGAGAGGGAGAGAGGGGGAGGGAGGCCAGCCGGCCGGGGGGCTTCCGCCGCCGGCTGCCGGCCGATCTCCCTCCCCGCCGGCGACTGGGAGGGGGAGGGGAGGGGAGGGGGATGAGGGTGGAGGCTGGGAGAGGGAGGAAGGAGGAAGGAGGAGGGAGGAGGAGGAAGGAAGAGAGGAGGAGGGAGGAAGGTAGTTTAGGAAATTATCTTCCATAATTACGTGAACATGTTTAAGCTGAATATCTTAAGAAGAATATTCAAGATTTTTAATTTTTAATTTGACATATTCATTATCTCTGACCATAGAAAGTTTGCAGGAGAAGTTGCATTTATATTGTTATTTCCCTGAGAGGTCATGATCCAAACCCAATGGCATATATACAAGAATTTTAGCCAGTATTTTTTAGTCATCATGACAATTATACTATGACGATTTACATAACAAAGTATGCAGTGAAAGAGTTTATAAATTATGCAAAATATATATTTTATAAAATCGCATTACCTTTAAAAAATATATTTATATTGATATTATTTTATACAATAATGGACAAGTAACAACTTGCGACACAGATGGTAGAACCCTAGAGGTTCTGGATATAACTAAAAGGTCGTAGGTTCAAGTCTCAGTGCAAGACAGTGGGTGGACTATAATTTTGGTATATATGTATATTGATTTTGAGCAGGCTCCAAAATCAAGTACAGGTCCAGTTCCAGTTCCATGTCCATCGAAATCATCCCTGAGTGTAGGTATATACATTTAATCGCGTCTTGAGTCCATTATGAACCCCATTCAAATCCCATCTATTGATGATCCTAGGTCCAGGTTTTCCCTGAGTGTACCATCCACATTAGATTTCCACCGACACTGCGTTCCTGCCTAGGTGGCCTCCATATAGCCTTACTTGGTTGCCCCCCCTCCCTATTTCTTTTGAACAAAAATTGAAAGAGAAATGAGAGGAACACAATCCTAGATGGACTGGCTTCCATCATGCTTGACTAGGTAGCTATCCTTGTGACATCAAACAAGAAATCCTAGAGATTAGGATTTTCTTTTTGCTCTCCCAATATTGAAGCCTTTCAAGTTCCAATCCCTAAAAATATTTGATGATGTCATAACTCATAACTTTTGAATTCTTTTCTGACCAATATTTAATGAGCTACTTTTGATTTTATAATCTCAAATATATCCTCCACTTGCATTTCTCTATAATTGACCATTCGTTCATTTTGGTTCTTCCTCCATAATGATCATGACATCGCCGTTATTGTCATTTTTCATAATATTCTACCTCTTACATCGGAAGGGCTTGGACGCACCAAGAGGAGAATACCAAACCCAATCTATTTTGGGAAGGCCCAATACTCTAGAAAGAGAAAAACTTTGGTCCTAATCTCCCTTGTAAACTCTAGTGACAAAAATGTCGTTGATAGTCAAATTTTCTTGCTTCCAATGATAGCTTATTAGTGAGGCATCTGGATGTGCAGTGCCTCATCTATGTAAGTTGTCTATCGGGAGCCCCTTACCTGTCAGTCTGCCACTGCTCGCCAAGCTAGTGAGAAGCATTTGCTTGAATAAGGAATAACATTACCTTTACACTTTAAGGCTTTTTCCCCCTTTCTTTCATTTCTGTTTCCTCTGTTTTTTTTTTTTTTTATATATATAGTGATTGGTAACATGGTTCGAACCCACAACCTTAAGGTTGCAACAGTGAGCACCTTCTACAGTGCCACAAACTCTAGTAAAAAAGAGCCTTTACGTTTTGACTCCTACCTAAATAAGAGTTTAACATTAAGAAATATTACATAAGTTATATGTCTGCAGGAGAAACTCAGACAACAAAGAAAAGCATTTTTGAAAGGTTTTACAATGTAAAAATGGCTCTTAAAAATTATATATGGTATTTAAGAGTGGAAACCTTTATCTTATTTTTTATTTTACCCTTAACGATGATACGTGTTGCCCTCTTTGCAATTTTCTCTCCTCTTATTGTTGTTATTAGTTATCATTATTATTTTGAAATGGATTGTTTCTCTTATAATACAAGCACATAATAAGTGATGATAATTGGCTGCTAATGGCACATATTAATCTTATAATCTACGATTCAATCCTATATTTTGCATATAGATGCATTTGGTGAATTAATAACTGACAACTAAGCTGTTCTTTTTGTTACTATTCTGTTCAAACTGGTTCGTATGATTATTTGCTTTTCTGGATCCTTCTCTAATAGATTTAATCGACTACCTTGTTTAGAAGGCTCTATACATCTTTCTTCCATGTTGATGTGCAGTAAAAATGGGGAGCTTGTTGGAGCTATAAACAAGGAAGTGAAGGGCGACTTGTTTCCTACCATTGCTGTTCACAGCCAAAACGAGGAGTATGCCTGTTTTCCTCTATCATGATCTTGCTTCTATTTCAAATCGTTTATTTTTGTACTATACCCTATTTCCCTTCTATGTGCACAAAAATGTGGTGCCTAAGACATCATTCTATGTACGCCATTCTTTTTATTTGCATATCAGATATTGTTCTTTGAAGCTATATATTACAGCGGTCAAACACACAAATTAATTATGGTGCAGACATTATTTGCGTTGTGCTTGTATTCATTATGTATATTGGTAATGAGTATTGACTATATTCATTTTCAAGCTTACCACTTGAAGGGATGTCTGCTGTTTTGCTTTTTGTTGCTTGTTTAAGTTTTGAAACTGCATCAACAATTGCAGTGCTGCATCTAACTTGAAGGGATTTCAGTCATTATGTTTTCCAAATTGTAGTTCCGGGCTCATAACACACACTTACGAAATCTAATAGAATAACAGATTTCTCTTGGGTGAAAACTACCACTACCGTGCTGGAGACTTTTTATTTCTTACATCATAGGTAATCAATTTTACACATGGCACATTTCTAAGACTGCATCAGTGATGCAGGAGCAGGTGGCATAGATTTTATGGATCTTGTGTTTGATCAAGCGCTGGATTATTCAAATCGATTTGATTGTCTAATGGGCTTTTGATCCACCTTAATCTGGGCCCAATCAAACATTAGGACTCAAACATCAATTTGAATGGATCTAAATTGGGTCTTAAAAATATCTGAATTTAATGTAGGCCCAAAGCAAACCCTATAAAGTCCTAACAGATCCATATTGAACATGAAGCATTGACCCACACCATTCTATATGCTCTATAAGTGGGACCCCTTACCTCTGTCAACTCAAAATATGCTTAACAAAGCGGGACCAATAGCCCATTTATAGTGGGATGCCCAAGGAGTCCTATTACACTTACAATTGGCAATTTTAAAGGCTTTCCAAGTAAAGAGGCCAAGAAAGGAGGGTTTCCTTAATTCAGGGAGCAGTACAAGGAGAGAAGATTCAAAATAAAGCAAGTGGAGAGAATTGCTCCCCAAAGCCGAGAGGGTTTCAGCCCCTAGTATCTTTCTATTTTTTTAGTTTTTTTCTCATTTTAAGCAATTGTGGAGTTTTGTAAGGATTTATTTAATATTTTTCATAATTAGTATACTAGATGGATGGCTAGGATTAAAACTAGTGACGGGTTTTTTTAGCGTGTCAAAAACCATATAAGACGTTCAACCTCATTCTTGTCTTTTGTTATTCTATTTAATAAAGTGTGCATGGTTTTGCACCTTTCTTTTCTTCTCCATCGGCGTACGCGTGTGGGTGTGTCTCCCAAAGATTGAGGACCAATTAAGTAGGGATTAGCCATTTGGGGTAATTTATTTTTTGCCTTTTCCCTTGTGTTTGCATATTTGTTTATAGATCCAGTTAGAATTTGATCTTTTTTTGGGTTTTTCAAATCGATCGAGATCTTTTCATTTGCCCTGTGTTAGATGGTCTGATTTTGTTAATCAGGACTACATCAACCAGTCATTTGGCAGCTCTGAGTTGGGTGTACTATGGCCTAAAACAGTGGACAATCCTAACCTGCGGTAGGCTTAGGCTGCACTTCTTTACTTTGGTTGTCAGGGATTTAAGAATTGGTGAAGATCCGTTTGATGGTACTTTTTATCGAGTCTTAACTTAGCTTTAGTAGTCCATGAAAATAGAAAAAAGAAATCTTTGATGTTCAGTCATGGACACGCTGTTAATTGTTATCAACAGTGTAGGAAAATGAGTTGAGTTCCAAGTACAATGTTTTCTTCCTTCAACAATTGCTTGAAGAAAACAACCTGAACCTACAGTGTTTGCAACATGTTGAAGGCAGTCTGGGTTCTAGTCATGTTACCCATAAAAAAAGGCACATGTTGAATTCATCTCATGGACAAGTTGTTATGGAAACATCTTGTTGATGGGATTTATAAGCGGCTGAATATAAGCTGAAGTTTTGTTCTTGTTATGGGACTGCAATTACTAGAACTGTGAATACTGTAAATGTAATAATATTGACTTTGCTGTGTACCATTGTACTATCAAAATGCTAGTGTCTGATATTTGCACTTGGAATGATTGATGTCATTTCTTCAGGGTGAATGTCAACTTTGGGCAGCAACCATTTGTATTTGACATTGAGGTATGTCATCTGTGACAATTTCTCTTTTATCGGTGGCCAATTTCCTATGCAGGATTATTTTTTTGATTTCACAATATGTTTCTGTAGTTGGGCCCCATGTATTCTATGGATCTATTGCACATGGACATATTAGATATGACAAATGAGTGGTAGAATGAGACTTTACAAAAATAACAGGTGCCAAGGGGTTTTGATTGGGGGTTCTGGAGCTGGTACAAAATGAGATTCACGTGTTCGATTGAATAAATTAGAGATATTCTTTGATGTATCTCTTCTCTAAACTGATTACTGCATGCATGGACAGACACTACGAGTGCTGTCACTTTTTGCAGATTCACATGGCGGATGTCTTGCAAAGTGAAAAGCTATTTGCATCATATTCACAATCTATGATGCCCAGATATGGATAGGGAAATGGACATGGGGATTGGGGATATGACTCTGCACTTAAGGAAATCTGTGACATGGATACCAATACAGCTGTCCAAATTTTTTTACTTGAAACATTCTTAACTTAATGAATTTTTCATTGTATTGTTACATTCCTTTCCAATATTTTTTATTTTATTTTGAGAAGAAAACTAATGGACTTAGTTTAGTAGGATATCCTTAGGGTCTGTTTAATGGACTTAGTTTTTTTTAATTGTTACATTCCTTAAATTGTACGATAGAAGTATCGGTGCAGTATTGATACAGTACGAGCGTCATATCGGTCTAGCACTAATACATGGGCATGTACAAGTATCCGGGTATCATAGTTCACAATTTTCAGTTTCTTCTTCTTCTTGTCTGGTGTAATTTATTTTACTTTCCTAAAACCTTTTTATGAATAATAAAAAGTGTTTGCAAGCTCCTTCTATCAATAAATTAGGATCACAGAGCTATCATCTCTTGCATGGTTATTCCACTTGTTTGTTTGGACTTATTTTTGGTGAGATGTATTTTTTTTATTTTCATCAATTACTGTTTGACCAATATGTAAGTTAATTGGGATATGTATCTTTTCTTGGAGCTTACATCATTTTTCTTCTTGTTAATTGAAGATGATGCTAAAAAAGCTGAAGATCCATGGTGTCCAATTATGTGTGGTTTAATATTAGTTATCCTTGGTCATCTTTTAAGACCTGGAGGTGTTTTGGCCAATTAGTTCAGGCAATCAGTGGAAAACGCAGACCAATATACTCTTTAACCTTCATGTTTGAATCTGTTGCAGAAAGATCAAGATAAATTTACTGTGAAATCATTATTAAAATTTTCCAGTCAAATGATTGTAGATCATATTCCATAATACGGCATCTTATTTTTCTGTTATCGTCCTAAATGCGTAAATAATGGTATTTACCATATCTTGTAGTTCTAACTTTGTGGTATACATTGTGCTTTATTTTATATCTTTCGTAATGATTAGGCATATGCAGCAGAGGAAAGACTTAAACAACAAATGACAATAGAGAAGAAATCTTTGCCGCTTCATGTTAGTCATGGGTAAGTGTTTGATGTACATAGCTTTGAAGCTCACACTTGTCTTTATAGAATGACAGCCCTTAAAAATCAGTCTGTAAACTGATTCAAGAATCTGCTTTTTTTTTTTTTTTGCATGACAAGAATCTGCCATTCTATTGATTGACCATGTCATTTATTAATGCTACTATACAGTCTCACCATGACTTTTTTCGGCCTTTTGAATGGTAATGTGACCATGACTTTCATGTAGAGAATCATGTGCTTTCCTTCTAATTGAGATCTAGATGTGGTAGCCCTACGTCATTAATTTTATATTTTCTTTTTATATTGATAAAGAAATCTCTTTATCTGTCTTCACTGCTCTTTTGAAATGTTCTTTGCTAGTTGTGTCTTTTTTGGGTAAAACATGAATTGCCTTAAGGATCCTTAGGCTCCTCAACCTTTTCTAAGTGAATAATTTTCATTTGGCTTTTGTTCTTATTAGTGCTCCTTATAAATCAAGGGAAAATCCTCTGCTCCCATAATGGCAAGGTGATACAGCTGATTGGTCAAGTAGACCTGCCCAATCAAGGCACCTCCAGGTCTAGGTTAGCACTACTCTTGATCTAAAATTTTAGCCTAGTATCTAAGCAGAACCACCAATGGATACACTACTCTTGATCTAAGATTTTAGCCTAGTATCTAAGCACAACCACCAATGGAAACAAGAGAGATAAGATCTATTGATGTTAGAATAAATCCAAATTACACATTTGAGCAATCATTCCTCAAAAAAAAAAAAAAAAAAAAACGCTCAATTGAGCACTTCAGATGGCCCTATTACTGTGAATCTGGTCAAATCTCTTCCCCCATCCATGTGACATTCTAAATGATTTAGAAACAAAAGAAGTATTACCTATAATTGATAAAAAAAACAAGTAATTAATGATTAAAGAGGTACATTCAGCCTAGACATTGATTGAAAGAAACAGAAAGAGAGAAAAGAGAGCCATGTGGAGCACCAGTTGATCAGGATCTGCATGATGGTTGTATGGAGCTGCCAACAGTTGCTCGGACTATGCATATATCAGTTTCTGATTTTTGGAAGGTGGAGGAACATCTTAGGGATATTGGCCAAATTTCTGGGGTCTCCATGGGGGAAAGGAATGAAGAGATTAAGTTGTTGGTAGACCATTATTTATGATATGTGTATACTAGTATAATAACTGAAATATAGAAAACGTATGTAAAAAATTCCATACACGTGTATATATATAGCTTGGAAAATTACTTGTAATCCACCCCAGTTTGATATAGGATATGGTTTGGTAATAATAATTTTAGTGTATTTTAACTTCTCCGATTGTACTAATGTAAGGTTTATATATGATTTACCCTTTATTCCCCAATATGCAAGGATGGAAATGCCTTTTAAGAGGATCCAGTTGACTTAGGTAGACCAAGAAGAATCAAGTTGGGTTATGAGTTGATAATGTGGGTTGACCAGATTTTGACGTGTCTAAAACTTATCTGAAGCGAGTTTAACCCAACATTCATCCAGTATGTGAGCACATTGAGTCTTGCACTGTTCATTGTCAACCTATTGGATTAGAACACTATGGTTTCAGCCATGTGATGATTTTGAACTTTGAATTACCTACTATAAATACAAAGCGACGGCTGTCTGCATTGGTTCTATTGAAATTTGAAGGATCTTATTCTTTTAGTCATGTATGTATTTACAATGGATTCCATTGCATCAGGTAACCCTTTGCTTGTGCAGTGGATTCTATTATTTTTTTCATTTGACCTGCATGATTTTATGGATTCCATTGCATCAGGTAACCCTTTGCGTGTGCAGTGGATTCTATTATCTTTTTATTCGACCTGCATGATTTTTCATCTTTGCGCACAGTTTTTAACCTTTATCTTCCTTCTTGACCCATTATAATTTTTTATATTTGGTATGAACATAATAATGTTGGGTTGTGTTTTTTGCTCATATTGTTGTTTCTGGTACTCAGGATTGTTCGTTCCTATCTACTACACTATGGATATCAAGATACACTCAACTCATTTGATACAGCAAGTAAAAGTACAATTCCTCCTATCTCAGTAGCTCAAGAAAACGGTGTTAGTGAACAAGGAGATACGTATGCACTCAGCCAGAGAAAAGTTCTACGCCAGGTAAGAGCATTTGTAGTGTTTTGAGGCATTGATGTTGGTTATATAATTGGAGGTTAATAAAATAGTTACCTAATTATAAAGAAATGCAGGTGAGTATATTCGTAGATTTTATGCGTGATTTCTATATTATTCGGGTAAGCATTAGATGTGACCACATTACTGGCAACCACAGCTGATGCAATCCTAGGGTTAGGATTGCATGTGCCGCAGTCACAATTAGAGGTTTCCACAGAAACGATCACATGAAGAAAACACTCCACAATAAAACGCACGAGGGAAATTTTATTAACTCCAAATCTGAGATCATAGATCTCTACAACGCCGTATTTATAATAAAAGAGACTTAAGCCATAAGAAACAATCCTAATCAAACTAGGAAACAAAATAAGAATCCTATCCAAATTAGAAACTAATCCTAATTACACTCTTTGCTAAAATTAAAAATAATAACAATTAAAAATTAGAATTTCATGTGTCCCACATGTGGCCCACGAGCCTTGTTGCAACAATGTGGTATTGCTGCTGCATCAACAGCTTGCATCTCACATTAAGAATAAATAATATTGGTATATATTCAAAATTAACCTGTCCTTTCAGAGTTTCTTTCATTTCTTAGAATATATTCACTCTGCTGTTATGATGGTTCTTGTGGGAGTTCCGTCCCACTCTGCTTGCATCCCCATTTTGATCATTTCAGGGTGTGGTTTTTTGTTATCAGGAAGATAGCAGGGGATAATTGATGCAACCTAGGCCCATGACTGGGGGCACTTCCCTAGTCAGCCAACCCAGAAGCCTAATGGACCCCAAGCCGGGATGTCCATGGGCTGCATGGGCCCAAAATATTATGTCAGAAGCAAGGCCCATGGCACATTGGCACTCCATTAAACAGCTGGTAGCCTACTTCTTTTATGTACAAACTCTAATTCATCCACCTGTAATTATTTTAGAAATTTAGGTTTCTATTGTTCTATTTAGGAGTTTATTTTACCTCATTGCACTTTGACACCAGTTAAATCAAGGTTTAATATAACCCCATTGAACCTTTTTTGCACAACCCTATTCTACATTGAGACCTTTCTGTTGCCCCTGCCTCTGTGATTCTCATACATCTTGATAGCTCTCACAGAAAGGTTCTCACCTAGCGAAAAACTAAGCATGACACTCAAAAAAGAAAAAAAAAAAGAAGAAAGAATTTGACACTCACCATAATTTGGCACTGTTTTGAATCTCTAACTGATATATTTGAATATTACCACAAAATCTCAGCACTTAATTAATCGCCAAATTTGGGGACTCTTAAATAGAAGGTTAGGATACCAAGTAGGGCTGATTTTCTGTTTTTGGGTACAAGTGTGTGCGTGCGGGCACTCGTAATCAATTCTTCTTTGGGTGGGTGTTTGGGTGTGCAATAGTAGTCAATTTCAGTTGGTTGGGCCTTGGTTCAATCAACTGACCAAACCAAAAGTCCTTGTATAAAATTTCTGTCCAGAGCCCTCTTTGGCAAATTATGTTTAGATTTAGGTTGAACAGGGATAATAGTGCTTGAGTTTTTATTTTTTTATTTTTAAGAGAAAAAGCCTCTTCACTTTGATTTTAAGTACTGATATGCCTTATTGTCGTGTAGTAGTTACGTGAATGCATTTATCTTATGTTATTTTGGGTGAACAATGGATGTTATTACTAATAATTTCACTTTGCCACACCATGGATTAAAAAATTGGCCAAGTCCGAATCGTCCGAATTGGCCCTAAACGAGTCGGGTCTTATGGGACTTGGACTTGAATTATGAGACTCGGCCGAGTCGCATGTGACTCGGACTCGGCCTTGACCTAGTCGGGTCCCGAGTCCGAGTTTTTTTTCCTTGTGCCACACACAAACATGGGCTATAAATTATTTATTTGGCATCTAGAAATAACATATTGTATTGTTGCTTTTGTAGAATGAATTAAATATTGTGTTGTATATATGTTAGTTTCACCTTTTTTCTTCTTCCTATTTTTCATATTGTTCTAGTGTTAAATATTTGTGCATGTGTGTGTTAAAATTTTACCAAGCAGAACTTTGAAATTAATCACCGAAATTCCAAACTGTCTTAAGCGTGTCAGTTCAGAGTCAAACTGGAAAAGGATATAAACTAAATTGAAAACCATGCCATGTGCACATTAAATAGTTCCATCACATGGAGAAAAGGTTTGTATTATTTAGAACGAAGGATGGTTCTAGAGGCAATATCACTGAAAAATCAGTGATATTTCCAGTCCTTTTCTTGATATTGAGTCACTTAGGTCTCCGATTGGTTATTGCTGTTTTTCAGTTCATAGAATCATGAAAACAATGGTTGGCATTCTTATCAGTCGATTCTTAAATGTCTGATTTTTCTTGATTATGATATTAGTACGAAAAGAAGTTACTTGTCTTTGGTGTCGTCGACGTCGTCATTTTTGTTGTTATTGTTATCATTATTATTCATATGTATTATCTCATTACTTTCTATTACAACACAAGGTTATTTTCATTATTCTAACCTGCTGTCTCTATTAATAAAGCTCATCAGAGGTGGGGACATTGATTCTGTACTGGTTAAACTTCGGGAGTGGTATCCTCAGCTTGTGCAGGTAGACTATGTTCACCATTGCTTGCCTTTTATGATTGTAAAAGAAATGAAAAAAATCTATAATCATACCAAAAAACAAGAAAAGGTTGTGAATGCACATAGAATGCTCATACCAACACACTACATACATATTGATTGGTATTGATATTGATTCATTGCATGGTATCAATGCCGACACTCATCTGTCCTTATATTGCTCTTCACCTTTCTTCCAGCATCTGTTGAATGGGCCTTATATGACTTGCATGTCTTTGATAAGCGGGCATCAATATGCTTCTGAAAGTATGCCTTGGCCCTGTCCTCTCTAAATGGTTCTATGAATCTTCAAGTTCTGTCTACCTATAAAAAGAATAACCCTTTCCCCTCCTATTCTCCTTCCTGATGGGCATGGGATTATCCACAAGGCATGCTTTTATTTTTCCTGAATGGTAGCATGACTCAAAATCGTGACTTTGTGGTTGGGACACTGAGTACCTCCCAACTGTACTACAGGCTCTTGTCCATGAAGCATCTTGCTCACAACTTCTCCAACAGGGTGCCCTTACCAGTGGGGTGCTTGCCTGATGAAAGTGGTGCTTGCTGCTTATTTAGTATCTTTGTAAAAAGTACAGAACTTACTGTGCTCATTCTCTATTTTAGCAGTTGATCACTTATTTTCCTTGATGCTATTAGTATTAACTAACTAGATAACATACAACTGAGCTGAGAAAAGATTAGTTTGTAACTATATTTCTATTGTTCTGTTGGACTGTCAACTCTAGTTTTGATTCATAATTATTGTCAGAGTTTTATCCCATCTACTCGAAGTTGGGTCTGACTTTGTAAGTTCTACTTTTTCCATTCAACCTTATTTGCAGCCACGTTTTCAGTAACTCCATAATTCATTATGTCTTTTCTCACTAATTCAATAAACGTCTTCAGTTCCTAGTTCCTAGTTCCTAGTGCGGAACCAGAAATTTCTACTTGTGTGGGTGGGCCACTTTTGTATTTTTCAATATGTAAACATGCAGAAGGGTTTCAAAAAACATTGGGGAGGCCAACCGCTCCACCCAGCAGGCCCTACTGGCATTTTGTGGAAATTTCCTTAAATCCAAATGACACTTGATGATTGCATGACATTCACTCACTTGTCTCCATGTTGCCTATGTGGTACTGGTTCTATTTGCAATATCCAACTTAAACCTCCATTTACTCAATAGCTGCTCCTAGCTACCTAAATCTATCACTTTGTGACACTAAGTTGTTCTCAATTTTTACCAATTATCTTCCCTTCTCTCAAATCCATTAAACATGCACTCTACATCTGCTAATTTCAAGCCATTTGTTTCTAAAGCTTTTCTCTGAAAATTTAGCTTATCATTTGCTTCCTTTGTTCTCTCTAGTCTCTAATGAATTCCATGTCTTTGCAAACAACATACACAAAGGAGATAAATCTATAACTAGGAGCTTAGGCATTGCATCTTACACAATACTCAAACTAATTACCACTGTCATGCATATATTTAACTGTTAAGTACGCATTTTTTAATCAATGTTTGCCAAATTAACTATCTCAGTAACTCCTTATCAACTCCAGTTTTAACTTTTAAATAGCTTCATACAATGGGGAACTTGAGCTTATAGCCCTAGCACCAAGAAATACGAAGGCTGTGTTGAATTTTTTTTTATTATTCTCTCTCTTGGAGGAGGGTTTTACAACGCATGTCAAGATCTGGTCGAAATTGAAAAGGATGTTGTTTTACTGAATAATTAAAATATAAGCAAACCAAGGGCTTCCCTTGACTGTGTCACAAACAAAGACCGTAGCAAATGGGATCATTTAATGTGAAAGATTTTCACCTACGAGCAGACCGTGCACTGTACTTATGCAGTCCATCTTGTGGGGCCCATCTTTGGGATCAAAATAGATGGAAAGGTCCTTTTACCGATAAGGGTCATGCAAAAAATAAGCCCCATTAGATTATCTTAGCCCTTTATTTAACAGCCTTAAATTTCAATGGTCTTTAGATTCAATCCAATAGAGATCAAACGTTCAACGAGTGTGAAAGGAGCTGCACTGATCAAAGGTGGGCCCAACTGGGCCTAATAGAGCTGGACTATTCATGCAGTCTTCTTGTGGGAGAAAAATCTACTATTCAATGTTGACTGTAATTTGTCCAATTCCTTGTTGCTGGTACAAAATTACCAAAGAACAACAACAACAAACACACACACCAAAGCAAAAGGAAAAAGAAACCAATACCACCACTGCCATGTACGCACACTTTTATAGTTATAGCGTTGTTTGGTATTACTAAATTCTTCAAAGATCTTATGGAGGCCTTGTTGACAAACCGTTTGGAATTCTCAACTTCAGTAATTTAGTTTTGTAACTTTTAGGTCACGCTTGGCCACCAAATCCTCACCTTGGTGATTCCTCACAAGTTTTCCTCGAGGATTTGGACCAGTTGAATCCTCATTTTTTGAGGATTTTCAGGTCCGACCCTCACCCGTGGGATTTGAAAATCCTTAGTTTGTGGATTTACGCACCAATGCCAGTTTTTATGAGCTACATGCGCCGATACGCACCGACATTGATGTGAAATCCTCTGCTGCACATATTCTCAGTGTGGAAACCTCTAGTCTGCAACAGTGAGGATTCCTCACCTGTTGCCAAACATGCCCTACCTTCAGTGCTGGCTTGTTGGTGATATGTTTTGTCTATTACTCATGTGATAAAGTTTTTTTTTTTTTTTGATTCGGACTCAAACACACTACTCACACACCCATGTCCCTAACCAGCTGTAGCTTTCCCCAAATTATAGTACTGGCCATTGATTTAACATTCTTTGGAATCACAGCTAGATGGCCATAACAACTTTACATTTATTTCCTGCAGAATGACACATCAACAATATGCTTTCTGCTTCACAGCCAGAAGTTTATCGAACTCGTTCGGGTATAGATCTCTTCACCTTGTTTAATTTTGTTTAATTATAGCTTTTAATCATTGCCTTTTCATTTTCTTGTTTTTGAAGAAGATATATTACTTTAGAGAGAATTCATGGAAAGTCCAGAAGGGATCCCCATCCTGCTTATCCCAAAATGAAAGAAGTGAACAGAATGACGTATGATTTTTGTTGCTTTGGAGGCTTGTGATGGATCAAAGGAGCTACTTTGGTACTCCGCAGAGGAAAAGCATGACAAATGTATACACGAACAAGTGTGTATATACATGGAATTCATGTGAACAGGGGGCAATTGAAGGAAATCGTTTCGACCTGGTCAAGACTTTTAGACAAATGATGGAAGGAATATTTCGGTTGCAATTTTACCAGATACGAGAGCGTCGGGGATGATCAGGTCAAAATTGAATATTCACTTAATGCCACGATGGAAAATCTTTGATTGCTGGGAGTCCCTATAAACTAAAATGGAGGGCTTGATAATGTGGCATTTCCTCTTCCTTTAAACATCGAACAATATCCTTTCTACTGATCAGAAAATGTAATGTATGAACTTCTTGTGCGGTTTTGCTGCTTGTAAGGGAATGAGTTTCTAACAGTATAGACATTTTATACCTTGAGTTGTGAATGCTTTGCTCCACCTTTTGATGGGCGATAGAGCCCACAATTCATACACAGTCTCACATCTCAAGTGAATATACATATAATAGATAAATAGCGGACAAGCCTTTCGTGATGATGAAATAAATAAAGAGGAGTTCCGCTCCACCTTTATTTTTAAGTAAGTTAAACTTTCCATGAATGGGATGCATGTCTTTCCGTCGTTTTAGATTGTTATGAGTGCTTACAAACACAAGCCTCCCAAAGCAAAGCAAATCTACTGTTTTGATTCAAGGGAAGTTGCAAGAATGATATTTGTATAATATCGTTCTTTAAGGTATCATAGAAACTTAATTAGAATAAGAAATAATGGCAACACTGCAAGTACAAAACTGTTGGGAATAGTTCCAAATTCATAAAAAATATTTTATATTCCTATCCCTAGGTTGAAGTTCTAGCTTTTACCTGCATAATGGCATGACTTTATCCCTCTTTTGGACAAGTGCCATTCTACATTTTTATTTTTATTTCATCACTACTATGGGCACATTGTTGTTGACGGTCTCCTTTTTTTTTATTTTTACTTATTTCTATACCAGAAGCTATTGTAATTTGACCCTGATATAATTGATTGCATAGGTTGGTTACCTGGAGGATGCAGTGAAATATGCTCGGGCAGAACTGTCAAAATTCTTTGAGGTTACGCATTTAAGCTGTCTACTTCAGGTATTTTTGTAAGCTTTTACTCAAAGCTGAATATTTATGTTAAGGGCCCATTTGTTTGTTTGCAAATTGATTAAATAGGAATTCATGGTCAAATGGGCTCCGTCAAAGGATTATAAAGAGGTAGGGGTGAAGGATATAAGGTAGAGATGTAGATGGGCTTTTGAACTTCCTAGGATTTGAATTAATAGGAAGATGGCCGGTTATTAATTCCCCATCTTTCCTTGATTAATTTCCTATTGAGGGGAAGATTATTTGATGGTTATTTTTGGATATTAACCTTTGTGGATCTTGAACTTCCTAGGATTTGAATTACTACGAAGTGGCCGAGTATTCATTCCCCATCGTACCTTGATTAATTTCCTATTGAGGGGAAGATTATTTGATGGTCATTTTTGGATATTAACCTTTGTTTTCTTCATTTTTAATTACTTTCATAAATATAAGTCTTAGAATTCCTAGTAATTCAATTACATGAATCAAATGAGCTCTTAACAGAAAATTTCCTAGGATTTCAAAAGCAATGTCTTCCTATCAAAGGTGTTGAAACTGAATGATTAAGGTTGAGGATTCATATGATTCTATCAAATAATCTCTCCTCTTGATAGGAAATGATTTTCCACTCATCACCCTAGTAAATTAAATACCAGGAAAGTGATGGTCCCTATCTACATCTCCTCCCTTACCCTTTTAATACTCCTTTATTGAAACCCGCTTTACTATGAATTCCTAGAAATTTAATACTAAGTATACAAAGGGGCACTAAATCTGATTTGTTACTAAACCTCAGCATGATGAAGTGTGACAAATTAGTTTTTTTTTTATCATTATCACGGAATGTTGTTTTCTTAGAATTCATGTTTGGGTTGTGACAAAAGTTTACGCTGGTTGTCAACCTACCTAACACAACCCTCCTTTATCTGGGCTTGGGACTTGCAATAAAAGTTTTCTATAACCTTGTAAAATGTTGATCGGAAAGCTCCATAGTTTGCCACTTTAGAATTGTGGTAATAGCTTACTTACGATGAGGTCGTCAGTTGTTTACTGCTAAATAAGCACCAGAATAATAAATAAAAAAATAAGCTAATGAGAAGTTCTTTGAGAAATTTTCCTGTGCTTCATCAAGTTGCATAATATGGTATTCTCATCCTCCACGTCATTGTTGTCGTCATTATCCTCATTGAAGCTCTAGCCCATCTACCTACATTAAAAAAACATGTATCGCAGTCGAGACCATTGATGTTGTGAGCTACCTCCAATGCAGGCCAGCAACGACGCTTGTAGGGAAAAGTTTTTCTATGGAGGTTAATGGCCCACCAAGGGAAAGGGGTAGGTCAAAGAGGACGTTGAAGAAGTGCAACTTATCCAAGGATTTGACTCAAGATTGATAAAAGAGAGGCAGAATTCATGTAGCCGACCCCAACAGATTTGGGACAAGGCTTTGATGATGATGGTGATGATAGCGTTGTGATTTACTAGCCATCTAGATGGGCCTTGGAACAAGAATTCTCAAAATTGGATAGTCCAAAAGTTGATCAATCATCTAATGTTTACTTTAAATGCAGCCTGTTGCCCATTTTTGCTGGCAACTGATCAGATGGCTGCCATGGACCAATTGCCTTGATATTTGGGCTATATACAATCTACATGCTTGACCCCTTGGACAACTTGCAGTTGCCTTAACATGCCACTTGTACTGTGATGGCTGTTTGGCTCCTCCGAACCTTCTAGAAGTAACTCCTATAGTTAGACTGTTATGCTAACATGGGGAAATTGCAATGAGGAATCTTCAATGCCCCATATAATTCAATCACCTTATTATCTTTTCCTTGGAGAACAAACAGTTGTAAAGAGAAAAGAGAGAACTATAAATGAAAAAAATAATAATAAATCTGCCTTCCGATGTGATTTTTGAGGGACCTCTTCATAGTTCTACCCAAAAAGTAGGGACCTCTTCATGGAGCTCTCTGCTAAGGGAAGCTCTGTGAGGATACTGATCGACATGTACAGATGTTTCATTTTCTGCTTTATTGAACTCCATGAAATGTCTACTTATAAAAGCACTCTGAAGCAAAGCAATTGTTGACTTCACGAAGTCTCATAAATACTATAGTTCACTGTGGGGTTCTGTAAATGGTGCTTTAAATCATTTTTTTAATGATAATGGTGATTTAAATCATAGCAATTGCAATCTTAAAAACATGAGATTTGACTGGTTAAGTGCTCTAGTATGGGTGAACCAAGAAATTTTACTTTCTTTCATATGTTAGCTTCAACACTCTTTTAGTATTTTCTTCCCCATTTTGGCCCCCGATATTAGCTTATAATGCCCTGGAGAAATATGGCCTGCTGTACATCTTTTCAACTTTTCATTTGTTTCTGTTCCTGTGGATGATGAAATGCCCTTTGTCAAAATCCATTTCTTTGATAGGACTGCCTTGCTTTGCTGGCATATGAAGAACCTTTGAAATCATCAGTTGGATATCTTCTTAATGTGGCGCAACGAGAGGTTGTAGCAGATGGTGTTAATGTCATGGTCCTATCGACAGACCCCAGCTTGAAAGATTCGCAGAACTGCTTGCACTCACGCCTCGAGAAGTTACTCAGACAGCTGACTGCCTGCTGCTTGGAAAGGAGGCTCCTGAATGGTAATCAAGGGGAGGCATTCAATCTGCACCGTGTTCTGCACACCACCAAGCGGAGTAAGCGGTAACGAATCTTCTCCTTGAACTCAGCCTTATAGGGGATTTAAAATTTAGCTGTTGTTTCATGTATGTGTTATTCTGTTCTAGGAATCAAGACTGCCTCTCATAACTTGTGACGGTTGGACCCATGAATAAAAGTTTCTAGGGTAAAATTAGGGCTAGCAAATATGCATTGGTTCTAATATGTATAACTCCTTTAGTTAGGGCTATCATCCTTTTGCATTAATTTTGTAGTTGTCAATTCTGTTCCGGTCCCCATTCCAGTTCTACCCAGTGGTGGAACATTTCCGCAGTTGAGTCAATACCGTGTTCTCTTTTGGAAAAGACGCGATTGAAACAATGAAATAAAACTATAAAATAATACCTAAATTTGAAAAAAAAATAGCAGAAACCTAAAATAATATAAAAAATGTATACTTACATCACTTAAATTAAACTATATTTTACAATTGATCAATTTTTAATTTTTAGTGAATGGAAGTATGAAACAAGAGGCGCCGAGGCGGAATGGGGACAAGAATAGACTGGAATTGGTCTTGGAAACTTTGTTGAGGGGTATTCCGTTTTGAAGACGTGGATGGAAGTAGTAAACATAGATTTGAAGACGTGCAACATATTTAAAGATTTGGCTTATGAAAGATCGGAATGGAAAAACAGAATTCATGTAGTCGACCACAACATGACAAGGATTTAAATGATGATGATGATGCTGATTGAGACCAGAATTGGGTCTGGAAACTTGAATGCCCAACCCCAACCCAATTCTGGAACGGAACAAAATTGACGGTTATGATTGATTCTTTGGAATGTGGGGCCCATTTCATGAAACAAAGTTTCTTTAATGGTTGCATTGATAATTATGATGGGCTTCGATCTTTTTATATTTGTCCTTTGATAAATTTTTTTGGTTTTCAGGTAGGGGTGTGAATCCGGACGAATTATTTGGAACTTGTTGGACTCTTGTGGATCGACCTTTCTCTGAACTTGTCCATAGTTCTGCAGCTGCTCATTGGTCTTTTCTGAGCTTGCAGGAGTTTGGATTAAAGGGTTGGATTGTCCATTGTGGACCTTCTGGGGCATGTTCTACTTGGGTGGTGGGGCCTACTGTAACAAGGGTCTTAACTACTAAAAATCGGATCAGGTCACCCATTATGCTACAGCATAATGTGCCTACCATGTAGACAGACTATTGAATTCTTCATTTGGTGGTCTGTGGGCCATACATGTACATTGTTTTATCCCTCTCTCTTTTAAGTGCATCGTGGCATCTCATTTAGGGCGAATTTCTCCCAGGCCATATAATGATGGGTTCTCTCTACTGTGGATGGAATATGGCTTTTTACATTTCCATATTATTCAAACGGTTAGACCATAAAGAGATATCTCTTCGTAACCCAGAAGGGGCCTGCTGCCTTCTGCATGTCTTAACCAGCTGATTGATAAGATAATAATATGATGTTTGAATTGCCATGATTTGCTTGTGATTATGAGGGCGAAACAATGCTTATGCAGATACTAATATTTTTGCAAATGAATATCTGCTGGCCTTCGCCAGAACCCATCAATGGCAGATGACCGAAGGTGTTTTATGTCAAATCGTTTTCGTTTCTTCAAGACAGAAACCTTGTTTTTTTTTTTTTTTTTTTATCATGAATTCAGGTTGGTCAAATGCTATCCAGCCAGATATTGTTACCCTAGATTGATTTTAGGCCTTCAAAAGTGTGGGAGCTTTTATGCGCATAGCTTATGATTGAATTCAACGGTTCATGATGACGAGACTGAAATCGGTGATAAATAATACTATAACCTATGAATGATTCAGACAGTCACACAAGGCACCCTGTCCAAGCCCAAGTTACAGATTGTTTGGATTGAGCTTGGCTCAGTTGATTTGTGTATATATTATATCTTTTAATATGAAAAATAACGACATAAAATCACAATGAGCGGTGAGTTTGGGCAGTCTAAACTCAGTTTCTTAGAAGGTTCACATGCAAGCAACACACGAGTCATTTCTGTTAACCATTGCGGGCATTTATATCGACCCTTCTATACCTGCCTTGATACAGTGAAAACCCTTTCAAAAGGAATTAAGATTAAAAACTGATATGGTGATGGTTTTACTCAAATGAGTTCATCACAAGTCTTTACAAATTGATAATTTCAATTGGGAACAGAGAAATGGGAATTTCCACAGAGAAACAAAAGACAAAGGCATTAAACATTTAACAAGAAGCAAGCATCGAGAAATAGCAATGTCTAATTCAACTAAAAAAATACCGAGAATGCAACAAAAACCAAGAGAACCCAGTGGCAGAATTTTTGAAAATAGGATATGATTGCCGAATAAGATGGTTGAAGATCGGAGCATAGGGCGTGAAAGGTCTAGTTCCATGAATTATGAATGAGGAAGGAAAGAGCATTTTCTCTTCCTTTCTATTTTCACATAAAATACAGATCCAGCCACGCCATCAGCTCTCCTAAGCTGAAGTTTAAGATAAGGGTAAGCTGAAATAAACTCAATTATGTAGTGGGGCCCACTTGGGGACTCATATGGGGATGGGGTGGGGGGGATTTCAAGGACTCCTTGGGACCTTCCTTCCTACAAAAAATCAGCCCAAATCGTGGTTTCTATCATCTCCATCTGGGCACAAAAAGTTTAATGGTCAACGATCTATTCGGATTGGTACATAGTCGATCCAACGGTCTAGTAAATTCGAATTTGACCAAAAGTTGGTGGGCTTGTGCAATTTAAGGGGTCGTGTGTTTGGTCTATGTGGATGGATCAAGGATAGGCTCTAGAAGCGTTAGCTTACAGAATCATATTATAAGCTTAAGCTTGGGAGAGCCTTGCTATTTATATATATATATATATATATATGGCGTATATATATATGGCGTTCACGTTTCAGCTTCAATGTGGGTGGAAGTTACTTATTGGAGCAGTAGGGGTTTTGTCTCGCCAAGGCATCAGTTTTTCTATAAGGGTAGGTCCTTGTTAAACCACACGGGCCTTTGGTGCCCTACCGTGGCAAACTGAAGAATAACTTTACGGAGCAGCTGTGAAATAAAAGATTTTAATACACAGATGTAGTGCATCATCCTGTCCAGTCATCGAGGATGACAAAAAGCACAGTACATATCACCAATTTTCAAGTCAGAGCCACTGGACATCACCATGCATAAAACTGATAAATTGGGCTGCTTCTCAAGGCCAACTGCCATGTGGTTTCAAAACTTACGAACGCAACTTAAATTTATATAAATAATTACTTCCAAATGACATTTCATGTTAGATGAATGTTCCCAAATAAAATAAGGACAACATGAGAATGAAAGGAAAATGAGACAACAGCTAGATTCAAACAACAAACTATTGACAAGGATTTCTTTGAATGTCTGTACCTGAGACCAACACATTGTTTTGTTCCAATGAGAGAGAGAGAGAGAGAGAGAGAGAGAGAGAGATTATTACATCAATGAGCATCATCGTTGGCCATACTGCCTTAGAAGCCGCCACCTACTCCCTCGCTACTGCATGGTGTTGGGGTTGGTTTGGTTGGCAAGAGAGATCTTACATCAATGAGCAGCATTGTTGGCCACACTGCCTTACAAGCCACCGGCTACTCCCTCACTACTGAATAGCGTTGGGGTTGGTTTGCTTGGCAAGATACGCTTCATAGATCTCCACCACGAGGCGTGGGTTCTCATCCACTAACTCCTTGTACTCATCCCGGTCTACTTGTTCAAACATATTGTCTGTAATCAATGACAGAGATGCCTCAAGCAGGTTCTTGGCATTGTGCCGATGTGCAAAGGCATAACTCATCATGGCATTTTCACCGTTCACCTTGGATGTCATGAACTTTTCACAGAAAGATTTGAGATGTTTCACTTGGTACTTCTCTGCCAAGACCAAAAGTTCAAAGGCCATTACTTCATCAAGGGACACTTCTGCAGTATACAGGTAGTGAACAAAGGAGCGAAGAACGTCATAAGAAACTTCACTGATCTTGATAATGCCACTCCTGCTCTCTTCCATCTCATTTTCCAGCATTGCTTTAAAAACAGGAGATTTGCTTATCTGGTAAGGAAAAGGCCAAGGGAAAGTAGAACAGTGGCGAATAATATGAGAATACAACTTAAAGAAAACAAACAAATTCAACAAAAGCATACATATCATTGGTAGCAATGTCTCATGGAAAGGACTACATGTAGATTCATTAAATATGAATCCTCAGATTCAAGACACTAATGGTCTTCACCCATGATTCCTCCATTCAACTTCTACTTCAAGAACATTATGGAGTGCACAAAGACACAAGTGAATGATGCAGAGTTAATTTTTGATCAAAGGTTTGAATTGGTCGATAACTTCATGGTGCAACTTTCAAAAAGGGACTTGGCCTACCTTACTAAGGGTTTGATGAAGAAGTATGGGACAAAACATCAAATGGATGGTCAAGATGGATCCATATTGTTGGGTTTATGTCTTGTATTCCGGGTTTACAGGAGTGGTCCATTGGGTTAGCCAATGATCGGGTTCAGGGTCAAGGGTATTTTAGTCATTGTACCGGGGCTTTCTTAGGGTTAATTAAACTTGCATGTGTGCACTTTTATCTATTTCCTTCTCCTTGGTTTGAGTATCTCCCATTGGATTGAAGGCATTGACGATGGATTTTCGCGATCAACGGTAAGCGAATCTCTATTTTTCTCCTTGTGTGTGGATTTTTTGTTTCATTGAAGATCGGGGTATTGTGGGTTCACCATCAATCGGGGTTTCTATTTCCCACTGCGTGGGCGAATAAGACAAGTGAAAACTTTTGGCATCATGTGACTTCAAGGCATAATAATGGAACAATCCTTGAGGAAGGGACGACATCTTACAACAAAAATGTAATAATGGAAGATTAATAGCTTTTCGCAATATCCACTGGACACAGATTTTGTGGGTGATTGAATATTTGATGATGATTTTTTTGACTTGAGAATAATGTAGTGACTCCTACAATTACCCGGAAGAGGGAGGCAAAGAGAGAAAAAGAAAGGGAAAGCGCGGGCGGGGTGGGGTGGGGGGTGCGGGCGTGAGTAAACATCATGGCAAAGTAATGTTTTCTTTTCCTTTCAAAAAATGAAAAAAAAAAAAGTAAAAAGATTTATGAGAAATGACAAGGATACCAGAAAAAAGGGGTGAGTTATCTACAAAATATAAAATAAAAGAGCAGCACATAAGAATTAGGTAACAGTGGCAAATGAAACATTGACTTGACAAACCAGCACTGGGCACACCTGTAAGGCATACTATACCATACATTATGGAGGGTGGGCATACAAACCTGTTGCCGGTCGCGTTTGTACACTGCCACTAACTCAGCACATCCAAAAAAATCCAATCAGCTATGGGATAGAAAGAAGGTCATCTGAAAAGTCGATTTTTCCTCTCAAGAAAGTCCCCGCATAATATAGAATATAAGGATAAAAGGCAAAGCACACTTTAGTCCTAATTTAGTAAATGAAAATGACAGCCAAAACACCCTTTGCTCCTTTTAAAGGGCCCACCTCTCAACATGATAAGAGACAACTGATCCCCACAGGGAAGACTAAGTTTAATAGCATTCATTGTTACGAACCCTATTTTGGTTTCACTCTGGATTAAAATGTTTCAACCTGCGTTTCATTTGTGATGGGGACATCAACTCTAGATATGGAAAGACATACCAAAGGCGTAAGAAGAAAATGGTTGATAAGGCTTCCTTGTGGCTGGATCAACTTTTCATGGGCTTTATACATCACAATCATGAAGATCTACCGTTGGATCAGCCTTTGGGCGAAGATACACTGTTGGATCTTGATCCGGGCGTGCAGAAGGCCTCCGGTGGTGGACCTGTGGAAGACCCCATACTGGGATGGTCCATAGGAGATGAGCAATTGTGGAAATATCATGAAGATTTAAAGATTGGCAAGGGACCCAAAGGAATTAAAGAATTTAAAACTAAAGACATAAGAAGAGGGGCCCGGGGGGCCCGCAACTTAAAGCCCCTTACATGAAGATGCGTGCACAAGGCTTGCGCACAAATCCCCATGCGCAAGGCAGCCTCCTTCCACCTTTGTCGACAGCCACTTATTGCTTTTATTTATTTTATTTGTTTGGTTTTATTTTATGAGACAAGATCTAGATGTTTTAATATGAACCATTGGTTTCTAGGGTTCTCTTATTACTCCTTATTAGGGTTGTATCTCTTGGAAAAGAGGCAGAATAATGAATGAATAATGATCTTCTTCCAAAGGCCTTCTTGAGTTTTCTCTTGCAGGATCTTCTTCTCGCCCGCGAAGGGGAGTTTTGGTGCGAAACCAAGATATTACACTATCTCCATCCCAAGGTATTTATCTCCACTGTTTTCCCTTTCCTTTGATACCCATCTCACACTTTCTTACCCATTCAGATCTAGATCTACTCACATGGTGGAATCCTAGATCCAACCCAAATCCCAATCAACACCATTAAACCTTGCAGGCATCCAACCAGCCCCTTATCCATCAATCAATCTCAATTATTCAACCCCCAACCCTTTAGATCTGATCAGATCAGCAATAGACCTAGAATGGCAAGCACTAGATCTGGTTTCTACCCATTTAATTTCCTGTTTTCACTTCTGAATTTTAAACCTAGCATTATAAAGTTGTGGGTGTATTGGATTAAACCTGAATTTCCTTTAAAACCATAGTCAGTCCACTACTATTCAATTGTTACCCCTAAATGAGGCCCGGCTGTCCTTCAAATCCTCAAGGATCCTGATTATTTACTTGAATCGGCAGATCCCTAGGCAAGGTGGAGGTTCTATTCTCCACTTGGTCCATTCCTCAATTCTTTGAGGGCCCAAATTGCAGGATGTAACAAGAATTGGATTTCCTCATGTTTAACTTAGTGGATTTCAGCATGGAATGATGTATCAATCTGTCTTAATTGATTCATTATAATTGTTATTTTTGTTATTAATCTCATCTTGCATCATTTAGATTAGTTTTCAATTTTGCCCTGCATCAATTTGGAGTCAAGGTCCAGTTAAAAACTTAGAAATTAAAAAATTATATAATTAGAGAAATAAAAAAAAATAGTAAAGAAAGTGAAACTAATATATTGTATACTATATATATATATAACCCATTCTACTTAATGAACAAAACATCGTGTTATTTCTACATGCCAATTAAATAATTAATAAGCCATGCTAGTGTGTAACAATGTGCAATATGCCGTTCATTCTTAGCTCTCACCTCTACTATCAATTTCATTTTTTGACTATCCATTTCTTGGTTTTAGATTCGAAAGCTTGCTACGTCTAATAGACAGACCTTTTTTTTTTTTTTTTCTTTTTTTATCATATTGCTAGATCGCGCCTCTTGTATTTGACAGGCTAGTGAGCCCTACAAACTATTATCGTCATGCTATCAAAGCAGTAGAGGATCTGGATTTTTTTTTTTCCAAACTGCCAATTCGTTTTTGTTTTAAGAGGCTTTATCATATCCATATGTAAACCTCTATCAAACTCTTCTATAGATTTAGCAACTCATCGATTTATTTTATATTTGGATTTGGATCCTCCACTATTTTGGTAGTTTTGTGTGTGTGTGTGTGTGGGGGGGGGGGGGGGGGGGGGGGGGGGGGGGGTGGGGGCGCTCGGCTCTACTAGATATGAGAAGACTTTAGAATCTATACATCGGTACAAAAATTGGGTTCATTGGACATTACTGATTTAAGGCCACAAAATGGAAAGTTGACAAATAAATGGTGAAAAATCTATTTTGATTATCTATTTCATGGACTCAGATCAACATATATTAATGACCATTGGTGTTGGACTTGGGTATCAGACCCACAGTGGAAGGGTTGTCTTAAGCCCCAAGGTCAAGTTGACCTATCTTAGGGCTTAAGAAAACTTCCACTATGGGTCAGGCAATGACCCACATCCAACAACCACACCTCAGAGAGAGAGAGAGAGAGAGAGAGAGAGAGAGAGAGAGAGAGAGATCCTAAAGTCCTCTTATATTTGATAGGGTCATTGGACACCACCAAACTCACCACACGAACAACTACACCTCCGAGAGAGAGAGATCCTAAAGTCCTCTTATATTTGATAGGGTCATTGGACACCAGTCAGACCACCAATGACGCAAGCCACATCCATCGTTTGCTAGCCCATTGGGCCCAAGCCTACAAAAGCCCATAAAGAGAATCTTCTGATCGTGCAAGACTTTTCCTATTTTTAGTATTAGCTGAATTTTAGGGATAGTTATGAGATTAATTAGAAAGTTTTATCTTATTTGATTTAGTGCTTATTTTAATTAGAGTTGTTTCCAAGAATAAGTTAAGAGTATAAGTCTATATAAACAATTGTAATCCCTCCCTAGGGACAAGTTCATAGATTAATAAAATTTCTTCATTGAGAATTTTCTCTCAATTATTTGTGTGGTGTGAGACCAAGACATTTTGGATCCCATGGATCCCTATTCCTAAGCTTTTGGCTTGGAGATTAGCCCGTTCTCTTCTCCCCGCGCTGCATCATGGTCTAATTGAACATGGTTTAACACAATCATGCATATCACTGGAGCCCTCTACACAACTAATGATTCTCTAGCTCAAATGTGGAAATTGCATGGTGTCAAGTACTAGTTCTTAAGATCCTGTGTTTCTCAAGTTCTCTCACCCAACTCCCCATTGGCATGTGTCGAATCTGATATAGCAGTACCTAATCTCAGTTGTATAGTCTATTTTGGGATATCGATTCACATAGAATTTCTTTAATACCAATTACCAAGTTACCTAGATTTATATGGTTCTAATTTGATCAAACGGCATGAATTCAGGTTGTATGGGTTAGCCAATCCCTAGACAGTGACTGTTTCTGATTTCCAGCCCCCAAACGTGAACTGTCCACACCAGCTGAATAAGGTATGTGGGACTGGTAGGGTTAACAAAACCCCAATCTTGCTAGGGAGGACTATTTAGGGTTGGCCAAACTCTAATAAAGTGGGATTTAAGGGCACATTGGGTATTGTGCAAAACCCTAGTGACTGTACCATGTAGAGATTCATTACTTGGATTTTTGAGGTTGTATGCGTTATTGGATTATGCCCTAGTGACTAATTTGTGATTTAATCAAGCTGTCTTACAGTGAATGCATGTGTTTTAGTTCTTCTCCTGTTTTCTTCTTCATCATGCCTCACTAGATGAGAATGAATTTTCAGATTCATCAGTTCCTTGACAGTAATTGAAACTCTACTCAGCTGTATATCCTATAATATTGTAACCATGGCTCTCTTTTTTTTCCCCCTTTTTGACTCTGTAGAATTCAGTTGATATTGCTTTTTTTTTTTTCCCTTTTTATTTCTTTCTTTGTATTCATCTTTTGGAGTCAAGAACCTTTCATGCCAAGAATCAGATGGGCAGGCGTATAAATTGTCAGTGGGAGTGAGAGCAATTAGAAAAACCAAACTGTTCAAGATAAATGCCCCTTGTGTGTTGGCTCTACCTATATTTTACTTTGACTTGACTTGGCCCCCATTAGATTAAATTACACCTAAACACACGACTAAAATACACAAAAGAAAGGGACTGGAATCATGCATTTTATAAATGATCCATCTGACAGTAGGACTTAAATTTTATAAGTAATGAAACATAACTACTTGAGGAGCATCTTGGTTTTCACTCTTATTTGACATAGCATCTATATTGAAGTACAGTATGATATTAGACAAGGCATGGCAATGTAATAAAAGAAGATATAACACTTAGTATTTGGATCTTATGAGGCCACCCTGTGAATCCATCAAAGGAACGCACCTCTAGAATCCAAAAGGCTCAAAATTGCAGGCCTCCTCCCAAATTTCACTTCAAGTGGAGCTGGATCCGCCGTCTAAATCTAAATTGATCAAGTGACTTGTGGCAGCTGGAGTAATTGTGATGCTTTTCCGCTTGTCTGTGTATCAAAACAATACCATGGGCAACAGCCTACATGGTGCCACCTGTGATCTCATCCTTTCATTCTCCCTCTCCCAACGGCTGAATCAGCACCAGACCAGACTCTATTTGACACTCATCAAAACTATATCCACTACTGGATTTTCATTTGAAATTTTTTTTTATCATTTCTCACCCTTCAATTTTGATCCTTAACATCTACATTTTTCGAATCCGACCAAGCTTGTTGTTTGTCCACCCCTTATCCATATATAGACCTATCCATCCAACCCTGAATGATTGACAAGGTACCCCAACAGGCGCTCGCCCTCGCCCGTACTAGTGCACCTCAATTTGGATAAAAAGACCACAAATTTCTTTCAAGACATGTACAAAGCACATAACCACAAGCACAAAGCCTTGGGGGGCACTCCATATTGAATGATTAAGAAAATATTACATACACATCTGAATCCCAAGTAAAATGGGTTATCAAAGGAGCATACTGAAATGGGGAATGAGTGAAATTTCCCCCAAATTGAATCACCATAACCAAAAAATCAACAATCAAATTCAAGGAGACAAAACATCAAACACCAAGATCAAGACAGACAGCATTGAAGGAGAGAGAGAGGGGTCTTACGAGGACGGCCTTGTGGGCGCGGATGGAGGGGGCGCCGGTGCCGCAGTCATCGTCGGAGGCCTCGAGGACGATGTCGGTAAAGGAGGAAGAGGAGGAGAAGCGGTGGTTTTGGTGGTGGATGGGGTCGAGTGGGGACCAGATCTTGAGGAAAGAGATCTTGGATTTGAGGTCTTCGATCTCGCGCTTCAGCTCCTCCTCCGTCTCGCTCGCTTCCTCGTAGCACTCCTTGCAGGTCCCAGCATCGGACGGCTCGTACACCTCCCTGCACGATATGCATCTCATCCCAGCCGTATATCTTGGCGTCCCCAATCTCTCCCTTCTACTGCTTGACATCATCACAATTCACTTCTTCTTCTTCTTCTTCTTCTTCCTCTTCAGAGGAAAAAAGAAGATGAATGATGAATCCGAATCCGAATCCAATCCACCTTTTCCATGTCATACGATTGGAGATATATAAATGGGGCCCATTGGTGCCTGGCCACTTGTCATCATGTATATTGTAAGCATGACCATCAGTGGTGTGGATGAGCCCAGCACTCTTAACCCGGAGGTCCTGGCAATAGTATTCCGGTCCGGTATTCGCATGTTAAATCTATAAGGGTAGTTTAGTTGGTTTAAGACTACAGTTTATATTTAGAGAATGTAGATTTGAAACTGCACTATTATATATTGTATAGCAGCAGGTTTTTTCTTCGGGGAGCGACACGTGGCGGGGGAGGCTGCCCGGGAGGACGACAAGTGGCGCGTCCTGGTGCTTTTTGCGCTCCCGCTTCCCCAATTGCCCTTCCTATCTCTATCCAATCCCTAAAATCTGTCATTCTCCCTCAAATCTCTCCTTCTCATCTCTCCCTCTACACACACGATCTATGTAATGCACAAAACCCAATCTATCTCCCTAAATCTCTCCATCTTCTCTCTCTTCCATCTCCTTCGTTCCCTGCCTTCTCTTATCTTCTTTTTCTTTCTCCCTCTCTCCTCTCTCCCCCTGGCCTGCGAACCCACACCAGCCTGCGCCCCCGCTCCTCCTCCTTCTCCTCTCTTCCTTCTTCCTTTCCTCTTCTCCCTGCGCATGGCCTGCAATCTCTCCATTTTCTCTCTCCTTCCATCTCCTTCGTTCCCTGCCTTCTCTCTTATCTTTTTTTTTCTTTCTCCCTTTCTCTTCTCTCCCCCACACCAGCCTGCGCCCCTGCTCCTCCTACTTCTCCTCTCTTTCCTTCTTCCTTTCCTCTTCTCCCTGCGCATGGCTGCAATCTCTCCATCTTCTCTCTCCTTCCAGCTCCTTCGTTCCCTGCCGTCTCTCTGATCCGCTTGGCTTTCTCCCTCTCTCTTCTCTCCCCCTGGCCTGCGCACCCACACAGCTGCGCCCCCGCCTCCTCCTCCTTCTCCCTCGTATTTCCTTCTTCCCTTTCCTTCTTCCCCCTGCCGCAATGCCTGCGCACCCACACCAGCAGCGCCCCGGCTCCTCCTACTTCTCCCGCTCTTTGCCTTGCTTCCTCTCCCGCGTCGCCCCGCGCATGGCCTGCCAATCTCTCCATTCTTCTCTCTCCTTCCATCTCCTTCGTTCTCTGCCTTCTCTCTTATCTCTTTTCTTTCTCCCGCTCTCTTCTCTCCCCCTGCCTGCGCACCCACACCAGCCTGCGCCCCCGCTCCTCCTCCTTCTCCCTCTCTTTCCTCTTCCTTTCCTCTTCTCCCTGCGCATGGCCTGCGCACCCACACCAGCATGCGCCCCGCTCCTCCCCCTATCCCTCTCTTTCCTTCTTCCTTTCCTCTTCTCCCTGCGCAGCAACACAAACCCATTCCACCATCTCCATCTCCCTCTTTACATCTCATCACCCATGCGCAGATCCATTCGCCCCAACCTCGCGTGGACCCATCTCCCATCGCTTCTCTTCCCCGCTCTCTCTTCTCCTTCCTCTGTCCCTTCTTCAACCTATTTCTCCTTCCACCTTCGTTCCCCTGCTTTCTCTCTTATCTTATTTTCTTTCTCCCTCTCTCCTCCCTACCCCATCTCACCATCGCGCAGAGCACTCCGCAGCATCCATCACACGCGCAGGTAGGCCCTCCTCCTCTCCTTGCAGCCATTGCATCTGCATCACTCTCTGCCATCTCCCTCTCGCTCTCTCCCTCTCGGCTCCGCCAACTCCATCTCCTCTCTCTCTGTCCTTCATCTCTCCCCCGCTCTCTCTTCTCCTTCCTCTCTGTACCTTCTTCACCCTCTTTCTCCTTCCATCTCCTTCGTTCCCCTGCTTTTCTCTCTTATCTTCTTTTCTTTCTCCCTCTCTCTTCTCCCTACCCCATCTCACCAGCGCGCAGAGCACTCCGCAGCAACCATCACACGCGCAGGTAGGCCCTCCTCCTCTCCTTGCAGCCATTGCATTCTGCATCAACACCCCTCTCTTCCCCTTCTTTCCTCTTTTTTCTTTCTTCCCTTCCTTTTCTTTCTTCTCTCCCTCTCTTTTCTTCTCTCACTCCAACCCACACCTACACACACGTACATATCTGCCCAGCATCACACACAGCACCATCACATTTTTATTTTTTTCTCCACTTTTTTTCCCTTCTTCTTTCTCCACCTGCGCACCACCTGAACCCATCTCTTTTTCTTTCTTCCTTCCCCTCTCATTCTTCCATCTTCTTCTTTCTCCACCTCCTCCTTCTCCTTCTCTTTCCTTCCTCCTTTCCTCTTCTCTCTCCTCTGCTCTCCCTCCTCCCTTTCTCGCTCCCACGCCCTGCCCAACCCATTGCGCAGGCGCCCATCACCCTCCCTGCACACACCTGCACTTCTTTTCCTTCCCTGCAACCACCTGCACCCACATGCACTTCCACCTGCGCCTGCACCTGCGTCTGCTCCTGCATCATCTTCTCTTCTTCTTCCCTACACCCACCTGAACCCACCTTCTTCTTCTTTTCATTCTTCCCTGCACCCACCTGCACCCACTCTTCTTCTTTTCCTTCTTCCCTGCACCCACCTGCACTTCCACCTGCGCCTGCTCCTGCATCATCTTCTCTCCTTCCCCATCTTCTTCTTCTTCCTCCCACGCTCACCCTGCAGCTCCTCACTCAACACAGAACTGGGTTCTGTCATGAAGTTCTGTGCCAACTCTTCCTTCTTCCCTGCACTCTCTTCCTCTTCTTTTCTTTTTTATATCTTCCTTTCCTCTTCTTTCTTCTCTCCCTCTCTTTTGAAACCCACACATTGCTTTTATTATTTGGGTCCACTGTGCATGAGCCCATCACCTCCTCCTCACTTTCCACCCTCCCTGTAACCCCCACTCCATCTCACCCACAATAGCCTGCTGCCCCCACTCCTCCTTCTCCCTCTCTTTCCTTCCTCCTTTCCTCTTCTCCTTTCTCTGCACTCCATCCTCCCTTTCTCTCCCACGCCATGCCCAGCCCACTGTGCATGCGCCCATCACCTCCTCCTCACTTTCCACCCTCCCTGCAACCCCCACTCCATCTCACCCACAACAGCCTGCTGCCCCCCTCCTCCTCCTCCTCCCTCTCTTTCCTTCCTCCTTTCCCCTTCTCCTTTCTCTGCTCTCCATCCTCCCTTTCTCTCCCACGCCCTGCCCAGCCCACTGTGCAGGCACCCATCACCATGTAGCATTAAGACAATAATTGCCACTTGGTAGTTAAACCTTCCATAGTGAACTATGTAGGCCCATCAAGTCAACCTGACCCATTTATAGTCCAACTCAGCCCAAAAAGTGTCCAGGTCAACTCGGGTCATAAGCACAACTCAGCCCAATAAGAGACTGGGTCAATCCAAGTCAGGCTCAATCAATTGTAAAATAAAGGTATCCTCTCCTTGTATCATAAACGTCCAAGCTCTAACCCAAGCCCAAGCCAAATTAAAGTCCAAACCCTTTCATACCAACTCATTAGAATTATCCAAAATTATAAACAAAATAATAAACAATGGGTTTAGATTTCTATTTTTTTATTTATTCTGTTTATTTTATTTAAATTTTCTTGATTGAGATTTCTGTTTTTTAATTTTTTTTGTTTGTTTTTTACATTCATTCCTTCTTTATTAATATTATTTATTTTTATCATGTAGTTCCATTTTTATTATTATATTTTGATGAAGAGGCCGGTTTATTTAGATTTTTTTTTATTTTTTACATTCATTCCTTCTTTATTAGCATTATTTATTTTTATCATGTAGTTCTATTTTTATTATTATATTTTGATGATGAGGATGGTTTATTCAGATTTCTATTTCTTTATTTTTTCTGTTTATTTTTTACATTCACTCCTTTTTTATTAGTATTATTTATTTTTATCATGTGGTTTTATTTTTATTATTATATTTTGATGAAGAGGCCGGTTTATTTAGATTTATATTTTTATAATTTTTTGTTTATTTTTTACATTCATTGATTTTTTATTAATATTTAATATTTTGTCATGTACTTCTATTTTTATTATTATCATTTGATGAAGATGCCGGTTTATTTAGATTTCTATTTTTCATTTGTTCTGTTTATTTTTTACATTCATTTCTTTTTTATTAATATTATTTATTATAACATCCATACTTAAATTATCATGTAGTTCTATTTATATTATTATATTTTAATGAAGAAATCTCTCCCTCTGCACACACTGTTATCTCATGCACATACAATCACAACCGTTCAAAAAATGGACCCCACTATGTCCCAAGCAAGAGCAATAATCCCTCCATCTCTCCACACGTTTTGCATCCCTAAAATCTCTCCATCTCTCCACACGTTTTGCATCCCTTTACACACGTTCCTTTTATCCATCCAATTTTCAAATTTATCCCCTAAAATCTCTCTCCCTTAATTTCCTCATTACTATTCCTCTTACCAATGAAATAGCTTCTTTCCTCCCTTCACTCCTTTTATTTCCCTTTAAATTTAAATTCCTATACAATCCCTAAAATCTCTCCTTCTCCATCCCTAAAATCTCTCCTTCTCCATCTAAAATTTCTCCATCTCTCCCTCTGCACACACTGTTATCTCATGCCCCAAGCAAGTGCAATAATCCCTCCATCTCTCCACACGTTTTGCATCCCTAAAATCTCTCCATCTCTCCACACGTTTTGCATCCCTTTCCACACGTTCCTTTTATCCATCCAATTTTAAATTTATCCCCTAAAATCTCTCTCCCTTAATTTCCTCATTACTATCTCTCTTACCAATGGAATAGCTTCTTTCCTCTTTAAGGTAAGATAGTTATTAAAAATCTTCCTACGATAGTTATTAAAAATCTTCCTACTCCCCGCCGTCTCTCTAGACACCCCCATCTCTCTCTCTCTCTCTCTCTCTCTCTCTCTCTCTCTCTCTCTCTCTTCCCTCTTTGTAACTTTTTTCCATCACCATTCTCTATATTTTTATCCTCACCTTTTTCTATCTCCTTGCATGTTAACATTTAACCATTCTTTGTATTACATCATCTATCATTCTTTGTATTTATTTATTTATTTTTGTTTTATTTTGCCTCATTAAAGATTTTGTTTTTTTTTTTTTTTTGTTACCAGGTTTGAAAACTCTACTTCCAATGATAAAGGTTGTGACTGCATTGTTGCTGGAGCCCTCTAACTTTTTATTATTATCCTGTTGTATTATCAGTTTTAAACCATGTACTGCTGCTTAATCTAACAATCAACATTTCTAAGTATATAGAAACTCATGATTCTATGAGTCTATCTATAGACACCCCCATTCAAGAGTTCCCCGTTCCACACAAGGTTGCTAAGAATACTCATCTCTCCCTCTTTGTATTCGATTTTTTTTCCCTTCTGGGTTTCAATTGTATAATCTCTTTATGATAAATTTATGCACAATCATGATCTAATCAATCACAACCATGATGCACCACTGGAACTCCACCATAAGAATACTTATACTTCTAGATCAAACATCATGCAGGTACTTGGCCCGGTCAACGGGTTATTTTGCAGGATGTTTATCAACGGCCCAAATATCTAACATAAATACAAAAATCAAATAATAATATTTTTTAGATTTCTGTTTTTTTATTTTTTCTGTTTATTTTTTACATTCTTTCCTTCTTTATTAATATTATTTATTTTATTAATAAATAAACAAGTCTTAATGCGGTAAAATAATTCATTTTTATTAGTATTATTTATTTGTATCATGTAGTTTTATTTGTATTATTATATTTTGATGAACAGGCCGGTTTATTTAGATTCCTATTTTTTCATTTTTTCTGTTTATTCTGTACATTCATTCCTTTTTTATTAATATATATAATTGTCATGTAACTCTATTATTATTATTATTATTTGATGAAGAGGCTGATTTATTTAGATTTCTATTTTTTTATTTTTTCTGTTTATTTTTTACATTCATTCCTTTTTTATTAATATTTTTAAAATATTTAAGCCTTTTTAGTGATCATTTAATAGTGGGCCCATTAAAATAGGGATGAGAGAAAAAAAATGGAGATAAACTAGGGATTTTGACGTTGGTGGAAAAGAGAGAAATAAGGAAAGACAATTTAATTTAAGCCTTTTTAGTGATAATTTAAAGTGGGCCCATTAAAATAGGGATGGGAGAAAAAAAAATGGATATAAACTAGGAATGTGGACCTTGGTAGAAAGGAGAGAAATAAGGGGAGAAAAATCAGGAGATAAGAGAAAAATAGGAGATTCAGAATTATTTAAATTCTTTTGATTGAGATTTTTTTTATTTTTTTTTTCGATTATTTTTTACTTTCATTCCTTCTTGATCAATATTCATGTAGTTCCATTTTGTTATTATATTTTGATGAAGAGGCTGGTTTATTTAGATTTATGTTTTTAATTTTTTACACTCATTCCTTCTTTATTAGTATTATTTATTTTTATCATGTAGTTCTATTTTTATTATTATATTTTGATGATGAGGATGGTTTATTTAGATTTCTATTTTTTTTTTAAATTCATTCATTTTTTTAGTATTATTTATTTTTATTATGTAGTTTTATTTTTATTATTATATTTTGATGACGAGGACGGTTTATTTAGATTTTTGTTTATTTTTACATTCATTCCTTTTTTATTAATATTATTTATTATTGCTATGTAGTTTTAATATTATTATTATTTGATGAAGAGGCCGTTTATTTAGATTTATGTTTTTTTAATTTTTTCTGTTTATTCTTTACATTCATTCCTTTTTTTAAGGAGAGGAAAAGTAGGAGAGAAGAGAAAAAATAGGAGATTTAGAATTATTTAAATTTTCTTGATTGAAATTTCTGATTTTCTATTTTTATTGTTTATTTTTGACATTCATTCCTTTTTTATTAATATTATTTATTCTCAATTCATATAAGTCATATGGAGTTGGAGTTAGGGTAAGCATTTACAAATGGGCTAGAAGTTAGATGGATTGGTCAATGCATGGGCTAGAAAAAAGTCAAACAATGGACCTTGGTCGAACTTTTTACTGACAAAAAACTTGGTAATGGATCTCATGTGTACAAATTAATCAGATTGAGTTAGGTCAAATGGGCTAGAAATTAGATGGTTTATTTAGATTTCTATTTCTTTATTTTTTCTGTTTATTTTTTACATTCATTCCTTTTTTATTAGTATTATTTATTTTTATCATGTAGTTTTATTTTTATTATTATATTTTGATGATGAGGCCGGTTTATTTAGATTTATATTTTTATAATTTTTAGTTTATTTTTTACATTCATTGATTTTTTATTAATAATATTTATTTTGTCATGTACTTTTATTTTTATTATTATCATTTGATGAAATTTTTTCTGTATAATTTTTACATTCATTCTTTTTTATAAAAAACATCCATACTTAAATCATAAGTCACTAAAATAAACAAGTCTAAATAAGGTAAAATAAAAACTTAATATGAGTTGGGCCCAAAAGTTGGTTGACCCATGGATCATTGGTCTGTCATGTGTCATAAGGAGACAATCTAGAGAGATAATAATCATTGCACATGGTCTTTAGAGTGATCTTCTTCTCTTTGGAAAAATAGAAAAATAATAAAAAAGAGAGATAATAATCATTGCACATGGTCTTTAGACTCCATAATTATGAAGAAACAACCATCGTTGCATGATGGATATGAATAGAGGAAAACATAGGATATGGTGGTCCAAGCAATTTTTAAAATAAACTAAAATCAATTGTTTTCCATTTTTAATTTATTTTCTTCTGTTATGTTTTGTTTAATATGTTCTGAGATTTTGTCATTTTACAATAGATTGTACTTTCTTGAAAAAAAAAAACCTATAGTTTTCATACTTTTTTTGAAGTTCCGCTTATTATTTTGAAAATTATTTTTTTCCTTTGTATATAATTACTAAATTCTATAGAAAGTCAGGTCTAATGTTTAGGTTAAGTTTATTCTTTACTAACCTAAGCCTCACCCATATATTAAATGGTATGTTTAGGTTTATAGTTTCTAACGACCCATGCTAGGTTTAATTTTGGTCATAATTCCAAATAATTTTACTAACCTAATGCTTGCCCATTTATTAATACGATTGAAAATGTAAACACTATTATCGATGTAGCATAGAATTTTATGTTAGGTTGGTGGGTCATAATAATGAAGTGGATGTAACATGGAAGTTCAGGTTAGGTTGGTGGGTCATAGTAATAAAGTTAGTCATTTTGTATAATCTTTGGGTTAGTTTGGTAGAAATACCTAAAAAAAATGAATTCATCTATTAAATGGGTCATTTGGAGAAGTTTATTTCTTTCATTTTTTATTGTTTATAAGTTGTCATTTTTTTTCATCATTTGTATTGTTTTAAATTGTCCTGAGATTTTATCATTTTGCTACCCCTTATTAATTTTTCAAAATGTGTAGTTTCATATGTACTTGGTGTTTACTTTTAACTTAAATTGGATTTTCCCATTATGAATTAAAGGCCCGCGTTGGGCGTGGGCCTCGAAGCGCTAGGTTATATATTGTAAAGCAGCAGGTTTTTTCCTGAGGGAGCGACACGTGGCGGGGGAGGCTGCCTGGGAGGACGACAAGTGGCGGAACCTCGTGCTTTTTGTGCATCCACGTCCCGAATTGCCCTTCCCTCCCATTATTTCCCTTGAAACCCCTATCCCTATCCCTATTCAATCCCTAAAATCTCTCATTCTACCTAAAATCTCTCCTTCTCTAGCTACACACATGTCTATGCAATTGCAACAAAACCCCTAAAATCTCTCCATCTTCTCCTCTCCCTACTTCACCCTTTCTCTACGTTACCTCTCTCCTTTGCTCCCCATCTACCTCTCTCCCTCTCGCTCACCCTCTCTGCCATCTCCCTCTCCGCTCCAAGCCTCCACCCATTCCATCTCATATCTCTCTCTCTCTCTCTCTCTCTCATCATCCATCACCCCCTGATATCTCTCTCTCCATCGCATCTCCCCTCACTCCACCATCATCATCATCCTCTCCCTTTCATCGTCACAGGCCCATCTCCCTCATCTCTCTCCACCACCTGACGCACGCACACAGCAGCCCCTGCAATCACGCAGCAGCCCTGCAACCCATCTCTCTCCGCCCTCCATCGGCTTCATCTCCGCCGGAACTATCCCCCTGCGCCAGGTACCTTTCCTTCTTCTCCTCTCTGCGCACCACGCTGAATTTTATGTTAGGTTGGTGGGTCATAATAATGAAGTGGATGTAACATGGAAGTTCAGGTTAGGTTGGTGGGTCATAGTAATAAAGTTAGTCATTTTGTATAATCTTTGGGTTAGTTTGGTAGAAATACCTAAAAAATTGAATTCATCTATTAAATGGGTCATTTGGAGAAGTTTATTTCTTTCATTTTTTATTGTTTATAAGTTGTCATTTTTTTCATCATTTATATTGTTTTAAATTGTCCTGAGATTTTATCATTTTGCTACCCCTTATTAATTTTCCAAAATGTGTAGTTTCATATGTACTTGGTGTTTACTTTTAACTTAAATTAAAGGCTCGCGTTGGGCGCGGGCCCTGAAGCGCTAGTTATATATTGTATAACAGCAGGTTTTTTCTCCGGAGAGCGACACGTGGCGGGGGAGGATGCCCGGGAGGAGGACAAGTGGCGCGTCCTGGTGCTTTTTGCGCTCCCGCTACCGGAATTGCCCTTCCTATCCCTATTTAATTCCTTTTAAATTTAAATCCCTATCCCTATGCAATCCCATCCCTAAAATGTCTCATTCTCACGTCCCTAATTGCCCTTCCCTCCCCTTCCCTCCTTTTTTAATTCCTTTTAAATTTAAATCCCTATGCAATCTCTAAAATGTCTCATTCTCAATTAGACATTTTATCCCTAAAATGTCTCATTCTCACGTCCCTAATTGCCCTCCCTAAAATCCACTTAAACATCGTCTTTCTACTTCTATCGTCTAATCACACGCGCATATCCTTCTATCATCCCATCACACGCAGAACCCATCCCCTCCCTAACTCCAGTCATTCTATCTCCGGATCTCATCACCCTCTCCCTCTCATCTTCTCCGTCGAGATCTCATCCCCTTCTCCTCCGTCCAGATCTCATCCCCATCTCCCTATAATCATCTCCGTCTCACAGCCCCATGCAAAGATCCGTCTCTTCGGCCATCTCCTTCCAAAGCAGCGCCAAACGCCTCCCACACTCGGACTCCTGAACCAGGTATGCCTTCTCTTCTTATCCATCTTCTTCTTCCTCCCACGCTCACCCTGCACTTCCACCTGCATCACCACCACACACTGCACACCTGCATCACCGACTGTCCCTCTTCCTCTTCCACCTGCATCACCGCCTGAACCCCTCCTTTTCTTCTCATTTTCTTTTTCTTTCTTTTCTTCTTCTCACTTCCTCTCTCCCTACACCCCACCTGCGCTGCTTCTCCTCACTCAGCCCCACTACACAGTGCTACCTGCACGCTGCTAGCTGCTACACTCCATTTCCTCTCTTCCCTCTCTTCTCTTCTTCCTCCTCCTTCTTCACACACTGCACACCACCACCCTGCAAAATCCACCTGCATCACCGACTGCCCCTCTTCCTCTTCCTGCACGCACACCGCCTGCGCATGCCCTGAACCCCTCCTTTTCTTCTCCATGTCCCTCTTCCTCGCCTGCACGTTCTTTTTTTTTTCTCTCTTATTCTTCTCACTTCCTCTCTCCCTACACCCCACTGCGCAGCCCCTCCACGCACGGAGCATCCCCCGCATTTCTCTTTTCTTTTCTCCTTCCTCCCTTCCCGCTGCATCTTCACTGCAACCACCATCATCCTCTTCTTTCTCCTTCCTCCCTCCCCGCTGCATCTTCACTGCCGCCACCATCATCCTCTTTCTTTCTCTTTTTCTCTCCCTACTATCACGCAGATCTCTTTTCTTTTCTCCTTCCTCACTCCCCGCTGCATCTTCACTGCCGCCACCATCATCCTTTTTCTTTCTCTTTCTTCTCTCCCTCCTATCACGCAGCAGCCTCAGACAAACGCACGCAGCAGCCCCGTCACCGACTATCCCTCTTCCTCTTCCTGCACGCACACCGCCTGCGCATGCCCTGAACCCCTCCTTTTCTTCTCCATGTCCCTCTTCCTCGCCTGCACGTCTTTCTTTTTCTCTCTTCTTCTTCTCACTTCCTCTCTCCCTACACCCCACCTGCGCAGCCCCTCCACGCACGCAGCATCCCCGCATTTCTCTTTTCTTTTCTCCTTCCTCCCTTCCCACTGCATCTTCACTGCAAACCACCATCATCCTCTTTCTTTCTCCTTCCTCCCTCCCGCTGCATCTTCACTGCCGCCACATCATCCTCTTTCTTTCTCTTTTTTCTCTCCCTACTATCACGCAGTTCTTCACTGCCGCCACCATTTTTTCTTTCTTCTCTTTCTTTTCTCTTCCCCCATCTTCACTGCACTCCACTCGAACCACCCTATCTTTCTTCTTCTTTCTTTCCTTTTCCTCTCTTCTTCTTCTTCCTCCTACTGCACCTCCATCACCACCTGCACACCCATCTTCCCCAGCGTTGCACTCATCATCCTCTTTCTTTCTCTTTCTTCTCTCCCTCCTCCTCCTTCACTTCAAACCTTCCTGCGCACCCCCTGAACCCATCAACTTTTCTTTCTTTCCTTTCCTTTTCTTCTCTTCCTTTGGCCACCTTCTCCTCTTTCTCTCCTTCCTGCACCTGGTACACCTTCATCGAACCAATCTCTCACCACCTGCACTCCACTCGAACCACCCTCTCTTTCTTCTTCTTTCTTTTCTTTTTCCTCTCTTCTTCTTCTTCTTCTTCTTCCTCCTACTTTCTAGCTTAATAGATGAGTCTCTGATGCTATACTCATGGGCCCAACTACAGGCCAGGCCTGGCCATATATGATTTAACTTTAATATTTTGCAAATATCTAGGCACGTGCAAAACTTTCTGGCCTAGATGATAGATCTTGATGTGCATATTAGGCCTGAGAATAAATCCAGCTTGGTGGGCACACTTTGGGCCAACTCAACATGGCTCATCATCATCATCATTTTAGACCTTTTCCATAAATATAGGTCATCTTCTCAACCTTCACAAGTATGGCATCATTTTTCATAAGATACTCTTTCCACGCATTTCAGCCGCATTGAATTTGTAGATTTGTGTTTTTTTTTTTAAATTTTTTACATTCATTCCTTTTTTAGTAATATTATTTATGTTTTTTTTTCATGTAGTTCTATTTTTATTATAATAGTTTGATGACAAGACTGATTTATTTAGATTTATGTTTTATATTTTTTTTATATCTATTTTTTACAGTCATTCCTTTTTTTTATTAATACTATTTATTTTTTCTCATGTAGTTCTATTTTTATTATTTATGTCTTTGTCATGTAGTTCTATTTTTATTATAATATTTTGATGACAAGACTGATTTATTTAGATTTATGTTTTATATTTTTTTTATATTTATTTTTTACAGTCATTCCTTTTTTTATTAATACTATTTATTTTTTCTCATGTAGTTCTATTATTATTATTATATTTTGATGAAGAGGCCGCTTTATGTTTTTTTTTTTCAATGAGACCATGTAGAAATTGCCATTTTCTTTTTTTAATCTACTTATCCCTCATTTTCTGGGATTGTTATTCTTTTTCTTTTAATTAATTTTGATTTTTAATGGTCTTCACCCGTTTGACGCTGTCTGTGCAGTGGGATGCTTTAAACCTTGCTTGGATTATCAATTTACCAGTTGGCGGTTAATTATGACAGCCCGTGTGAAGCTAGGTTGAGTGGAGACATAATTTTCTGTGTGGTCTTGATAATGGGGAGGAGTATTGAGTTAAAATTGGGAACTACTTAGTGCTCTAATGCATTGGCTTTTGATGATTGGCCTAATTCTTACAATTGAACCCAAGTCCAGTTACAATCCTGCCATAAACAAATCCCTTATATTTTGCCTGTACAACACTCTGAACAACAGAACTCACCCATTCATTACATGGGGAAAAATAACGTATTACATGGGAGAAGCCCTGTTTGTGTGGCCCACCCGTGATCCGATCAGAACTGTTTTGATCATAAGTTCATAACATCATGCTGAGCCCGGGCCCAATAATAACATATATATATATATATTAAATAATAGTATATATATGATATGCATGAAATAGATAACAGGATCACAATTGCATTTTTAAACCGAGTGTAGTTAATTTATACATTCACATAATTTCTCCAATTTTAAAATAAACCCAATCCCTTTGATAAATATAGGGCGGGTCCGGCCAATTTGGGTTGGGTTAGAGGTGGGGCCCACCGTCTGTACCCTGGCCTATGACCGACCAATTTTTAAAACAGGTTGCAAGATTGCAACCACCACCATTTTGAACCCGCATAACCTGCATTAAATGTGGGTCAGGTCAGGTTAGGCTCAACCTAACCCGTATAACTCTGTCTAATACCCCTTACCATAAAAAAAAGATGGCTTAGAAAATTCAAAACCACAACCTTTGGCATTTTCAACAACATCTCCACCACTACACCAACCGACTCTTTTATGCAAATGTTTATAAAAAAAAGCTAATTAGGTGACCCGTGATCCGATCAGGACTGTTTTGATCATAACGTCCATGATGAGCCCAGGCCCTAATAGCATATATTAAATAATAATAATATATTAGATATATATAATAAGCATGAAATAAATATTGGGTGTCTGATCCAAGACAAAAGGAAATATGGGTTTGGCCGTTTGCAATCTCAAAACACACCCCATCACTTCCTACTGACGATCAATAAAAAAACTCACGGTAAAATAAGAGGTCAATCGAGTTCCACCACAATCCAAGACGTCTAGCCTAGGGAATTAGGATTGTATTTTACCAATTTTCAATGCAAAATAGAATGTAGCCTTCATATGCTTGGGTCATGAATAAGAAGAATTCATGATTTTTTTTCAACGAGACCAAGTAGAAATTGCATTTTTCTTTTCAAACAAAATGCCCACTCCTTGTGGGTTATTTCTTTTTCTTTTTTTTTTTTTTAAATAACAAGATGCCCACTTCATGTGGGCTGGCTTGGGTGTTTGGTTACTAAAAATAGGGATTAAGGAATGGGTCAATTTGAATGTACAAAAATCAATGTGACAATTATTATTTTTCTTTGTTCTTTATTAAAGAGATCTTCATTTCTTTCAAATGAGTCCTATTTGAATTTAATTATTGAACAAGGCCCGCGTTGGGCGCGGGCCCTGAAGCGCTAGTCATATCTATATTACTAGAGGGATGTATACACTTCCTCACATAAAGACACGTGGCGCAACCTCAAATTTTTTGCAATGTCATTTCCGGAAGCCCTTATCCCTAAAATCTCTATATCTATTACACACTCAAAATACCTAAAATCTCTCCATCAAGAATAATCTTCCACATTAGAGCATTTGATGTGCTAAATTTATATCAATCAATTCATGGGTTCCGCCCTCATGGGTCCCGGTCCGCATCATTTGATTTTATGGACGGTTAGAATAAAGATGGTGGACCCCATTCATCTGGGTCCCGCTTAAAAATATTTGGTTAATTTGTTAGGTCTGCGATCATTTGATCCTTTGATCTTTCTTAATCAATTCATGGGTCCCATCCCGCATAATATGGTTTATGGGCGGTTAGAATATAGATGGTGAACCCCATTCATCTTGGAGGTCCCACTTAAATAGGTTATGTTTAGTCAATTTGAGAGGTCTATGATCATTTGATCATTTGATCTTTATCAATCAATTAATGCGTCCCAGCCCGCATCATATGATTTTATAAATGGTTAGAATAGAGATGATGGACCCCATTCATCTTGGTCCCACTTAAATATATCAGGACAATTTGTTAGGTCTATTATCATTTGATCTTTCTTAATCAATTCATGTCTCATCTAAAGTATAAAACATTTGGAAAAAAACATAAAGATCAAATTAGCAACAAAAAAAAAAGGACTCACAAGTTTACTAATTAATAAATTTATTAAAAATAATTCATATGCATTTGGTGGTTTCGTGGTTATCCACGGGGTTTTGCTAGTTTGTGTTATAGGAGAGTTTACCTGATTTTTTTTATAAGTCGGAGAAATTAGTTCAGTCAAAAAAAAAAAAGAAATTTTGATAAAAAAATAAAAAATAAAAAAATTCATGTACCCAATCTGGGCTCAAATGTAATTTGGATGGAACAAAACCCACACCAAATTACAAATGGGTCCATATATTAGAACCTTGAGGCTGAAGCAACCCGCTTTCACGCCAGCCCTGATGTCAAAAACAAGAGAAATTGAAATCGATGTCAACTACCTTCTAATCGTGGTACCCACATGCCCATATACACACGGTGTAACCTCCCCAAGCAGTTCTAAAAGTGGATGATGGTGATGGGTAACCATAGAAATGTTGAGAATCCTGTCTAACTCTTTTATCATTTTTATTTCGGGCAAGAACCCACCTTAAAAGAGAAATGCTCTCCTATAAATAGAGAGCCGGTTGATTTATGTATGCACTGCATCAGGAAGGGAAGGGGAGAGACAGCACTTACCCGATAGTGAATGGTATTCGATGCTTGCAGCTCGCACACCATGCCACAGCATCGCATGGGGATGTTGGCGCAGGGAATGTCCAAGCAGCAACTGGCGTATGTAACTGGAAGTGCATAAAAACTCATAAAGTTGATTAGGGGGAGACTGTAGCTCCTTGGGAAGAACCGCTGCTTGAAACTAGAGAAGGGAAGAAGAACAGTAGGTCAGAGGACCCTGACTGTATCTGATGCCTAAGTCAGTCGAAGAACTAAATAGTAGGATGGGGATTTTGAGAGTAAGATCGCGTACCAGCGTATGGTGTTAATGGCCATCCCAGTAACAGGGTTGGCTCTTTGTATTTATAGGGGAGATAGGTCGGTACTGGGCAAGGCATTCCATGCTCTTGACAGGATATCGTAGACGGTGACGGAGACATGACCAGCTGGTTCGTGACCAGAGGTGTAATCTCGTTGGCTTACGATCTGGTGCTCTTACCGAGATGCGCATGTGGCCGAGAAGGAAACATGCCTGGTTGGTACTCTTACCGAAGCCAGGGTAGTCTTGCCAAAAAAGATCTGGTACTCTTACCTAGATGCTTAAGGCCAAGAGTGAGACATGCCGAGCTGGTACTATTACCGGAGCTCGTGTAGTCTCGATGGCTATGATCTGGTACTCTTACCGAGATGCGCAAGTGGCCGAGATCAGCATGAGGTCGAACTAGCATGAGATCGAGCCAGCATGAGGCCGTAGCCAGCATGAGGTCGAACCAGCATGAGGTCGAGCCAGCATGAGGCCGTAGCCAGCATGAGGTCGAACCAGCATGAGGCCAAAAAACCGAGACATGACCAGCTGGCTCGTCACCAGATGTGTAGTCTCGTTGGCCGCAATTCTGATGCTTTCACCAAGAATGCATGTGGTCGAGATGAAGGGGATTGAGACATGGCGAGCAGGCAATAGCTGGCTTGGAGTTCATGTTGCTCCCGAGGTGGAGGTCGAGACTTATGCCGAGCTCAAGGATCACCCGTTTTCCTGTCAGAGGTCGGGGCTTTCCCAAGCTCGGGCCTCGTCTTGTTCTTGCTCTACGAATTGGTTTACCCTGGTCATCAGTGCTTTCACTGAGGTTGCAGGGTAGATAGGTCGGTTCTGGGCGAGGGATTCCATGCTCCTAACAGGATATCGTAGCCCACCTGCCTTCAATGTTAGTCCCTTCATAGCCCACTCTGTCACATCAGAGCTCCTTTCTCATTAATGGGATTTCCATCAGATCATGCTTTGGCGACATGTGAGTTGTGGATAATGCTGTATCAGGGATTATGGGCGGTGCCCTTGCCTTGTTGCACATTCTGAAATGCGTCAGGACATTTATGGAGGGACAACTGTCTGTGCTTGTCTTGGCCAGCCACCTGGCACTATTACCTAGGTGGGAGCTTTGGCCGAGTTTAAGTATCTGGCCGAGGTGGAGCACCTGGCCGAGATAAATGATGTTTGGCACTGTTGCCGAGACGCAGTAGACCGGGACCGAGACCATGTGTGGAGGCGTCCTGGCAATGCCGATCTCGGTGGAAGGAGGACCTGGCCGAGATGGAGGATGCCGATCTCGGTGGAAGGAGGGCCTGGCCGATATGGAAAATGTCGATCTCGGTGGAACTGTTGAAGAGTGCAGGAGACCGAGAGCGTGGCCGAGATCCAAGAGATGTTTGGCTGGTACTTTTACCGTAACTAGTGTAATTTCGGTATCGTGGAAATCTCCCCACACAGAAGCTATTTTCCGTACACTCAATCCTGCCTCGGTGGGAAACATAGTTAGCTCATTTGTATCAGGCTTCACTAGAGTTGTCAGCAGTTATTATTTGGAGCTCCACTTATTTTCTTTCCGGCAAATCTTGCAGGCAAGCATGCTCGGTGGTTTTTTTCTTCCAAGTTTGGTTGTAGATTGCTTTAATATAATGCAGTCTTGATGAGTTTGCCATTTTTTAGCCCTCCCTTGGCTTTTATTAGTTTATCAAATCCATGATTCAAAAAGCTTTAGGGGCAGAATAAGTTGAATTTGCTAAGCAAGCTTGGTTAGGAACTTTGAGGCAAAATAGGAATTTTAAAATGTATTGCAGCTTGGAAAGTTTTTTTTAAAAAAAAACAATTTGGTTTTTTAAAGGTAATTTATAGTGTGTGGAATCATCAATCAAGTTCTCGACGTCCGATGCGAAAAAACAAGGAACTTTAAATCATGACAATTCAATCGTCCATGGACCATGGGTGACTGCATGGATGTGAGATGAATGTGTTTGATCAGATCAAGGGCTATGCATTGAACCATCGGTAGAAAAATAGCCAATAGATGTTTGCATATGCCATGGCTTAAGGCCATACCCTATAAACGACGTCCCTTGCAAACTCTCTTTTCTCTTGCTTTAATGCAGCTTATGCTTAAAAAATCATAGTCTAATCAATCAGGTGCATGATCAAGTTGCAAAATCAGTAACATAATGTTTGATCAAACATTTGACAAAGTGATTGTTCACATCTTTGAAGGGGATTTTAGATCCTAATCGGTAACAGGAAGTTGTTTATCTTTGCAACCTTCTTGTGTTCTGATGGTCACAGTTCAGTATCTTATTGGAGGCTTGGATCATAGTTTGCACCCATTTCTATTAGCTTGAGAACAGGTCTTCTTGCCGAGAGAGAGAGAGAGTTAATTATAATCAATTGATAGTAATAATCATTTTCCATATGAAGGGTCTTACTGATGCCTCTTTTGTTTTGCAAATCAAAACTTGCCTACAAAGGTGGACAAGTAAATTTGGTAGGTGTTTCACAAGATGTCCATTTCATACTATATTGAAAGACTCTCAATGGAGAATCAGTTTTGATGAGTCACCAATCTTCAAAAGGCGAAGAGCATCGTCACAACTGTTCTCTGATATTTTTCATATCTGGATAATCATCATCAAGGGGTGATATTGGGGGATTTTATGGGTTTTCCTCTGTTATTTTGCAAAAGTACCATTAAGAGTAAGATAAAATATATATAAAAATATTAGATGAAAAAGGCAAATCTTGGAAGTGTTATCCCATTCATCTGAACTTAGCTCTGAGATCTTTGTGCATGCCTAAATAATTACCGACTTATTCGGATGGATATAAAACTTTTTGGGAAAAGTCGGATGCCTGAAACCTGAAAAGGAAGGAGAGAAAACAGCGATCAAAGTCCCTGACCGCTCTCGGCGCAAGGCACTCCGATGCCTAAGTTAGTTCAGTAACTCGACAAAGATAGGAGAGGGAAACAGAGCTTTGGGTATGTGAATTTTCGTACCTTTTCTGGATTAGCTCTTTGTATATATAGGCAGGGAGTCCTTTGACTCTTGTCCTGGTCCTTAGGAGGTAGAGTCCCATCGGACCTTACCTTTGACTTCTTGGTAGAGTCCCATCGGACCTTACCCTGTTGACTTAGTGGTAGAGTCTCATCGAACCTTACCATGTCTTCTTGGTAGAGTCCCGTCGAACCTTACATGGGACCTTACCCTGATTTCTTGGGAGATATGAATCCCACTTTTTCGGACGTAACCATCGGGTAAGGATAACTTCTTATCTCTATCCGATGCATGTCCTTGTCTCTCCACATATTCTGTGACGTGGTTGAGTCTTAATAGAGGTACAGCTGTTAGTGTTTGTCTCGGTTGACCGAACCGAACTGAAGATGGTACTGAGGTAAGGGATGACCTTAATATGGAAGCATTCTGAAACTATTGCCGAGATATATTAAACCGAAACTGAGACATGCCTAGCCAGTACTTTTACCGAAACTAGGATAATCTCGGTATCTTGAAAATGTCTCACACAATCTCGAGTTCATTTTTACCCCTCGTCCTATTTCAGGTTATATCCTTTATCTAAATTAACATTCCACAATAAAAGAAAAAACAAAACAAAAAAGCATTTAGAAATCTTTTCTGTTGTGGGGTCTTTTTACGCAATAAAAAATTACCTTGCTTCCACACAAAAGCAGTCATGTTCATGATATTCAGAATCACTGATGAAGATAATGGGGCATCAATGTTGAGGTATAATCATCTACATTTCTCTATTTATCGAATTTATACATACACATACAACAAGTGTGAATTTGCACGCGCCATAATCTTAGGGGTGTATACGGCTCGGATTGGTGCGGATTGGGCCAAATCCGTCACCAATCCGTTACCAACGGATTGACGGATTTGGAATCCGTCACCAATCCGTTGCTGTTAAAATCCGATCTGATCCGATCCGGTCCACGGATCGGATCGGATTAATCCGTTCAATCTAATTTTAAAAGAAAATTATCAAATATGTTATAAAAAAATTACATTTTGACCCCTTAAATTTTTTTATTTTAAATTTAGACATCTTAAATTTATATTTAGACCGCTTAATATTTTTTTTATTTATATTTAATGACAACGGATCGGATCGGATCGGATTGAATCCGCGGATTGAGGGTGAAATCCGCCACCGATTCGTTGCTAACGGATTACAAAATTTTCAATTCGTCACCAATCCTTTTACCTTTGGATCGGATAAAAATCCGCGGATCAGATCGGATCGGATTTCCGGATCGACGGATTTTTTGTACACCCCAACGCCATATCATGGTTATTTGATGATCATTCAACAAGCAACATATACAAGTTGTATTGCAGTTAAAATATCTCTTATGGAAAACGAGCACAAACTGGATCCAAGAATTAAGTTAAAAGCTACACTCCTTCATGATTTATCATTGATGTAACAAGTTTGAACATTAACTTCACTTATCCATGATTCACCATTGATGTAACAAGTTCAAACATTAAACCCATGTATACATCAACATGTTTAGGTTCACCCTTATAGTTCATTTTTTTTTTCTTTCAGATGGATAGCACTTTCAGGTTCATAGTTTGGACTTACCACAGTGGTATTTTAGATCACAAATGTTTGTTAGAATTGCATAAGACTTTGCTTTGTTTTCTTGCATACCCAGTCCCAAAAGTAACCTTACCAGGAAAAAAATGTTTGAACATCATTCTTCGATTATGCACACTAAATTTCTACCAAAAAAATTATGCATACTAAATTTCTCTCTTGGTTGTTTCAGCTCCGCGTGTGGCTCAACATGGGACCTGATATGTTATAACGAGAATTTCTGCGTTGCCAATCTCTTGAAGATGGTTGTTCTATTTGCTCTCTTTAATATTGTTGAGTTTAGGTGGTTGACATGGGGTGCAGAAAATACCATGTGCATGCATCCCGCGACAGATTGAAACATCCAAGACTTCATTTGGATAATTGCTGTCCTTTTCACTCTGTTTGTCATTGTGCAAAGCAGAAATCCCATAGTGTGATGCTTGGTCGAAATAACAAACCTGCCAAATCTATGTCATTAATGTGACTTACAATGGTTTGTGTCAAACAAAGTTACAAAAAGAGTACACATGTACACATATCTGACTTTACTTCTGTTTCCTCCTGTCCCAAGCATACTGGGAGGAGGATAACATTCATTCTGTCAAAATATCCACATTAATTTTCTTACATAGGAAACATCGAACCCCTCCCTCATTTTTCTTCTGTTTTTGTATGTGCAGTTCTTATGTTCTTCTATTTGTTATAAAAGGCTGGTATCTGTGACTGCATTGGGAGGAGTCTTTGCAAAATGGTTTGGGCATTTTGTTCATCCTATTTCTATGCATGGGAATATGGATGCATGTTCTTGTGGATTAAAGTGAAGAACCTTAAACGAATGAGGCGAGACCATGTAAGTCACTCAGACATCAAAGTTTGTACAGAAAGGCAGAGCTAATCGGGTTTGTCGAAGGAAGAGGTGGTGAGGTTATGAAATGTACTCGCCAAGAATGTCTAAAGTACTCAAATTAGGACATCGGTGAGAGTATATTGTTCTAAATCTTATTTGTATGATTCTCTATAAATTTCTCACCTTAATCACAGAAAATCATAGAGAGCAGCACCAATGAATACTTTGCAGAAAGGTTCAACTTCACAGAAAAGTTTCTATTCCACTGATGTGCAATGTAGTATTGGTAAAAAAGGAGCAGCCCAAAATTTACAATGGCAGTGATATGCAGGAAGTATTGGCCTATCATGATTTGTTGAAGAACTGGAAAAACTTATGGTGCTAATTGAAATTTATTTTTTAAGAGCTTCAATCACAAGGCGTCTTTGTAAATTATTTACACACACATAACTTGCCTCTAATTTTATTTTTTCATCTACTCATTATGGAAGTAGCTCTAAGCCATTCAAACTCCTTAAGCAATCAAACCTTTGTGCGTCTTGTAGTTGTACTTGTGCTAATCCTTATTTAAATCAATCCCTGGTCTTTACCAATAAGGAGATCTGTCCAGGATCATGAATCATGATGTCTTGCCATCTATTCGATCTATTGCTCTTTCCATCTATAACTAGAACTAGAAATAGAAAGAGACGATAAATAGATGGAAAACCTACCGGCTACCTCCTACTTGTATTTCTACTTTCCAGTTTCCCCTTTCCCCCTGACACGGCTCTATCAAAACGCAAAACTCAAAAACTCCTCCTCTCTCGAAATTCCAAAACCTAATTTTCTCCTCCTCCTCCTTCTCCAACTCGTTAAACAATGAAAGCAGACGCGCGCCAACAGCCGAAGCCCGCCACCGGCGAGCCCACGGCGCAACCTAGCTCCCCCAACCGCCAATGGACCGTCGCTCGCCTGATTTTTGTCGTTTGCATGAGTTTCGTGATCGCCTTCATGTTCATCACCCCCATCGTCGTTATGGCGTTATCCATGCGCCCCGCGCTCCCCCAATTCTCCGTCTCCTCTGCCTCCATCTCTGCCTTCAACCTCTCCTCCACCCACCACCTCTCCGGAAATTGGGACCTCGTCTTCTCTGTCGGGAACCCTAACAAACTTTTGGCAGCCAAATACCGCACCGTCCACGTCTCCATCTTCTACGGCTCCTCTACCATTCTCGCCAACACCACTCTTTCCCACTTCTCCCAGGGCAGGAGAATGGAGACCTCCATCAGCGCCCGCCTTGCTGCCTTCTCCAACTACATCAACGACGACACTGCTGCCCTGGGCCTAGAGAAGGACTACGTGAGCGGCAGCATCGAATTCGGTGTGAGGCTCTTCTCTCGGGTGAGGTTCTGGGAAAGCTGCTTACCCACTCGGCTCTATCACATTAGGGTTTGGTGCCCGCATGTCCCATTTGGGTTCTCGTCGCCCCCGCAGGGGGATCGATCGCTGAGGGAATGCGAGGTCCATATGTGACTAAGGGTTAGTATTTCTTCTACACTGTTGATTTTACTACAAATGATATGATTGTTTTTCTCCCTTTTCTAGTTAGAGATTGTTGGGTGGATGCCATGGTGGTTCTGTAAATGTAGGGCTGATGATATGCTTCTGCATTTTTCGTGTAGTTGTGGTGGATAGCTATGTGTTATATTAGATGCATGTGGGTGGAGGGAATCCTTTCTCTCTCCTTTTTCCTGGGTTTCTTTTCTGTTGTATTGGGCAAACAAAAGCTTTTAGTCTATGGACTAGTTTAGACAAGCTTTCTAAGGTGTTAGTATAAGAAAACCTAGGAGGTAAGTAATGAACTTCATTATGTTACTTTTTCAAAGAGGCATTTGTCAAATAAAGACCAGTTTGGATGGCATAACTATTTATTGATTGAAGTGAGGGAGGCAAAATGCCAAGTCTAGTTTGTAAAATCGACAAGGCAAAAGCATAATACGATTGTCAGATTGGGTGAACTGAACATTCTTCTTGTAGGTGAAAGGTGAAGTAATTGGATGGGAAAATACTTGTCTGCTACATGAATTCTTTACTTCCAAGAAGGACAAGATTTTAAACATAAAGAGGTACGGCCAAAGGTGTAGGGTCTTGATAGACATTAATTAAAATAAAGGAATGTGGAAAGGGTAAATAATTATGAATATCATGTAAATTAAATAAAAAGATAAAGTGGACCCACTTGAGGGCCCACACGAGTGGCACGGTCAACCATGGGTTGACCATAACCTAAAATAGTAATTAGAATACCCCTAGGGTAGTTTTTAGAAATTTGATTAAATAAAATTAGAAAGTGCTATAATTGGTTAGAGACCCATTTGGCTTTAAAGATCACTTGCAACCACATGCCCAACTGGTTCCACTTGTCATGTTGGCAATAGGAGTTAGAATGAAGTTTTTCATGTCATCAAGATGGATTAATTTAGTGCACATATAGTATGATCATGATCTAATCCTCTATGAGCATTGGTTTCATTCATGTGGAACATAGGAGACGTCCATTGGAATTGCATAGTCATAGAGAATGGGTTGGTTTAAGCTCATGTTTAATTTATTTAATTGTTCAAGGTTAGTTTAGAAATAACTGAAAGTGTTAGAATGTGGCCTCTGCCATAAGTGGGTTTTAAGTTTTAACCCATGTGACTTGAAGCCACATGCAAAACACGTTCATATGAGGCCGCACAAGTGGTTTCTTGAGTTTTAGACTGGAAAATAAAGGAGAGGAGTTCTAACTTAAAAGGGGCAGTTTCTAATTCGATTAAAAATACTTATTAGTTCCACTTAAGAATACTTCTTAGTTTTGTTGTGCCATATTGATATGTTTAATTTATTGTGTATTATTTTTATTCATATGTTTAATTTAATCACATGGGTGTGTGTAGTCTACATTCATTATGTCATTTCACTTAAATCTTAGGTTGCTATTATATTTGGTAATTGAACTTGCTTTACTGCATTTATTACGATATAAGATATTCTATCTACTAAGCCCCCTTTAACTTATCCCAATACATGAAATACTTTTTCAGATAATGAGGTAACAGTGGAGGATGAATACGATTACAAACAGGTCAGAGGTGTATATATGTCAGATCAGATTTGATGATATATGCGGAAGCTACTAAATGCTCGAGACAAATAGACTAGTTTACTTTATATTTCAGTTGAATATATTATTCGATATGGTTTGTAATAACTTTAAGCATTGTTTGGATTTTAAGACTTTAGTGTGGATGTTTAATGGATTTAAATTAATTAAATGATTTATGTTCTTAAATTATGTGATGTGAATGTTTTTCCTCAAAAAAAAAAAAACCCGCAGCAAAATAGTAAGACTCATCTCACTGTGCGGTTGGAGGAAGCTAATGGGGCTTAAGTCCTATTCTCAGACGCCAGAGAGCTGGAGTTTCTGGGTTATCTTGGAGGTATTCTGTCTGCATTGTCTTGTTGTGCCTTCAACGGTTGCCTTATAAGGTACTGTTGTTCTGAGGTGTACAAAATTAACCGTGAACCGACCCAATCCGGTTATCTGACCCGACCCGTGGGTCAACGGGTGGGTCGTGGTAGCAGATTTCTGGTACTCGACCCTGTAACGCCCAAAATACGGGCGCCTCGAATCTCGGGGCGCTACGAGAAAGTACCCAAGAGATGCGGAAAATCCAATAATATGATCAAGTGTGAATCTTATATGAACAAGTAAATGGACAAAGCCCTAAAATTTTATTTCACTTTAAGGGATTACAAGGTACTTTCCATAATTAAACTAACTATTCAATCCTAGGTCAACATGTCCAGTTACAAAAAAAGGAAAAAATAGAGATCTATGTGATAGACGCCTCTTGATGCACCAATTGCATCATTCTCTGAATCTTTGCGACAACGGATCAATCGCCAAGTAATTCTACCAATCAAGAAAGCGGAAGAGAAGATACCTGAAAACACCAAGGATTGGGTCAGGCTCGATGAACCAGGCAGATAGGCATGTTTAGATGGAAAAAACATTATTTTAATAGATAAGGAAGAAGTCCATACCTGATCCTAGCTGTACTTGCGTGGTTAGTATCTCCATAATAATATAGAATAGCAGAGTGCAACATAAAATCGTGTAGAGTGTAGTGCATGAATGATAATCGAGATATTCATATAACAGATGTTTGATACAGCATATCGGTAGATAGAGAATCCATCACCATTAAGACATCATATAAATAATACAAGTACATCAGAGTCATAAGTAGCAGAAGTAATCAGAGGAAGTAACCTTACCGAATTCATAATCATCGCATCCGGATCCAACCGTATCAACGGCGGCAGTTAAAGACAATAAACAACGACATCCATATTATATAATATTCATACATCCAATATACATATATAGAAGCACACAAAGGTACGTCCACAGTTGAAGTACAAAGGACGGGGGGGGGGGGGGGGTGTCAGGGGCAGCCCACCGTCGTCGTCCCAACAAATGTCGATGGACACCAACCATGGGGGTCATAGCCACCAACAGCTGTCGTCACATCGAATAGGAGCGTACAAGAATCCATCAATGTCCATAGCCACAGCCATTGGTCTTACGTGCTATCTCAACCAATAATATCCATAGCCACGACCAAGTCCCAGTCATTGGATTTATATGCTAGATCAATATCACCGTCCATCCACACATCGGTCCGAGCGCCGGCGGTCTCAGTACTCCACCCCACACCTAGTACCTACTGTGTCAATCACATCACAATATTAATGGTCCATGCCGGCATCATAACCCTCGGTAGACTAGTCAATATCAATGTCCATGCCGGCATCATAACCCTCGGCAGACCAATCAAAATCAATGTACATGCCGGCATCGTAACCCTCGGCAGACCATTCATACATCCACAAATCTACAGATCATTAGGTGGGGGTACTCCGAATTGGATAGCCTTACTATTCTTAGTATGAGATAATAATAGTCAAGGGTACGAGGCACGGAGTTCGGGTATAGCTAATCCATCCTTATGATTCCCAACGGTTAATAATGCATACCTTTGTAAACCCCGATTCTTTATACACTTAATCAGTATTATCTCATTATATAATCCGTCTATCAGTATCTACCATTAATTTCCAATATTACAGGTCAGGACTTCAAGTGCCATGTCCCGACATTTCATCCAATACGGACCGTGGTCATGGATCAGAGTCTAAGTGCAATGCCCTGATTTATAATACTTCTCGAGGCCTACATCCAAGGTTCGGACCTACAAGCCAGCCTTAGTGTCTGTTTCATCAATATAAGTACCACATGTCACAAATCCATCGATGATTGCTGCCCCTCTATTCAGGTCCATGGGTCCCACTTCACCTAAGACAGTGATCACGGAGTCCTTAGATGCTTAAGTATCCTTGGTGCTCCTATAGGTATTTAGCATCATAAGACATCCATAACCCTTGGATTAGGTTTCGTTTTACAACATAAGACTCTACTTAGGTGGCTATATGGGTCAAGGTTAAGCCCAGTTCTTGACTCGTGTCTAACATGTCCCAAACAGTCCAAATGGAAGGTCAACGGGGCCCACACATAATCAAATCATAAAAGGGTCAAAATCTGGGAAAATGATGATCTACAGTGTACCAGGTCGACATCATGGGTCCACGGGTCGACCTGCTACACTGTGAAAGTGGACAGCTAAACTGGGAAACAGAATTCACATTTTACAGTGCTCCTGTTCGACCTGGAGGGTCCTCCGGTTGACCGAGTGAACTGCTGGAATTTCCACAAACATCTGGCAGGTGGGGGATACTGCAGTGTGGCTGGTCGACCGGGGACACTGGGTCAGGTACCCTATGGGTGATTTCAGCTCCCATCTGATGGTCAGTCCACTGTGTGCTCGGTCGACCGCCTGGGTGACCAGGTCGACCGGGTACACACGAAAACCATATTTTTAAGATTCTGCCGTTTTCTATTTCTCATCAAAATCCTATCAAATGGATCCCAGATCTTCACCAATCACTCCCATATATCAAACACACCTCCCACATCATATCATATCACTAATGGGCAATTGATCTTCCAAATGGGGGATTCCCATCCATCAATGACCAAATACACATAAAAAGAGCTTAGACTAATAATTCTATACATCATATCATCCAATCAACCATTCAAAAATAGAAATCATGCCATACATCCATAAAAGACAGTAATTACCAATCTAAGCATGTTAATTAACCAAATTAAGGAAATCTAAGATGTCTACTTACCTAATTAGGAAGGAAACTCCTCAATTAGCTTGGGCTTCTCTCCAAATGCTCTAGGATCACTCCCACAGCAGGATCCACAATCTCTACACCCATTCCCAAAGAGAGAAATGCATAAGGAAAAGAAATCTAAGAGAAATGACTATTTTACAAGGAATTTGAAAAGGGGGAAGGAGATTACCTTAGCTTAGAGAGAGAGAGAGAGAGAGAGATAGAGGAGGGAATTGTAGTGAAATGAGAGGAAGAGAGTGTATGAAGTGTTTGAGATGGTTGTAGTAGGTTTCTTTTATAGGAATTGGTGGGATAGAGAATGTCCAAGGTGCTCTCTCTTGCTAGTATAAGTTTAGGATAAGGATGAGGGCATTTAGAGGGAGATTAAAATAAAATGACTAAAGGGTCCTTGGTGGCTAATAGAAATAAAGGATAAGGACTAGGGTAGTATATGTATTCTCATATAATAACTAAAGTATCGTCAAATAAGTGGTTGTGAATAAAGAGCCTAAGGGCAATAAAGTTAGGCTATTTATTATGACAAAAGTGCCCATGTTTACTTGGTAGATTATAAAGGAGGCCAAGGTCATTTAAGGTATTGGAATTTCCAAAAAGGAGGGAAAATGTGGGGTAGGAAAGACTAGAGTGTCCTCATATAATTAATGGGTTAATGGGTTAGGCCATGGGTAGTTGGTCATCCTAAGGTTAATTGCACAACTTTCTATGAGAAATCCATCTATAATTAGGACTACAACTAAGGCCTCTAATTAGCTAATTAATTCTAGGAAAACACTATTAATCTCACAAGGGTCTTAATCTCATAAACTAGGCTCAATTAATGGGAATTACTAACTACTCATGCTAATCACCTATTAAATGGGATAACCTATGGTTGACTTGGTCAAATTAGGTCCCACTAGTTATTTCTAGGAATGGGTCCTCACATTCCTCACTCCTAAAACTCATTTGGTCCCCAAATGCAAAACAACTACTTCTAAACTTCTAAGGTCTCTACTATAGCCAACTATGAAGAATGAGAGTTAATCTACCCAGTTAAGCACTCGAAATTGCTAGTCTTAACTAGGAGGGATACTAGAACTACTCTTCTAACAAAACAGGTTACAAACAACTACTAGTTAAATAACAATCCATACTACAATCAACAAGTAGTAAAATAGCAGTACAAGTTACAATCAACAACTGATAAGGTAGGAGAATCTGGCCTTCTAACACTCTAGCATACTAGTCAGTAGCTAACAAGACAAACAAGGTTTACCATCTAACACTCTAGAATACTAGACCTCAACTAAGAGGTCGATGGGATCTGGACATCTAACATTCTAGTTTTATAACAAGGTCAGCTACTCAACTCTGCCCAGTTCAGGGCATCTCACACTCTTAACTCCATTAGGTCCGACTAGGGGTGTCGCACACCCCTCACTCCTAGGAACTAACTATGGGTGTCTCACATATGAAACTCAAAAGGAACAACTAGGGGTGTATCACACTCTCCTTACTTCTAAAAAGACCAATTCGAGGTGTCTCACACCTCTGACACTAAAAGGGCTAACTAGGGGTGTTGCACACCCCTCACTCCTAAGGAACAACCTGGGGTGTTTCACACCCTACTCCTAAAGATTTGACTCAGAGTGTCTCGCACTCCCCACTTCTAATAGGACTAACTCTGAGTGTCATACTCCTTTAACTCTAAAAGGATTGACTAGAGGTGCCTCACACCTCTCACATCTAAAGGGAGGATAACTCGAGGTCTCTCAGCTTCACACAGCTAACTAAAAAGGTTAGCTCAGGTATCATTCACCTTGAGCGCAAAAAAGGGTAACTCGGGGTGCCACACCCCCTCACTCCTAAAGAACTATCTCGGGATGTCTCGCAATTTCCGACTCTAAAAAGGACAACTCGGGTATTACATACCCCTAACTCCTAAATGGGACATTGGGCTATCTAAGAAGCAACAAACAGTCATGCACACAATATTAAGAGCACACACATTACAAGGATCCTAAGCACGACAACAACAAGGGATCTAAGCACACTAACCATAAAAGATAAAGCAAACCTCCTGGAAAAGCTGACCTCAGAGTCACTGCTCGGTAGGGAAATCAGGCTAATGTCTCTCACCAATCAGAAGTGCTGTAGAATTGTTGTTGTTATGGAGTATGAGGCACAGTTCATCCGTTTATCACGATTTGCTGAAAGACTTATCACTGCAGAATCAGAGAAGATCAGACGCTTTGTAGACGGTCTCCAGGTGGACATTCAGTTGCACATGACTCCTATAGAGCTCCCCACTGTATGAGGCTTATGTGGAAAAGGCAATATGGGTTGAGAACGCTCTTCACATGGTAGCCTTAGCCCAACAGAGAGCTTCCGAATCCAACCGTATCAATGGCGGCAGTTAAAGACAATAAACAACGACATCCATATTATATAATATTCATACATCCAATATACATAGAAGCACACAAAGGTACGTCCACAGTTGAAGTATAAAGGACGTGGGGGGGGGGGGGTCAGGTGTCACGTCCCCCGATCCCGATTAAAGTATAAACCGGATTCGGAGGGTGAAATTTAGGACTAATTAAAAAATTATCCTTCAGTCCAAAAGATCGTAAGTCCGCTGTGAGGATATTACATTTCAAGTCTCAAGACATTAATTAATTGTAGAATTCATACAAATCTAGGCACTATGGAATATCAGACAATGAATAATACTTCTAATTAATATTAATGTTGCAAGAGTAGAATAAACAAAGCTAAAGAGTTAAATCAATTTATTACATTGGCCATCCCAATAAACAAGGCCGATAAAAGAAACGAGTCAATGTTTAAAGAACCAACGAGAGAAATAATAAAAGATGAAGTAAAATCTAGTGAAGTCCCAATGAATCGCTCTCGTGTCGGGAATGATGACGCTACTCTACGTCATCGGCACGCCACTCTCGCTCCTCCTCTGCTGGTTGGAGATCCTCTGGGATCTTCTCACCGATTTGCTCCTCAGTAGTAGTACTCACCTGAGGTGTCTGCACACCAAGGAACAGAGTCAACGACATGTTGAGCAATAGATCAGTAAAGCATAATAAACATGACATGCATCAAATATAGAATAATGACAAGTACATGATCATATGAACACAAGAAAAGCGAAGCTAGGCATAAAGCAAGAATAATAATCAATAGAAACAATAACAGGGATCCTAGCAATCATCTAGTAATAACCATTATCCATGCAATGCAAAAATAAGAACAAGAGGGAGACTCCGAGGATGTCCAAGCTACCTCCCGGGGTACCGGTAACAATCAAAGCAAGACTACTGATACCAAAGTCCAGCTTCAGTAGGATCCAAGCTCCCGGTCCTTGGAATAGCAGCACGGTCCAAGCCCGCTCCCTAGTTATTCTACGCCATAGACAGCCGTCCAACGCCGACTGCCCACCCCGACAACCAAGTAACCAACCCGTCAATAAATACCCCAAACTGCAGATGGCCATGATAAGCAAACAATAACGTAGTGGCGTTAACACTAAGGACAAACAAGACAAGCAAGTGTGGCTAGTACAATATACAAGACATGATCATAGGGATTATCTCATTCAAAATAAGCAAACCACGTGATAATCCATTTCATTACTAGCCAGTCATGTTCATCAATATAAGACAAGGTTCCTAAGGTACACTCTAAGTCAGGTCCAATTCCTAAATCCTACAAGGATTTATGTTTCATAGTTAATTAAGTATTTTATGCCAAGAGAGTGTACAAGGAATATAAACAATGGATACAAGTCATAAGTCAAGGAGAAATTATAATCCAATCCTAGGCAAGTGGTGTCATCCCTGTACCCCACTTGTTCTAACAGAGTACGTGTGGAAATTGGATCAACGATGCTCTTAGGGAAATCCCTTGGTGTACAATCATGTTGAGCATCGTTCAATTCAACTCCATATGCATTCGGTTACACCACGCGTAATACACGAATACCTAGACAACCCATTGAAGAATGCCAAGCCACATCTTCGGTTTCAATCCCCATTAATGGTCAAGTGAGAGTAAATTCATGGTTTCCAACATCTAAGGCCCAAACCTAGGTTACCGGTTTCATTTCTAATAAAACATGAGTTGGATCAATAATCCAAGTATTTACATCACTTCCCGACATCCGATCATGATGAAACCAGAACCATTGGATTCTACGTCTCAAGGGTTTTCCAACAGTATATAATTTGTGAAATTCCGACGAACGGATCAAAAGTTATGGCCGTTGGGAAATCTGCCTAAAATCGGTCAATTACCAAGAGTTCGAACGTTCGGATAAGTGTTCGAGCGTTCGTCCCAGGCCAATTTCCCGAGAGCTCAAGAGTTCGAATGTTTAGGAGAAGTGTTCAAACGTTCGTGTGCAGAAAGTGCTTTTTGCTGAATTTTTGAGTTCTATTCGTTCCAGATCATCTCCATTCTGTTCTAAACCCTTCCAATGGCTATAACCTGCACAAAATTGAGCCACCATGCTCTCTTCCAACAATTCATTCCATCCACATTCCATCCATTAAATCAAATTTACAATAAATGATTACCAATTAAAATTAACCAACCCAAATCAATATCAAGCATAATAATCCCCAATTAAGAACAGGCTTGGAATTAAGGTAATCTAACATGAAAACAACACAGTCATATGAATTATAATTTGCATATCTACTTGCCTCAACGAAGAAGAATATTGGAAATGGGCAAAACTTGAGGAGAAGCCTTCTATCACGAAATCCACGAATCTAACCCAACCAAACGTACCCTAAAACGTTAAGGAGAAGAAAAGAAAGGAAAAGATCGAGATCAAACCTAAATCTAACCAAAAGAAACTGAATGAAAATATGGAGTTGTAAGAAATCTTACCAAATCGATACTGGAAGAAAGAAAAGATCGAGATGATGGAGATTAGCGGAACGGATCTTCGATTAGGATCTTCTAGGGAAGAGTTCTGGCTTGAGAAAGAAAGAGGAAGAAGAAAAGGGGGCTGTGGTTGCTTTCGTTGCAGAGAACTAATAAGGATTAGGGCTAATCCCTGATTAAGAAGAAGAGAAGCAGGAAAAAGACTAAGTTGCCCCTTTAAGTGGGTCCGGTGAAAGAATGGACCACTTGAAGAGTTTCTTATATATCGTCGGATCGCGATGAGTCAAGAGTACAAAAATGATCAGCACGTACGAAACCTTTCCAACGAACCCAAAAATCACGGTGTTTGGAATATTTGGGAAAACACTCAATTTTTTCTAAATTGCAAACTACCCCCTACTAGGATCAAACGAACTCATAATCGAACGAAACTTCGCAGACACTATTTTAATGCTAAAAGAAACTCGCTCATGATCTAAACCCACTTAAATATCAAAAAATATAATTAATTATAATAATAGCAAATTAAACGGGTCAATGGGCCTGCTATTGGGCCCAACTGACCCTGTAAGGTCACGGACCTTACATCAGGGCCAGCCCATCGTCGTCGTCCCAACAACTGTTGATGGACACCAACCATGGGGGTCATAGCCACCCACAACTACCGTCACATCGAATAATAGCGTACAAGAATCCATCAATGTCCATAGCCACAGCCAATCACAGCCATTGGTCTTACGTGCTATCTCAACCAACAATATCCATAGTCACGGCCAAGTCCCAGTCATTGGACTTACGTACTAGATCAATATCACCGTCCATCCACACACCTGATCCGAGCGCCGGCGGTCTCAGTACCCCACCCACACCTGGTACCTATTGTATCAATCATATCACAATATCAATGTCCACGCTGGCATCATAACCCTCGGCAGACCAATCATACATCCACAAATCTATAGATCATTAGGTGGGGGTACTCCGAACTGGATAGCCTTATTATTCTTAGTATGAGATAATAATAGTCAAGGATACGAGGCACTGGAGTTCGGATATGCTAATCCATCCTTGTGATTCCCAACGGTTAATAATGCATACCTTGTAAACCCCGTTTCTCTATACACTTAATCAGTATTATCTCATTATATAATCTGTCTATCAATATCTACTATTAATTCCTAATATTACATGGTCAGGACTTCAAGTGCCATGTCCCGACACTTCATCCAATACGGACCGTGGTCATGGATCAGAGTCTAAGTGTAATGCCCTGATTTATAATACTTCTCGAGGCCTACATCCAAGGTTCGGACCTACAAGCCAGCCTTAGTGTCTATTTCATCAATATAAGTACTACATATCACAAATCCATCGATGATCGCTGCCACTCTATTCAGGTCCAGGGTCTCACTTCACCTAAGACAGTGATCACGGAGTCCTAGATGCTTAAGTATCCTTGGTGCTCCTATAGGTATTTAGCATCATAAGACATCCATAACCCTTGGATCAGGTTCCGTTTTACAACCTAAGACCCTACTTAGGTGGCTACATGGGTCAAGGTTAAGCCCAGTTCTTGACTCGTGTCTAACATGTCCCAAACAGTCCAAATGGAAGGTCAACGGGGCCCACACATGATCAAATCATAAAAGGGTCAAAATCTGGAAAAAATGACGATCTACAGTGTACCAGGTTGACATCATAGGGTCCACGGGTCGACCTGCTACACTGTGAAAGTGGACAGCTGAACTGAGAAATAGAATTCACATTTTACAGTGTTCCTAGTCGATCCGGAGGGTCCTCGGGTCGACCGAGTGAACTGCGGAATTTCCACAAACATCTGGCAGGTGGAGGATACCGCAGTGTGGCCGGTCAACCGGGTACACTGTGTCAGGTACCCTGTGGGTGATTTCAGCTCCCAGCTGAGGGTCAGTCCACTTGTATGCTCGGTCGACCGCCTGGTTGACCAGGTCGACCGGGTACACACGAAAACCATATTTTTAAGATTCTGCTCTCTTCTATTTCTCATCAAAATCCTATCAAATGGATCCCAGATCTTCACCAATCACTCCCATATATCAAACACACCTCCCACATCATGATCATATCACCAATGGACCATTGATCTTCCAAATGGGGGATTCCCATCCATCAATGACCAAATACACATAAAAGAAGCTTAGACTAACAGAAAGTGCAGTCCTAGACAGAAATAAGTTGAGACAGCACTTTGTGAATAAAAGCAGTCTTGGAACGGAAAAGCAGAGAAAGGATCAGAGGAAATGAGGAAAGCAGAAGAAGAACGGGTCGGCAGAAGCTTGAAGAAGAAGAAAAAAAATAGAGCAGCTGGGTTGAGAAGCAGTACCTGCAGCAGCTGGGTTGACCGGTTGAGTGAGCAAACAGCCAAGCTTGAACAACCAGATCAGATCAGGTACTCCTCCTCCTCCTCTTCTTCTTCTTATTTTTCTCTTATTCTTTTTCTTCTTTTTCTCCTTCCTTCCTTCCTGTCGTTCTTCCTTCTTTGTCAACGAAAATGTTCTTCTTCTTCTTCCTTCCTGTTGTTCTTCCTTCCTTCCTATCAACTGAAAATGGGATGGGATATGGGTTAGGGTTTTTCGTTTTCACTTTTACCTTTCAAGTTAACAAAAAATTATGTTTTAACCCCTTACAGTTTTTTTATTTTCAGTTTTAAGTTGAAAACTTGGAGGAGTGGAAACGTTTTTGGGCCCCCCCGGAAAAATAGGCCCAGGGGTGAGCGCACTTACAGCCCCTCTTAAGGGCCGGCCCTGAATCCACCACATGTACATATGTAGTTCAACTCAAGCAACTTAAATTTATGGTCTAAAAACCCCCTCGCTACATAGGTTAGGGATGATGATTGATAAATATAAAATTTGTTTGTTTGCAACCTAATTAAAGAGAGATGAAGACTCAAAGAGACAGGGTTTTGGAGCATGGGAAACAAGAAAGTGGCTCCTTTAAAAAAAAATAGACGAATAGTGGCATTAGTGGCGGCATTTTAGTAAAAAAAAAGAGTACAAACCCTCTACTGCTTTTATTTTAGAATTGTTAGTCACAGCCAAAACTTCTCCTTCCATATTTTTTTTTTCATGACCAAAATACCTCGGTGGAAAACTCCTAAACCACCCCTCCCTTTTCTTCCCTCTCTTCGCCCACCTCCATCCGTCCGTCTCTTTTCCCTCTCCTTCTTTCTCTCTCATCTCCTTCTTCTTGTCTCTCTCCCTCTATCTGCTTGCAGCCCACCTCCTCCCACTCCCACTCCCACTCCCAGCCCTCTCCCTCTCTCTCTTTTTCTCTCATCTCCTTCTTCTTGTCTCTTTCCCTCTCCCTGCTTGCAGCCCACCTCCGCCTGCTCCTAGCCCTGTCCCTCTCCCCCCTTTCCCCTCCTTCTCCCTGTCTCTCTCCCTCTCCTTGCTCGCCGCCCACCTTGCTCGCCTCTTCCACCCAGCCCCTCCACCCAGCCCTCCTTGCTAGCACCACTTCCACCGCCCAGCCCTCCCCTTCCACCCAACCCTCCCTCTTTCCCTTTAGGAGCCCTGCAAATTTCTGTGGAGTCCAAGCCTTGGAAGACCTGAGCACATGAAGGCAGAGTGGACCCATGCCCATTGGATTGTGCAAGAAATGGGCATTGTTGTTTATCAAATGGGCCACATAAACAACAAAGGATAACCTTTCCAAATACCAAACCCAACCGTACAGTAATGCGCATTTTCTCCTATGGACGTTTTTCTGGTAGAAGGAAATTTCTTTGAATCATTATTTCGTATGCATGCTCTTGATGCATGGATTTTGAACAAGCGTTACTAAGAGGACAAGCTGACTTGAACCTCATGACCCTAAAGCGACTCATTGCTACCCCAACATAGTGGCACCAATCTGATTAAGGATGAAAATCAGTTGAATTAGGAATGCACTATTATACATGGATCCGATTAAATCTTCTGATTTATTAATAGGGTACCCGTCCTTAGACCCCACTAAGGTCCATGCAGTTAACATCTTGTACCCCCACCCGAATATTAAAGACTCAAAACTAAATGCAGAGTTGAATAAAAAGCCTAAATGCAAAGGGCAATAAATTCAGGCTCAAAATCCAAAACCCAAATACTTAAGTGATATACTTTAGGGCTTAGTTCTTTGCATCAAAATAAATACTAAGTGATTATATAAGAATTGGGATAATTAATGTATAAGTGGTTAAAAATTAAGACTAAAGCTGAGTATCCAAAAATGCCCATCAAATAAAAGGAAAATAGAAAATGAATAATACCTAATCATGTTCCTAGTAATTCAATACCTACACACCCTATTTCCCTCCCTCCTTCATCCCACACATCTTTAAAAAATCTTTTTGTGGAGCTCATTAGAATTTAATATGTATATTTAATTTAATAGAAAAAGAAAGAGGCCTTCATATGCATACCTATGAGTATTCATGTATTGGCCTATGAAATTACAAATGAGCACAAAAACTCGAACGCAAGCCCAGACGTCATAGTTGATAGAAAATGAACTCAATCTATGTTACCTACCTTCTTTGACCCACAGGCCCATCTGCACGCAGCCCTAAACCTGGATGATGATGATTGCCACCGTAGAAAAGTTGGAGAATTCTACTTCCTACCCAATTTTACATTCGCCACTGGTCGACGCTTCGCGGTAGAGTGTCAGAGACTTAATGAGCCTGTTTTGCCAACGATGATTACGAAATAGGGTATTTGGAGAATGATTCACCTGTTTGTCCAACATTATTTGGACAATCGGAGAACACGACGGGTTGAAAGAAAAAAAAAAGAATTTCTACTTCTACCCCTTGAGTGTGTTTTTGATTTTCCTGTTTGCACCAAACAGACGATCCGGATCGGTGTTTACCACTGCACATGCACAAGAAGGAGAAGGAGAGGAGAAGGAGAAGGGAAGAGAGGAGAGAGAGAGGGGGAGAGAGAGAGATGGCTGTGTCGTACGATGCTGATGTTAATACCGGGATGCAAGGGCCGACTTACCCCGAGGACTGGTACTCGATGCTTGCAGCTCGCACACCATGCCACAGCCTCGCATGGGATGTTGGCACAGGCAATGGCCAAGCTGCAATTGGCGTATGATAACTTGTTTCCCTTGGCGTTTCTAGCGCTATATGTTTTTTTTTTTTTTTTCTCTCTTCTGTGTTTTCATTAAGTTCAAGTGCTTCCCTTGTCTGCTTTTGGTTATGAGATGTTTGCAAGGTTAATTTATGATCGCTTCCTATGGGAACGTTTGTGTAAGTTGGTTTTCACAAAAAAAAAAAAAAAAAAAAAAGATTAAGAATTGCAAAAATGGTTTTCCATATTATGGTAAAATTCATATTTAGTGAGGATGCTATTTCTTGTGGGAAAGCGCCTAATTTTTTTGGGGTTCCTCGAAATATAAATTTCTAAGAGGGGTAAAATCTCACGGTGATAATGAGAGGTAAAATCTTCATGTGGAGTTGCAGAGGATTGTGGTGAATTTGGAGGAGGTTGAGAGCTTGAGAGGTGAAGGGAATAGATGGGTATCGGCAGGGGCGGACCCAGAATTTTTATTTAGGTGGGGCAATTATTTACCATTTAGACATATGTGCTTCGGACATGGGGCGATTGTGTAGTGTTTAGACAAATATTAATGGAGGGCCCATTTAAATTAATGAAGAATTTAAAATCAACCTGGGGCGGTCGCCCCAGGTCATCAAAGCCTGGGTCCGCCCCTGGGTATCGGAGAAAATGGGATTTGAAGGGTGATGGGGTGATTTAATTTTGGTTTTTGAGGATATTATTGGAGTTGTTGTTGTTGATGCTACTGATGTTAATCTGCTCACCACGTTGAAGAAACAAGTGCTGGGTTAGTTGAGGAAAGAAAAGGAGGCCGTCTTCCTTTTAGGCATGTGGGGGTGCAAAAGTTCACTAGGAGGCCCACCTATTATATATCTAAACCATTCAAATTAAACCCGCCCCTCCCCTCCCCTTCGACAGGGGTCCTTAGATTCTGCTCCAATATTAAGAGTTCATCCTACTATAAGATTGGACATATGATTAAGAATGTCATAGAATCTTACGGTGGGATCAATATTTGCTGAAATAAAATTTAAGGACGGTCCAATATAAAAGAGGAGCTTCATTTTGAGCAATTTGGATTTTCCATAGAAGTAGCCTAGCCCACTATAAAATTCTACCCACCTTCATCTAGTGTATGGTGGAGAGTAATTGCACCCCATTATCTCACTTGGCTCTGCATCTGTACGAAAATAATGACCCAAGAAGGATGACTCCTTGCTTTTCACCTTACCCCAGATAGATTGGCCGAGTTAGTGACCTGTCAAATGGCTAATTAAAATCAACACAAGTTATCCATAACAATTAAGCAAATGCATACATGATATAAACATTTGCTTCTTATGTATCCATACTAATATGGCATTGGTGGTGAACAGATTGCGGAGCACTATGCACAAGTCATTGCCACAGATGTGAGCAAAACCCAGATAGAGCGTGGCATACCACACCCTAAGGTTCGCTACATCCACACTCCTCTCTCACTAGAAGAAGAAGAGCTGGTCTCCCTGATTGGAGGTGAAGGCTCGGTTGATCTAGTGACGGTAGCAACAGCAGTGCACTGGTTTGATCTCCCAAGCTTCTACTCTGTTGTCAATCGCATCTTGCGAAAGCCAGGTGGCCTGCTCGCGGTCTGGGGTTACAATGGCTCAATTAGCATCGACCCCACATTCGACTCACTCATGAACCGGTTCCGGAACACAACACGTCCTTTCTCGAACCCCAACGTGCACTATGTCACAGATGGCTACAGAACGTTGCCATTTCCCTTTGAGGGTGTGGGTTTGGGGTCAGAAGGCGAGCCAGTTACACTGGAGATGCACAAGGAGTTCTCTTTTGATGGGTTTGTGGGCATGTTGAGGTCATGGTCTCCTGTCAAAGCAGCCAAGGAGCAAGGGGTGGATTTGCTATCTGAAGATGTGGTTAAGGATTTTGAGAGTGCTTGGGGTGGATCTGATTTAATTCGACGAGTCACGTATGAAGTCTTCATGCTCGTGGGCACGCCCAAGAGCCAGTCGTAAGGATTCTACTAGTTTGATATTTTGCTTGTTCTGATTGATGAAAATTCGAGAAAGTTGAGTTTGGGTTGGATTATGATGAATAACATGCATTTATGCAATTATTAAACTTTGAGGCCCTAAAATTAATGGGAGTTAGTTTGATTTGAATGTTACTTTTGCTAACTTAAACCAATGCAAGCATCAATAACGGATCTCATATTAATATGTAGCAACACCGTGCAGCAATGTATTGTTTGTATTGGTATGATTTTGTTTACCCAAAAAAAATGAAGAAAAAAAAGACATTATTGATCTTCACATAGTTACCTAGTTCGGTCAAGAGAGCTTCGAACTGTGAATAGCTCATTTCGAACAATTCGCAGTTCGGTTCGCGAACTATTAGCAAATTAATTTTACATAGTTCTCTAAGTTGAATCATATAATTCTATTTCGGTGCTTGCCTAAAAACACAAGGCACTCAAAAGCACTTCACCCCGATGTATTAGCATTAAGCCATACCTAACTTCGATTAGAGTTGGACCCACATAAACATTGATCACAAGGAAAATATGGGATTTTACTTTGATTTTTTTATTTATTATCTTAACTATGTTTTATATATAGTCAATCTAATTATGGCCCAAACTATAATTGAGGCAGAACTTTAGCTATAAGATAAATAAATATAATAGTTATTTTGAGTGGTTTAGATTTTAGACAATGACTTTTAGTGTTGGACTTACAAAATGGGCACTCATGAATTAATTTATCGAACTTGTTGAACTCAAACTTTGAATTAGCCAAATTGAGAAGCGAATCATATAAAACTACTCCATCAAATTTCATGATCAAGCTAAATCTCGAATTAGGAATTACGAATTACAAACTCAAATGCGAATTAATCAAACTAAGTAGAACCGCATAGGTTCATATTTGTGTTTTCAAAGAAGAGGTGAAAATTGTCATATCAATGCTTTGCTTTGTGTCAGTTTCATCTATGCATACAATATTTAAAACCATGACCCGCATGGATTCTTGACATTCTTGTATTGTCATCCCCCAATATCCGAATTTTAAAGCATGCATTTCTGATTTCAAGTATGGTATATAAAAGCGCCTAAGAAATATTACAAAGGGACAAAAACTCCAGAAGGCCTATGTTTGCTATTGATTCAAACTCTCTTTATTTGTTTAGTCGGGTCCACCTATAATTAATACGAAGGCTTCAACTCACACATTGTCCATCAATTGGCATTCCACATCGTCTAGGCTGGCCAACACAACACCAAAAACGGAAAATTGAAACGGATTACCGTTCCTAATCCGCCCGTTTCTAATTCGTAAATCCGTTCCTAAACCGTTCCTAATCCGTTCCAAAAACAGAAAATTAAAAACGGATTAATGAATTAATAACAGACGGATTAGGAACGGTAATCCGTTCCAATTTCCAATTTTTGATGTTATAAAAGAAAACAGCTATAGTTCAGAATCTAATTAAATACATTACTTGAAGTTCCATATGAGAAAAGCATTTGTTACTGTGATTGCTTCTATCAAATAAATTCCACACGGTATATACTCATCGAAACAAAAATGTATTTCGCGACTTGGGGAATGCCGGAGGTAGGCTTCGCCTTTGGGACGCAGGCCGGCACCGATGTTTAGGGGGCCTAAGGCGACCTCTAAAAAATGGGGCCCTTATACAATTATTTTTAAAAAAAAAATTAATTCATTACAATTTTCTAACAAAAAATTAATATTTTTTATTACAAAAAGTTTTGCATCCAGATAACTTTAGGACTGCCTACAGTACCGAGGGAGGCTATATTTAATCCCAATGATCAGCACAATGTAGTTCTCTTAAACTACCTATCCTGGCCAAAAGCCTACAATTTACACACCAACATTTCATTCCAAAAAACAAGGCTAATAAACCTAGAACATAAAATAAAATAAAAATAAAAAAGTACTACTGAAAACAAGATCTTCTCGCATTTTTAGCTGCACAGTCACTAATCAAACTTGTATAATCAAGTTTTTCCACCATATTTTTTTCAATTGATATCAAAGCTAATCCATTCAACCTTTCTTGTGACATAGTCGACCGAAGGTAATTTTTTATGAACTTTAACTTTGAAAAGCTTCTTGCTCTAGAGGCAACAGTAACCGGTATGGTCAACTAAAATTCTATAAGCTATCCATGCATTTGGAAAAGTATCATCCATTCTTTTTAAATAATTTAGCACATCAATTGCTTTCTTAGGTTTCTTTTGGCAAGTATTATTTCAAAAGTTTCAACTCCAAATACAAATCTCTCCCATCAATATCATAAAGGCTGTCATGCTTCAGTTTATCTTCAAGGGTGTTACAATGACTCTTCAAGCTCTCATCATCTATGGAATTTAGCATTTTCGAATCAAACAAAAATCAAAAGATTCCTTCAAAAGTTTTAAATTGTTCAAACCTACTCTTAAGTGAAGAAAGACCTTGATCCACTATAAAAAAAAGTATTCGATTCTAAACGATTATTCACCATGATAGTGTTGCATCTTCACTAGTACCCTCATCAAATTGCCTCTTTCTACGAATGACTCGTTTTTCATGAAATACGGCTTCAATGTCCATTTTTGTTGCAACCTCTTTAGCTTCAATCATGGCTTGTTCAAATCCATTCTCTCTATAGTTTTCGAAAATTGTAATAAGCCCTTTCAATTGATCTATAGCAACATCAATATGCATATCTTCCTTTTGGTGGTACGGTGGTATGGTGGTGGGCCTTAAGTTTGGCTTTTTAAATAATGGTTATTTTAAATAAGGTGGGCTTTAAATTTGGACCTTTTAATTTATTTGTTTGGCTAAATATTTACACACATGTGTTATTAATTTGGGCCTTTCAATTTACATATTACACTAAATATTTACACACATATATATAAATACATAAAATAATATGAGGCCCTAAAAATTTTATAATTATTGGGGCGCAAGGCGGCGGCCTCTCCCGCCTGCCCCTTGGGCCGGCCCTGTACACTCGTAACAATCCAATCTCAACACAACTTGATATTATTACAATATTGAAAAAAAATTTGAAAATCATGTTCGAATCCTCTATCCCATTCATTGACATGAGGGGCCGTGTATTGACTGCGATAGAGGATCCGGACTCACAGAAACCATGCCAAATGGGCCCAAACTCTGCATGGCTGGTCAGGGTTCATGGGAGGCCAAAATCACTAGAGCATATGTATATGTAAAGTCGTGAGTTTGATAAATTGGTACTCCTGCATTGTACATTAACGGTGTCATTGCTATCCAAAGCGAGTTCTTCTCGCGGACTCGGATAAGAAGGAGTTCAACTGGTCAAGGTCTACTGGCAGGTGTCGGTTTCCACAAGGCAGCCCTCCCTCTTAACCGGAAGCAACCGGTCATCACGGGCCCAGTTTCGTGCGAGTATTTTAGTCCTCGAAATTCAAATCTTTCTGCAATCTCTGCATGCGACAGAGCACTTGATAATGCCTTCGCGGATAGATTAGGATCTTCGAGTTTCAGGTAAATCTAGGGTTTCTCTCCCCCTTCATTCGCTTCTTTGATTCAGATATCTGTAATTTTACATCTACTGCTTGAACGAATTGAATGTCGGGACTTCTGAAACCCTAATTTTTCTTGCTAAAATGCAGTTTCCGGGCTTCAAGAAACCCTAGATTCTAGCTATACGAATTGGGGTTAGAACACCTCTGCTTAAAACCGCATACCTTTTACTCCTGTACGAATTGGGGTTAGATGAGATTCGAAAATGCCAGTTGAAGCGATTACCAGGGCCAAAACCACGGGAGAAAGTTCATTTCATGCGGACTTTTCTAGATTCAGTGGCAGTAAGTGTGATGGGTTGGCAGAAGCTTGAAGAACGGGTTCGCAGAAGCTTGAAGAAGAAACGAGGAAAGCAGAAGAAGAACGGGTTGGCAGAAGCTTGAGGATAAGAGGAAACGAGGAAAGCAGAAGAAGAACGGGTTGGCAGAAGCTTGAAGAAGAAGAAAAAAAAAATAGAGCAGCTGGGTTGAGAAGCAGTACCTGGTAGCAGCTGGGTTGACTGGTTGAGTGAGCAAACGGCCAAGCTTGAATGACCAGATCAGATCAGGTACTACTCCTCCTCCTCCTCTTATTCTTATTTTTCTCTTATTCTTATTCTTCTTCTTCTTTTTGATGAGTCAAGCCCAATCCGGATTGCGGTAATGAGTCAGGTCCAAGTGACCTAGTCCGTCTAGGATCGTGGGTCAGGCCAGAATAGCTCCGTTGAGATCCGGGTTTTGTTAAACGAAGCCTCGTCACCTCAGGCTCCAAGTCATCGCGACGAAGTCCTCCCCTCACCTGCACTTACCAAATCTCACGGAGAAGATCTCACCTGCCTCCCACCTGACTCGTTCCTCGAGGACACGACTGAGGCTCCAAAGAGACGTTGAACTGATCGCATCCCCACCTGGTTGGGAAAGGTTATAAATAGAGCCCTCTCATCACTTGAGAGAGGAGGGGTTTTTCTCTACTTTCTCATACCTGTAGCTCTCTACATTAATCAAACATCACCATTTGAAGTGGACGTAGGTCACGCTTGACCGAACCACTATAAATCTCTCATCTCTCTTCATTTACTGCACAGCATTAATTATCTGACCGGTGGTGTCTGAATTTACCTTTTTTGGCATCATCACTTTTCATTCTTCTTCTTCTCCGTCCTTCCTTCCTGTCGTTCTTTCCTTCCTTGTCAAAGAAATTTGTTCTTCTTCTTCTTCCTTCCCGCTGTTCTTCCTTCCTTCCTATCAACGAAAATGGGATGGGATATGGGTTAGGGTTTTTCGTTTTTACTTTTACCTTCCAAGTTAATAAAAAATTATGTTTTATCCCCTTACAATTTTTTTATTTTCAGTTTTAAGTTGAAAACCCGGAGGAGTGGAAACGTTTTTGGGCCCCCCTGAAAAATGGGCCCGGGGCGAGCGCACTTACCGCCCCTCTTAAGGGCCGGCCCTGAATCCACCACATGTACATATGTAGGTCAACTCAAGCAACTCATATTTGTGGTCTAAAAACCCCCTCACCACATAGGTTAGGGATGATGATTGATAAATATAAAATTTGTTTGTTTGCAACTTAATTAAAGAGAGATGAAGACTCAAAGAGATGGGTTTTGGAGCATGGGAAACAAGAAAGTGGCTCATTTAAAAAAAATAGACGAATAGTGGCATTAGTGGCGGCATTTTAGTAAAAAAAAAGAGTACAAACCCTCTACTGCTTTTATTTTAGAATTGTTAGTCACAGCCAAAACTTCTCCTTCCATATTTTTTTTTGAGTGCTGCTATTGGCACACAAAAATTTTCTTTTCAAACACAAGGATTTTTTGTTTTTTCTTATTACATTTATACCCCTTTATGAAATGACTAAAGTAGCCATTATCCAACAAAAACTCAAATCAGATTTTCTTTTCACACACAATCTCCATTCTTCTTCCCTAAAGAGCTTCTCCCAACTCACTCTCCACTTCTCACTCTCCGCTTCCTCCATCTTCCTTGGGCAAGTCATCTTCAGTCACTTGCATTTTATTTTTTCTGGGCATCCTATCTCACTCTCCACTTCCTTCATTTTCCTTTGCAACTCATCTTTCATTCACATTCCTCCATTTGATTGTGCAATGAAGGAAGAGATGGATGAAAACAACAATCAAATGGTGCCTTTTAATCAAAGTAGTAGTGGAAATGTATTTTTCATTGATATTTTTTTTCATTTTTGTATCTTTTGTAATTTCTTCATCTCGCCTGAAACTTCGAACCTCCCGATATGTACGGTATTTCAGAACCGAACATATAGCATATGTTCGGACGTACAGGACCGAACATATGACATATGTTCGGACCTATACAACCGAACATAAGCTATATGTTCGGTCGTGCACTTCCGAACATATAGCATATGTTCGGTCCTGAGATTCCGAACATATGCTATATGTTCGGAATTAAATATCTGGACACTGATATTTAATTAATATATTATGCAGGTCTCTACGCAAGAAAGTCAGGTTGGATCGGACTTTGTCATGGATTATACCAGTGAGTTTATAACTCAAGAGGTAAGACCAACATATGTAGGATTTATTATTCAAGTTATATTTATTTATTACTAAATTCGTATTTAATTTGTTTATTTATTGTAGATATTTCACAGCCGCGATTCGTTGATCAGTTGGGCTCGTGGAGTAGGAAGGAAAAATGGGTTTGTTATCGTGATAAAGGTTTCAAGTGCTGCTCGAGTGGGTGTCAAAGCGAGAGTACTCCTTGCTTGCGAGAGAAATGGACAATATAAACAAGAAGAGTGCCAAAAGCGAAAGAGGATCAAACAAACCGGTTCAAAGAAATTTGGATGTCCTTTCGCACTAAAAGGTAAAAAGTTAGACTCAAATGATGATTGGATGTTGGAGGTCATATGTGGTGTGCATAACCATTCGGCCGCGGAATATTTAGAAGGGCATTCATTTGCAGGAAGATTATCAGAGGAGAAACAAAGTTGCTGGTTGACATGTCGAAGAGCATGGTTAGACCAAAAGAAATTTTGGTTACGTTGAGACAAAGAAGTGAATTAAACGTAACCACAATGAAGACCATATACAATGCACGCTACAGATATAAAGTTAATGAGCGGGGTGGAAGAAGTCAGATGCAACAACTACTTGGTAAGTTGGCAGAGCATGATTACATAGAATGGCATAAGAATTGTGAGGATAGCGAGATTGTAACTGACTTGTTTTGGACGCACCCAAAAAGTATAGATTTGTTGCGTGCATTTCCACTTGTTGCGTGCATTTCCACATGTCTTGATAATGGACTGTACTTACAAGACCAATCGTTATCGCATGCCTCTTCTGGAGATTGTTGCAGTCACATCCACAGACATGACTTTTTCAGTATGCTTTGCATACCTTCATGCTGAACGTGAAGAAAATTATGCATGGGCACTAGGTGTATTGCGTTCTATTATTGGCGATTGTATTCTTCCTGATGTCATTGTGACGGATAGAGAATTGTCACTCATGAACGCCATTAACAGAATATTCCCTGGTGCTACTCATTTATTATGCAAATGGCACATTAATAGAAACGTATTGGCGAGATGCAATAAGTTGTTCGAAACGAAAGAAAAATGGGACAGGTTTATTTTGAGCTGGAATATGTTGGTGTCTTCATCCACAGAAGATGAGTTTGGTGAACAACTCAGTAAGCTAAATAATGAATTCAGCACGTACCCTGATGCACTCAATTACGTGAAAGGTAGTTGGTTGGATGCTTACAAAGAGAGATTTGTCTCCGCATGGACGGACAATTGTGTCCATTTTGGGAATACTACCTCGAACAGGTAATTTTTTAAAAAAATTACTTTATTTGATTTATGCTTATTAATTAATAAGACTAACCTCTTAATAATCCAATGCAGGGCCGAGAGTTCACATGCACAACTCAAAAGACAGTTTGGTTCAAGTCAAGGAAATCTTGAAGCAGTTTGGTCTAAAATCCATAATTTGCTTGAGTTGCAGCATACCAATATCAAAGCTTCATTTGAGAAAAGTAAGACAGTTGTGCAACATAATTTCAAGCCGGCAGAATACAAAGATCTTCGTGGTAATGTTTCTAAAAATGCACTTGAGAAAATTTTAACAGAAACCAAGAGAGCTAATCTAGTTGGAATTGACGCCAGTGTGTGTGGTTGTGTTATTCGACGCACACATGGATTACCCTGTGCGCATGAGATTGCAGAATATATCAGTCAAGGGCGGCCTATTCCTCTAAGCTGTGTACATCAGCATTGGAAGAAGCTTGATATGTTGCCAACTGCTTCGTCGATGACGAGTTCTTCTATGGGTTTGGATTGCAAGGCAGATTTGGAGTTACTTGAAAAACGGTTCAATGAGTATGATTCCACTAGAAAATTACAACTTCTAAAGAAGATACGGGAGCTATCTATGCCAGACAGCACTCATTTGATTGAACCCGAGGTGATATCAAGAACAACTGAACAAGAGGCAGACCAAGTATGAAAGCTGACACATCAACTCGACGAGATCCAAGCGCTTTTGAATTGGTGCCGTCTGCACAGGATAGCTACTCTCCTAGATCAGTTGCAGTGAAATATGTTAAAAATAAAGGACAATTGGGATTCAAACCAAAGAGAAACGAGAAGATAAGGGCGATTCGTACAAGGTCAAAGAACATCAGTAATTATGTGGACTCATTTCCCGTGGGGTTGAGACCTTACATTAAGGTTGTAAAGGATGTTGCAGCTGATGGTAATTGTGGATTCAGAGCAATCGCTGGATTGGTAGGCCTACCCGAGGATGAATGGAGACAAGTCAGAAGAGATTTATTGCAAGAGCTGCTTGCACATGTAGACCACTACAGACAATTATATGGAGTGGAGGAAAGAGTTGAGGAATTGATTGAAACATTATCATGCATGGATGACAACCCATTGATAGACTATTGGATGACTATGCCTGACATGAGACATCTAATAGCATCACGTTATAATTTGGTGTTATATCATTTGAGCAGAGAACAATGCCTGACTTTCCTGCCTTTGCGATCTGTGTCGGTGCCAATGCCTTCTCGGAACGAGAGAACAATCGGTTTTGTTAATGGGAATAATTTTGTACAACTATTTTTAATACCTGGTCATCCAATTCCGCCTATTGCAAATAAGTGGAAACAGTTTCATTATCCTTGTGCGGACGGATGGGAGACTCCATATAGGGAGCGGATTGTTCAATTCAAAGAGCTCGTAACTCCAGACGTATCAATAGCAGAGACAATTGATTTGGATTGAATGTAATTGGACACAATTCCTTTATGTTTCTGTATCGGAATGTTCTTTTAATCATTTAATGAAGTTGATGATGTTTTTTTTTTCTGTGCATTCTATTAAAATAAGCTTTTTTATGTTGAATGTGGTTGAGTCCGTGCTTATTAATTGAATGCAGACTCATTAAAAAAAGTTAAATTCGTAACTGTAATACCGTTCGGATACACAGTGCCGAACATATCCATATAGTTCGGTTCTGAGTGACCGAACGACCGAACTATATGGATATGTTCGGCACTGAAGTTCCGAACATCATGAATATGTTCGGACCTGAGTTTCCGAACAAAAACGTTTTGTTCGGACCTGTGTATCCGAACGGAGGTTCAGTTATCCTACTTTGACAGTATATAATGAAAATATTTCAACCTGTACATAAAAAATCAAGCACTATCCAAAGTAATTAAAGATAACATCAAATAACTAAAACACATTTGACAGCATATACATCCATATTCAAATTAAACAAGAACATCGTCTTAAAATAACCATGTTAGTACTTGAAAAAAATATATTACAATGTTTTTTTTGTTTTTCGTCAATTATAACAACTGTTTACATTTCTTCAACTGTCCCTTCCCCTCCTAGTCCTAGTGCGACTGTAAGTTTGTGAACTCATGTGGGGATGTCGAAAGGTTCGTTGAGCATCCTCAATTGAAACTCCCCGTAACACATGTGCCACCTGATTCACATGGGCATATAATCCCCGCGGGTCTTCAACCCAATGGTCTTCACCTCTTCCTGTCACCTCATCAAGAATGATCAGTGCAATCGAATTCCGCTGCTGATAGTCAATCATACCGCTACCACTTGGCTCATTTTCTTCGGGACGGGGCGTGAAATTAGAATGAAAGTTTGGGTGTTGTAATATCCTCCACGATACTCGTGCATATAAATCCATATACCCGGGAACGCAATCTGAAGGACGCCTAACTGGTTGACTACGATTCAATGCAGATAGTAGGTGATTAGGCCATCCTTCCCAAACTTGATTGATATATTGATATGCGATTTGATAGTCACGGGCAGTCGGACCTCGCGTAGCACGAATAAGGGCTAATGGCGGTGGAGGAATCGTCTGAACTCTCCCAAACTGTCTGAGCACCCTATCTGGGTGATAAGGCTCAACAACATCCATACATTTGATGCACCCACAGTAGTATGGAACTTCATTGAAAGGATGATATTGTCTAACATCACGATATGGGTCCCAAGTCACCTGAAAGTAGTTAGTCCAATCGTAAGATATGAAAGTATATAATAAAAAATAAAAAGTTAATCCGATACACTATTTAAAAGAAACATCAAGTTAATTACCTGATCAGCACTCATGACATCAATTCTCTCTCGTATGCTTTGTAAAGGAGCAGACTCTCTACGAGGAAACCAACGATGAACCCGGGGTTGAATGGCTTGATAGAGTAAGTTTGGAATCGGAGCCAAACTTTCGAAGTGTTCGTACACCCAAGCTTCTAGTAGAGTCAAATAGCCGGCTATTTGTTTCACTTCATGCCTGCTTGCTAACCCCAACTGCCTGTATAAGTATGCTAGTGCAGCAGCACTCCATGCATATGAACGTATGGCCTCTACATCCACGAATTTTGTAAGGAAAATGATCGGCACCCGTGTGCCACTCTTGTCAGTAAACAAGGTACAACCCAATAAGTATAGAAGGTAAGCTCTTACTGCAGAGTCTATCATCTCGTCCCCATCATCGTCAGACAAACTGGAAAACCTTTCCCGTAACCACTCCAATCTAACTGATTGGCCCCGCACTTGTATCAACTCGTCATGTGCTTCTACCGGTTCTACTCCTAGTGCATCAACGAGGAGTGCTTGAGCTTCTTCATATGACATTCTTTCATTATAAGAAACCGTTCGCCCAATCACTGGGATGCCTAGGATAGATGCAACGTCATCTAAGGTGATGGTCATCTCACCAAAAGGCATATGAAATGTTTTCGTCTCAGGTTGCCACCTTTCCACAAAACTAGATACAGTAATCTTATTGACGGAGCGGTAAGATGCAGTCACTAATGGAGCCAATCCGGACCTCGAGACTAAATCCCTAAACCTGTCAGACTCATTCAGTTGCCACAAAGGCACTTTCTGCCCATGACTTAGACATTTCAGTGGGCCTCGATCCTACATTCAACAATTAATACATAATTAAATAAATTAACAAATGAATAAAACTTTCATATGAACAAGTGAAACACATCTGTCCAATCCAAATGTACCCAGCTGTATGTGTATCAAAGCTGGTCAATAAGGACCTATCTTGTGGCCCCAGAGCTGGTTGATCTTCCATCTCTTGTTGTTGTTCTTCCTCTTCCTCAGATACCTCTGGGTCTTCTACAACCTCTTCTACTATCTGACGTCGCTTCCTATTTGAAGCAGTAGGTCGCACCCGAGAAGAGCTTGGCCGGTCCATTTCTAAAATACGAAAGAAAAAAATTTTATTTGACTGCTAGATCTCTATATGTTCGGACCTGAGTGTCCGAACAAATTGGTTTTGTTAGGACCTGAGTGTCCGAACAAAAGTAATATGTTCGGACACTCAGGTCCGAACAACAACAATTTGTTCGGACGTTAGTGTCCGAACTTTTGCAACCCGTTCGGTCAACTAGAGCCGAACAGTCGCGATTTCTGAACCTAAAACCGCGACAATGGTGGATCAAATGCAACCCAAAACTCGTAGAAAACAGTAACATTGTTTGTCAAAACTTACATTGAATGAAAATCTATCCTAATAACAAGTTTTCATGGAAAAATAAGTAATCTAAGATGGAAAAAAATGGTAAAGAATAGATAGGAAAGAAGAAGAAATAGTAATGTTGGAAGGATCCATTTACCTTTGGAAGAGAAGGATGTCTAGAGGAATAGGAACACCGGTGGCTCGCCGGAGAATCGCCGGAAAATGGATCCAGTCGGTGGAGTGGAAGTCCCTTTTGGTTTGTGTGTGGGAAGAATAAGAAGAAGATGTGTGTGGGAAGAAAAAAGAGGGGAATGAATATAAGGTCGGTTTAGGAACTTTTGATGTGTGTGGAAAGAAATACATTCATTTTAAATTTTAGTAATGTGTGTGGAGAGGAATTGTGTGGGAAAAGATAAATTTTGTGTGCCAATAGCAGCACTCATTTTTTTCATGACCAAAATACCTCGGTGGAAAACTCCTAAACCACCCCTCTCCCTTTTCTTCCCTCTCTTCGCCCACCTCCATCCATCCGTCTCTTTTCCCTCTCCTTCTTTCTCTCTCATCTCCTTCTTCTTGTCTCTCTCCCTCTATCTGCTTGCAGCCCACCTCCGCCCACTCCCACTCCCACTCCCACTCCCAGCCCTCTCCCTCTCTCTCTTTTTCTCTCATCTCCTTCTTCTTGTCTCTCTCCCTCTCCCTGCTTGCAGCCCACCTCCGCCTGCTCCCAGCCCTCTCCCTCTCCCCCTTTCCCCTCCTTCTCCCTATCTCTCTCCCTCTCCTTGCTCGCCGCCCACCTTGCTCGCCTCTTGACCCCGCCCCTCCACCCAGCCCTCCTTGCTAGCACTACTTCCACTGCCCAGCCCTCCCCTTCCACCCAACCCTCCCTCTTTCCCTTAGGAGCCCTGCAAATTTCTGTGGAGTCCAAGCCTTGGAAGACCTGAGCAGATGAAGGCAGAGTGGACCCATGCCCATTGGATCGTGCAAGAAATGGGCATTGTTGTTTATCAAATGGGCCACATAAAAAACAAAGGATAACCTTTCCAAATACCAAACCCAACCGTACAGTAATGCGCATTTTCTCCTATGGACGTTTTTCTGGTAGAAGGAAATTTCTTTGAATCATTATTTCGTATGCATGCTCTTGATGCATGGATTTTGAACAAGCGTTACTAAGAGGACAAGCTGACTTGAACCTCATGACCCTAAAGCGACTCATTGCTACCCCAACATAGTGGCACCAATCTGATTAAGGATGAAAATCAGTTGAATTAGGAATGCACTATTATACATGGATCCGATTAAATCTTCTGATTTATTAATAGGGTACCCGTCCTTAGACCCCACTAAGGTCCATGCAGTTAACATCTTGTACCCCCACCCGAATATTAAAGACTCAAAACTAAATGCAGAGTTGAATAAAAAGCCTAAATGCAAAGGGCAATAAATTCAGGCTCAAAATCCAAAACCCAAATACTTAAGTGATATACTTTAGGGCTTAGTTCTTTGCATCAAAATAAATACTAAGTGATTATATAAGAATTGGGATAATTAATGTATAAGTGGTTAAAAATTAAGACTAAAGCTGAGTATCCAAAAATGCCCATCAAATAAAAGGAAAATAGAAAATGAATAATACCTAATCATGTTCCTAGTAATTCAATACCTACACACCCTATTTCTCTCCCTCCTTCATCCCGCACATCTTTAAAAAATCTTTTTGTGGAGCTCATTAGAATTTAATATGTATATTTAATTTAATAGAAAAAGAAAGAGGCCTTCATATGCATACCTATGAGTATTCATGTATTGGCCTATGAAATTACAAATGAGCACAAAAACTCGAACGCAAGCCCAGACGTCATAGTTGATAGAAAATGAACTCAATCAATGTCACCTACTTTCTTTGACCCACAGGCCCATCTGCACGCAGCCCTAAACCTGGATGATGATGATTGCCACCGTAGAAAAGTTGGAGAATTCTACTTCCTACCCAATTTTACATACATGCACCAAGAAGGATACATAATGCATCAAGAAGGAGAAGGAGAAGGAGAAGGAGAAAGAGAAGGAGAGAGGGGGGAGAGAGAGAGAGATGGCTGTGTCGTACGATGCTGATGTATACCGGGATGCAAGGCCGACTTACCCGAGTGACTGGTACTCGATGCTTGCAGCTCGCACACCATGCCACAGCCTCGCATGGGATGTTGGCACAGGCAATGGCCAAGCTGCAATTGGCGTATGATAACTTGTTTCCCTTGGCGTTTCTAGCGCTATATATGTTTTTTTTTCTCTCTTCTGCGTTTTCATTAAGTTCAAGTGCTTCCCTTGTCTGCTTTTGGTTATGAGATGTTTGCAAGGTTAATTTATGATCGCTTCCTATGGGAACGTTTGTGTAAGTTGGTTTTCACAAAAAAAAAAAAAAAAAGATTAAGAATTGCAAAAATGGTTTTCCATATTACGGTAAAATTCATATTTAGTGAGGATGCTATTTTTTGTGGGAAAGCGCCAAAAATGGGTTAATTTTTTTGGGGTTCCTCGAAATATAAATTTCTAAGAGGGGTAAAATCTCACGGTGATAATGAGAGGTAAAATCTTCATGTGGAGTTGCAGAGGATTGTGGTGAATTTGGAGGAGGTTGAGAGCTTGAGAAGTGAAGGGAAGAGAAGGGTATCGGAGAAAATGGGATTTGAAGGGTGATGGGGTGATTTAATTTTGGTTTTTGAGGATATTATTGGAGTTGTTGTTGTTGATGCTACTGATGTTAATCTGCTCACCACGTTGAAGAAACAAGTGCTGGGTTAGTTGAGGAAAGAAAAGGAGGCCGTCTTCCTTTTAGGCATGTGGGGGTGCAAAAGTTCACTAGGAGGCCCACCTATTATATATCTAAACCATTCAAATTAAACCCGCCCCTCCCCTCCCCTTCGACAGGGGGTCCTTAGATTCTGCTCTAATATTAAGAGTTAATCCTACCATAAGATTGGGCATATGATTAAGAATGTCATAGAATCTTACAGTGGGATCAATATCTGCGGAAATAAAATTTAAGAACAGTCCAATATAAAAGACGAGCTTGATTTTGAGCAATTTGAATTTTCCATAGAATAGCCTAGCCCACTATAAAATTCTACTCGCCTCCATCTAGTGTAAGGTGGAGAGTAATTGCACCCCATTACCTCACTTGGCTCTGCATCTGTACGAAAGTAATGTCCCGAGAAGGATGACTCCTTGCTTTTCACCTTAGCCCAGATAGATTGGCTGAGTTAGTGACCTGTCAAATGGCTAATTAAAATCAACACAAGTTGTCCATAACAATTAAGCAAATGCATGCATGATATAAACATTTGCTTCTTATGTATCCATACTAATATGGCATTGGTGGTGAACAGATTGCTGAGCACTATGCACAAGTCATTGCCACAGACGTGAGCAAAACCCAGATAGAGCGTGGCATACCACACCCTAAGGTTCGCTACATCCACACTCCCCTCTCACTAGAAGAAGAAGAGCTGGTCTCCCTGATTGGAGGTGAAGGCTCGGTTGATCTTGTGACAGTAGCTACAGCAGTGCACTGGTTCGATCTCCCAAGCTTCTACTCTGTTGTCAATCGCATCTTGCGAAAGCCCGGTGGCCTGCTCGCGGTCTGGGGTTACAATGGCTCAATTAGCATCGACCCCACATTCGACTCACTCATGAAACGGTTCCGGAACACAGCAAGTCCTTTCTGGAACCCCAACGTGCACTATGTCACAGATGGCTACAGAACGTTACCATTTCCCTTTGAGGGTGTGGGTTTGGGGTCAGAAGGCGAGCCAGTTACACTGGAGATGCACAAGGAGTTGTCTTTTGATGGGTTTGTGGGCATGTTGAGGTCATGGTCTCCTGTCAAAGCAGCCAAGGAGCAAGGGGTGGATTTGCTATCTGAAGATGTGGTTAAGGATTTTGAGAGTGCTTGGGGTGGATCTGATTTAATTCGACGAGTCACGTATGAAGTCTTCATGCTCGTGGGTACGCCCAAGAGCCAGTCGTAAGGATTCTACTAGTTTAATATTTTGCTTGTTCTGATTGATGAAAATTCGAGAAAGTTGAGTTTGCGTTGGATTATGATGAATAACATGCATTTATGCAATTTTAAACTTTGAGGCCCTAAAATTAATGGGAGTTAGTTTGATTTAAATGTTACTTTTGCTAACTTAATCCAATGCGAGCATCAATAACGGATCTCATATTAATCTGTAGCAACGTCGTGCAGCAATGTATTGGTCGTATTGGTATGATTTTGATTACCCAAAAAAAATGAAGAAAAAAAAGACATTATTGATCTTCACATAGTTACCTAGTTCGGTCAAGAGAGCTTCGAACTGTGAATAGCTCATTTCGAACAATTCGCAGTTCGGTTCGCGAACTATTAGCAAATTAATTTTACATAGTTCTCTAAGTTGAATCATATAATTCTATTTCGGTGCTTGCCTAAAAACACAAGGCACTCAAAAGCACTTCACCCCGATGTATTAGCATTAAGCCATACCTAACTTCGATTAGAGTTGGACCCACATAAACATTGATCACAAGGAAAATATGGGATTTTACTTTGATTTTTTTATTTATTATCTTAACTATATTTTATATATAGTCAATCTAATTGTGGCCCAAACCATAATTTAGGCAGAACTTTAGCTATAAGGTAAATGAACATAACAATTATTTTGAGTGATTTGGATTTTAGACCATGACTTTTAGTGTTGGACTTACAAAATGGGCACTCATGAATTAATTTATCGAACTTGTTGAACTCAAACTTTGAATTAGCCAAATTGAGAAGCGAATCATATAAAACTACTCCATCAAATTTCATGATCAATCGAATTTCATGATCAAGCTAAATCTCGAATTACGAATTACAAACTCAAATGCGAATTAATCAAACTAAGTAGAACCGCATAGGTTCATATTTGTGTTTTCAAAGAAGAGGTGAAAATTGTCATATCAATGCTTTGCTTTGTGTCAGTTTCATCTATGCATACAATATTTAAAACCATGACCCGCATGGATTCTTGACATTCTTGTATTGTCATCCCCCAATATCCGAATTTTAAAGCATGCATTTCTGATTTCAAGTATGGTATATAAAAGCGCCTAAGAAATATTACAAAGGGACAAAAACTCCAGAAGGCCTATGTTTGCTATTGATTCAAACTCTCTTTATTTGTTTAGTCGGGTCCACCTATAATTAATACGAAGGCTTCAACTCACACATTGTGCATCAAATTGGCATTCCACATCGTCTAGGCTGGCCAAAGAAAAGAAACCAACTATAGTTCAGAATCTAATTAAATGCATTACTTGAAGTTTCATATGAGAATAGCATTTGTTACTCTGATTGCTTCTACCAAATAAATTCTACACGATATATACTCCTGGAAACAAAAAAATGTATTTCACGACTTGGGGAATGCCGGAGGTAGACTTCGCCTTTGGGACGGTCCCTACGTGCGATGTACACTCAGTGCAATCCAATCTCAGCACAACTTGATATTATTATAAATTTAAAAATCATGTTCGAATCCTCAATCCCATTCATCGACATGAGCGGCCGTGTATTGACTGCGATAGAGGATCCGGACTCACAGAAACCATGCCAAATGGGCCCAAACTCTGCATGGATGGCCATGGTTCATGGGAGGCCAAAATCGCAAGAGCATATGTATATGTAAAGTCGTGAGTTTGATAAATTGGTACTCCTGCAATGTACATTAACGACGTCATTGCTATCCAAAGCGAGTTCTTCTCGCGGACTCGGATAAGGAGGAGTTCAACGGGTCAAGGTCTACTGGCAGCTGTCGGTTTCCACAAGGCAGCCCTCCCTCTTAACCGGAAGCAACCGGTCATCACGGGCCCAGTATCGTGCGAGTATTTTAGTCCTCGAAATTCAAATCTTTCTGCAATCTCTGCATGCGACAGAGCACTTGATAATGCCTTCGCGGATAGATTAGGATCTTCGAGTTTCAGGTAAATCTAGGGTTTCTCTCCCCCTTCATTCGCTTCTTTGATTCAGATATCTGTAATTTTACATCTACTGCTTGAACGAATTGAATGTCGGGACTTCTGAAACCCTAATTTTTCTTGCTAAAATGCAGTTTCCGGGCTTCAAGAAACCCTAGATTCTAGCTATACGAATTGGGGTTAGAACACCTCTGCTTAAAATCGCATACCTTCTACTCCTGTACGAATTGGGGTTAGATGAGATTCGAAAATGCCAGTTGAAGCGATTACCAGGGGCAAAACCACGGGAGAAAGTTCATTTCATCCGGACTTTTCTAGATTCAGTGGCAGTAAGTGTGATGGGTTTATTACTTACAAGAGGAGGAAGCGTGCGAGACCGTCCGCAGAGAAGAATGTGCAAGAAGATGTGGGTATTTCTGTGACAGCTGTCGGATCAATTGGCCAGGTGTTTCATCTCTCTTTGTATTAGTAATATTTGTTTATATTAGAATGAGGATAGAGATTCTTCATTATTTCATTTTAGAGTGAATATGGGGATTTGGGTGCATTCTAATTGTTGTTTTCTAGAACTGTTTGCAATGTTTTCCCATTCTGATGCCTGGGTTAATGTTGTTTCCGGAGAATTTGGGCATTTGGGTGCATTCCATTTGGCATTTTCTTGAATTCCATTTGGGCATTTGGGTGCATTCCATTATGCATTTTTTTCTCCAATTTTGATGTCTGGGGTAGTTGAATTTCTACAGACTTCTAAGGAGCCTTGTGACCTGGTGTTACCGCACAGTGCTAAAGAGGATGATGGTTGTGCTAAAACTAGATTAGACCATGCCTTTGTTGTGAATTGTGCAAATGATGTTCCATTTGGACACTGGAAAAATGTAATGGAATGCATATTGCAGTTGCCACATGTGACTGAAAGTGGTATTCGGAGGATCATCCAGGATGCACTTGTGTCTGCACAAGGAAAGGTATTATCTGCTGTCGTCTTTCATATGGATTTTCCATGAAGTGTTCAGCAAGTTAGTCGTTTGAGCTGTTTCTTGCAGGATGTCCTCCATCATTGCAAGGAGGGGCAGGTGGGTAATTCCAAGTTAGCGAGGAAGTCTAATGGTTGTTCTGGGTGTCGGGGTGCTGCCAGGGAGCTGGAGGAGATAATATCAGGTGGATCTCTAAAGGAGCAACATGGTGAAACCAATGTTCATTCCTTCACTGAGTGCTGCAGGAGTGTTTTCCGTGATGTCATAGTTTCGGAAAAATTTATTTCATTTTGCAATTTAATGTGTGAACACTTCAAAGGAATCAAGGCTGACAGTATATTCGATCTTAGCCTCATCAACTCTAGGATGAGTAGTGGGCAATATGAACATGCTCCTGAACTCTTTGCTTCAGATGTTCAACAGGTAATTTTATGCAGGGTGTTTACACTTCTACTTGAAATTCTAGTTAGTATTTATGCTTTTTCTCCGTCAGTTATAGAAGTGTCTATGTTAGAACTGCAGTAAAGTGCTGGTTATAATAGTGATATCACCCCTCCAGTTGACTTGTTCAGTTGTAAACTTTAGAACCATTCTTTCATCTTAATAAGCTGTCCTATCATACAAGAATAACTGTTGAACTGAAAGTACTCTTTTACACCTGTATTTGCAATTATCTATGTAATTTTCTAAACAAGCAGCGGATTTTCCAAATCAGGTCCTACGTTTATTCCTGTTTTCTTCCCTATTATTTGGGAATCTGATAGTTGCATGCCTGTTCTGCTTAGTGGTGATTGTTCACTTCATATACATCTGGTCACTAGCTGGAGCACATAGACACACTTGTAATGGTATTGATGCAGTAAGGTACTAGTATGGTTACTGGGCACCTAGATAATTAATTGCTTAACCACATCTGTTGATATTTCCGTACAAGGTTTCTTATTTTACAGATGTAGTAACAGCATTCTTATTTGGCCCCCTCATCAGCATACACTTTCTTTTGCTCTGTCTCCTGTAAAGATATACAATTGATGCTGCAAAAAACTTTATTGTAGAGTTTTGGTCAGTGTTGTGTCATCAAAGTTTCCAGCTATCTGTAGTGAACAACCAACTTTAAGAAGTCGTCGCCAGTATAGACGTAACTGCTTTCTCTTATCAAAATGGAGAAGGATTGGAGGGGATGGATTAATCACATAGTTTTCTTTGATCTTACGGTCTTCAAAATTATCAACTAAAAGCATATCCATGGGGTCTTCGCACGTGGAGGAGGATGGCTTATTGGAATCACAGAGCAGAACTGCCATGTTTTATGAATTCATTTGAGGGCAATTACATGCATGTATGAAATTTCTTGAATTATTGACTTCACTTGGCCTCTAAGCTCACAATTTATATCCGACTTGGTCTTCTGAGTTAGTTAAAACTTTTCAAATTCCAACCTCTAAGAAGACAATATACAATCAGTACATTGGCCTAAACTTCTTTGAATCGTGTGAATAGAAAATCTTGGGCTTCTTGTATTGGTAATTGATTAATTGAATAACCCATCAAACAGACCTATTTTCATGTCAATTTGGCTCCTAAGACTCCTAACATCTGAAACAAACCAAACCAAACCAAACCAAGCCTTTCCCACTAGGTGGGGTTGGCTATATGGATTTGACGACGGCAATCAAATCTGTTTGGGGCCATGTCCTCCGTTAGATCCATGTAGGCAAGGTCATGTTTAATAGTTTCTTTCCTAACATCTGAAACAAAAAATAAAAAATAAAATCTGACTAATCTAAGGAATTCTTGGATGCATAGGGAATGATCCATTGCGACTCTAGCATTATCATGTGGCATGTGGAACCTGAAACAGGTTTTGGGCTTCACAATACAAGGGTTCTATGTTGTGGTCTGCTTCAATTTAAGTTTTTACATGCATAAAAAACATTCTAAGACCCTTAGAAAAAAAGGATCTTTGCATTCATATGTTCTATTTTCCAAGACTTTTTACAAGTTCTATTCAAGGCAATGAAACCCAAGTTGCTTGAGTATAGGCATGTGTGTTGGATAATTGTTGCGAGTGCTGGACTTGATATCGGTATCAAGATACATGTTTCCAGGACTTGGCATAGTACTATATATATGATGTTTCTAGAGATTTTACTTGAAATTGTATTATTTAGTTCTGCTAGAGTTCCACGCACAATGTTCTGGACGTCGCAAGAAATTAGCACCAATTTTAGATAAAGCAGCAGTCACTTATGTAAATGATGGAAATGTGATCATTGCAATGAAAGTAAGCTTTTTTTTTATTTCCCATTAAGCAATTAGAGTTACTCTTTTCTACATGCCATACAGTTCTGCTTATTATTCTTCTTGATAAAGACCGCATTATGAAAGCTACAACCCATTGCATATTATGTTTTTCTTTTTTATTCGTTTTTTTTTAATATTATATATGTAGTATGGAAAAATAACATGAATAAACATAATGTAAAAGCCTTGCTTTAATTTATTAAGTATTAAGCATTCCAGTGTCATGTTGACTGCAAAACAATTTTTAAATGTCAAAGAAGACTACACTAAGAATCTGGCATGATGTCATGCATGATGCATGTCTGCAATGGGGATTTTGCTCATTTCAAAAAATTCATGGAACATAGAATGAATCCAACCAACAATTTGATCTGTTATATTGGCCTTTCCATAATGGTTTTACTTTAAATGTTATGTGTCTGAAACGATGTTTTGATATCACGGCCTGAAGCAATTTCAAACCCATTAAGTGGTGTTCCTTTCTTCCCATTATTTGAGCCATTGTGTTTAAAGAGATTTAGTCCCCTAGCATTTTAAGGTGGCTTCTCAGATTTTAAGTTTATTTTCTGAAAACTATTGAGAGTTAATAGAGGTTTCATAATTATAATGCCTTTTTTTTTTTTTTATGTTTTACTGCCTAACTTCAGCTTCAATATATCTGTTTGTTTATTAAGAGTGCTGGAATCTTGCATAACTGGTTATCCCATTGTATTTTCTTTCAAATTTTCTATATGAAAACAATCTTGTACAGACTACAATGCTATCATTGAATGGAAGTGCATGGTTAGATTGTGAAGCTTTTGGGTCTTTTGGGTATTCGTGTGACTCAATAAAACGTCCTGATTTTCTCGTAGTATATTACCTAGAGCCACCAACCAATTGAAGTCTGAGGGTACAAATTTCTAGTAATAGTAACTTCCCTTACTAAGTGAGAGATTGCATGGAGTTGTGCGGTGGAAGTGGGTTGAGAACCTCACATTAAAACTTATGAAGGTGCAAGCTGACTCAAGAACCATATGTGTCAACTGAGCCAAAGTACAAAGTGAAGGTGAACGGTGACTATGGGGGCTCTCTTAGTAATTTGAGAAGTTCTTATATCAGTTCCTACAAAGGCAGCTGATCACAGATGGCAGAAGCATGGTATATTCCAAAATATGTAAATTATTGATGGAAAGTTGTGCTCTATCATTGTTGACTAGGAAGCTTTGACAACTTTTCTAAAGAGATTGTAGCAAAGCTGAAGTTAAAGAAGACCCACATTAGTAGCCATATTACATATAGTGAATCAACATGGCAGCTGAGGTCAACGTTATTCATAGGTGTTTGATCTCCTATATTTTTGGAGACAAGGTCTCTTGTGATTGACACACCCATGGATGCTAGCCATATATGCATTGGACAGCTGTGGAGAAGGATGGCTGGATGAATGGCAGTCACATTGTGCCGAATAAAGAAATTGTTTGGTGAAAGCTTGTCCAAGCCTTGTTCCTTATCATTCTTAAAAAAAAAAAGTCTTGTTCCTTATCGGTGTTGATGCAAAGAATTGAAAATGGATCAAGGCAACTTGATGATGAGTTTTCCTCAAACACGGGAGATTGATGTATATAACTAGTAGGGATGTGAAGGAGTGGGAGCTTGGATGAGTTTGAGCTCGACATCCTAATCCATAGCCCGAACTCTGTTGGAGCTCTAGTCAAGCTTGAGGAGCGCTTGTGCTCACTTTGCCGAGTTCGAACTTGTCTTCATAATGCATATGTTTTATGCATATCAATAGGCCAAGCTAGGGCTTGAACTCATATTTATTGTTAACTTAACGATTCGATATCGCCATTCAAAAAAAAAAACTTAACGATTTGATCTCGTGCTTAGTCAAGTTGAACAGGCCCTAGATCAAGCTTGGCTCATGAGCTAATTGAGCCAAGCTTGAGCTATTCTTGATTTGCTCATGAGTTGTACTTGAGATTTAGCTTAGCTGAGCCGAGCAAGTGTGCATGATTTTTTTCAAAGCTCTACATACAGGAGAAAGGGGGACCATATGGGATCTCCATAGCTGAAGGATGAAGAAAGCATCTCAAAGGGGGTGTGCAAAATCCTCCACTTTTTTTAGATTTTATATAAGTACTAATATTTCCCTTGATTTGTCTATGCATGTTAGGAGTCCTTAGCTAGGTATTTCCAATTTCCTCTTTAGTTGAACTTCTATCGGTTGATGGTCAAGATGTTCCTTATGTTATAAGGTTGGAATTAAAACTAAGGCTCTTAAGTCTTTTTATAATCAACATATTTCAATTTTTTTTTTTTTTTTGAAATGTTAACATATTTCAATTGTAATGCCCAACGTTGGTGCTTTTTAGTTTTTGGAGGATTTTACTGAAATTGTGTGTTACCTTCCTGTGTGAGAGTTCCCCTTCTTGTGTGAAACTTCTATTTCGGCCTTCTTTGTGAAGGTTTGGGTATGGGACTTTGCCATCAATCCTTTGACGTCTTTAGTCATAGTAGCATTTTTATCATTTCATAATGGAAGGCTGTCTCTTGTTCCAATGGTTTGTCTTTGAAAGACTCAAGCATATATGTCCTTGAAGGCTTGCAGATGGCTGCCCATATACAAACTGTGCAACAGCAGACCTGTTGGTTGGGTTTTCCCCCATACTGCAATGGTGCTTTAATAATATTGTACAAGTGCTTATTGCTTTCCCCCTTATTTGTTTCACAGGAATGGACAAAGTTCGAAAAGATTGGTGAGCAAATGATTCAACTTGCCAAGAGCATTTCTGATATAGCACAGAATTCCTTCCGGAAACAGGTAAAGATCATGGGTCTATTGTTGTATTATTTTACTATGTACACATTTTATGTTTCTGTTTGGATCTATGAGACATCAATATCAGCAGTTCCTCCTGTAATGTTTCTGGTTTATGAAACCCAGTTGATGTATCTGAAGATACTATAGGGCCTTGGTTCTCTCCAATGCCTTTGCACTGCTTAGCATCTTCTGTTTTCTTTATGCTTCTATTGGTGTATTACTTCACTATGTGCATTCTTTTATACTTCTGTTTGGATCCATGAGAGATGAACATAGCCAGTTTCTTCTTTGAAACCCCACTCTGCATGTGAAGATACTGCTTGACGTTGGTTCTTTCAAATGCCCTCTCACTGCTTAGCACATTTTTGTTTTCTTTATGCTTTGTATCTCTATGCATAATTAATTTATGGGTATCTGTTTATGTATTCTTTCAGGTAGGAGACCTGACGCATGGAGACGTTGGAGAAGGGAGACCTTTGGTAATTGATGTTACTGAGCTAGAGAACTGCTAAGTTCTAGTCTGTATATTGAGTGACTGCAGGGAATGTGATTGATATGCATATTATCTTGTCAGGGGTTTAGTGTTTCTGAATTGCCTATTGGACATGCGCACACACACACGAAAGAAAAAGAAGACCATTTTGGGCTATTTGCTTCCTGTCATGTTTAAGTTTGGATTTCACTTGCAGGAGGTTGTTCAAGTTGGTGCCGAACAAAATGACCTTTTGAATTTGGAAACTGCAAATCAATTGGTTTCCTTCCAATCAGATCTGAACACTAAGGTACAGCGAACTGAAGCCTGCAGCTTATATAAAGTTTGCTCTTGCAGGGAGTGTGGTGCAGAAGCAGAGGGCCAGCGCAGCCTTATCTGTGATGGATGCGAAGCAATATACCATGTCTCCTGCATTGAGCCTGTCATTGAAGAGATTCCTGTCAGCTGGTATTGTGCTACCTGCTCAACAGATAGGAAGGAGCTGCCTGAATCTGAATCAACTCAAATCCAAGTAGAAATTCCACATGGAAAGTGTGTGGTAAATGAGACTTGTGAGGGCGATGATATTCAAATCTGTGAAAATCACAAAGAGATGACCGAGAAATTTGAAGATTTGGATGGAACCCTGGATTGCCATATGAAACTCGATACGCTGCAGGTGTCACAAGAATCACAACAGAGTGCAAGCTCACAGTTGTGCAAGCTGTGTAAAATGGGTGAAGAGGAGGGAAAGAAGATGCTTGCATGTGGAAACACACATTGCCCCAACAGGTACTATCACCAGAGATGCTTGGGCCTGAAGCAGTTAACTTGCCCATTCTCCTGTTGGTACTGCCCCTCTTGTCTTTGTAGAGCTTGTCTTTTCGATAGGGATGATGAAAAGATCGTCCTGTGTGATGGCTGTGACGATGCGTACCACATATACTGCATAGTTCCACCCCGGACATCCATTCCTAAGGGGAAGTGGTATTGCCTGTCCTGCACTGCTGTTATGAGGGAAAGGCGAAAGATGAGGATGAGAGTTGAGTCAGTTGGGGAGAAACAGAAGAACCTCAATTCTAGAAGAGAAGATGGGGCATCTGGATCGGTGGATATGCTTTTGAGTGCCGCTGACAAGCTGAATTTTGAGGAGAAATGGGCTGAGAGGAAGAGAAGGTAACTAGTAAAGAAGGCCATGTCTGTTGTATTCATTTTGGGGACAGAATACAAAGGCAGGTCGCTTGTATATTTTGGTGACCACCTGATGTTGCTATCTGCACCTTCCCACCTCAATCAGATCATGATTTTTTGGTCAAAACCTTGTAGGTTGTAAACCGTAAGATGGATGTACTTGTATCTGAACTCACCGCAAAGGCAAAAAAGAGGTGGTGTATGGAACGAATTGGAACATCATAGTTGTATGACTGCACAAGTGTAATGGGTGTTCATGTACGTTTCCTTTTTGTAAAAAGCCAAAAACCTTTTCTGCTCATTATACTGAAGCGGGTGTCTGAATTTTGATTTTTTTTGTTAATAACCAGGTATAGCATCACATTGATCTACAGCCTAACTATGACGTGCATCAGCACTTAGCGGGTGTTACAATGGTCCATGTTAGAGAGTTGAAGTCATATGGTAAGAAATTACCTGTTGGAAATTTTAGCCATAGCTCATCTAACATGGGGCTTGTCACTGAAATGTGGCTTGTTGGTTCGTTAAAAAAGGCTGTTTTATTGATAAAAAAAGAAAAGAAAAAAGAAGAGGGTATTAGCTATATATGCTGCTTTGTGTGTAAAAATACCCTTTTGGTGATGCATTTTGATGCCTTAGATCCCTCTTGATCTAGAAAGCAAAGCAGGAAAACTTGGTGAGTTGTGACTCTTTTGAATCACCTCATTTTGATGAAAGATCAAGTCAAATAAAAGGCAAACTCGGTCGAGTCACTCAAAGTTTTGGCAGTGGAATTGGGTCAAGGTTTAATCGTAACGGAGTTTCTTGGAACCTGGCAGTGCTTTTTTTTCAAGAGGTAAAGTAAAATTCATGAGTACGTTTTTTTCAACCGACAAAAATTTTACTTTAATAATGAAGTAGAAAAGTAAAGTTTCTATTTCCCTTTATCTAATTGACAGTGGAACATCTTATTAATAGTGGATTGGACATCTTTTTGTTTCATCTCGCTAGGCTTCGAGATGCGGAGAATACACAATGACATGTCATTTGCTCTCCAACCCAAATGGCTAATCAGATTTTGAGGTCACATTAGGGTACTTTTAGCATCATTTAAAAATATTCTTGTATTTCTATATGCTAAACTCCAAGGACTTAGGTGGCATGTATCGGGTTTTTGGATAATCCCATTTAGACTCGAATTCTAGAAGAATGTGAGGCAAACCCAATTTCATTGAGTCGGATTCAACCCAAATTCCAGAATGGCCAACTTACAACCCACTTAATGCCCGTTGACCCACATTAGACCTATATGTTTTTTTAGCTATGTCCAACAAAATGATTTTGGATCCTCTGAGTATCTCCTTCACACTTCTTACTAGCGAGGAGAGTGGAGTGTGTACTCCGTGTGGAGGTCTACCTTTCGAAAACATTCCTTTCAACGAGTAATTTATCTCCGCATTTTACTCTAATAGTAGTCACATTTTATGAGAGGACGAATTTCTATTAGAGTGAATTTGGCGATATTTTATAAAAAAGGAGGACGTTCACTTTAACAAGTTCAATTTTTTTTTTAATGAAAAAAATGAGCTCAGTTCAATAAATGAGCCCCACTGTGATTTACATATTAAACATGTATTGATAGTTACGCATTTCTCATATAGACCCTCCGCAGGCCCAACCGAGATCTTAAGGACAATAAAATTGAAAATATGTAGGTTTGCCGCCCCTTATATCAATGATAATGTTGCACATTCAGCTTTACTGCTGACTATAGCGGCGGTGAAATTATAGTTTAAACCCCTCCACCCCCAGTTCACTATAGACACTATTTTTCCGTGACTTACGAGGGCTTGTGGGCGATGTCATTTAATCTTATGGGTCAAACCAGCAATAAGTTTAACCTAAATTTGACCGACACTATACTAGAATTGGGCGATGCTCTTAGGCTCGTGGGTTGAACTAGAGCCTAACTTTTTAGCTTGATTGTACAGTGCGTGTGTAGTCCAGCTATTGGGCAATGACGGAAATATGAAATTTCCTTGGGGGGCACCTTGGAAAATTAAAATTCTTGTGGTGGCCCATTGTAAAAATGTATAAATTTTCTACATGCATAAAGAGTCTCTCGAAAATTATGGAGGGCCCATGGCCATCCCTCCCCCGAGTTCCGCCCTGCTCATGGAGCCCACTTAAATGAATGTCTATCAATGGGAGTAGGGCAAATGGAAATGCTTCCTTATAGATAGGGGAAGCCAATAGGCAGACACACTCGATTATCCTAGTTTCTGATTTAATAGCTTTGGAGTTTAAGGGCATCTTTCAAGTATAGATTTTTTTTTTTTTAAATCAATAAAAGGAAAACGTGAAAGGTCAGCGGGTGTAAAACTAGGACAAATGTCAAATTATGGGCTGCACGGATCAAAGTGAGACCAAGTGGGCTCCATAGAGTGCGTAGGACCCAAGTCAGCTCTTAGTCAAAAGTCAAGACAAACTAGTAGAAATTATTTTTATTCACATATATTGAGATTAAGGTTTGACTTTAGGGCTTGCAAGCATTTTTTAACAAAGCAATGCAAGTCTTGTCTGCGTGGGGTGGAGTTTCAAATTCTCTATTTGAATCAAGAGAATTCATAAAAAGGTGCATTGAAATTCCATCTCTCTTGCTTGCAGAATTCTCAAAATTACAGTATTGTCACTATCAGTGAATGCTTGACGGCCCCTTTGCATTCGTAGCTCACTTATTAATGACAACATCATAAGAAGATATTTCCAAATTCTTGCAGCCAAACAGGCTATAGCTCAACATAGTTCCAGATCAATTCAACCCAATACTTTTCTGAGTCAACCCAGGTCCAAATTCCCAAACTGTAGATTCCAGGCCGGGCCCATATCCAAAGTCTGACCCGTCAGCGGCGCAAATCTCATCCACGTGTGTCACATATAAGGAAGGTAGACTTAAATATTAATTAAGCATTGTTGATGCTTTTAATCCAGGTGGTTCTGATGCAACACCCACGCCCTTTTTTTTTTATCTCCTCTCTTTCTAAAAGCAGGAAGCATAAAAAGCAACAAAAATCATCATGTCTTCTTCCACACTTCCACTTCCTCTCATATCCGTTGGGCCAACGGTTCCTTACCCGCCCACAGAATTCAAATCAGACTAAAAGTAAAAAAAAAATGTTACTCTTGTTTCTTTTTGTTCATCTTTTATAACTTTATTAAAGCCTTGTTACTACCTTCACTCCTTGTAGTGCCTCCTTTTCAATTCAAGCTTCATGGGCACCTGCATCAGCAAATGCTCATCTGCTAAAGAAGACGACTCCAATGCTATCCAAGACAAGCTTGTAATAGCCCAAGCTCCTATTCCTACCTTTCCTCTCTCCAAAGACTCCTTATCAAACAACCATTTTTCTCCCTCTCTCTCTTCTTCTTCCTCTCCCACACCTACCATCTCCACCACAACTACAACTACAACTACAAGTACTGCTACTCTTAACACTACTACTAGCAGCACCTCTTCTTCTTCATGTAGTTCTTCTTCTACTTCTACTTCTTGTATATCGAAGGACAGGTCATTTTCGAATGAGTTTTTGTGGTCTTGCATCAAGGAGAATCCACAAATAATTCGAGTAGATCAAGTTGGCAAGAGCCCCATAAAGAAAAATCCCAGTAAGTCTCCTACCACAAGAGCGCAAAATCGACGATCAAAGACCATTGCAGCACCAACAAAACAGTCCATACCTGGATCAAGTACCCCATCAAAACCACCCAAGAAAGCTAATGAAACCTCACCTTCTCCAGCTCGACAGAAGAGCATTAGAAAGGAACCTGAAAGGCAGAAACACATTTCAATCTCAAAGAGGAATGTGGGGTCTCAATCTCCTATTCGGAGATTTAATGTTAAAGCTGTTAACGACGTTTTGGGCAGTCCACAAGAGGTGGATTGCAAGCGCCAAGTCTCTTGTCGCGGTCTTTCGCCATCTCCCAGTCGAAGATTCAATGGGGTTGCCGGTCGAGACCTTGTGAGGAATCCACAAGAGGAGAATCGAAAATGTGGGAAGATTTGTGGGGGTCTTTCTCCAAATCCTAGCAGAAGATTTGATAGAGATGCGATTCATCGGGGTCTTTCATCGTCTCCCAGTCGAAAGTTCAATGGAGATGTGGGTAAGATTGGTGTTGGATTCATGGGTAATGGCAATTTTCCAGTAGCTGTTGAGACACAGAAAGTCTCACCCATGAGTCCTCCTTGTCATGGTCCTTATTTGAAGAAAAGAGAGAGTCGTATGGTCCCAAGCCATCCTCAAGTGGATGAAATTGTTGTTGCAGAGGTACTCTCTAAGCATGATTCCAACAGTTTGCTTTCTGTGGAAGACATTGATAATCCTCTCATCTCTTTGGACTGCTTCATCTTTCTTTGAGTGGAGGGGATTGCTTCTTCAACGTTTTTTCATGTGTGTAACCTGTAAGTATTTGGTTTTGGAGTGTATAAAGAAAGGGTTTTTGATTGATTGATTGCTTATAACAAGAGCGAAGAGTGAGTTTTGTCTTTGAATTGCAGTAATTACTCTGTTTGCTGCTTGTATTTTCGTGTATAAGTACTTGATTTTCAGGAAATACAAAAGATCAGTGTCTGGATTTTTTAGATTTTGACTGTCAAAATCATTGGACTCTGATTTAATGGGTAGGGTGTTGACCCAAGATTAAAGTGTCTTTTGTGCTTTTATCATGCATATACAGATCATTGGGTTTTGTAAGAGATTTTCTCTAGCAGATATCTGCAGAATTATATGAATTAAAAATACATCTGTCAAATGGTACCCACTCACCATTATATTGTTCAATATAATACTTTTTAAAGACATGATGTTGGATACCTAAATCAGCAATGGACAACACAACGTGACAAGGCTTTTCTTTTCTTTTTTTTTTTCTCGGGTACCCAACTTTGGGGGCTGGACCTAGCCTTCTTGGAAGGGATGTAGATCTTGAAAAAGGATGGATAGCCCTGCAGTTGAGAAGATGAGAGCATCCTTCACCTCTTTCTTTTTCTGCTCCTTTGCTGCGCGTCTCTCTGGTCTTGGGTTTTTTAAACGGCTCGAGTGTGCAATGCTTCTTTCCTTTCTCCCTCTTTTATTTGGCACCATTTGTCTCACGACTATGACAAGTTGGCTAAGCAGGGAATGTCTTTAATTTTTTTTACTACCATTTATGTTATCTGGCAAAGCAAAAATTATCAAATTTTCAGGAATTCCAGCACCTCCCTGACTAAGGCAAAGGCCAATCTGACTGAGCTCCTTTCATCCACTTTCAACAAATTAGAGAAATCTTTTTCTGGAAGGCCTCTCCTCCAGTTTTGTAATAATTTGTCCTTTTAAGTATAGTGGATTGCCTGTTGTGCTTGGCTTTGTGTGGTGTTTCGCTGTGCAGTGCTGTGCTGAGTTTTGAAGCCTCTTTTGTGCTTGTTATGCAGTGAAGGACTTTTGCTTCCCTTGCTCCCTTCATGTGAAGTGAAGTGTTGTGATGTGCTCTGAAGTTCAATGTTGTGCAGTTCTATGCAGTGCTTGTAAATGGGTGCTTTACTTCTTTCTTGTTCTATTCTTTTAGCCTCTTGCTTTCTTTGGGTTGGCTTTTTCAGTACCTTCTGTATTTTGGGCAGGTTTTATTTTTGTTTACCTTCCCTTGCTGTTTTTTCTTGTTTTGGGGGCTCTTTGCCCGTTCCCTCCTTTCTTTTTAATACAATTGCCTTTAAGAAAAAAAAGAAAAGAAAAGATGACAGACTCCGACCCCTCACTGAAAGAGGCGGTTTTCTTATTAGTATGGCTTTTCAAAACCATATCATACTGCACGTGCAGTGTGCAGCATGACAGTGAAGAAGATGCCTGGGTAAATTGTGAATTGGATCCACATGAGTGATTTGAAACATCTCCATCGAACAAGTTGTATGTGGGCATCACGGTCTAATCAAGCTAATGAAAGGACACATGTGGAACTAATCAACCTTTATTGACCAAAAATTGCCAAGTCACCTCATAGAAAGGAGAACTAAGGAGATTGATATTGACACTCCTTATTTGTCCTTTTTTTTTATAGAGGCACTCCAATTTTTAAATTTTGAAATGGAGAGCCTTCATAAATAAAAGAAAGCGCCAATATCAATCTCCATTAATAAATTAATGTTGATAGACCAGTCTTGTTTCTCAAAGAAAAACTTTGCAGAGATATTGGCAAATGGAGTCTTAAATTGGAGATGTCTGCTTCAATTATTATATATTATAGTGAAAGTTTCAATTCAATTTTGACAGTTGCCTTTCAATTTGACTCTCACATGACCCTGCATAGCCTATGATTGCATATTATAACATCAATTTAACTCTGACCGCTACCTTTCAATTTTGATTGTCACCTGACCTCACATTAACCTATTATTAAACGTCTTACCAAAAAAAAAAAATTTATTATTATATATTATAATGAAAGGCTTTCAATTCAATTTTGAAAACCCCCCCCCCCCAAAAAAAAAAAAAAAAAAATCTATTTTAATATATTAAAGCCGAAGGTTTTGAATACAATTTTGACCACACTGCTTACAATTTTGAATTTTTATTGAGCCGCCATGGTAAAAAAAAATTAAAAATGTATATAGGTTAAGAGATTTGATCTCATGACCATGGCCTCTTGCCTTTTTAAATAACTAGCCTAACCACTACCCCACACAATACTTATTTATAATTATTTATCAAAATAATTTCAAAAGTAGTTAAATGAAACAGGGACCCTAGCCGCATAGGTCGTGCCCGTGGGTTATTGTGCTAGTATAATAGTTAACTAGGAAGTTATATTGACCCTCTAAAGAGTGGCTGCTAAATGGACTGTTGGGAATCAATTAGAAGATAATGATAGGGATGTCAATGGATTTGGGTTAGCCAAGGTCCTGCTAACCCCGATCCAATCCGATAACACTAGATTCAAGTTTTATTTGGCCTGGGTCTGAAGTCTAAACCCAAGTTTAACATTCAAAACCTTTATTGAGTAGGAATCCGACATAAGGTCCATATTGGTCTCCTGCTCCTGTTGACGCTTAAAATCCATGGTGCTAAATGCTGATCTATTTCTTGGTTACCCATATCTGATTTAAGAATCTAACATCATGTCTTTTGAATCTTCTCAGATAAAATGGCTAATATTGCTCAACTGCATTTTGTGCCAAAAACTCCACATAGAGATGATTAGCCGAATACCATCCCCTCCAACGATATATCCTCGGATTTCATGTTAGTAGGAGTGGATTCTAAGGGAGATCCGAACGTGTGTTACACGGTTCCATGTAAAACCTTTTACAGGGGATGCAGAGTCTTTGGACAGGTCCTTGGATGCAGGGGTCCATCAGCTAAACGGACGGATGAATCAATTAGAGTATACAAAACCTGTTGGCTCTGTACCCAACATTTAAAAAGTTCTTTTTAGGAGGTCATGACATAAAGAAAGTCTTACAAATGCTTTATATGATCCACCGCCGATGTGGGCCGCAGCCACTTATTCCTTAATCTGAACAGTTGAAATGACCTGACTTGCTGACTTGTCTGCTGTAGATCGTCGAACCCTTCAATGGTGGGTCAAGACCAAGAGCAAGGATCAGTTAATACCCGCCCATTATAAATCATGCCACTTAAAATAAATGTTGCTGTGCGTATTAGATGTCTCTAATTTTCTTTTTCATTTTAAAGAGATGTCTCTAAATTTTACTCGAATAAAAATTAATACCACCGTCAGATTGAGCATATATGGCCCTATATATATATATATATATATATATATATAAATACATAGGAATTCAGCACAATGGATCTTTTTGAAGTGGTTATGAAAGTCAAAGGTGAATTTTAAAAAATAGAACAGAATAACATTTTCTTTTATTCAAATAGAATCAAATAATGATGGAAAATGAATGTCTAGCCTTTGGTGTTCAACTTTTAACTACTTATAAGGTTCTTGTATATTGAATTCTTCTATATATATTGCATACCTTATGTGGGGCCAACTTAGGACCCCACTTGCGGATGGGACCTGTGGAGACCTCTCATCTGCTTGGAGCTTACCTAGATATAATATATGGGCCTCATCTAATCATCATAACCTCTTCATCAAGAGCCAATGAGTTTCAGTCCTTTAAAAATTGACTCATCAATCCAACGGCACAAATCATTTGGATGTGGTCTAGATTTTATACTCAGCTAGACCCCAACCAAATGAAGAGATCTCCATAGGTCTCATCCCCAAGTGGGGTTTCAGGTGGGCCCCACATTGAAGTGTGCATTTAAAGAGAAGTGATATTGGCACTCCTTTTATTTTTTTTATGGAGGCACTCATTTTCCTTCATAAAATTTTGGAGTGCCTCTATCAAAAAAGGGGAAAAAGGGCGTGCCAATATCAATTACCTTAAACTAAATACACACCGTTTACACTGGATAACTACTGTATATATTATTCGGTTGGAAAGTTTTGAGACCAAGGGATTAATGGACACCACTCAACCAATAACTGTAGAAACTTCCCATTTCTTTTAAATAAAAAGAGAGGCTAAATATCCACTGGTATATGCTCACTCCATATTGGTACTCTCTACACTCCCCACACTTACTCTATACACACCCTATTTTGCCTAAAATACCATAACCTCTACTCTCTCAACTTCTCTCTACAATCCCTCTCTCTTCCTCTCCCCGCCCACCCCTGTTCTCCCTCTCTCGGTCTCTCGCCCTCTCCCTCTCCTTGTTTGTCTCCCTCTCTTCCACTCCCTCTTCCAATCTCTCCCCCTTCCGTCTCCCTCTTTCTCTCTCCCTCTCGCCGCCGTTGGCCCCCACACCCTTTGTCTCTCAACATGTCACTCTCCCTCTCCTTCCCTTTCTCTCTTTGCCCATCATTGCCCTCTGTCACTCTCCCTCCCTATCTCTCCGCCTCTCCTTCTCCCTGTCTCTCTTCCTCCCTCCATCTTTCCCCTCCGGCGGTTCTGACGGAGGGGGCGGTGGTGGCTAGGGTGGGAGTCGGTGTGTGTAGAAAGAAATTGGGGATATATATAGGATTTGATAGATGTTCTTTTAGATAATTTCCTACATAGGTATTTTGATAAAAAAAATAAAAGAAATTTTTACCAAATAATTAAGCTTATATTACAATTAATCCATTTTATGAAGAATAATAATAAAATGACCATTGAGTTGTTGGTACTTATTATTTGACCATTTTACCCCAACTAATGATATCGTCAAATCCTCGTCATATCCCTTTGAACGAAGAAACCCGAAACATAAGTTCTCTTCGGCTTCCTTCCCTTGGAATGTGCTTTTCACAGTGGAGAAGAGATTGAGGGCTTAGATATCACAAGGTAAGACTCATTTCTTCTTCTCTTTTATTTCTTTTTCATTTTTTTGTTTCATCACTTGCCACATTTCAAAGGTTGATGTTTGTTGGGTTCTTTTCTTCGCCGCAATTTCTTTTAGTAGAGATCTTTTGTTTCGTCATGTGTGTGTATGTGTTTTCAATTTGATTTTTTTTTTTTCTAGTTGTTGTCCTTGATCTGAGCAGTGTCTTGAGGTACCCCAACTTATTTTGGGATTGTATATGTAAGATGGAAGGAAAAAGTTTTTCACTTTACTTTTCTAGGGCACGTTAGTCCAATAAAGCCATATGGATTAAGTCTTTGATAGTGATTTTATTTCCCTGTTTTTGTCCATATGTTCATTGCTGTTGAAGTTGGTGCTGATAACAACCACAAAACGACTAAAATAATTGCTATCAGTCAACGGGGTATAACTTGGGTAGGGCCAAATGAACTCATATGCCCCAACTCAATCAAAAGTGAAAATTTTTTGTTGGGGTTGTTTGATTTTGGGTTACAATCAAGTCTGGATGTTGGATTTGGAGTTTAGGTATCAGAATTCCACCTGGGGTGCTCAACTTATCTTTGCACATGTATGAACATACACACACACTCAATAAAAACAATTATTCACTTTTTCAGAAATTTATATCCGTTCAAAAATGAGTATGCAAATCTTTCGGGTGTGTATTTTATGTTTTTTTTGTGTTTTGTAGTTCAAGGAGATGAGTTGAAATTGCAATATTTTTTCACTAGTCTCTAAGCTCTTGCCCCCGATCTTGATCACTGCACCGAAAGAAAAGATGCAAATTACATGTTGTCCACAAATCACATAAATAATATATATATATATATATAAAGTATGTTTTGGATTCTACAAATCACAAAATCCTTGTAGCTATTTGATAAATAACACATTTAAATGATGTGTTTTCAATTTTTTTTTTGGTTGAAGTTTTTTATTTGGGCTGTGTTTGGATGTACCCCAACTCATATTGGGATCATATATGTCAGATGGTAGGGAAAAGTTTCTCACCCTACATTTCTAAGATCTTTTTGTTTGTATTTGAAAAGTATGTTTGCACACAAAATTTCCCAATCTTATATATGGGAATGTGGGATGGAGAAAATGGGCATTCTAGGCATTATAATATACTGTGTGTTTAGACGTCATTTGGAAAGCTCTTTTCCTTTTTATACCTTTGGATTCTCTAGGTGGAATTCAAAGGAATGCACTTGAAATGATATGTAATTGAATTTATGTGAACGTGGAGATCCCTAGCCTGTTGTTAGGATCTGTGCCTTCATACCTTTTTTTTGGTCTATTAGTGGAACTCAACATCCAATCTTTAATATGATAATAATGATGATGTGGGATGGAGGGGTAGGGGCTTGCAATTGAGGTTGATTGGGGTTGGGGGATTGATATTGCGTCTGGGGAATAATTTTGCAATGACAAGGAAGATGGGGATTAAAGGGTGATAGATGAAAATGCTCTTAGATTCTCTTAGAAAAATTTACAGGATATATACATTGTTGGTAATGATGTAGCATGTGTGTGTCTTTGTTGTGTATATCCAATGCACTATTTTTTCCCATGCTGCTCCAGATCAATATTAATGGTTTGTTTCATTATGTTAATTGAATGGAAATTCTCATCTACTGATAATTTATTTTTTCATTTTATTTTACACTTTTTTTATCAAAGAGTATATTAGCTGTTTTGCAGATGGCAGACTATAATCCCGGTCCATTATACGATTCTGTCTTATACAATCAAGAAAATCATATCTCTGAGTAGATTTGGATAGGGAAGGTATGAACAAAAGGGTTCTTTCAGATTTTGAATTATTTTGTATTTATGTCAAATAATGTGAAGTGTTGAAATTCAATTTGCATATTCTAGGAACGTTGCCCTCTCCGTGCCATTCCTGTAAACAACAAGGAAGATACATGAGAGCTAAATGACAATCAATGAGAGTGCATCCAACAGACAGGTCTGCATCATTTGGCTAAGATTGAAAAGATTAAGATTGTTCATTCCCTAATATTGGCTCTAGTTGAAAGATGGAGACCAGAGACCAATACGTTTTATCTAAATAGTGGTGAGGCAACAATCACACTTGAAGATGTTGCGCATATATATGGTCTCCCCATCGATGGGCCTCCAGTTACGGGTCGTGCGTTTTCAACCTTTGATCAAGTGCAATCTTTTTGCAATGATTTATTAGGAATAGCACTAGATGTTAATTATGATTGCAATGGAGTGCAAATCAAGTTGAAATGGATTAGGGATAACTTTGCCGCCGCACCCAAGACTCGCATTAAGGACCATGATCAAAGGCGGATACGTGCATATTTGTTTTCTCTCATGGCAGGGCAGATTGTTTCAAGTTCGGGTGGGTCAGGGGCTGCATATATATTGGAGCTTTTTAGAAAATTAGAGAATTATGCGTGGGGCTCGGCGTGCTTGGCAGATCACTATAAGAATTTGGCAAAAATAGGAACCGTGTCAAAGGCAGGAAAACCAAATAAAGGTAAGAGGAATAAGGTTAAGGACGAAGAGGCTTCCTCTAAGACCTTAACTGGGCCATTACTGCTGCTCCAGGTAAGCAAATATATGGAATGTTTAGACCACTGCTTTACCCACTTCCCAAGGGATTTTTTTTTTGCTGAAATTTGGGGGTCTCAGAGTCCGTATTATACGCTTTAAATATGTTATTTTTCATGACAAAAAGACTATGTTTACCTGGTGGTCAACTTGCAAAAAAAACTGTGCACTTTGTTGCCTTTCTTCCTTATGTTCAGTCATGTGGGTCCCCTTAGGTCTGAATTTTTCTTGCTAAATCAGTCATTTCTCATCAAGTTTGAGTTGGGCCTATTCACGTATTAGAATATGCCTATTCACATAATTTAACATCTATTTGATTTTATTTCTTTTTGGGTCATTAATCTAACATCTATTTAATTTTATTTAGATTTGGGCCTATTCAAGTAATTTAACATCTATTTGATTTTATGGGCCTTCCTGGGTCATTAATCTAACATCTATTTGGTTTTATTTAGATTTGGGCCTATTCACGTATAAGGATAGGTAGGCCCATCAATGAACCAAGAGATTGAAAAGTCAAGATTCAGTTCCCATTGTGCAAGATGTGGGCGAGGTGCAAGATGTGGGCGAGGAGACTACAAAATCATCACCACCTAACAAGTATTTTAGAGGCTCGTGCGCAACTTGATTCTCAAAGTGCAAATGATGTAAGTATTTGCCACAACAACGTTCAAACTGATTATGTGCATCAATTAATCAATGTTCTTTTTGTATTGAGATTGAGTTTTATGTTTGCAGTTTGTTTGGACACCATATAATGATCTCAAAGGCCTATCAAAATTTGTGAATAAGACAGATAAAGCTCTATTCACCTCATCCACAGTCTTGATCTATTTTTGGGTTGCCAAGCGCCATTGCACAGAGAGAGTGATGAAACAATTTGGACTTGTACAAATTGTCCCACCTTAATTTTTGAGGCCTTTAAACCGTACGGAAAGGGCCACTCTAATGCAGGTGAACTACAAGGATAAATTGAAAAAGGTCAATGACATGTGGAATAAAATGTTGAAATCAATTGTTAAAGGAGATATTGATGATGGTAGCCCGCACTCGAATGTGTACTTTGAATGGTACGAGCCCATAACCAGGCGTATCAGGCGCCTGCAAATTGCAACCATTCAAGGGGATCTTCTCAATGATGGAGTCAGAGGATATTCGAATGTCCTTCACGAATGCTTAAAATCTGTTCCAAGATTTGTATCTGCCCATGTAAGTCTAACTTCAATTGGATTGGTTTTATGTTGGATTCCAATAAACTGTTTAATAAAGTAGCTGTTGTTCAATCTAGCAGATTTTTAAATTTTCAGCCAATCTCCTTTCATCTATTGATGAGGCAGCTAAGTGTCAGGACAAAAGCCAATGGAAAGATCTTATGAGTATTATGTGTCATAAAGTAAGAGGTTTAAAAGCTGCTTGTGTAGCGGGGTTTTTGAATCACTCTCCATGATTCAGTACACAATCAACCCGATGATGAACGGATGAAGGTATGAACACATTTTTAACAATTCCTAAAAATGATATTTAAATTCGCATTTAATGGAGCGCTTATGCTAACGTGGCTCTAGATTGTAGAAACAAAAGCTAGATGTATGAACATAAGAGAAGGTCCATTCTCCCCCCTCCGTGAATGTAGACCAATAATTTTTAACACCAAAGTTACCCCAATGTTCTGCCTCTCAACGTGGCAAGACTTCAAGAAGCCCTGACAGGTTCAGCCCAATTAGTTCAAGATACTTGACAAGTCCTCGTGCTCCTCGTTTGGACAGTCCAATGAATCCTATCCTCATATCAGTCCACGAGATACTATCCACTCCATCACATTAGGTTCCGCTGTTTCCAAATGTGAAGTGGTCCCCGACTACAGACATTCCAAGCTTGATTATAAAGGTTAAAGGACATATGCGGGAAACAAGTCTTCCGCCTAGGCTGGCAGATTATGATTGCAAGGGTTCTTCGGTCCGCAACAAAGACTACAGTCTGACACAAATAAAGAAAGATTTACTCGAAATCGTTTGGAACGAATATCACTCAAAGTAAGTTTGTCTCTAAGTTCTCCTTGATGACTTCCTCAATAATACCTCAATTTGACTTTACATCACCATGTACATTCAGGGATGAAAATCTTTATCTCCTCTGTACAGTTGTGGACCCCGAAAATACGCGGAAGAGTAAAAAGATTACAATCAAGGGTAAAATAATGAAAATTCAATACAATGATTAAATTTATAATAAATGAATACATATGAATTAAAGGGTATAAGAAATTGTCTACTTTTGTAAGGTTAAAGGAATTTAAGTAATTCTAATGTACATCCATGGACTTATTATTCCAATACTTAGGAAGATGAAAGACCATTCTACATCCTAATCTTATTTCTTTCCATTTACAACTACCACCCTTGAAACCCTGAAAAACATAAGAATAGTAAACCATACACCAAAAAAAAAAAAACCCTTAAAATTTAGAACTGTAATACGCAAATGATAAAAAAACTTTAGGGGAACTAGAAGTCTAAGCAAGTCAAAATACGAAAATGAATTAAAACATGCATCCAATTTATATACATGAAGCGAGCTAAATCCAATTGAGAAATAAAAAAATTGGATCCAATCGTTGGAAATGAACCCATTTTTTGGATTGTTATAATCCTTAATAGTGCAACTCATTAGTTGGTTGCTTATGTGATACATATGCACACAATGACACTTGTATGTTTTGTTTATATGGTCATATGGATTAGTTGTCCATATGGGAATATATTGGCTCTTTGCTATGGATTTAGAAATGCATTTTGTTGTTCAATTCATAGGTTATAGACTGCTATAGTTCGGAATTTTTTTTTTGAAAGATAGTTCAAGATTTATGGGTTGTATGATTGGTATTTTAAAATATATGGAGTATTGATTCTTGGTTGGACTTGTTTTCCTCTAAAGCTTCCAACATTCAACTTCTGTATCATCAACTTAACTAAACTCATTGATAATTAGTATCAATTTTCTCAATGTTTTAACTGTCTATCAAGTAAAAATCTAGGCCCTTAACCAAACAGTTGCTTGACTTGGGTTTAGCCTGCCTTCAAGCATTGGACATGTCAATTGAGAAACAACTTCTACTAAAAATTACAAGACATAATTGTAAAGAGAACCGTCAGCACTAACAAGCGAATAAAAAGTCTAAAACTTACCCCATCTAGAGCATATGTCACTATTCATGGATGCCTATTGTAGCATGGAACAGGTGGTGGTTTATGGCAACACAAAACTTAGGAAATTCAAGGAAACAAGGTGTGACAACTATTCAAACTTCCAAAATATGGTGCATTGCAAATTCACAATAATCCCATTAGTATGAGCAATGATACCATCCAAACTATTGACTAAAGATACTTTGTCAGGCTAAATTAGCAACAAAAAGGGAATTATAGTCATTCTTTCCTACACAACCATTTTAGAGGCCTGAAAAGTGCACAAACACTTGAAACAAACCTTGGCAAAGCTAGAGATAGAGATGAAGAGAGCCAATACGTGGCAATTAGCATTTGTTTTATGCGGAAATGGAGAACCGGTAATTAACTACAATGAAGCATGTACATATACAAAAATAAAAATAAAAATAAAAAATCTTAAGTGCACTAATGTACACTCAACAATAGGACTCATCAACAAAGGCTGCCCTCTGCATTGGATTAACATGGCACTATGCTCTAGTGGGCGTCAGTACCACTGCACTAGTAATATTTTAGAAGAATAAATGAAGCATAACAAATTCACCTTGTTGCCTAAGAATTCCTCCTTTATCTAATTAGAATGAGGGGAAAGCACAAAAAATAAGGAAATGAACATATCTGTTGTTGAAGATTAATTTCATAAACTAGATTTAAGAAAGATCTATGAGAAATGGTAGCATGGAATCCATGAAACGGATGAATGGGAGAAAGAGAGAAGAGTTTTGACAAAGAAGAAGTAGAAAACTCGGGGGATTTAAATATATGTAGTTGACGATATCGTCAATTAGGGTAATTTCGTTCAAAAAAATAAGTACGAACAACTAATTGGTAATTTTATTATTATTCTTCATAAAACTGATTAATTGTAATATAAGCTTAAATATTTGATACAAAATCCCATAGTAAAAATTGAGAGTGCATTTAACAGCTCTCAAATAAAAATTTGCATTTCTTCTTGGAAGTCGGGACTTAGATGGTCAATGGTTTAGAGGTTTTCCATTCTCTAACGAAATCCACTTTCAGCTAAACGTGCGCCGTCCGCATCATCCCAAATATCCCAACAATGATCTAATAACAGTAAAACGGCCTAACGAGGAAATGAAGAAAGTAATGCGCTCTCCAAAGCTACAGAGATTCCATGCTCCCCAATCCAAATCTGCCTATTCCCAGAGTCAACTAAAAATACAATTTGAGCAGATCATAACTTGATGCTCACCAAATTGACCCTAAAGAGTGAGAGACATTTCATTAAAAAAAACTTTATGTGTTTGACTACAATAGGAAGCTTTTTATGGAAATTTCAGAAGCCAGACATTTCAGAAGCCTATGACCACTAATGGAAATTTTGTGGAAATTTCGGATGGCAGACATTTCATTCTGTCCATTGATAATTTCCACATGATAGATAAGAAAACCATTCAAAGTTCTAGAATGTGGACCTGTTCAAAATTATTATTATTATTTTTTTCATTTCACGCAGGTGGAACTGGAGGATAATGGTGACAAATTATGGTCACCAACTTTGGTCGCAATCTAATAAAATAACAGCTTTGCCTATGTGGAGGCTCACTTTTGGCATAGTTGTGAACAACTATACCCTTCCATGTTCAATGTACTCAGTCGCTGTGAATTTTCGCCTGATAGTCGAATTGATGATCATGGCAAAACTAGAAATACGCCATTGAAAGTTGATAATTTGGATGATCTCCATTTTTCAATCACTCTTACGGGTCATTTGTTTGCACTCATTTATAAATATAAATAATGCACATTTGTAACATTTATAGATAATCACACTTATTTACGAATATAAATGAGGTGTGAAAAATAGTGTCTAAGTATAGTCTATTAAGAAAATTTATACATGAGGGGGTATAAAACCATTACAAGCCTATCAGCTGGATGACGCGCATGCACAGATTCTGCCAAGCATATATGTAATCTAAACCCTTCAATCTTTACTGATGTACAAATTGTGTTTTCAACAAATATAATATTATATTTCACGTGTGTAAATTTTGTATAATGCAACATTCACATGTGTAAAATAAAAAGGACCCTGAGGTCATAGTCTGGTCTTCTTTATCCTTTCCTTTGTGTAATTTCTGTGCAACTGCTTAAATAGGAATCCGGATCCCCTCTTTCGTCCGAATAGGAAGTCAAGGGCTGACTGTGTGGACGAAACCCCCTCTTTCCCTTACATGGACTTTGAGGTGGCTGGCAATTAATTGCTACAGAAAAAGAATTGTTGACCAATTGTGAAGTTTTTATTTATGAACTCTCCATTGCCACCATAAAGCACAGCCAATACCGAAAAGAAAGGAAAAAGGACAAAAGCAACCAACAAAGTTGCAACCCGAACATTCATAGGAATTTCTGCTTACCATAAAAAACATCCATTGGAATGCTAGTCACCCCACATTGTACTGGTTAGCGACATCAAATGCCCTCTTTAAGAGGGCAAAATGCATGAATTCAAGTACGCTAAGAACGGTCTTTTACCTCAGTTATAAGAGCCGTCCGTTTTTACCCGACTGCCCAAGATTCAAACTTGGGCAGTCACCTTCCCTCACTAGTGGTCTTTTTTTCTATTATGAGGGTCTACTTCCCCCACCAGAGAACTAGAAGTCTTTCCCCTTGAGTTTAAATAATGGAAAAAAGAAAAATACAAAAACATCACATATTAAGTCCAAGTTGTTTAATGGAAGGTGGTGGACAAGCTAAGCTAGCTACTGAAATGTGAGTTGATCCCTGTAAATCCATCCGTGAGGCCACCTTTAATAATCCAAAAACTGAAGTCAAGTTTCACTTTAAAATGAAGTTTGTAGACCATGGGAGTTGTATAACATGTGATTTAGCTCCCTTTGTGTGTCATATATTTATAAAAAAAAAAAATTATTCTTTTGCTACATTCTGTGTCATATCTTGAGTTGGTCTCAACTCTCAACTATGATTGAAGTGAGATTTGGTTAATAAAGCCAAAACAGGGGTCGTCATTGACTTCAAGATGTTTGGATTTTAGAGGTGGGCTCCCCTGTTTAATAATGGAGATTTATGTTTGAAATGCACCATGCTAGTATAATTTCAAATAATCATGACCTTTCCTCCTGAATTTCTCAAATTCTCTTCTTGACAGGGATTTTCAAAAACCAAGACCAGTAAAATGACAAAGACAACCTTCAGAATGATCTTAGAAATTCTTTTGATGGATACTTGAGGAATTTCAATGATAGAATTTTATTTTGAAGACATTCCACGTTCTCTAGAGGAGAATCTGTTCGATAAATGAAATTTCTTACTGGAATTATCAACTCTTAAAGTTCCACATGCTTTGAATCTTCTAGATCCTTTGTATGATAGAAAATTCTAAATGCAAAGTACAATACAATAGAATGACTGGAATAGCATTTGTAATACTGCAATTTTCTGAGTTTTGGAAGCTTTTCTTTCTTTCTTTCCTGAAAAGGAGAGGGTTTACAGGATAAACCTGGGTGCACTTTTAACTCCCCCGTGTGCGGGCTCACTCAGGAGAAGCATCTAATTCATGAAGTTAGTAGCATGTGTAAGAGACATTTCATTCATATATAAAGGGGTTGTGCTAAATATAATTATACCCTACACTAATTTTGAACTTTCAGAATTTAATTCCTTTACTAAATATATTTTATACCTCTCCTTTTGATGGGAATTTAATCAAGAGGGACAGGAAATGAGTATCTAGAACAGTGGTATAGCCCACTCAGAGGTGGACCCAAGAATTCTTTCTTGGAGGGGCCACTATGTACAGTGACCCCGCCGGGGGGGGGGGGGGGCAACTGCCCCTCCTCAACTTCTTCCGTTTCTAAGTATATATGTGATAGCATTTAAGATTTTTTATGATTATTTTGGTTTCTTACAATCTTGCCCCTCATTTTCTTCTTTCATAAAATGAGAGAATTCAAGAAGATTTTTATGTTATTTTTTGCCTTTTGCATGCTTTCAAAAAGGTAAACTAGTCATTTCCCAAGTTTTAAGGAGAGATTCAAGGATAGTTGCAGTTGATTAACTCAACTCAAGTAAATCATTTCTTATCTCCCCTTTTCTCTAGCAAAATGGAAGTTTTGATGGTTTAGCATCTAAAAAAGCCTATCTTTATAACTACTTTGGATTTGGCCATCTTGGCTATCCAT